>JAQSEC010001744.1:868838-1468838 GCA_028564925.1 Lithobates sylvaticus | reverse complement strand
ATCAATGGACATATAGCGGGTGACTTTTAATGTGGGCCAATAAACATTAAAATAAATAAATAACCACAATTACAAAATTCTAGGTCCAAAAAAGCCAATGACTAGGGATGAGCCAGATGTTCGAGACAAACGTAAGTTCGACTCGAACACTCCCGTGGACTCGATCGCTGCGGGGATACCCGCAATAATCTCACAGAGAGGAAGAACGGGGAGATGCTAAAGTAAACAAGCATCTCCCCATTCTGCCTAGTGACAGTGTCACTGATCAGCTCTCCCTGTAATCGGGAGAGCTGATCAGTGTAGTGTTACACACAGCCCCTACAGTTAGAAACACTCCCCAGAACACACTTAACCCTTCCCTAGCCCCCTAGTGGTTAACCCCGTCACTGCCAGTGTCATTTTTAAAGTAATCAGCGCAATTTATTCGCACCAATCGCTGTAAAAATGACAATGGTCCCAAAAATGTGTCAAAATTGTCCGACGTGTCCGCCATTATGTCGCAGTCATGATAAAAATCACAGATCGCCACCATTACTAGTAAAAAAAAAAAAATATTAATATAAAT
Source organism: Lithobates sylvaticus (assembly GCA_028564925.1). Taxonomy (NCBI): domain Eukaryota; kingdom Metazoa; phylum Chordata; class Amphibia; order Anura; family Ranidae; genus Lithobates; species Lithobates sylvaticus. The sequence continues at coordinate 1,468,273 of JAQSEC010001744.1, read as the reverse complement.
GCCATAAAACTAACCCCTATTTTTTAGACGCTATAACTTTTGTGCAAACCAATCAATAAACGCTTATTGCGATTTTTTTTTACCAAAAATATGTCAAGAATACGTATCGGCCTAAACTGAGGAAAAAAAAAGTTTTTTTCTATATTATTTGGGGATATATATATTATAGCAAAAAGTAAAAAATAATGCGTTTCTTTTAAAATTGTCGCTATTGTTTTGTTTATAGAGCAAAGAATAAACACTGCAGAGGCGATCAAAAACCACCAAAAGAAAGCTCTATTTGTGGGAAAAAAAGGACATCAATTTTGTTTGGGAGCCACATCGCACATCGCAATTGTCAGATAAAGCAACTCAGGAAAAGTAAAACTGTGAGCACAAAGATACATGTACCCCTATCTATGTGGCAGATAATGTCCAAAGCGAGCTCAGTCGCAGTTCATTAGTACATAAATGGAGCATAGAACAAAGTAAAAAGGGATGGTGGTAGGCGGCAGCTGTCCTAAGAGAAAAGCCAGCTCTGTATAAGAAAGACAAGGGAACAAAAGGAAGCGCCACCTAAGTGCAATAAATTTAGTTTGGTTTAATGACACAACAGGTAATGCACTTACAGGAAGGAGATTAAAAACAGGCTCATCTTTGTGCTGGTGGCACGTGGTGCAGTCCGGTCTGGTCTCTAGTCCATCCTATACCACGGGAAGGCAGTGATGGGAGACGAGGTGTTTAGTCCTTTTCTTGCGGCCTCCAGGAAGTCCGCTAAGTCCGACGTGGAACACAGGTGGAATGCAGGTGACGATGTCACAGGAAGAGGAACCAGAGAAAACAACAAGGAGAGGGGAGTCTGGAAAGAACAAACAGGCTACGCGCTTGGAGTCTACTGCTCCTTCTACAGGCGTCTACAGAAACTAAACTAAATTTATTGCACTTAGGTGGCGCTTCCTTTTGTTCCCTTGTCTTAGTTAAAGCAATGCAGTGCAGAATCGCAAAAAGTGCTCTGGCCTTTTGCTATCGAAATTGTCTGGTCTGAAAGTGGTTAAAGTGAAACAATAAAAATGAAATATTCCTTTAAATATCGTGCCTGGGGGGTGTCTATAGTATACCTGTAAATTGGCGCAGTTTTCCTGTGTTTAGAACAGTACCACAGCAAATTTAAATTTCTAAAGGATAAAAAGTCATTTAAAACTGATTGCGGCTATAATGCATTATTGGGTCTCGGCAATATAGATAAAACTCATTGAAAAAAATGGTATGGTTCCCCCCCCCCAGTCCATTACCAGGCCCTTTGGGTCTGGTATGAAAAGTAAGGGGAACCCCCAAACCCAAATTGTTTTTAAAAATTGCGTGGGGGCCCCCCCAAAATCCATACCAGGCCCTTCAGGTCTGGTATGGATATTAAGGGGAACTCTGTGCCAATTAAAAAGAAATGGCGTCCTATGCAATGCCCAAAATCAGGATTCCAGGACAAGGTACATCATCCAACCCTGTCAAAATTCTCGAAGTGTTGTATCACCGATCTGGGCCACCCCATCGCCTCAGGGAGACCGGAGATCCCGCAGACCACCACCGCACCCTGACTACTGACAAGGGAAGACTCCGAAGAAGTTCCTCAAGACTCTTCTGACCCGTCACTGAGCGAAGATGGATGGACCGTCTCCCTGGATCCCATGGGTTCGCATTTGTCTTTTTGTTTTTCTTTTTGCTGACCTCCTCCACCCTTCTTGATGTTTTTTTTCCCATATTTGCCTGACCTCACTTCACGGATATAATTTTTTATTTTCTTTTTCTCTCTAATTTGTCCACCCCCCTCCTACTCCCTACTCACCCCCATGATTTGCACCCGGTCGGCAAGGAAATGTCCATACTTTATATTTAGTCTCTGATCACTCGGAGTCCCTGGGTGATTCCGTCAGTGCCTTTCCCCCCCACACTTGCTCAGTGCGGATTCTCTTCCGGACCCCCCACACTCAGTGACTCGGATTGAGGGCCTGGACGTGCCCTCACCCCCTTGCTCCTAAACAGGGGCACACAATTTGTTTTTTTTCCCACCCCCCCCCCTTTTTTTCTATTTGGGGGAGTCTCCGTGTGGAGCAAGTGTGTTTGTGGACGATTTTTATTGGTCCACGTCAAGGACTTTAGGTAGTCTGGATGGAATTTCCCACCAGACCCAACAAGGTTGTTATGTTTAGTCATATATGTTTTGTTACAGCTGTTATCTCAAAGATCTTTTACCTACATACCAAAAATTGTATTATATGCAAAATGCCTTATCCATCACTGTACTGCTGCATGGGATATATGGTCATGTTAATGAAATTCAGGATATTGAGGGATACCCCCTGGCTTTGGTCTCTCACAGGTTACAGCAATCACCTTTCCACATATTATAGTTGTTACGTATATCCACCATGATGGGTCTGCACATTATTTCTCACAATGTGAGAGGATTCAATTCCCCTATAAAAAGGAGGAAAGCTTTCTGATATTATAAACAATTGGGGGCTGATGTGATTTTACTGCAAGAGACCCACTTCTCTTCCACGTCCCACCCATGCTTTTTTGACAAAGCATATAAACTTAACTATTACACCACGTTTGAGACCAAGGCCAGAGGGGTAGCTGTCTTTATTAAGAACAATGTCGCTTTTGAAGTTTTACATTCCTATAAGGACCCCAATAGCCGGTTCCTTATCTTACAAGGACATATCCAGGGTAAAGCAATGACCATTGCAAATGTTTATGCTCCCAACTCTGCTCATAGCAGATTCTTCACAGAATTCCTACAGATACTGGACAGGTACATCTCCCCCACATGATTGTGGGTGGAGACTTTAATACTGTAGCCCACCCCTTGCTAGACAGAAGTAGATCCACGCACTGTGCAAATACCTTCCCAAAAACCTTAACGAAGGCCTTAATCTCCTTACAGCTAATAGATACCTGGAGAGCCCTGAATGTACTCACTTCTCCAGCCCACACAGCAGCTATGCCAGGCTTGATTATATAATGTCAACTCTGATTCTCCTAGCCAATGCAGCCAAGGCGGATATAAAGATCTGCCCCTGGTCGGACCACCAAGTGGTTTCATTTCAAACATCACATATAGGCTTATCCCCCTCAGTAGCCACCTGGAAGTTGAATGACTCCCTATTATCTGATCCAAGCCCAGGTAGCGTCGAATTTAGAGGATTACTTCCGCCTGAATGATACAGCAGGCATATCCCCTCATACCCTGTGGTCAGCCCATAAAGCAGTCCTGAGGGGCCAACTAATTGAAATTGCAGTTAGGATGAAGAGACAAAAATTGTCCAAAATCAAATCTCTCACACAAGACCTACATAGCCTTTACAACACCCATTCCCGTGACCAGACTCCCCATATTTTAGCACAAATAAATCGAAAAAGAACAGAACTCGACTCCATACTAACTGATAGAACAGAAAAATCCCTCAGATGGTCAAAAGCAAAATTTCTACTGCATAGTAATTCCGCATCTAGCATGTTCTCAGGCAAGCTACAACAATCCCTACAACCCACACACGTTTACAAACTTAAGAACAGGGCTGGCCAACTAGTTTCCCACCCCAAAGAAGTCCTTCAGATATTCACTACATTCTACCAATCCCTTTTATCCGCACCGAACTCTCCCCCAAATGCAGGTCTCTCCCAGTGGCTAGATTCCCTAAACCTTCCTAAACTCACAGCAGAGCAGTTATCTTCCCTGAACGCCCCTTGCACTGAACAAGAAATTTCTCTCATAATAAAATCCTTTAAGTCCTCCACAGCCCCGGGCCCAGATGGATTTACATCTGCATATTATAAGAAATTTGCCCACATATTGGCACCACAGCTAAGTAAATTTGCGAACCACACTTTACAAGGACACAAACCCCCAACGGAGTTGCTTCATGCCAATATGACCCTGATCCCGAAACCAAATAAGGACCACACCCTTCCCCAGAACTATAGACCCATTTCAGTTTTAAATAATGATACAAAAATCCTAGGAAAAGTTTTGGCCAATAGACTTGCCCCTATAATCACATCCCTAATAGGCCCTGAACAAACAGGGTTCATCCCAAATAGACAAATTACAGACAACATTAGACTGGCAACAAATATAATTCAGGATGCTGACTCCTTCTCCCGTAGGCTCCTAATTTTGGGCCTAGACATACACAAGGCCTTCGACAGCGTCTTATGGCCATATATAGACCTGGTCTTGGAGAAGTTTGGGTTTACGGGAGAATTTGTCCAAGGCTTCAAAGCATTATATCATAACCCCCACACAAGAATTAGACTCCCAGGATGCTCCTCGGAGTACTTTCCCCTTGGTAGGGGAACCCGACAGGGATGTCCCCTCTCCCCTCTGGTGTTTGCTCTGGCGTTCGAGCCGCTTGCCAGAGCCATCATCAGCAACACCAACATTAAGGGGTATGAAAAGAGTGCGAATACAAGCTTAGCCTTTATGCAGATGATGCCTTCCTACCAGACCCTCTAATCTCCCTTCCTAACCTTCTTACCACTCTACAAAAATTCCAAGATTTCTCTGGCCTTGGAGTTAACCTATCTAAATGCTCTGCCCTCCCTATCAACATCCCACAACAGACCATTTCTACACTCAAACAAAGGTTTGGCATCTCCATATCTAACAATACGCTATCATATCTGGGTATTCAACTAGCCCCCTCCCTCACAGACATATTTCATGCCAACTACCCCAAAGCCTTCGCCATGACCAGACGTTGGCTTAGGCTATGGTCCACATTCAACATATCTCTTCTTGGTAGGGTGGTCGCAATAAAGATGTCTATTCTACCCAAGCTATTATGCTTCTTTAGGGCCCTTCCCAACTACATACCCCGCCAGTCGTTACTGGCTCTCCAAAGAGACATCAATGCTTTCATCTGGCGCAAGAAAAGGCCCAGATTTGGTAAGTCTCTGGCACACAGACCAATGTCGCGGGGCGGCCTGGGCCTACCAGATATCTGGCTCTACTATATTTCAGCCAGGCTGGCCCAGACAGCCCAGTGGCACTCTACGTCTGTAGTGGTCCCCTGGTTACGCTTTGACCTTCTTTCTACCAGGATTGTTATGGCTGCCGAACCTGAAATCCAGGGCGGTAAGTTCCCTGAACTCGTTTGTAGGACATTCCCTCCAAATCTGGTCGTTATACAAAACCAAATTTAAACTTAGCTCTCCCACTCCCCCCCAAGCTTAATTTCTAGGGGACAGAAACTTCCCCCTAGCCTTTAGCTCCCCCAGAACCTTTTCATGGTGGATACACCACTCACTAGTTACCCTGAAATCCCTCACAAATCCGCTCTTTCACTGACCTACAATCCCAATTTCAGGCTCCAAAGGAAGAATTTTTTAAGTTCCTACAAATCAGACACTTTTTTGAGACGTACTTCAAACGTGAGGCTCACTCTACTCCGAGCTTTTTCGAACAACTTTGTCTATCTCAACCTAGAGATAAGGGTACCATATCACTGATTTATAAAAGCCTGTTAGATTCAGACCTTCCGGAAAAGTCCATGGCCATGCTTAAATGGGAGATAGACCTAGGCAAGGAGATATCTAGTGAAGAATGGGCGGACATGCTAAACAATTTACATAAATGCTCTAAGTCCATCTCTGTTAAGGAAACGATCCTTAAGGTCCACACCCGCTGGTATCTCACCCCCGATAGAGTACATAAATTTTACCCCACCGCCCCTGAATTTTGCTTTAGAGGCTGCCAGGGGGTGGGTACTTTGCTACACACCTTCTGGAGTTGCCCTCTCCTCCAGCATATCTGGGAACAAGCTTCCTCCAAAATTTAGACCCTGTCAGGCTCTAGAGTAGTACTGGCTCCACAGATTTGCCTTCTCTTTGCACCCATCCTGGGTATCCCCCCTCCCACCCTCAACCTGATTTATACGTTAATATGTGCAATTCAGTGGACCATAGCCCTGAATTGGAAATCTCAATCCCTCCCTTGGTCCCAAGTCCTGCATCGGATGGAAGCCATCCGCCTGATGGAAAGATTATTCCATTCTATAATGGATACAATGCATATCTACGATAAGAAGTGGTCGGGCTGGCTGTTAGACCATTTACTACAGGCTCCAGCCTCTCCATCTCCTGCGCAATAAAAGTGTTCTTATCCTAAGCTGGTACAAGCTTCGTTTTCTACCTCTCCCCTCAGATGTAGAAGTACAGTCCTTCCCATACATAGCATTTTTTGGTATTGAACACGCACTCTTTAGTCGATAGCAGCTAAAAGTTTGGTTAATAGTTTTACAGGTAATAATTGTTAAAATAAAAATTCTGGATGAGATTCTAAACCACTTCGTAATTATTGATAGATTTGCATCCCGACATGCAATTCTGGTCTCACCTTAAAAATGTTGTTTAACCTGTGTCGGTTTTCTAAAATAGGTTATGAGATATCTGATTGTCATAGGCTATACTCTGTATGTTACCTTTTCATGACTGATGGTTTACGATCACATGTATATGTTTTGCAACTTTCTCATCAATAAAAACATTTGTATTAAAAAAAAAAAATTCTCGAAGTGTTCCAAGACTTCTACTCCAAACTTTACAGTCAACACGACTCTGCTGACCAGCCTGCTCTTTCCAAGTATCTCGACTGGATCCCCGTCCCTTCCCTTTCTGCAGAACATAAGGCTATACTAGAAGCTCCCTTCTCAATAGAAGAGGTCCAGGATGTTATTACAGCTCTAAAGTCTAACTCAGCGCCTACCCTGTCCCCCCACCTCACTAAATTTTTCAACTCCAAGATAAGTGGAACCCCACTTGATCCCCATCTTAACACTGCTTTCATCGCAGTTATTCCAAAGCCAGACAAAAATCCAGAAGAAGTCGGTAATTACAGACCTATCTCTCTCATCAATAGTGATTTAAAAATTCTTAACAAAATCTTAGCGAATCGTCTGGCTTCTTTCATCACAAGATATATACACAGGGACCAAGTGGGGTTCATCCCAGGCAGGCAGGGTCCTGACCAGATCAGGAGAGCTATTGATATAGTCTCCATACTTCAGACAGGATGGGATGGGGGCCCTAAACAATCAGGCATGCTCCTTTCACTGGATCTCCATAAAGCCTTCGACTCAGTCTCCTGGCCTTATATTTTTGAGATCCTCCAACGCTGGGGCTTTGGAAACAACTTTATGGGATTAATACGAGCTCTATACTCCAATCCCACCGCTTGCATCAAGCTTCAGGGTCACTATTTGCAACCTATATCCATTGCTACAGGAACTAGGCAAGGCTGCCCATTATCCCCCCTGATCTTCGCTATAGCCATAGAAACTCTTGCGATATCCATTCGACAAAACCCCAACATTCACGGAGTCCGTTGCAGATTCCAGACCCACAAATGCGGACTCTTCGCGGACGACATTCTCCTTTTCCTCACCTCCCCGACGACTTCTCTACCTAACCTTTGCCTCTCTCTAGACGAATTCGCTACCATTTCTGGACTAAGGGTTAATTACACTAAGTCACAAGCACTAAATGTCTCTCTCCCCTCTGCAACGGTCGACTCCCTACGACCTCACTTTAAGTTTCATTGGAACACATCATCCATTAAATACCTCGGTATCGAGCTTACGCCAAAACGGAGAACCTTTATAACACTAATTACCCTCTTATGTACCGAAAATTGGAACTGGATCTCCAAGCATGGTCCAAACATAATCTCTCTTGGCTTGGGAGGATCAATTCAATAAAGATGACGTTGCTCCCTAGACTCCTTTATCTTTTCTGCTCTCTACCAATCCCTATCATAAGGGATCACCTTAAAAAGTTCCAAAGTAAAGTCCTTAAATTTATCTGGGGCTCGAAAGGATATAGGATTCCGCAACAAACTTTGTATCTACATAGACAGAAAGGGGGGGTCGGATTACCCCACTTTTATAAATACTACATTACAGCCCGGATTGCTCAGCTCTCCGTGTTGTATTCCAAATATTAAAAGTCGGATTGGGTCCACATTGAAAGGCAAGCAGTACCTCATCACACCCTAGATTTTCTCCTGTGGTCAAACCCGAAATTGCATCCACCGATTTTGGCCCCTACCCTCTCACATATGTTCGCCCTCTGGGACTATGTTCGCTCCACTACAAATTTAGTCTCGGCCTATAAACCCCTGTCCCACTTGTTCCATAATCCTGACTTTCCCCCAGGACAAAATATACAAGCATTTAAATGGTGGCTAGATAAGGGGCTATACCGAATAGAACACTTTTATACAGTTTCTGGCCCGGTTACTCTTGCTTATTGTACCAAAAAATTGGACCTACCTGTCTCTGAATGGTTCAGATTTGGACAGATTTCACATTATCTACACAAACTCTGGAAGGACAAGCCCCTACCCCCTCAATTTACAGACTATGAAATCTGGTGCGGTCAGTCCATGGATCAGCGGGGGGGGGGGGGGGGGGTGTCGACAATCTATTCATCACTCACCTCACCAACCACTAAATCCTCCTACATGTTACAATGGGAATCAGACTTCCAATTTCACTGGGATCTGGGGACCTGGCAGAAAGCTAGTTTTGGCTCTTTTAAGAGCATTCTGAACACTACGCTCACTGAAGCTAGTCTGAAAATCATTTCCAGATGGTACTACACCCCCTCACGTCTTGCCTCGCTTTTTCCAACAGCAAGTCCATTATGCTTCAGAGGGTGTGGTCTCATTGGCTCCATGTTCCATACTTGGTGGGAATGCCCCAGAATAAAAACATTCTGGAGAAAAATTTTCAACTTAATTGATAAACTGTCAGGAATACGGATCCAAACTTGACCAAAGCCTCTCAGAAACTCATCAGATTTATACTTCTTGGTGCCAAACTGACGGTTGCTAAGGCCTGGAAAAGACCCAGGATCTCCTTCCCAGCAGTAATTAGGAAAATCTCTTGCATAATGTCACAGGAGAAGTTAGCCAGCATTATCTCTAACACGGTCTGTAAATTTGAATCCACCTGGGAACCCTGGGCCATTTTTATTGGCGCTCCATGGATCACTAACTCAATAGTTCCCTGAACTAGGTCCTATAATTGATGCTCCGAACACCCTGACTATTCTCCCTCTCCTCCCTCCAACTCCCCTTCTACCCATTCCCTCTTTCCCCCTCTCGCTCTCTCTTTACCGCTGTCTGCTTTCTGCTCTTTCCTCTCCTTTCATTTTGAAGCTTGCTATATGAATGACGGGACCCTGCTTTCGGGTACCTCCTTAAGTACTGGCAACCCAGAGGTGTAGGCCTTGATTGCAGCTATGCTTCCACATGGCTGGGTGGTGGGGCGGTGGGGGCTTCCCCTATTGGGCACAGATAGATCCCAGACGGGGTGCCTGGTAGGGGGAGATCCCCATGCGTTACACCGCCTAGAAAGCCTTCTCCTCCCACCTCTAATGAGCTGGGACATTGGGCCCCACCTAACCGTTCCACGAGAGATGCCAGTTTCACTCGTATGTCATAGCTGAATGCCATATGTTCCCCCGTTATTGCCAATGTTCGAGATGACAATGTTTATATGTCTTGTCATTTCTCATTGTATTCTCTTTGACAATTATAATAAAATACTTTTAAATAAAAAGAAATGGCGTAGCGGTCCCCTTAAAATTCATACCAGACCCTTCAGGTCTGATATGGATTTTAAGGGGAACCCTGCACCAAAATTTAAAAACAAATTGTGTAGGGGTCCCCCCAAAATCCATACCAGAACCTTATCCAAGCATGCAACCTGGCAGGCCGCAGGAAAAGGGGGGGGGAGAGAGAGCGCCCCCCCCCTGAACTGGACCAGGCCACATGCCCTCAACATGGGGATGGTGCTTTGGGGTCCCTGCCAATTCACAAAAAAAGTGTCAAAAATGGTAAAAAAGACAGGAGACACTTTGGGACAAGTCCTTTATTAAAAACTAAAAAAAATAAGATGTCCCGCGACGTAAATCCATCTCACGCCGCCCGATGAACCGAAGAAAGAAAAAAAAATGCAACAGCTCCGCCTCCATGGGTTTTTCAAACCCTTTGAAAAGGTCATGTGAACGGTGAAGCACTGCATCACGGAGAGAGCCGGGTCGACGTCACTTCCGGTCGCGGCCGAGACCGGAAGTCTCTGAATACACAGCGCTGTTTGTTTTTAACTTCAAATGTAAGTCACTACGTTTAATAAAACATTTTTTGAAAATTACTACACTATGGAAGCCCTCTCTTTTGCCTGCATGGAAATGAGCGTATTGCCCAGTGAGTGCAGCCATGCTGAGTAGTGTTTTGGAAATCGACCGATGTCCTGCTACATGAGGCGTGAGGCTGGGGTAAACAGTGTGGCGCACATCGAATGGTGGAAACTTACTTGGACGCTGACACTTGCAGTTTATCATTGATGATTTGAATTTCACAGTGTGGATTTATCTCATGTGTGGATTTTCTTTTGCACGTTCATGGGACTTGTTTACGATACTGTCTAAAGACATTGTTGGTGCACTTTTCGGACTGCCATTTTGCACATTGATTTTTACACGCACATTTATGCACATTGAACTATTTAAGTTTTTTGGCATCAATGTATATGTTATTCTATTTAAACCGATTAGGTTTGTTTATTCTTTTATTATTTTTACTTTATTCACAGGAATGTTATACACCTTTATGATTGCTATTTGCACATTGAATTTGCACGCTTATTTTGCACATTGTATTTTTTCAGTTTTCTTGGCAGCTATTGATTCTGACACTTTATAAACCAATTCGATTTTTGTTGCATCATTCATAGGATCCTTTCACAAACATTATTGATTAAGATTTGTTTTGCATTAATATATATATACCATAATCTCTGATATAGCATTAGCACTTTAGATTGCTAGTTTGCACGTTACTTTAATTAACCTTTTTCTGCACTTGCACTTTGATTAGCAAGGTATTTAATTAGCTCATTGTTTAATAGTAAGCGTCACATTACCTGCTATTATTATCATTCATGTTTAGTGTGAGAACACCTCTATGTTGGCAGCTACTCTGTTAGGCTCACTTATTAATTCTATTCCCTTGTGGTTTGTGCATTAGTATTCTCTTTACAATCTGACACACATATAGTTCACCGAGTGGGTCTTTAACACATTGGGGTATGAAGACACCAACATGGTGTAGAGTAATGTGAAGATATAAGTAGTTACCTAGAGCAACGGAAGTGTAACAAGTAGCTGGTCAATAGTGTGTACCTGTTACAGGTGGCACGGCTTCTAGCAGCTAGGGAGATATTGTCGGCACTCCTTCCACCAGCAGTCTATCTCCCATAGCAATGGGAGCGGATTGCACCATAGAGGTTCCCCATTCTGTACAGTGGTGCAAAAAGTTTGAGAGTTGAGTTGAGAGCACGTGTGGAGCCCTTTGCAGAGTGCACGGCGGGACCCACTCCACTACTGGGGATTTTAGTGGAAAATGCTGGGCAGGTGGCTGTGGACATTGGCTCAATGTGTCCTTCCAAAATGCAAGTTACTGTGAAGTTGCACATGGTCATGGGGACCTGAGAGTTAACAGAATGACAATTACAGTGCCAGTGTACATGGTGTAGTTTCATCTCTAAGTGTGGAGGTCTGCCTGAAGGCTGAGTATTCCCCCACCGCAGCCTGAGCCTTGTCCCAGACTATTGATGAAGACGGCACAGAGTAAAGGTACCCCATCTGTGTGTGTAAAGTGACCCTGTAAAAGTGCCTAGTGTAGCCCAGAAGAACCCACCCCAGGGTAGACCTTTCATGTGACCCATACTTGGCACCCAATGAGGTGGGGAACACGGGGGAAGTGTCACCCACCTACCCTACATGCATAGCATAGGTTTGCTTAAAGCTGAAAGCTAGAGGGACTGGAAAATAGTCCCAGTATGTGAGCAGGCTTTCGCAATCTTCATGTACATTCAATACTGTAGGACCTGCATTGTACAGGATGACACCAGAGACCATGTGACCAGGCATGCCGTTATGAAAAGTGCAGAGGAAGTGAGTAGTAACTTAAAGATTATGGCCTATTTCTATCCCTCTAGCCAATTTTAGCATATAACCCATGCCGTTTTTGAGGGTGGGGGGCAACACTGTATGGGTATATTTTACAGCAGGCTGGAGTAGGGCTTCATCTCCGTAAGCCGTTATGCCTCTTTCAAAATATTGTTGTTGGCAATGTCACATCTGCTCTTTAGGTTTTGTTTGATGTGTACGATTTAAATCCATCCAGGTGATAATTGGGAGAGACAAAGTGCAGAAATAAAACCCACTCACATTTATTTACTTTCCCATTGACAGACTGCAAGATCCTCTTCAGAAACATGAACCTACAATTACCTCCTACCATTTCAGTAACTGGATCATATTCCAGACTCCCAGAATCACTTTTTTTGATGTTAATATGAGACTTGTAGAAAATCGTACACAGAGGTACTGTGAAAATGTGATTGAAGTATAATTATCCAGATACTCCGTGGAAAGAAGAATAATGTAAGTGAGATATGCTAAACCCAAGTCTGCAGTAAATTATTTTTGGACTGACAAAATTGTGCCAGTTATAATGAGTTTGAAAATTGGTTTCCCTTAAGTGGTCTTGTGGGAAATACTGCAATAAAAACACAAGCACTCTTAAGCCATAAGTCTTTTAGAGATGAAATGTGAATATTATGTCAAATTGGTAACTTTTTCTAAAATACTACTAGCTAAACTAGCTTGTTTGTTTTTTTTTTGTTTTTTTTGTCTGCAGCTATCAGACAAATTAAGTTCTTGAGAAAGTTTTAGCATTGTAAATTGATCTCAAGTAGCAGAGGTCTCTCTTTAGCAAACAGCTATTTCCCCAAATCCCTATCCTGTATCGGAGAAATCTGTCTGGGCGGAAGCAGTTGGTTGCTCTGCAATTATTACACTAAAAACAAAGCCCACTGACAAGAACATGTACACAGCCATCTGTTTTGGTTTGTATTCAGTTACCATCGTGTCTTACAGAACCTTCCAAACTAGTAAATAGGCACATTGTGAGCTCTTTACATGGTGCAAATGGTACAGTGCATTGCAACGATTATACAGCAGTTCATACAGCCTTTAAGATATGAATATGTACTTTAGGTACAAACAGATGTATAAGGCCTGCGGCTTCATGTTTGAAACTGACTAGCAACTACAGTAAGCTTAAAGCTGTATTTAAGCCTAACACCAAAAAATTATAAATTGAACCTTACCAATCCTTAAATGTGGTGGCTGCATTTGTTTTCTTTTCTTATTTGTTTTCCTTTGTTTTCACCTGGTGACCTGGCCAGTAACACATTTCCTGTCTTAGGGTGTCCCCACTCTGGATAGAGATGCAATGGAGACACCTGTGGACAGCAACATTCCCAATCTGGGGAGAGGGTAGTTTTAGATGTCCAACAAATTTAGACGGATTTGACTAACAAATTAAAGCTGACATATTTAACACAGTTACAGCAAAAGTCCTCTTAGAATAAAGGTTTTTACATAAATTAATTAAAGCTGACCCATCTGCTCTAATTCAACCCAAAGGTGTTATATCAGGTTGAGGTCAGGACAGAATTAGGGTGGAGACTGCGAGCCAGGCCTTCTTGTCCACATCAGTGTCTGACCTCACAAATGCGCTTCTAGAAGAATGGTCAAACATTCCCATAGACACACTCCTAAGCCTTGTGGACAGCCTTCCCAGAAGATTTGAAGCTGTTATAGCTACAAAGGGTGGGCCAACTCAACATTGAACCCTATGAACTAAGACTGGGATGCCATTAAAGTTCATGCCCATAATTTTAGTAAAGGGTGGAAGTGATTAGTCATCTTTACAGCGATCCAAAACACATCCACTAAACAGCTAGCTGAAGAAATTTAGGTTTATGTGAGTCTCTCAATTACTCACAATAATTATCTAGTATTTTGTGGGTAGAAGGACTGCAGACTGTGTACAGGCATAGGCGTAGACTTTAGTAACCATGCTCCTTTAAGCCCAGGGCCATGGATATGTACCACTGGTCCTCCTGTATGGGGCCTGGGCCAGCAGGGGGGCCCAGGCAGCAGGGTGAATCAGGTAGGTAGGGTGATTGACGTGGCAGGGGGGGCAATCACTGGAACCAATCCCCTGTATGGCTCTCTCTGAAGCAGCTGGAAGCTGGCTTCTTCTCCTGTCCCTCTAGTTGGCTTTCAGCTGCTGCAGATAGAGCCATACAAGCGATTGGTTCCAGTAATAGCCACTGCCACATTGATCACCCTCCCAGTGCACCATGCATTTCACCCTGCTGCCCAGGCCCCCCATGTGCCCTCCCTACCCCCGCAGTGCTGCCAGCTTCCCTCCTCTCCTTTCCACAGACAGCTACAACCACACAATAGGAACCTTCAAGATGGAGAGTGGGGAAGGGACTGGTAAATATGTTGTATTTACCACACCCTTCCTTTCCTGAATGAACACTATGAGTGATCGGTACCGGTGTTCATTCATAATTGAAGAATTGGCAGTATCCGGTTGTTTGTATGGTGGTTTTTAACAGTATCTCTGTTTAAGCAATTCCCAATATTTAGTGCAATTTAGCATCACCTACTTTCACTGCAGTGCGCAGAGTATGCTGTATATCTTCTCTGTCCCAGGATGTCCTTCATTTTTAAAGCGGTTCTGCACACACATATTTTTTTTTTTTTTTTCTTCTCATGTTAAAAGTATTATGAGTCTAACAATAAACTCACTTGTTAGGTGTCCGTCCGGTATCCATGTCCGTTTTTTCAGAAAAATCAGCACTTTTAAAATCAAAACAACAGCATTGTCATTTTGCTTGTGGGCATTTGAAGCCCACAAGCAGTCACTTCCTTGTTCCCTTACGTTATGGGAACCAGCATGCCTCGCTGGTTCCCACGCATGCGCATGGGTAACAGCGCCGAGCTGTGTAAACACCTCACGTCCTTAAAATCTTGCGAGATTTTAGGTCGGATGTCCGCAAATCTCGTGAGATTTCGTGTCGGATGTCCTCAAATCTTGCGAGATTTCGGATCGGATGTCCGCAAATCTCGCGAGATTTCGGGTCGGATGTCCGCACTGACTACTGGGATGAATGACACCAGATCCCAGGAGACAGTGCGGCACTCAAAGGAAATTACGAGGATCCCCGCACAGATGGATGAGTGGAGAGACCAGGCTGTAATTAAAAGGTGACACAAAAAAAACTAAAAAAAACAGCCTTTTACCACTATTTAGATGCTATGTAATAAAATGACCTAATGTTATATTATTGTGTGCAGAACCGCTTTAAGTCACAAAGTTTGGAGGTATGGTTTGCAGGCCAGTGACGTACATCTTATGTTTCTGTCAGCTTTAAAAATCTTGCCAGGACTTAAACTCTAAAAGTGAAGATTTTGATTCATATTTGCACACCCTGGTTGTTCACAAGTCGATCTATTGATTCACTTATGTACAACCAGCCTGTCAGGTTTTTCCCGAACTAATAGTGCCACCGGCTATAGCTGGCAACATTGATCATTATATTCTGCAGGTAGGTGAAGGTTCCCCGGGCTCCCTACTGGCAGAACACAATAGCACTGCATTAGGGATTCCCCCATTCAAGGTGGAAGAAAGAAAAAATGTAATAATCTATGGCCTGCTTTAGCATTACCTTAAAAAAATGTGCCTGTATTTGTCTGGAATACCTCCAAAAACAAAAATAGTATTTTCAAAAAGAAAACATTTTTCAACCAGACAGGCTATGTCTGGTTAATCTGTGGTGGGAAGAGAAGAACAAGGCATAACCATTGTGCAGCACTATAGAGACTGGAGAAAAACCTGGAAATGTAAGAAACTATGGCTGTCCCCTAAGTGCATGCACTATATGAACAAAAGTTTGTGGACACCTGACCATCAAAACTACACCATATGGCCAAATGTTTGAGGACACTCTTTTAAATGATTGAGTTTAGGTGCATCTAGAGAAGAGTACCATTAATGTACCAGCATGCAAAATTTGGGAAAGGCTATTTTTTTTTTGTTTCAGAATGCATGCACCCCTATGCACATAGACAGCTCCATAAAGACATGGTTAGATGAAATTCTTGTATAGAAACTTGAGTACATGTACAGAGCCCTGACACTCATAGAATGAGTTAGAATGCCAACTGTGAGCAAAATCCAACATTGGTACCTGATCTTACAAAGATTTTTTTGACTCCCGCAGACACACGCCAAAGATCTTGTGGAAAATCTTCCTAGAAGATTTTATGCTTTTGTAGCCACAAAGGGTGGTCAACTCAATATTATTACCCCTGGTTTTGGTATGGGATACTGACCATTATGTTAAAGAGAAGTAAGTTTTTTTTTTTTTGATTCGTACTTACCTCGGTGGATGGCTCGGTTCTCACAGATCCCTGAGAGGAGAGCTGCTGACTGTCAGTGAGCGTCTCTCCTCTCTGTTGGAATTACGCTGTGCCTCGACTGATCTTGGTGATGTCAGCGGAGAGCAGACTTCAGGCCGCTCTCCGCTGAAAACGGGTCACAGGAGTGCAAAACAAATTGTACTCCTGTGACCCTTAGGAGAAGCCCAGCCTAAAAAGCTCAGGCTGGATGTCTCCTTTAAGGTGTGAAAATTTGGTGTGCATAAACTCTTGGTCATATAGAGTATAAATATAAATATATATATATATATATATATATATAGTATAGATGCAAACTATACCAACAAACAAGGTTTTTAAAACATCAATAAACATTAACCACTTGCCGACCGCGGTATAGCAAAATGATGGCTACAGTGCGGTCAGCCAGTTCTGGAACGGCGTCATATGATGTCCTCCCAAGATTGCGCCTCCAGCTTGCCTGCTGCAGTGCACACTCGGCGCACTCTGTGATTGCTGTGTCTTTCCAACACAGCTGATCACAGATCTGGGTAAAAAGGCAATCACAGTGGCTCTTTACCACGTGATCAGCTGTGTCCAATCACAGCTGAACACGATATACTGTAAATTCACTTGCTGGTTATTGGCATTCCTTTCCTCTAGCTGTCACAGCGTGATGAGCGAGTCGGTAACTGGCTAGTGTGAAAGTAGACATGCTGCCTATAAGTGCCAATCAGTGGACATCAGTGATGCCAATCAGTGTGCATCAGTGCTGCAAATCAGTGTCAATTAATGCTATCAATCAGTAAATCTGAAAAGTATAATAGAATAGAAAAGAATATAACAGAAAATAATATAGTAAAACAGAACAAAATGGGATAGAAAATAAAAGAAGAGAATAGAATGAAATTCAAATAGAATAGAAAAGAATAAAATTAAAAAAAAATTTAATAGAATAGAAATAATATAACCATTTTTCAAAATTCAAATAGAATCAATTCAAATTTGAATAGAATTGAAAAGAATAGAGTAGAATAGAAAAATAACAATAGTATAGAAAAAAAACAACAACAGAATAGAATAGAATGAATATAACCACCTTCCTATTCTAATCTATTATTTTCTATTCTATTAAAATCCAAATTGATTTTATTTGAATTTTGGGAAATGGTTGTATTCTTTCTATTCTATTGTTTTTTTTTTTTTTTATTATTATTTTTCTATTTGTTTATTCTATGCTATTATTTTCTATTTTATTCTATTCTATTCAAATTTATTCTGTTCGAAATTCGAATTTCGGAAAATGGTTATATTCTTTCTACTCTATTCTAGTATGTTGTTTTTTTTCTATACTATTCTGTTATTTTCTATTCTATTCTATTCCATTCTATTCAAATTTGAATTGATTCTATTAGAATTTGGGGAAATGGTTATATTCTATTATAGTCTATTCTATTATTTTTTGCCTATTCTATTCTTTTCTTATGTATTCAAATTCATTCTATTTGAAATTCGAATTTCAGAAGATTGTTATATTCTTTCTATGTTATTCTATTCTATTTGTTTCTATTATATTCTAGTCTATTTTGTTCTTTTATTTTCTATTCTATTTTGTTCTGTTTTACTCTATTATATTCTACTGTTTTATTTTCCGCTATATTCTTTTCTATTCAATTTTTTTTTCTATTCTATTTTATTCTCTTTGGAAATTCTAAATTCTAAAACGAACCGAATTCTAAAACTCGTCAAATTCGAAAGCTAGGCGAATTCGAAAACTAGTCAAATTTAAAAACTAGTCGAATTTGAAAACTATTAGAATTCGAAAAAGTATTCAAAAACGATTCAAAAACGCTTTGAATTCGAATTTCATACAAATTTTTTTTTTGTTATTTCAGATTCATTTAAATTCGGTACTATTGTAATTCAGAAATTCGGATACATCTGAATTAAATTCAGGTTGAAACGAACCGCACATGTCTAGCTGCCAATCAGTGCCTCCTCATCGGTGCCGCCTATCAGTGCCCATCAGTGCTGCTTCTCAGTGCCCTTCAGTGCTGCCTATTAGTGCCACCTATCAGTGCCCATCAGTGCTGCCTATTAGTGCCCATCAGTGCCACCTAGTAGTGCCACCTATCGGTGGCCATCAGTGCCACCTATTAGTGTAACCTATCAGTGCCCATCAGTGCCCCCTATTAGTGCCACATATCAGTGCCCATCAGTGCCACCTAGTTGTGCCACCTATCAGTGCCCATCAGTGTCACCTATTATTGCCACATATCAGTGCCCATCAGTGGTGCCTATTAGTGCCCATCAGTGTCACCTATTAGTGCCACCTATCAGTGCCCATCAGTGCTGCCTATTAGTGCCCATCAGTGCCACCTAGTAGTGCCACCTATCAGTGCCACCTATTAGTGCCACCTATCAGTGCCCATCAGTGCCACCTATCAGTGCCCATCAGTGCCACCTATTAGTGCCACCTATCAGTGCCCATCAGTGCTGCCTATTAGTGCCTATCAGTGCACATCAGTGAAGGAGAAATATAACCTGTTTGCAAAATTTTATAACAGAAATTAAGAAAAACATTCTTAAAAACATCAAAATTTGTGGTCTTTTTTTGTTTGTTTCGCAAAAAAAAAACCCCAGTGGTGATTAAATCTGGACCAATCTGGAAAATAAAACGAATGCAGCTATCACATCTAGAATTGATAATCTGCAACATGACAAATTTTTTCTTTTGGGTTTCCTACTGCTTTAAGATACTGTATTGCAAAAGGAAAAATATGTCATGTACAATATTCATGCAAATAACAGTAGCAGTACGAACATGACCGCATTGCAGCTTCTGCTCTGCCCCCATGTAAGATACAATGACATGTCAGATGACTTGATATGATCTGAAATGAATCAGTCACTATTTTTCAGTCCGCATTGCCCAGACTGCAGAACGTTCAGATGAAAGCAGCAGCTAAAATTAGCAGGGAGATGAGGTCATCCCAGGACCCTTGTAGTGTCACCTGTATTTTATTCCAGAGATGATGTACATGCACAGTATGACAGGCCGGAAAGAAACATTTGTACTCCATATGCTTGTGAAATGTCATGAATGAGAATACACCGTGCACTAAATACACTACAAAATATTTTTACGATGGAAAAGCTAGACACCAACATTTTTTATTACTATATCCGAATTACATTCAATCAATGTAATTAACAAGATCATTTTACAGATATATTCTCTACCTAGCATTCAATGTTCAAAATAATTCTAATGTATACATTGTTTTTTCTCAGATACCTAATGTATTATTCATATGATAACTGCTGAATGCAGAGCTCACTGGCACAATATAGAGTATATCGCCACGTACACACGAGCGTTTTTTCCGTCAGAATAAACTCTGACGGTTTCTCCGATGGAATTCCGACAGAATTCCGCTCAAGCTGTCTTGCATACACACGGTCACACCAAAGTCCGACCGTCTAGAACGCGGTGACGTACAACACGTACGGCGGGACTAGAAAAAGAAAGTTCAATAGCCAGTAGTCAATAGCTTCCGTCTCGTACTTGCTTCAGAGCATGCGTCGTTTTTGGTACGTCGGAACAGCATACAGACGAGCGGTTTTCCCGATAGGAATTGGTTCCGTCTGACTTTTTCTGTCGGAAATTCCGCTCGTGTGTACACGGCACAGCTCATTGTCCACTTTGATTATGATAATTGTTATATACATCAGTGCTTCTCAACCTTTTTTCAGTCAAGGCATCCTTTAAAACGATGCACATCTCAAAGCACCCCATTCTAAAATGTAAAAAAAATATATTTTACATATAGCAACAAGATCGACATGCGTAGGACACCCAACCTTGGAGGGGTTTTATTCTTCCAAATAGCAAATACACCTTTGCACACTTTCTCTCCCTCAGTGTGAGCCCAGTGCTGATGGAGAGGGGCAAACAAGGCGCCCGAGGTCCTCCTTATCAACCATTGACATCATTGTTTGTTAGGACGCCGGAGACTAGAAGGTTGTAGTGGTTCACAATGAAAAACTGTGGCTTTGTGTAACTAGAAGGCAGGTTTGATCCGCCCACTGGCTTGTATACAATTTTTGGGCAATTTTTTTACATTTTTACATTTTGCCAAGGCACCCCAAAGAAACCTGAAGGCACCCTGGTTGAAAAAGGCTGATGTACATACAAGTCTGAGTACCCCTGACTTCTATGTATCTTCAGTCAGTAGAGGGAATTCTATTGCTCACAAGTCTATTGTTTGTTGCTTCTGCATTGGCAATTTCCATAAGCCAGGCCAACTGAACTCCAGCTCACCCTGGAAGTTTTGTGTTTAAGGGTCCATTTATAAAAACTGAGAAAATCTGCAACAGTTATTTTAAGGGTTTATCTCTGCTTTTGAGTAGTTTATGTAGTTGCAATGAGAAGCGAAGATGATGTTACCCACTTCTTATTGCATCCCAGTGAGAAGAGGATGAATACCAATGGCCAGTTTAGTAAGGTATGGAGTTTATTATTTTGTTTTCTATGGTGGAACCCTGATCTTGGCTGAGCAGTGAGTGGTATTCAGCTAAAGCTCCTAGCTCAGTGATGGCGAACCTTGGCACCCCAGCTGTTTTGGAACTACATTTCCCATGATCCTCATGCATTCTGCAGTTTAGATGAGCATCATGGGAAATGTAGTTCCAAAACATCTGGGGTGCCAAGGTTCGCCATCACTGTCCTAGCTGAATTCTATTGATCCCTGCTGATGTGCCTTGTGATTCCTAAAGTTTGAGGACTATACTGTGAAGATCATCAGGCATTTACCTTGAACATGAATTTAACACTTATGCCCCGTAAACACACAGTCGGATATTCCGGAAAAAGTCAGATCGGATTATGTTGTCGGAAAATCCGATCGTGTGTGGGCTCTATCGGGCTTTTCCTATGAGCAGGATCTCAAATTTTCCGACAACAAAATCCGATCGGACTTTCTCCGATCGTGTGTAGGGAATTCCGACGGACAAAGTGCCACGCATGCTCAAATCAAATTACGAGACCAAAGCTATTGGCTACTAGCCTCTACGTAGTTCCGTAGTACGCAACGAACGTCACCACGTTCAGGACGATTGGATTTTCTGACAACTTTGTCCGACCGTGTGTATGCAACACCAGTGTGGTCGGAATTTCCGACCGTGTGTACGGGGGCTTATACCCTGAGGCCTTTTCGTTTTAGTAAGGGGTCATATATTTTATTTATTGTTGGTGGAATCACAAAGGATCTAGGAGAAGTCCTTAGATCAGCCTTTCTCAACCTTTTAACACAGAGGAACCCTTGCTATAACTTTCTGGTCTCAGGGAACCCCTGCTAAAAAATACTATATCTACAACTCATGATACATTAGTGTAATGGTCAGTGGGAAGAATGCTCCTTACACTTGTAGATACTGGGAAGAATTACCCCCTTACAAATAGCTAAAAAGATTAATGGTGGCAGTGGGAACTTATCTAAGAGGCAGAAATTGCTAATTTCTCAAGGAACCCCTAGCAACCACTGGAGCAACCCTGGTTGAGAAACCCTGCCTTAGATCATTGAATCACAACCATATTGAATTGTTTTTAGACTTAGTCACATGTTTTTGCACTTATGAGTGATATACATGTTTAATGTGTTTAAAGGTATAGCGCAACAAAAGTTTTCTATTTTTACACAGCTGTATATAGGTGTTTTTGAGTGCTGCTGTACAGTTCCCTTTTTTTTTTTTTTTTTATATTTTTCACATTTATTTTGCACCAAGCACAGTTTTTTTATTATTTTATTTTTTCTGTTACCCTTGCTTATGATTAACAGTAGGGGTGAGCTATGGTTCGGGCCAAAATGTACCCCTGGGAAACTTTCATGTGACAGCAGGCCCAAACAGCTACAGCTGTGGAATTTCCCCTCCTCACAGCCACATGTAACAAAGGGACAGGGACATCATTGACCTAATATGGCCACAAGGCATTCAATCATTGATAACTTTACCTCATCAATAATTAACAGTACTCAACCTCAGCAAAATAAGATATGCCAGGGCTATTACACCAAAACCACAAAGAGGCGCCATCAAAAGAATAACAAGCAATGGAACCAGATTTGAAAAGGCTGGAAAGAAGCTGGTATATGGCTTTAAAGCACAACTCCGGGAATTATCTTTTTTTTACAAATTTACATTGCACCAGTTTGGCTTGATGTAAGCATCCATATGTAATATCTGCAGAGTTGCAGAGGATGCTGAAAATCACGGTAGTAGTCCATGCTACATACAGTGAAAGCTGTGATATTTCAGGTGCTGCTCCAGCACACTAAACACAAGGTTTGCCATCACTGCCATTCATAGAACGCCTTGTAATTTTTTTGTCTATGAATACAAGACGTTCTATGACTGGACAAGGTGGCGATTAAGGGCAGATTACGTCACAATCTCCAACTTTTCCAATCAGAGAACCCCTTGTATTCACTGAAAAATAAACAAAGTTGTCCTCTAAATGGCAGCAGTGCAAGCCAGCAACTCCCGTAAGATCAGCTTTTGTCAAGCAGAGGGTTAGCGACAGGACCACCCACCACAGTTAAAATTTCAGCCCATTTAGCAGACATTGCCCAAAATTTGAACCGTGTATGGGCCACCTTATGACAAGAAGAGTCCTGAAAAGGATTTACTTCACTCCTAGGATTTTGTTGTACACCCTCCTGCTGTACAATTCCTTAAAGTGGAAGTAAACTCTCCTATTGTTTTCAGCCAAGGAAGCTGCTATCTTGGCCTCAGTTTAATCTAGAGCTGCCATGATGCTGCACATGTGATCAGCTATGACACCAGCCATTGGATGGTTTGACAGTTTGGTTGAGAGCACAACCAATGGGAGTGTTACATTCCCGGCATGTGCCGGAAATGTAACTGTTTTTTAAACTGTTAGATGGATGGGTTTACCTCCACTTTAACTTTCAGTGAGTGAAACTGGCAGGCATTAGGCCTGGTTGGTTGATGATAAGGCTAGGTTCACACTGCTGCGATGCGGGAACGCAGCAAATCTACTGCGGGTTCCTGCATCGCATGTCTCCCGGCGGCAGTTCACACTGCCCTATGCGAACTGCTGGGAGTGTCAGTTAAAAGTTAATGACACCCCCAAATCAGTTTGCATATTGCAGTGCAATATGATGGCTCCTGGATGGAGCCAGGATGGGATTGGGGATGGATCGAACTGGGATGGGATCGAGGTGATGGATGGAGCTGGGATGGGATGGGGGAGGTGAATGGAGCTGGGATGGGATCGGGGGGATGGATGGAGCTGGGATGGGATGGGGGTGGTGAATGGAGCTGGGATGGGATCGGAGGATGGATGGAGCCAGGATGGGATCGATGGAGGGATGAAGCTGGGATGGGACGGGGGTGATGAATGGAGCCGGGATGGGATCGAGGGATGGATGGAGCTGGGATGGGATCGGGGGGATGGATGGAGCTGGGATGGGGGTGGTGAATGGAGCCGGGATGGAATCGGGGGGATGGATGGAGCTGGGATGGGATGGGGGTGGTGGATGGAGCCAGGATGGGTTCGGGAGGATGCCTGGAGCCGGGATGGGAATGGGAGGATTGATGGAGCTGGGATGGGGGTGGTGGAAGGAGCTGGGATGGGATTGGGGGGATGGATTGTGCTGGGATGGGATAAAGGGTGGATAGAGCACCCAAAACACAGCACCCACTAGCACATGTACTCAACCCCCTCTCTGTAAAATGACTCTCCTGGCAGCATAGATGTCCCCCTCCTCTGCAATACCTTGGTACCGGGCAGGTGCTGTAGTGAGCTGTCACTCTTCCCCTTCCTCGGCTCCTCAACCGAGGAGGAGGCGGCTATAGTCTGGTCTGCAGTGAGTGCAGCCGGCGGGGGGAGATGTGATGTGTGGGACAGTGTCAGACTCCGGGCACCTCTGTCTCTGCCTCACTCCCTCCTCCCCCATTCTCCCCGCACATCGCATGCAGCTGAGGAGATCTATAAGCCAGGGAAGGAGGGAGCCTTGGCGCTGGTGCCAGACTTCCAGTCTCAGCCTGGTTACACCCTCTGTGTCACCCGTGTGCGGAATCCCCCCGCCCCTCCCCTAGCGACACCACTGGGTTGATAAACTAAAACTGGAGAGTACAAAATCTGGTGCAGCAGAAGTATAGTGCTGGCTGTATGTTCTGGTAACAATGAAGCTAGTATTTCACTATTCATAGCAGCAATGTAGACCTAGGATAAGAATTATTAGCGGTAACTACTTTGTACTGTAGAGAACAGAAGTAGAAAAAAAAAAAAGATTGGAGTTCTGCTTTAAGCCACCTAAAAATTTCTAATGTCCCTACAATTTTTAACACCAATTTCACCTAACATGTGACATGCAACTGTCATATATGGGTGTCAGAATACTTCCTTAGACACAGATATCCAAATCTAATGCAAAGAAGCATCAAAAAGCTCACAGGTTTATATATTGGAGATTTCCTGCTAGGTCTTAATGTTTTCTTTACTCACCCTGCGATCTGCTCCGCTCAAGAAAAGCGGAAACCTACATGAGGCTTGTTTTTGGCAAAAACTATCATCCATTATGTTTGTGGAACACCTGGTCGAGGTTTTTGTTAGTGCCTAGGGCACAATCACTCCAAAAAAGCCATTCTGATGTGCTCTTTTCAGATCTGCACTGCTTGTAGATCTCTATAATTAGTATCAGGCCACGTAAATTTGCATGCAAAACGTGTATGCAAAAGTATCTGCTTTAAAGCTAACATCTGAAAGTATACCTGATATACTACATATTGCATTGTTCTGGAATATATTGTTTCATAAAAGTGGGTCTGTGTAATAATACTGATCCACAGGCTATAATAAGAAAATTCATTATACCCTTCTGCGCTAGGAACATAAAAAAAATATTAATTAAAATAATCAATAAAACCGCCCAAAAAATGTAAAAGTGACATGGCTGCTGTATGCATATAACCAGCTTATACAGCGCTAAAAACAAATAGTTAATAAATAAATCAGTGCTGATATAATCCACTCTTTAAATGAATGTGCTCATCAAAATGGCAACAAAATTAATAAAAAATTAAACAAATGTCCAAAGCAATACAAAGTCCAAAGTTCCCCCTTGAAAAAGTTTATTAGAGATGAAACATTGGGAGTGGAGACTGAAGAGCTTTGAATCTGTGTCTCTTGAGCAGTGGGAAGGTTGTGAATAATATGGGGATTTGAGCGGTTGGCCGGTGTTCTGTCAGAATCGATGACCCGTCAGATTAGGTAACGGAAGTGATGTTCTGCAAGCTGCGCATGCGTCCATGGCTACCAGGTTTGCTAATCTGACAGAACACCTGCAGTCAGAAGAGGGCGGCAGCAGACATCTTACTACACCCAGCTACATATTGAATTTTAGTGTCATTTTAGCAATAAAGTGAGCGTATATAAATAAATATACTGTGTTGATATCTGTGATCCTGTTTGGATGTTACATTTTCAAAGAAGCTGGACACCAGCAGTAGGCAGGTGGCAGAGGCCATGTTGGTACACCCCGCACTGCTCAGCGCTACACCTTTAGGCTTTCAAAATAAAACATGCAAACAGCATTACAGATGTCAATATACAATATTTATTTATGTACGCTCACTTTATTGCTAAAATTTCTGTGAAGTTGAAGACGTAGCTGGGTGATTTCATGTGCCTGTTTACTTGCAGTCTATGTGAGTATTTTTTAATGTCTTTAATAAAATTATCCAGAAGCTATCACACCATTGGTGTTCTCCTGTGCTTTTTTAATGTAAACATCTGGGGGATTTGTGAACGGTGAGCAGAGGAAGTAGTGGATAACTGCCTAAGTACCTGACATTTTGCCTGGTTTGCATAATCTCTTCACTGATAGGCATATGGGTCTGGCAAGTGCAAACCTTGATTGTGGTGGAGGGAGCACTTTTTGATGTAAATAACTCAAGCACCTGGGAACAGTGGCGGTGCGTGCATAGAGGGCGCAGGAGCGCCGCCCCCCCTCTCCTGCACCGCTCTATCACCAATAGATAGATTCATGCATTGCATGAATCTATCTATTGTCACCGCTGCCGCCCCCTATTCAGGTGTCCGGCCCCTGATCGGGCACCGGGCATCTGAATTACAGTGGGGGGGTGTTGCTGGAAGCGCCCCTATTAGAGCTGTAAGCTCTAATAGGGGACCCTATTAGAGCGGTGTGCTCTAATAGGCTTCCCTAAGTGTAAACAGCGGGCGCACGGCTGTGCGTTCGCTGATTACACAGTACTGTGTTAGGGAAGCGAATACATCGCTTCCCTAACACAGACCCGCCTCTCAGCCAATCAGGTTGCCAGGTCTGTTACCTGTCACCTGATTGGCTGAAGTCACAGGCGCTGTGATTGGACGCTAGGCGTCCAATCACCTAGCGTCCAATTACAGCAGAAGAAGACAGGAGGAGCGCGGGAGAAGACATCCGACGGAGACACCGCTCGTCGCCTGACGCCGTCACCAGCTGCACACCGGGACAAGGTAAGTGCAGAGGGCAGGCAGGGGGCACAGTGGCAGCACTTAAGGGGCACAGTGGCAGAACTTGGGGCACAATGGAAGCACTTAAGGGGCACAATGGCAGCACTTAAGGGGCACAATGGCAGCACTTAAGGGGCACAATAGCAGCACTTAAGGGGCACAATGGCAGCACTTAAGGGGCACAGTGGCAGAACTTAAGGGGCACAATGGCAGCACTTAAGGGGCACAATGGCAGCACTTAAGGGGCACAATGGCAGAACTTGGGGCACAATGGCAGAACTTGTGGCAGAACTTGGGGCACAATGGCAGCACTTAAGGGGCACAATGGCAGCACTTAAGGGGCACAATGGCAGCACTTAAGGGGCACAATGGCAGAACTTGGGGCACAATGGCAGAACTTGTGGCAGAACTTGGGGCACAATGGCAGCACTTAAGGGGCACAATGGCAGCACTTAAGGGGCACAATGGCAGCACTTAAGGGGCACAATGGCAGAACTTGGGGCACAATGGCAGCACTTAAGGGGCACAGTGGCAGCACTTAAGGGGCACAATGGCAGCACTTAAGGGGCACAATGGCAGCACTTAAGGGGCACAATGGCAGAACTTGGGGCACAATGGCAGCACTTAAGGGGCACAGTGGCAGAACTTGGGGCACAGTGGCAGAACTTGGGGCACAGTGGCAGAACTTGGGGCACAGTGGCAGAACTTGGGGCACAGTGGCAGCGTTTGATGGGCACAGTGGCAGCGTTTGATGGGCACAGTGGCAGCGTTTGATGGGCACAGTGGCAGCGTTTAATGGGCACAGTGGCAGCGTTTGATGGCACAGTGAGGCTGTTTGTTTGCGCCCCCCCAAAAATTTTGAGCACCAGCCGCCACTGCCTGGGAAGAAATACTTGGTGGAGGAAACGTTGGACTCCATTGGACTTTGTACTGCTTTGGACATTTGTTAAAAATTTTAACCTAATTATATGTGGAGATCTGGTTGGACAGCTGTAAATCACTCTCATTTCACAAAAATAGCAACAATGACTTTGCCTGAAAGTGTCTGTGAGAAAGCCAGACAGCGCTGTCTATGGCAGGCAGTCATATTCTTTTGTGTTCTAAGGCTGAAAGCACATGGGCAATTTTTAGTCACTTGTTCGCACAACTAAAGCCGCTAACAATCGCATCCATTGAAACACATAGCAGGCAATTGAAGCAAGGACATGGGTAATTTTAATGGCCACTCAAGCAATTGATTGCAGGACAGTAGCTTATGCTCCAAATTAGTTTTATTAATATCGATTGCAGCATTTTTTTTTGTTCATTGATTGAGAGGATGCAATTAATCACAACTTGTAGAAGAGGGCTTAAAGGATAGGTTCACCTTAAAAATAAAAAAAAATGTGCATTTTTTGCAGGTAAAAAAATGTGCTTTTACTCTTTTTTTAGCATCAGCAGATCACAGGTGTAATGCAGGGCTCCTGCAGACTGTCAGTGTAAGCTGTCTGCCTACCTAGTTTGGACAGGAAACTACACAATGACAGGAGGAATCAATGAACTACTAGAGTACTCCACAGCACTGAGGTGGTTCATTGAGAACTACAAGCAATCAGCCGAAAAGGCTGTTGGTACTTGTAGTTCATTTATTCACAGAATTCTGTGAATGAATGGTGCGGCTGTGTGGGCAGAGCCCCGCACAACCGCCCTCTTTTTAAATAGTGACAGCACATCTCTGGCCCACTGTCACAGGGAGAGGGCATTAGGGAGTGGCTGCAGGATTGGGAACATATTACATGTTCCACCCTAAAAACAGGTGGAACATGTAACATGTTCCCAATGGTGAACTTATCCTTTAATTCACCTGGGGCGTGCCAGCGAGAATCAGCATTTTTTTATAGAAAGAGAGAAACTAACCTCATGCACACAGTGTGTGTAAACAGCCACCGCCAGATTTGTACCATATTGGTTACATACAAATAGAGACTCTATGTGGCATTTCAAGTTGAATGCAAAATGTCCACAGCTAATTGTCCAATTGTATGCAAACATAACACAATGAGGCCATATCAACTGATTTCATGTAGTTATTTTGTCATGATTTTCTTTTTTTGCTTAACCACTTCAATACCCGCCCATGTACATATGACGCCCACAAGGTGGATCTCCCATCCTGGGTGGGCGTCATATGACGTCCTCCCATTCCTGGCCGCCTAGGGGGTGCGCGCGCGCCCGCGGCGTCGCTCGGGACCCGGTGCGAGTGCCCGGAGGCCGCGATGTCTGCCGGGCACCCGCAATTGCTCGTTAAAACAACGGGACCGTGCGGGACCGTGGAGCTGTGTGTGTAAACACACAGCTCCACGTCCTATCAGTGGAGAGGAGACCGATCATGATCCCAGTACGGAGGAACACTGATCGGTCTCCTCCCCTTGTCAGTCCCCTCCCCCCACAGTTAAGCCCCATACACACGGTCGGACCGTGGACCAACTTTCCCTTGGACTTTTGTCCAAAGGGCGTTGGCCCTCAAGTTGGTACTGCATACACACGGTCGGACTTTTGAGACAACCAACACGAACGTAATGACGTTTCAACGTACTGACGACACTTCAAAAGAGGACGTTCGAATACTCCAGCGCCACCTTTGGTCAACTTCTATATTGTTGTCTGATCTTTTGCATTGATTCTGAGCATGCGTGTTTGTACTGTGGACAAAAGTCAGTTGGTACTGCATACACACGTTCGGACTTTGGTCCTTCGGACTTTTGTTGGCAGAAAGTTGGTCCGTTCGCACAGCCAACAAAAGTCCGATGCAACCTGGAAAAAGTTGGTCCGATGGAGCGTACACACGGTCGGATGTTGGTCCAAACCACCTAATTTGCATGTTGGTTGTCAAAAAGTCCGACCGTGTGTACGGGGCTTAAGAATCACTACCTTAGGGAACACATTGACCCCTGCAGCGCCCCCTAGTGTTAACCCCTCCCTGCCAGTCACATTTACACAGTAATCACTGCAATTTTATAGCAACGATCGCTGTGTAAATGTGAATGGTCCCAAAAATGTGTCAAAAGTGTCCGAAGTGTCCGCCGCAATGTCGCAGTCACGAAAAAAAATCGCAGATCGCTGCCATTACTAGTAAAAAAAAAATGCAATAAATCTATCCCCTATTTTGTAGACGCTATAACTTTTGCGCAAACCAATCTATATACGCTTATTGCGTTTTTTTTTACCAAAAATATGTAGAAGAATATGTATCGGCCTAAACTGAGGAAAAAAATAGTTTTTTTTTTAAAAAAATTGGATATTTATTATAGCAAAAAGTAAAAAATATTGTGTTTTTTTTCAAAATTGTCGCTCTTCTTTTGTTTATAGCGCAAAAAATAAAAACCGCAGAGGTAAACAAATACCACCAAAAGAAAGCTCTATTTGTGGGAAAAAAAGGACGTCAATTTTGTTTGGGTGTAACGTCGCACGACCGCGCAATTGTTAGTTTAAAGCGACGCAGTGCCGAATCGCAAAAAGTGCTCTGGTAAGGAAGGGTGTAAAATGGCCCGGTGCTGAAGTGGTTAAAGCCTTGCAAAACACAAAGACAGTAATGACAGCCTTGAGATTTTTCTTAGGCTACTTTCACACTGGGGCATTGGGGGGCGTCGGCGGTAAAACGTCAATATTTTTAGCGGCGCTTTACCGTAGTTTTTGCTGCACTTTTCGGCCACTAGCGGGGAGCTTTTAACCCCCCCCCCCAACGGCTGTAATAGGGTGAAATGCGCCCGCAAAGCGCAGATACAGCAGCAATACCTCAGTCCCAGGAAGGTGTTGTAGCACGCTGTCACTCTTCCTCCTCCTCGGCTTCTCACCCGAGGAGGCGGCTATAGTCTGGTCTGCAGTGAGTGCAGCTGGCGGGGGAGATGTGATTGCGCTGTGTGGGACAGTGTCAGACTCCAGGCACCTCTGTCTCGGCCTCACTCCCTCCTCCCCACTCTCCCCACACATCGCATGCAGCTGAGGAGATCTATAAGCCAGGGGGAGGGAACCTCGGCGCTGGTGCCAGACTGCCAGTCTCAGCCTGATGTCACCCTCTGACGACCGCACCCCCCGCCCCCCCCCCCTAGCGACACCACTGGGTTGATAAACTAAAACGGGAGAGTACAAAATCTGGTGCAGCAGAAGCATAGTGCTGGTTGTATGTTCTGGTAACAAAGAAGCTAGTATTTTACTATTCATAGCAGCAATGTAGACCTAGGATAAGAATTATTAGCGGTAACTACTTTGTACTGTAGAAAACAGAAGTAGAAAAAAAAAGATTGGAGTTCTGCTTTAAGCCACCTAAAAATTTCTAATGTCCCTTGAAAAATCTATTATAAGATATTTGCATTTGAGTTGCTGTGGCTACCTTTATTGGTTCCCACTTTCCCTGGTATATTTTTTAAAATCTATTTTACACTATGAAAAATACGAGTACTAGAACACACAAAAGTCAGTCAGAACCCCAAAACCCAACAGTAACACAACTGCCAATTATGGCAGGGAGATTTCACTGTTGTAGTATCCAAGACTGGGACTAATTCAACAAAACACATGCCACCTATAATTAAAATACACTTTTGGGTGGACCGGCCCTTTCAAGTTAACAAACGAGTCACACAAAATATTGCATCAAAGTACAGTACAATGTTTAACACCAATTTCACCTAACATGTGACATGCAACTGTCAATATGGGTGTCAGAATACTTCCTTAGACACAGATATCCAAACCTAATGCAAAGAAGCATCAAAAAGCTCACAGGTTTATATATTGGAGATTTCCTGCTAGGTCTTAATGTTTCCTTTACTCACCCTGCGATCTGCTCCGCTCAAGAAAAGCTGAAACCTACATGAGGCTTGTTTTTGGCAAAAACTATCATCCATTAAGTTTGTGGAACACCTGGTCGAGGTTTTTGTTAGTGCCTAGGGCACAATCACTCCAAAAAAGCCATTCTGATGTGCTCTTTTCAGATCTGCACTGCTTGTAGATCTCTATAATTAGTATCAGGCCACGTACATTTTGCATGCAAAACGTGTATGCAAAAGTATCTGCTTTAAAGCTAACATCTGAAAGTATACCTGATATGCTACATATTGCATTGTTCTGGAATATATTGTTTCATAAACATGGTCTGTATAATAATACTGATCCACAGGCTATAATAAGAAAATGCATTATACCCTTCCGCACTTGGAACAAAAAAAAATAATAACTAAAATAATCAATAAAACCACCCAAAAAATTTTGAAGTGACACGGCTGCTTTATGTATATAACCAGCTCACAAAGTAAAGATCAAATACACAAAATACAGCGCTAAAAACAAATAGTTAATAAATAAATCAGTGCTGACATAATCCACTCTTTAAATGAATGTGCTCATCAAAATGGCAACAAAATGAATTAAAAAATTCAACAAGTGTCCAAAGCAATACAAAGTCCAAAGTTCCCCCTTGAAAAAGTTTATAAGAGACGAAACGTTGGGAGTGGAGACTGAAAAAAGGCACTAAAAAAAAAAAAAAAGTTACCGAAACATTAAATAACAGCAGGTTACCAGTTCAGTTCCATAAACTGCAATATTTACTACAGCAGGAAACAGGAAACATGACCCTTGTCTTTTTGCAGATTTTTGGGAGATTAAAAGTTTTCAATAGTGTATAACCATACATACATGGAATCACTTGATTGTGCAACTTTTTAAACTACCCAACTGACAATCACCCATAAGGAAATAAATCACTAAACTCTGGGCTACAGCAATGTTTACTATTACTGATATGTTTCACGCTGATGACAAAACATTTCACAGCTGTCCCCTTCTACAATTTAATAAAAAATCATGTTACTAAACCCAGGACCCTGCATTCATTATATCTGGTCTCCCACAGTACAACGAACATGGAAATGCAATTATTTTAGTAAATATAAACTGCTAAAAAACTTTTTCTCGTCAGCAATATATAGTAGTCTTGTGACAGTGTCCGACTGAGTACTGGTTAAAGCTTATAGGAGAAGATTTCATTCTCCTCTGACTGTCCTTCGAGGCTGCATGACCCCTGACCCCTGGGGTCATGCAGGGCAAAGTGGGCAAAGTAGCTGGATAAGCCATATACGACATCTAATGCTTATGGGGGAACGTAAGTTTATTGTTGAATGGTTAAATTGATAAATGGTATGGTTTAGATATTTAGCCAATATATATATATATATATATATATATATATATATATATATATATATATATATATATATATATATATTATTTATTTTTGCTATTTTGAATTGATGGCTATTATTTTGATGCTGCTTAATTTTTTCTCTTTTTTTTATTTATTTATAAAAAAAATTCTCTTTGATTCAATGTGTATGAGGTTTTATTTTGTCTTGTTGTGTCTGTTTGTTTACTAAGAAAATAAATAAAAAGATTTTGGAAAAAAAAAAGCTTGTAGGAGGAGCTTTCATTCTCCTCTGACTGTCCTTCGAGGCTGCATGACCCCTGACTCTCTGTCTAGACAGTGCTGATTGGCCCTCTGCTGATCACATGCACCCTTTCAAAAAACTCTCTAGCAATACACACCTAACTGAGCATGTGCAGAGTACCTCCAAAGCTCTGTACTATCAGCAGATGGATTGAGGACCCTAAAAGAAGGGGAAGATCAGAGAAGACAGGATCAAACAGCCTTTTTACTCAATGCTGATGGTTAACCCATTGGGTTCCACAGTGAGTATAACAAGCATACTTTACTGCATATACTGTACAGACTGATTTCACTGTTGTGGGTTTAGTTAAATATTTACATAGTAGGTGAGGTTGAAAAAAGACACAAGTCCATCAAGTCCAACCTATGTGTGCGATTATATGTCAGTATTACATTGTATATCCATGTATGTTGCAGTCATTCAGGTGCTTATCTAATAGTTTCTTGAAACTATCAAGGCCCCTCGCTGAGACCACAGCCTGTGGAAGTGAATTTCACATACTTGCCAACACTTTAATAGCTGTAGCCCGGAGTAGATGTAGATTTCAAGATTCTGACCAAGAGTATTTCCCGACGATTACAACCTATGATGTCTAGCATTATTGATCCAGACCAGACAGGGTTTATGGCTGGTCGAGCCACTGGTGTGAATCTGCGAAGATTATATACTAAAATCCATGCTTCACATCTTAATATAGTCTCTAGGGTGGTTGCCTCTCTAGATTTAGAGAAGGCTTTTGATACTCTTGAATGGCCCTTTCTGTGGGAAGTGCTCCGCAGAATGGGTTTTCCAATGGTATTTATAAAATGGTTGCAGGTCCTGCATAGATATCCCACAGCTGCAGTGAAAATGGGGGGAGGATTGTCAGCTTAATTTTCGTTATTTAGGGGAACTCGGCAGGGCTGCCTCTGTCTCCAACCCCTTTCGCTATTGCTATGGAACCTGTGGCGGAAGCTCTTCTAACTTCGCCCAATATTAGAGGGTTGCGGATTGGTTGGTTGGTTGGAGGAGAGGGTAGCACTGTATGCAGACGATCTTTTATTATTTTTGAATAATGCTGGACCCTCTCTTCAAGGAGCTTTACAGATATTGGATTCCTTTTCAACCGTCACTAGGCTGAAGGTAAATTGGGCTATGTCCCTGCTGTTTCCAATAGATATTGAGGCATGTAATATGGCTTCAAGTGATATTCCATTGCAGTGGGTGGAGAACTTCAATTGCTTAGGAGTGATAATCTCTTGTCAAGCCTCTGAATTTATTTCCTTCAATTTGACTCCGATCCTAGGAGATATTGGGTTAAAGTTGAAAGTGTGGAAGTCTCTACCATTATCCTTATTGGGACGTATTAACCTTTTAAAAATTAAAATTATACTAAAACTTATGTACCCTTTTAGACACTCTCCTCAGTGGCTCCCAGGCTCCTTTTTTACAAGATTAAATCAACTTTTTTCATCCTTTATATGGGGATCAGCGAACCCCAGATATAAATTAACCACCCTGATACATCCTTGTGGTGGTTTAGCGTTTCCGGATCTACATAAATATTTTTTGGCCACTCAGCTGGTTACGGCCGCATGGTGGTTGAGTCCAGATTTAACCAACTCCTCCACTCGGCTGGAAGCAGCAGTAGTAGGCTCTATAGAGGCTCTGAAAGTACTTGTATTTAGGGGGCATAGGGCACCCTACCAGTTGACTGCTTCAATGCTCAACACTATTTGAGCTTGGGAGGCTGGCCTTAGATGTGAACATTATCCCAAAGAAGCGATTTCTCCAAATGCCCCTTTATGGCTAAATCCTACCCTCCCTCATTTTTATAAATTACCAAAGCCTATCGCATGGACTAAGTACAATGTCAAACTACTTTCTCAGGTGATTATTGATCAGAAAATATCCCCTTTCTATACACTTGCCTCAACTTTTAGCTTGCCTGGCTCTCACTTATTTAGATATCTTCAGCTTTCTCATGCATTTCATGCCCAGTTTCCACAAGATAGTTTAATGGTTACACAATCCACTCTAGAATCAGTGTTTAGGTCTGAATGCATGGAGAAGTCCACTCCGAGGTTGTATTCTCATCTTAATCTATTTTCCCTATTGCCATTGGAGGGTCTTAGAGATAAGTGGGTACGAGACATAGCAGATCTGGACATGGAAGATTGGAGGAGTGTATGGGATTTTCCCGTGCGATCCTTGATGTCTTTGAGATACCGTATGATCCAATTTAAACTGGTACGTAGAGCTTATCTTACACCATCCAGACTCCGGAAGATAAATCCTGAGTGCTCTTCTGAGTGTTGGCGATGTGGAGCTGTTAATGGAGATTTCTCACATATCTTTTGGACCTGTCCATATATAGCTACATTTTGTGAAGAAGTGGTAGATTTGTTCAATTCTATTACCTCTGCTCCCTTGCCGGTTTCAATGTCTGTATGTCTGCTAGGTCTGGTGGAGCCTATTCTTCCTACAGTGTAAGAGCGAGTGTTTGCTAATGTTACATTATTTTATAAGAGAAAAGCTATTGCTTTGTATTGGAAAAAACCTCCTTCTCCTACGCTCTTATACTGGAAACAACTGGTAAATAATAATCTCCCATTGTATAGCGATACCTACATGAATAGTTAATGCTTATGGGTTAACGTAAGTTTATTGTTGAATGGTTAAATTGATAAATGGTATGGTTTAGATATTTAGCCAATATATATATATATATATATATATATATATATATATATATATATATATATATATATATATATATATATATATATATATATATATATATATATTTATATTATTTATTTACCGGTATTCTTATTTTTTTCTCTTCCCTTTTTTGTTGCTCCAATTTGCTATTTTGAATAGATGGCTATTATTTTGAAGCTGCTTCATTTTTTCTCTTTTTTTTTATTTATTTAGAAAAACAATTCTCTTTGATTCAATGTGTATGAGGTTTTATTTTGTCTTGTTGTGTCTGTTTGTTTACTAAGAAAATAAATTTTGGGAAAAAAAAAGCTTGTAGGAGGAGCTTTCATTCTCCTCTGACTGTCCTTCGAGGCTGCATGACCCCTGACTCTCTGTCTGAACAGTGCTGATTGCTCCTCTGCTGATCACATGCACCCTTCCAATAAACTCTCTAGCAATACACACCAAACTGAGCATGTGCAGAGTACCTCCAAGGCTCTGTACTATCAGCAGATGGATTGGGGACCCTAAAAGAAGGGGAAGAACAGAGAAGACAGGATCAAACAGCCTTTTTACTCAATGTGGAGGGTTAACCCATTGGGTTCCACAGTGAGTATAACAAGCATACTTTACTGCATATACAGACTGATTTCACTGTTGTGGGTTTAGTACTAGTTCTGACTCTTTTCCGGAGTGCAATGAGCCAAACTAGCACATAAGGGATAGGAATTTTGCAGCAGACCCTGTGACAAGCTAGTTGCCTATAGAAGTGAACACATCTTTACTTGGAACTAACAATCACCCATGTACAGTATGCTCAGCCTAGCACATATTAGGAAATACATAGGAAAGTCTGCTTATCTGTTAGGCCTAATTCACACGGGTGCAGAGGACCATACAGCTTGAATGAGGCATTTGATTGCACATTAGGAG
Organism: Lithobates sylvaticus; assembly: GCA_028564925.1. NCBI lineage: Eukaryota > Metazoa > Chordata > Amphibia > Anura > Ranidae > Lithobates > Lithobates sylvaticus. The sequence goes on along the minus strand of JAQSEC010001744.1, from coordinate 1,431,286 downwards.
TCGCATGGAGCTGCTAGCAGGCAGCATATGTAAGTAAATGGAGATGCAGTGGCTGGAATTTGACAGGTGCGTAGGTGCGAGTGCACGACCCTAAATGCACACTGTCTGTAATTCATGGCCAAGCACTCATCCCTGCTTCCCTTTCAAACTTGGATGAGCAGATGTGTCCACATACAGTGGTGTGAAAAAGTGTTTGCCCCCTTCCTCATTTCCTGTTCCTTTGCATGTTTGTCACACTTAAGTGTTTCGGAACATCAAACCAATTTAAACAATAGTCAAGGACAACACAAGTAAACACAAAATGCAATTTGTAAATGAAGGTGTTTATTATTAAAGGTGAAAAAAAATCCAAACCATCATGGCCCTGTGTGAAAAAGTGATTGCCCCCCTTGTTAAAACATACTATAACTGTGGTTGTCCACACCTGAGTTCAATTTCTCTAGCCACACCCAGGCCTGATTATTGCCACACCTGTTCACAATCAAGGCATCACTTAAATAGGAGCTGCTTGACACAGTAAGGTCCACCAGAAGTTCCTTAAAAGCTACACATCATGCCGAGACCCAAAGAAATTCAGGAACAATTGAGAAAGAAAGTAATTGAGATCTATCAGTCTGGAAAGGGTTATAAAGCCATTTCCAAAGCTTTGGGAATCCAGCGAACCACAGTGAGAGCCATTATCCACATTATCCAAAAAGGCGAAGACATGGAACAGTGGTGAACCTTCCCAGGAGTGGCCGGCCGCCCAAAATTACCCCAAGAGCGCAGCGACGACTCATCCAAGAGGTCACAAAAGACCCCACAACAACGTCCAAGGAACTGCAGGCCTCACTTGCCTCAGTTAAGGTCAGCGTTCATGCCTCCTCCATCAGGAAAAGACTGGGCAAAAATGGCCTGCATGGCAGAGTTCCAAGGAGAAAACCACTGCTGAGCAAAAAGAACATCAAAGCTCGTCTCAATTTCTCCACAACACATCTTGATGATCCCCAAGACTTTTGGGACAACATTCTGTGGACCGATGAGACAAAAGTGGAACTCTTTGGAAGGTGTGTGTCTAAGTATATCTGGCGTAGAAGGAACACTGCATTTCAGAAAAAGAACATTATACCAACAGTAAAATATGGTGGTGGTAGTGTGATGGTCTGGGGCTGTTTTGCTGCTTCAGGACCTGGAAGACTTGCCGTGATAAAAGGAACTATGAATTCTGCTGTCTACCAAGAGATCCTGAAGGAGAATGTCCGACCATCTGTTCGTGTACTCAAGCTGAAACGAACTTGGGTTCTGCAGCAGGACAATGATCCTAAACACACCAGCAAGTCCACCACCGAATGGCTGAAGAAAAACAAAATGAAGACTTTGGAGTGGCCTAGACAAAGTCCTGACCTGAATCCTATTGAGATGTTGTGGTATGACCTTAAAAAGGCCGTTGATGCTCGAAAACCCTCTAATGTAACTGAATTAGGACAATTCTGCAAAGATGAGTGGGCCAAAATTCCTCCAGGATGCTGTAAAAGCCTCATTGCACGTTATCGCAAACGCTTGGTTGCAGTTGTTGCTGCTAAGGGTGGCCCAACCAGTTATTAGGTTTAGGTAGCAATCACTTTTTCACACAGGGCCATGATGGTTTGGATTTTTTTTCACCTTTAATAATAAACACCTTCATTTACAAATTGCATTTTGTGTTTACTTGTGTTGTCCTTGACTATGGTTTAAATTGGTTTGATGTTCCTAAACACTTAAGTGTGACAAACATGCAAAGGAACAGGAAATGAGGAAGGGGCAAACACTTTTTCACACCACTGTAGTTGCTGCATCTCCTTTTTATGCAGCTCCAGATGCGTAAACAGATGCCTCATTCATGCTATACAGGCCACAGCACTCGTGTGAATATGAGGCCTTAAAGGCAACACAGACAGGTCTTTCAGACACTTTGAGGTACTTTACCCCTGCATGTTTTTTTCGCTTGTACCTTTTTCAATGGATTATCCACAAAAAACATACTAGCACACCCTTCAAACCCAGCAGTATTCTACTGCTCTGCTGCGGTGCACCCAGTCCCGCACCATCTTCTTCTCAGGCATCACTGGGAACTGGCTGTCTCTTCCAGGCCTTTGCAGCTAGTCTCCTGATAACCCCATGAACTCAGGTCATCAGTGGGCCAGAAGCAAGAACCAGGAATAGACAGCCAGCTCTTTGATGATGCAATGGATACGCTGAACAGTACTCAATTGCCTCTGGGGATGCGTGACATGAGCATCCCTAAAGCTGTTGGCAGCTGACGATGTTGTTCTTGCGATGGTAGAATCCTGGGATTTCAGGGACGGTTCCCCAAAAAAAGTATAAAAATAGGGGGAAGAGTGAAATACCAAAAATTGGGTGGTAGATGTGAAGGACCACTTTCAAGGACTGTGTTGATGGGCTTTCACTATGCACCCTTTTTTAATTTGCACCACAACCGGCCCACATATATGTGAACCAGCTCCATTGAAAGCTGGTCTGGTACACATGTTATGCGTATTGGATGTAGTTCAAAATGCATCCGATTCGCATATATGTGAACTGGGGCCTTAGACTTTGACAGGTACATTTGACCTGCGATTGACCTCCTTCTCACCTGCTTTAATTGGGTTTTGCATTCCCAGGGAGGCAAAACCCACTCGAAGAGAACAAAAGCCTGTTGACAATGGCCCTAATACATTATCCTGGAACATCATTTTTATTTTCTACTTGTCATGGCAAAGGGCTCGTTCACATGTGAACCTGAAATTCAGAATTAAAATGTGTATATTTTTGTACACATCTAAACGCAATGTTATATGAATCAAAGGGGCCATACAGGAGACGGACGGGAAGGCGGCTCTAATCATGTGCTTACAAAAAAAAACCCCTGTTAAAATCCATGCGTCTGTCACCGTGCATGTACCGTATGTACTTGAGTATAGGCCGACCCTAATTTTACCACAAAAAAATGGAAAAACGTATTGACTCGAGTATAAGCCTAGGGTGGGAAATGCAGCCTGCCAGTGCCCATCATGTACAGCCTATCAGTGCCCATGAAATGCAGCCTACCAGTGCCCATCAGGTACAGCCTATCAGTGCCCATGACATGCAGCCTACCAGTGCCCATCAGGTACAGCCTATCAGTGCCTGGTAATGAGATGTCACAATGTCACGCTGTGTGTCAGAGCTGGATCTAAATCGCAGTGCAGCCACGGTAATGATGTCCCGCCTCCTATGACACACGGCACAATGATTCCTGGCATTGGATCAGTGTGCCGTCTATCACAAGAGGCGGTCTATGAGGTGGGACATTGTTACAGCGGCTGCGCAGCGATTCAGATCTGACACACAGCATGGGAGGGAGGGGAAACTGACAGGGGCGCCGGGCGGTTATATGTGCGGCACCCAGCGAATATATGTGCGGCACCCACCGCGACGGCCCCCGCCTCTTTTTCGGCTCCATTTTCGGGACATTTTTTTTTTTAATTGGGACATTCACTCGAGTATACGCCGAGGGGGTTCTCAGCCAAAAAAATGTGCTGAAAAGCTTGGCTTATACTCGAGTATATACGGTAGATTAGGACGGGCTGCCACTGGTTTCATGTTTAAAGGTCTACATAACAAAGTAGATTTTATGCATGTGCACATGCAATTGCACATAAACACATGTAAATATATGAATGTGCAAAGCTATTGGGAGAATTGTAGGCATCTAAAGCCCCATACACACGGTCAGACTTTTTCATGGATTCTGTCCGATCAGACAATGTTGTTGAAAAATCAGACCGTGTGTATGCACCATCGGACAGTGTACGTCGGATTGTCCGACGGACAAAGTCTTATCTCCTGCTGGAAAGATTTGCCGACAACCCGGTCCGATCACACCAAATCCGATCGTGTGTACGGTTGTCCGACCGGACAAAGTGCTACGCATGCTCAGATCACATTACAAGACCAAAGCTATTGGCTACTAGCCTCTACGTAGTCCCGTCGTAGGCAACAAACGTCACCACGTTCAGAATGATCGGATTTTCCGACAACTTTGTCCGACCGTGTGTACGCAAAACCAACATCAGACAAAGTATGACGGACAGGATCCGACCGACCTGGTCCGCGGATTGTCCGACCGTGTGTATGGGTCTTAAGAGTTGTATTGTCTAAACACATTGAAACGTATCTAAACAAGTGTACTTTAGGTGTGTATTTTATGCAGGACCTTCTGCTAACTCTGCCAGCAAGAACCTGTGTCCTGTGCAGAAAATCGTATATGCCCGTGTAAATGAGCCGGTAATATACACAAACATACCCACAGTCTATCCAATCTTAAATCTTCCTTTATGTTCCTCCAAGCTGTTGTCAGCTAAACAAATCTTTTAGGATGATGAGGATGTCTGAGAGCTATCCTAGTAATAATATTGGTGACCTAATAAACCAGCTTTCATATGCACAGCGTCCTCTGCCGGCTGACATCAGGAACTGCTGGCATTCTTAGCACAGCACGCTTCTATACAGCCGCACCAATGGCATTTCTAGAAGTCTATTTGCCTGCCCCTAGGGCTGCTCATTCCTCTTCTGCCAAAGAATAGTAAGGCTCCCAGCAGCGCAATACAGACAAGGAGCAACTCACAAAGCTTTTGTATTGTATAACACAAGAAGCATGCAGACTGACATAGCAGGCACTCACCAGAGGTCATCCAAGTCCCATTCTTGCAGAAGAGCAAAGTCAAAGCTGTCCATAGCTGTGCTGGCCACAGTCCTCCTCACATGCCACCAGTCCCTCTCACAGGGTATGAGCACTCTCTTGCTCCATGCTGAACAGTGCTCATGGACCCAGTGCTACCTTGCTTGCACTTTCTTGTGCTTTGAGATGCAGCATACAGTGCTGATGCTCCTGTCTTGCTGTTAGCTGTGCTCAGTCTTTCTGTGCTTGCAATAAAGCTCCCAGTCCCTCCCTCTCTCCCTATGCTGAACTAGAAGCTGCTACCAGACTGCCAGGTACGACCTATCAGCATCTTATCCTCTAATGCCTCTTCATGTGGAGAAGAATAACACTTCATTTATTGTATGGAAGCTAGACAGGAAAAAGTACTCAACAAACTGATAAGTTACTGCATGATAAATTGTTCTAGCAATGGCAGTACTGCACACCATGGATTTATTCTTTTTCTTTGCGTGTGTCTAGCAAGAGACACGCTTAGATCCATACGTTTGAAATATACATTATATATTCTACATCCCGAAGAGACACAAAAGGCATAGAATTTATACCTCTGCATATGTATAAAGACACTGCGGGGGGTTATTTAATGGGAGATGTGGATCCTGCATGGATAACTACTTCCCCTGGGAGAACAGGTGCAGTATGGATCATTTTAGAGTTCATGGCATTACCATGTGCGCCATTTACCTTTTTCACTGATCTGTCAGCAAATTAAATGATCAGCACTTTTTTTGCTGGAAGAAATGGACTACATAAGAAATGACTACATATCTTAACCACTTCAGCCCCGAAAGATTTTACCCGCTTCCTGACCAGAGCATTTTTTGCGATTCGGCACTGCGTCGCTTTAGCTGACAATTGCGTGGGTGTGCGATGTTGTACCCAAACAAAATTGACGTCATTTTTTCCCCACAAATAGAGCTTTCTTTTGGTGGTATTTGATCACCTCTGCGGTTTTTATTTTTTGCGCTATAAACAAAAAAAGAGCGATAGTTTTGAATAAAAAGCAATATTTTTTCTATAATAAATATCCCCCAAAAATATATTAAAAAAACCTCAGTTTAGGCCGATATGTATTCTTCTACATATTTTTAGTAAAAAAAATTGCAATAAACGTATATTGATTGGTTTGCGCAAAGGATATAGCATCTACAAAATCGGGGATAGTTTTTTGGCATTTTTATTATAATTTTTTTTTCATTAGTAATTGCAGCGATCTTCGATTTTTTTCATGACTGCAACACTATGGCGAACACATCGGCCACTTTTGACACTATTTTGGGACTATTGTCATTTATTCAGCGATCAGTGCTATAAAAATGACACTGGCAGGGAAGGGGTTAAACACTAGGGGGCAATCAAGGGGTTAAGTGTGTCCTAGGGAGTGATTCTAACTGTGGGGGGATGGGCTTCAACTCACATGACAGCGATCACCGCTCACGATGACAGGGAGCAGTGATCTCTGTCATGTCACAAGGCAGAACGGGGAAATGACTTGTTTACATAGGCATTTCCCCGTTCTACCTCTCCACACCGCAATTGCGGGCCGCCGGAGAACATTGAGTTCTCAGGACCCGTGGGCACGCTCCCGCGCGACAGGCGGCAAATTTAAAGGGACTTACAGGTACGCCCATTTGCCTGCCTGTGCCATTCTGCCGACGTACATCTGTGTGTGGCTGTCGGCAAGCGGTTAATACCATATAGAGCATGTGAAGGATGCATATATAAACAAACTTTTTAGCAAAAGGTCAGACCATTTGAAGATTTTTTTGGGGAATTAAAGGTTTATTACAAGTATTTATACAGCACCAGTGTTTTACGTAATATACATTAGAAAGCTTACAATCAAAGGTCCCTAGCTCACATGTATACATATAAGAAACATTTAGACAGGAACCAATTAATCTACCAGCTTGTCCTTGATATTTTGAAAGGGAACAAAAGTACCAAGAGGAAACCTATGTTAGGACAGGGAGAACATGAAAACTCCATGCAGGTAGGGTCCAGACCAGGAGTTGAATCAGGGTCCCCAGTGCTGAAAGGTAGCCACTGCACTCATGGCACTGCACATTATCTTATCTCTGCACGCACCAATGGCAGAGAAAAATACAAAATCAGACTTGAAGACACATTTCCTTCCACAGTTCTAAAGCCCAATTTTTTTTTGGCTAGAGTAGGGGAGAGTCAGTCTCTTTATTGCCATCTGTGTTTTAATAGGGAGCTTTCCCCTCACTTCCTGTCCTGCAGACTCAACAGGAAGTGAGAGGAAATCCCATGTTAGACAGCTGTCAAAAAGTGCCCCCATTGGACGATTTCTCCTCTATTGGCATTTGAGATAAGGCTTTAAGCACACTGGCCTTAAAAAATGCCACTTTTATAAGCATGTGTCTTCTTTTAAGCCTGTACATACACCTTTGTGTTAGCCCATGTGTCCATACACACATAGGCATTTATTGGCTTATTATAAAAGAAGCATTTACAGGCTGTAAAAATAAAAAATAAACTCATCACCAGTGCGTTCAGGAGAGTAACTTTTAAGCAGAAAAAAAATGCATGACATGCCTAAAGGTGTATAAATATGTCTAAACACCAAGCATTTTTTTTTTCAGAGTTTGGAGCTAGCAGCAGAATTGCCAGCTTCTGTATCTACTTATGTTATCCCATTGCAACTGCTGGTGATCAAGCCACACCACTGACTCACACTGATGCGGCTTTGCAATCGCGCAATTTCAAAGCCCCGACATCAGTACTCTTGTTATCCAATGCAGCTTCTGGCAATCATGGCACACCAAAATAAAAATAAACTGGTATGAAAATCGCTCGCCCTCCTACTATTCCACACCACCACTGCGCACAAAGAAAAATTAATTAAACACCTATGTGTATAAAAATAAACTAAGCAGCTACTTAAATAGATAAATAATGTAAAGTGATTTTAAATGAATAAAAACAGTAGCGCTAATAATCACAGTGTCTGTGAATAAACTAAATATTTAACCTGTGTAAACAATACTGAAAAATATGTATAAACAGTGCTAAAAAAACAACAACACAATTAATCACCTATATACATAAAGTGAAAAATTAAAGTGAAGTGTGATTATATATTTTTGCAGGTGTCCAAAAAAGGGAAACAAATCCAAACAAAAGTCCATAAACTGTTACTTGTAGTGATAATGTTTCAAAAAGTGACAGAAAAGTGAATGAAAAATCCTGAAGCAAATAAAGTTTTGAAGTGTCTTTAAACAAAATTCTTGAAGTGACTTGAAAAAAATATCTTCCACCACACCACCTGTGTTCAGTGCTACCGCACCCTAAGGAATCGCACTCACCAGCAGTATATGCCTTGCACTCTAATGCTCGGCCAACTCGCTTAATAGCTCCACATGGGTCACAGATGGATCCAGACAGAATGTTAGATAATTGCACTCCACATATAAGGAAAAAAGAGATGCTTCCAATAGTGAAGTAGAGTAAACCATTTATTTCAACAGCACACAAAATTCCTCAACCATTGTACTCACATCCTTCATATAAAAATAAGGCACTTCAGCATAACTTTTCAACAGGAAACAAGGACCCAGCAGTGGTGACCCGATATATTATGGTCTCGGCGGACCCGGCGTTAATACCAATATGTCTCACCCTCCACGCTGTCTCCTTTCTCTTTCACTTCACACGGCACAGCACACCCAGTAACTGGAACGTTGAATGTTAAATGCTCCTCACAGTTGCCATGTAACCATACCCAGACATGTTTCACCGAAGTGGCTTAATCATTGGGGTTGGTTACATGAACTCCTCAATCCCATTTAAACTCTCCTGCTCATTATCTCTTTCAGGCTGATTGGATCATTAACTCTTTCAGGCTGATTGGATCATTCACTCTTTCAAGCTGATTGGATCTTAAGTGTGCACATGCGCACAAGTGGTACAAATAGCGCATATGCGTGCGCACCACTATCATTCATGCATCGCATGTGCGCGATGCATGAATGATAGTGGTGCGCACGCATATGCGCTATTTGTACCACTTGTGCGCATGTGCACACTTAAGATCCAATCAGCTTGAAAGAGTGAATGATCCAATCAGCCTGAAAGAGTTAATGATCCAATCAGCCTGAAAGAGATAATGAGCAGGAGAGTTTAAATGGGATTGAGGAGTTCATGTAACCAACCCCAATGATTAAGCCACTTCGGTGAAACATGTCTGGGTATGGTTACATGGCAACTGTGAGGAGCATTTAACATTCAACGTTCCAGTTACTGGGTGTGCTGTGCCGTGTGAAGTGAAAGAGAAAGGAGACAGCGTGGAGGGTGAGACATATTGGTATTAACGCCGGGTCCGCCGAGACCATAATATATCGGGTCACCACTGCTGGGTCCTTGTTTCCTGTTGAAAAGTTATGCTGAAGTGCCTTATTTTTATATGAAGGATGTGAGTACAATGGTTGAGGAATTTTGTGTGCTGTTGAAATAAATGGTTTACTCTACTTCACTATTGGAAGCATCTCTTTTTTCCTTATATGTGGAGTGCAATTATCTAACATTCTGTCTGGATCCATCTGTGACCCATGTGGAGCTATTAAGCGAGTTGGCCGAGCATTAGAGTGCAAGGCATATACTGCTGGTGAGTGCGATTCCTTAGGGTGCGGTAGCACTGAACACAGGTGGTGTGGTGGAAGATATTTTTTTCAAGTCACTTCAAGAATTTTGTTTAAAGACACTTCAAAACTTTATTTGCTTCAGGATTTTTCATTCACTTTTCTGTCACTTTTTGAAACATTATCACTACAAGTAACAGTTTATGGACTTTTGTTTGGATTTGTTTCCCTTTTTTGGACACCTGCAAAAATATATAATCACACTTCACTTTAATTTTTCACTTTATGTATATAGGTGATTAATTGTGTTGTTGTTTTTTTAGCACTGTTTATACATATTTTTCAGTATTGTTTACACAGGTTAAATATTTAGTTTATTCACAGACACTGTGATTATTAGCGCTACTGTTTTTATTCATTTAAAATCACTTTAAATCATGGCACACCAACTTTAAGACAGGGAATCAACAGCTTAAAGCGGAACATCTCCCAATAGGGAGAATTCCACTGCACTCCCCCCCCCCCCCTTCACATTTGGCACATATTGTTTTGGGAGGGGAGCGGATACCTGGTTTAGACAGGTACCCGCTCCCCAACTTCCAGTCAGATCACCACGCCCCTCCTTCCCCCACAGTCTTCTGGGACATGTCACAGGTCCCAGAAAGCTGCAGGACCAATCAGATGGATCAGCGTATGTGCAGTGAGCCGCCGACTGTAAAGCCTGAAGCAGTCACAGTTGGCTGCTCATACCTAATATGCTGGCGGGGGCAGCTGAAGCCTGGTGAAGAAACCAGCTGGTGAGGACAAATGCGTGTCTTTTTTTCTTTGTAGCTGTCTTTTAATTTTTCAATTCAAAATATGACTGAAGCAGCTCTTTAAGTAGCTACCCATGTAGTAGCAAATTTGACTAGTGATCATGGCACGCAATTGATTTGTAGCTACCTAGATAAACATCGTTGTTAGCTAAAACAGCAACTCTGTAGCTAGCTGAAAATTTTCAGGGAAGACAAGCAAAGAGAATTGAAACTGCTTTAAATCTCTGCTACAAAGTTGATCTAACATGGATCTGAGGAAGGTTGGACAGCACAGAATCATATAAAAAGCTGCTACTCAGTTCTATCCAGAATCACTGAATTTCAGAAACATCCTACATCTGGTTGCACGGAATTCTGATTCTAATATTAAAGCGAACTTGGCATGGGTGTCCGCAGAACTTTTTTCAGGGGGTGGCATCATTTTAGGGTCACCCATGCACTGCCCCTTTTCGACAATGTCATTATCACATTATCATGGTTAGTGACTGCAGGCATAGTACAGTCCCTAGGATAAGTAATGTATAATGGCCAACAGGCCCTCTTACCAGACCCAGTGAAACTACAGCAGTGATCCCTCCGGCTGGACGATCGCTCACTTTGGGTTCCCCAGGGGAGACTCTGGTCAGTAGTGTAGCATGTCTGTACCCTGGTAGTGGCTCAGTCTTACTCTCTCTGGTGGTGCTGGGCAGCGTGGCTCTCTCTCTGGTGGCACTGGGCATTGTGGCTCTCGCTCTGGCTTCCGCCCAGCACACTCCTCGTTCTTTGTCCTGTAGCACTCTCTCCCTCAGCTTTTTTCCAGGCTGCAGTCTCTCACTCTCTCTCTCTTGATCGAGCTGTAGCCTCCTCCCTATGGAAAATGGGGCCGCCAATCTTTGGGACTACATGTCCCATGATGCTCTCCTCTCCTAGTCTCCTTTGATTGGCCCTCAGTTATGGCCAATAGGGAAGGAATGGAGCGGGCAGGAAGCTTGGTGGGGAACCTGGTGAGAGCCGCCGTCTCTTCTCCCTGACAGGAGAAAGGGGGGAGCAAGCGGCAGAAATCCATGACTGGCGGGTGGCACCCAGGTGCGGACTGCCCGCACCCCGATAGCGACGCAACTGTGCTAAATTTAAGATCCGATCCCTGATTCCAGGGGGGCACTTGACCCTCCTTGCCCCTACCTGCGGACGCCCATGGAACTTGGGTACTTTTTTGCATTAGCATGTATCCATTATTTTTTGAATAAAATTAGCAATTTATTTACCATATTTTTTGGCGGGAAGACGAGCGAGTGCTGCTGAATTACACAGAGCCGCGATCTCCTGTGTACCCAGTGCTCCGTCACTCACAGCCACGCCTCCTGGCCCCACATTGGGCCACTGTTATGTCTATCATATGAACAGGGCCAGGAGGCACGGCTGTGAGTAAAGGAGGACCGGGTACACAGGAGATCACGGCTCTGTGTAATTCCTCGCTCCTCCTATTCCCTCGGAGACAGCAGGGATAATCCAACACTGGCGAGGCTGCAATAATGGGAAAGGTGAGGCTGCAGATGGGCACTGAACAGGCTGCATTGTTGGTCAATTTAATGGCTGCAGATGGGCACTGAACAGGCTGCATTGTTGGTCAATTTAATGGATGCAGATGTGCACTGAACAGGCTGCATTGTTGGTCAATGTAATGGCTGCAGATGGGCACTGAGCAGGGTGCATTGATGAGCTGTGACCCTAATTTTGTTTCAAAGTTCTTTATTTAAAATGTAAGTTTTTTTCCTTAAACTTCCCTCCTAAAATTGGGGTGCATGTTATACGCCTGTGCGTGTTATACACTGATAAATACAGTACCTTACTTACTGTCTAGAATTGACATTCTGGACATCCTTTTTTAAAGTTTAGCACTTCTGTTTGGACCTAACATTAAGAACTGTTCATATCTATGAGATGCCTGTGTTGTGTTGCTGTGTAATTTAAATATAAAAATTCCCTGCACATTTTTTAACACGCCAATGCCTGTGAAAGCAAAAAAGAAGACTCCCACTGTAATAGAAAACAAGTTGTGGTGGTCCCATCCCTAAGTGCAGACCAAAAAAAGACCCCCTAGATTGGGACTTTATCAGACCACCACCATGTACAACATACCGTAAATATAAAATAGAATGTTTTTATTGTAAATACTAAAAATAGTCACAAGCACAGTACGCAATACAATATACCGTAAATAATAAAATAGAATGTTTTTATTGTAAATACTAAAACATTTAGTCCAGATGTCAAACCAGATGCTCTGTCTAGGATGTACAAGCACCGAGAATTCTGGCCCTGAAAACTTCTCCTTCTTGGACTTACTGTCCAAATTTCATTTACAGGAGAAGGAGGGGAATTCTGGTACGGGGACATGATCGACCACCCCGAAAAGCACAGTACTTGCGCTGCTTTTCCTCCTTCGCCCTGATAACAACGCCAACCCACTCCAAATCACCAAACCAAGATCCTTTTTTCGCCAACTATGGGTACCACCGGCTTGTCTAGCCGAACTCACTTCCGGATCATCACCATGACTACAAATCAATCCTAACTAAAACCGTAATGACAAAAAATAAAACGGGGGGGAATTCTTCAATGGCCCCTGGAAACTTTTAACGGAACTGGGCCCAACTTCTTCTTTTCAGAGGAGGACTTTTTTTTTAGAATCCAAGTTTTTTTCAATTACTGACATCACCATCTAACAAAACCTTTCACCTTACAAACAAGCATTCCCTTTTTATTCACAAGCACAGTACGCAATACAATATACAAAGTGATGAAACAAACAAAACATAAAAAACATATGATAACAGGTAGCACTTAAGCTCTTGTGGGGGTTGTAGGTACCCCAAGACGGGTCTTGGGGTACCTACTACCCCCACAAGAGCTTAAGTGCTAACTGTTATCATATGTTTTTTATGTTTTGTTTTGTTTGCTTCATCACTTTGTATAATGTATTGCGTACTGTGCTTGTGACGCTAGTCGTCTATTTTTAGTATTTACAATAAAAACATTCTATTTTATATTTGTGTTGTACATGGTGGTGAATGCATGTGAAAGGTCTGTTAAATCAATAGACATATGAAAAATGGAAGTTACAAGACTTTTTATGTGATTCTGTAACTTTTTTTTTTTTGAGAAAACGCACACAAACATGCATTTAAACAAACGCACCAATGGCATGTGTAAGAACATATGATGAAACATGCATAAAAATGTGTGATAATGCACATGCATATACAGTATCTCACATAAGTGCTGCACATTTTTGTAAATACTGTATATGGTTGGGAAAGAAATGGGATGGCAGAAAGAATGAGGCAACTGTGGACTTTCATGGTACGGATAAGGACTCACATAACAATGTATATAAAAAATCTATAAATTTATTACAACAATATAAGAAAAATTATACAATGGGAAGAAGAGGGGCAAATGAAAACAAGAGACAATATTGAATAATACAGTACAAAATCATTTCCTATAATTGCACAGTGCGGCACAAAATTATTGATCCCTAATACCGTAAGCAATATAGTGACATTCGAACTGACGCAAGATGGCACTCAACATGTTTCGCGGACTGGCCGCTTCTTCAGGAGTATATTTAAGGAAGAATGTGTCTGTATAGTTGTCTCTAGAGAGGGGGAAATTAGGATAGTTAATATCATATAAATAAAGAGGTAAACAAAGCACCCGGAGACAGCCTAAAGAACGCCACCCTGATTCTGCCGTCAGGGGAGGCGCAGGCATACCGACTCAACGGGATGCATGTCAGGAGAAATAATTATTTAAAGAGAGGGGTAATGACACCCACTTACACACATATATATAAGAGCATGTTGCGACTTACCATCTTAAGGTGCAAAGAGCAAGTGAGGCTAGAAACCCCAAATAACAGGGGCAATTTCCCGGGCAGATATGGGAGCCAGAGCAGAGTAAAACAGATACTCAAAGAGATATATAATGAGGCTGTCAAAAAGAAAGACATAAGATAAATAAACATAATTGGCATGATGTAAGCATCACATCAACAGGGGGCATCCACAGTGTTAACATAGGGTGCGCCCGAATAGCCAGCGTATGTATCATAAAAGGCAAACTATGACACTAATGGTGTGAAAATAATGATAAGTACATACCAAAAATTTAAAGGGTTGACATATGATGACCTAGGATGAACAGAGTTCTATACTGGAGAGAGGGGTGCTGAGAAGTGGATCTGCTGCGAAAAAATTATATATATATATATATATATATATATATATATATATATATATATATATATATATATATATATATATATATATATATATATATATATATATATATATATATATATATGTATATATTGGATATACATGGATGCATGTTGATATATGAATACATATATCCAAATCATTGAATATAAAAGGATTACATATCCAAGCCCAGCAAAACTATGCTGATACAATACATATTGATCAAAGTGACGATTGACTCACCAAGATAAAACTGAGTGTCAGAGAGCACTTGAAGGTCTATTTGTTTAGTGATATCCAGCTCAGTTGCTGAGGACCTGTAGGTAAACAGGTGTGTTTCAGACAGAGTACATGGGGACAACAGATGAAAAAGTAAATAGTGAGAATGGATCATATATACGTAGTCCGAGATTATAGATCGGATTACAAAGTACGCCAAGGACTATTGATAAACAGATAGTGAAACATATAGAGCAACACAGTGCCAACCTGATAAGAAAAAATAGTAAACGAACCTGCAAGATAGATATCAGGATATGCACAACTGACTGGAGCAACAGTCAGAGAAGCGTCAATAGTTGAATCAGAAGACATGCAGCTGGAATCCATAAAAGCATAAAAGGGCAGTAAATAAAAGAGAACCTTCTAAAGAGCCAGGGTATAGTGAGCATCCATCCAAAGGAAATTGAAAAATACCTGCAGGCAGCAAAGTAATTCACCGCCCAGCACCACCAATCTCTCATCAGGCCCCCAATGCACCTAGATCCTATGGACAAACTGTCCATTTAAATAGTGGTCTCTGGCGCCAGTCGAGATGACGACAAAAGCAGGTGCCGGTCGGCGCCGTACGATTGGCGTCATCGGACCCGATCCTCGACTGCGCATGCGTGACGCGCATGCGCAGTAGAGCAAACACGGCACATAGTGTCTAGAGAGACCGAGCGCTGCCAGGGAGACAGCCACTAGTACATACATTGCGGAAAAGCAATGTTAGACATGGGGAGGGCTCAAGGGACAGCAGTCAGACGGGTAGACTGGCCATTAAAGTCCCCACCAAGCAGGCCAAAACACCGCAACGCCATCTAGTGGGTGGACATGAAACTACGGGGGGGAGGAGATTGCATATCAGCCCAGGAAAAGACAGGCCAACACTGAATTGCACCACAGATGTGTTAGGAAGATGGCATAGTCGCAAATTGCTCAGAACATAATGCATAGGGGCATAGATTATAGTAATTCGAAAATTGGGAGAATTATATATAGACAATATTAAACGTAATATTGTCTATATATAATTCTCCCAATTTTCTAATTACTATAGAAAGTTCTATAGTAAGTTCCCCTGTTGGAACTTATATTACTGTATACAACAGGACTGCAAATGCAGCAACAGAATTTGTTCTCAATATGCCCTCATCACTCACTCAAAGTGAAGTAATTGTTTGAGGTAGAGGCCTAAGCCTATAGAACTCTTTCAGCGTCTGTGTTGATGGTCTTGGAACTTGTGTCAATTACATCAATTTGACACCAATTTGAGATACTTTTAAATACCACCTGAAGTCTCACACCTTTTTTGCTCATTTTAGCCCCGTACAACCTCATATTGCGATTAGTAGGATAATGATAAGGGATGACTGAAATTTCTGTGAAAATCAGGAGATTTTGGCTTAAATTTTGCAAATGTATTGAAGACAATGAGTAAATGAATACTTTATACATATCAGCTAGAAGATATCTGTTCCATTGTTCTGCATTTTTTACCATACAGTTTTTTGTTCAACTTTTAAGAATTAAATAGAAAGAGCAGATTGCATACTTATATAAATAATAAAAAAATAATAATGTGTGGTTTGAAAAAATGGTACCCACACAGGGCTAATATATGAAAGTGGAATGAAAGTGGTGGTGTTTTCTATGGCAACCTATCAAACATTTTTTTTTTTACTTTTCCAAGTGAATACAAATTTAAAACAAATGCATTGCTATGAGGAAGAGCACAAACTCTGCTCCATTTTCACCACTCCAGAGTAATGTTAAAATAACTCCGTAAGAATATCTGTGTCCATTTTTAGGTGGCAGGTGCACTGTTCACCTGTGCGTATCAACATACACATAGAAAGAAGGAGAAGAAAGAAGGAATTAAATCATTTGCATGGTATTTGGTGTGCAAGAACATCGCTCTGCATGCAAATAGCCACAAGGTCTAGTGACAATTAGGGGTTATACAAAACAAGAATGTAAGTTAAACATGCAATATATAATGGGAAGAATGGAAATAAGTTTGATTGCTTTGCCAATATCTGCTAAGTGATGACACATCACAGGGATCAGATAGAAACCGAGTTAAAAATGGGGTGACATACAGCAATGTATGCATGACATAGAATCCAACCCTTTCCCACTCTGGCCAAAACAAAAAAAAAAAAGATTAGATTTGAGTTCCATTTTTTCTCTAAATAAAATTAAAAAAAACATTATATACAAATTTAATTGTAATTTGTACATAGTAATGATCATTGAGCATAACCTTTTCATGTACATATTACCTTTTTATAAGGACAGGGCATAGGCAAGTACAGGGTCACTTGCAAATAATAAAGTCCCAAAGTCAACAAGAAGCATCCAGTAACAGAATGTGCATTTACATGGAAACATTGGTACAATAAAAGCCTATTTTGTGGTCATTTTCTGTGAATTCAAAATGTAATCATACATCTTTCAAAGCATCATACGCTTAGAGTTAAGATTGAAGTCACAAAACCTGTGAGACACATAATTATCTCATGCATATTCTGATTGTGGATCACATTCACCTTCATCATATGGGTAGGTTAGAGAGTAGGAGGAGGAATAATTATTTAAAGGTACTTGGAAGAATAAGATTGATGAGCATGAAATGCTTATGTATTATAGAAAAAAATTTATTTGTATTTCTGTACTTACAGCATATTAAATAGGATACTCTGAATTTGTTTTTATCAAAGAAATGAACAGATTAAAAAAATGTAAATAAATTAGTTCTTTAATTTATTCATATGATTTTTTAAATTCCATCATTTTTTTTTCTGATTAATATAATGCTTTGAATATACATTCCTATGAAATAAATAATTATTTCATTGATATATAATTAATAAAAAACTAGCAAATAATATAAATGGCAGGAACAATAAAATAATAATAATAATAATAAGAAGAAGAAGAAAACAATGTTGAAGAATAAGACTAATCATTTAAAATAATAAAAAGAAACAAAGGTTTCTAAAAATAATTTTTTTTTTTTATAAAAGAATGTGAATATTCGGCTGTTTGCACTTAGCAAATTAGCAAACCATGGAACAGGTCTCCATTTGTGTGCTATTTCCACATACCTTACCATCATTTATAACACTGTGAACTTAGACATAGATTTTTCTGTGATTTATTACAAAAAAAAAAAATTGAAGTGTGTACTTTGAAGCGGCATTATTAGTCATTTTCTAAAATCAAGTCCGGCCAAATCAAGTCCGGCCATGGCATTCATATTTCTCTTAAGACAAGTTGACGTTAAAACAGAAAGATACACACTATTTTTACTCTGCTCCTTTTCATGTGAATATATTTCAAGATCTAGATTCAATTAATAACTGATTTTATAATCAGTTGACATTTTATTACAGGGTTTTGAAACCAAAATGCATGTTCACTTTCCTAATAACAATTCTGCTTTTCATGTCATTATGAGACATGACAGCCAACAATTTCAGAGGTTCATTAGGCATCTTTCAGTGTTACATTATGCTTCTAAATAAAGAAAGATAGAGAGACAAAAGAGAGCAATTTAAGCATATTTCCACAACTGTAATTGTAAATATATTGCAATAAATATATTTTATAACTGAATGGACTATTATATTTGCATTATGTAAGGAATTAAAATGATGCTACTGCTGCTTATGAAGCAGACCAACAGATCTGTTGGAGCTGTTCAGGGTGCTGATTTCTGGGAATAAAGTTTCAAGCTAAAATACAAATGTTAAAGTGGTTGTAAACCCTTTACAACCACTTTAACCTACAGGTAAGCCTAGATTAAGGCTTACATAGTTACATAGTTAGCTAGGCCGAAAAAAAACACAAGTCCATCCAGTTCAACCATAAAAAAAGAAATAATAAATAAAAATAAAAAATATCGTACAATCCAATATACCCAATTCTATACCCACAGTTGATCCAGAGGAAGGCAAAAAAAAAAACAGCAGAGCATTCTCAAATCTGCTACAGCAGGGGAAAAAAATCCCTTCCTGATCCCCCTAGAGGCAATCGGATTTTCCCTGGATCCACTTTACCTATAAATGTTAGTACCCAGTTATATTATGTACATTTGGGAAAGTATCCAGGCCTTTCTTAAAGCAATCTACTGAGTTAGCCAGAACCACCTCTGGAGGGAGTCTATTCCACATTTTCACAGCTCTTACTGTGAAGAAACCTTTCCGTATTTGGAGATGAAATCTCTTTTCTTCCAGACGTAAAGAGATATAGCCGCAGCGATGTCTACGGCGCATGCACCTTAGACATCGGGCGCAAGCGCACTGAGCATTCCATTTCTAAAGGCGATCATGCCGTTAGTGGCGGCACCAGCATGCATGTGTGGGAGTGACGTCATTGCTGCTCTGGACAGTCACAGCGCCGGAGCCGCGATACCCGGAAGTCACTCCGAGATAGATGGCGGCGTCGGAGGAGGCGAACGAGGGTCGCTTCGGGGGCTTCGATCTCAGGTAAGTTATTCATAATGAGCTAGTATGCTATGCATACTAGCTCATTATGCCTTTGCCTGCAGGGTGTATTTTTTATTTATTTTTTCCCCCTGAGGCTTTACTTCCTCTTTAAAGCAATCTTCCTTTGCCAATGTTTGCAGAAACTGCTGCCAAATATGAACTAATTACATGTATATACAACTTTCTAATGTATAAGCAGTGAATAAAAAGTCTGCCTAAATATTATCCCCATAGACATTGGGTGCTTTCAATACCCTTTTGTACAGTATTTTCCATTCACACCGGTGCAATTTGTCATGCAATTTGAACATTTTAAATCGCATGACAAATCACACCCCTTTGTCAGCAATGGTACTGTTCAAATTGCCACCACTCATGTCGCAGTGCTTTTGAAAAAGGTTCCTGTACTACTTTTTGCCAATTTAATTGCAACTTGCATAAACATCTGGCAAACAAAGTCGCAAGCCGCAATGAAAATTGGTGGTCCAAATCGCACTGATCTGCGGCTTTTAAGTAGCACAATTTCAAAGCCGTACCAGTGTGAACCAGGGCTAAAGAGAGGATAGAGTCAGGCGTTCAATTACAGGCCACACCAAAGACATCTTTCTACTTTTTGTGTGACAGCCTGTCTGCAAGTGTCATATGAAGGGTCCTGCAGAAGATGAAGCGCTTAACTGAAAAAGTCTGAATTTGCACATCAGCAACAATCTGCTTAGGAGTGATGTTTTAGGGAAAGAAAGAGTGCGCTTGAAACAGCTGATGAAACAGATTATGAAGATATTACCATGTTTATTTGTTTGAAGATTTAACTTGGAGGTTCACTTTAAATTGCTTACAAAGTACACTTGACCCTCTTGTATGATTAGGACTAGGATAAAATCAATTTTCAGGCAGTTGATGTTAAATGTTTGCTAAGTAATTTTTTCTGTCGTACGCATTATTCAAGTAATTTTGTCTAGTAATATAATCTTTTTACGTTCTCAGTATTACAGTTTAATTACTTTGCGTAAGCTTTATTAATTACCTCTTACACAGGTTACCTAGATCCAATGGGATGCTAGATTTGTTTTTCACCAATTATTTTTTTGTTCAGGATAGAGTGGTTAATTGGCATTATAGAGCAAAAGAGCAGCACCAATCTAAGTGAAAATACACCAGTTTTAATATAAGTAATACACTCACAGGATAAAAGAAGTAGTAGGCCTATACAGTAGATATGTAAGCCCTACTGCAGTGGTCCCATTCGGATGAATGGCCGCGACGCAAGATGTCATCTATCCCGTCTGTGCCATTGGGCTCTGGAGCTCAGAGATCAATGGACGAGCAGGCAGCCAAGATGTCACTGGGAGGAAGGCAGGAGGCGTGGCAATGGCATGTGTTTGGAGCATGCGCGCTCCTTCGTCAGGCCTAGTCTACTGCACTTAGATTGGCGTTGCTTTTTTCCTCTAGAACTACCCCCAGAGCTGTTTCTTACTCTGACAGCTGACTGCCTTTTCCTCTAAGTGTCTGACTCTAGATTCCAGCATAATAGTACTGTTTTTGCTATGCATGGACTGCCTATTTACTTCTTTATTTACTATTTTTTAAGAATATAAAACTTTTGAATTTTAAAACACCTATTGGCCATTGGTCACTCGCTCCTACGATTCCCTCCTCCCAAGCGCTTTGCAAATTTATTGTCTTTTTTTGGTAATTGGAATTGGAATCTCTCACAGACTGCTGCTGTTTTTTCCACTAGGTAGTATTTGTTTTAATTGCTGGTGGGGAGAAATGTCTTTAGCATGATTTTTTGAAGCACGGGGAAGGGTAAGGACCTGTCAGTAATGTTGGAAGTCCACACGGACGAAACATGTCAGGGTCATACTGCATGCCGGATTAAATCTGACACAAGCGTGATAACCCAGAAGTGATGTTGTCCTTGGTTAGTGCAGCCACGAGGTGGTGAAACGCTGGAATTCTGGCTGAGATATGGTAAGCGGGCATACTGATGAGTGAGTGTTTGATAGAAGGCGATGTTTTATATAACGTTTGTTAGTGGTTTTAAAATAAATTAGTTGTTGTTATGTCATGGCACTTATGTGAGCCTTTCTTTTTTTATGGGCAAGTGTTGGATGGAGAATCTATAAGGAGATATGAATGCCTAAAGTAGGAGGATCCTGGGAAAGCTGGGAGTTCATTTTTATCACTTAAAGGCTTATATGCCAATCATCTTTAACGTGAGGCATTGGTAATTGGTAAGTTCATTCAATCTACACTGTGGGAATGGTTGTCACGAGCACTGCATGATAATTGATATTTATCATTTAAGATATATAGACACTATTGGTGACTTTTAACACACACTTATATGTTTTTTTGGGACTATTTGTGTTACTTTGAACAGTTTTTGATATTTGGTCACTTTTTTTACGTTAAAAATATTTTGTAAGAGGATATGATGTGTAGCACCACCTAATGTTTGTATATATTTTACTTTTACAGACACTTTAAGAAGTTACAGTCCCTAGCAAAAGAAGTAAGGGATATTCTCACTAAAGGGGACACAAAATAGAAAAGGGCTAGGCTGATATTTAAAGTGGAAGTAAACCCTCCTATTGTTTTCAGCCAAGGGAGCTGCCATCTTGGCCTCTGTTTAATCTTCAACTGTCATGATGCTGTTATGACTTTGTCCATTGGATGGTTTGACATTTTGGTTGAGAGCACAAGCAATGTGACAGTTACATTCCCGGCATGTGTCGGAAATGTAACAGTATTTTTATACTTAAATCGATGGGTTTACTTCTGCTTTAAGATTAATTTCCCAACATTCTGAGCTGCTACATCCAGCTGGACTTCAGTGAGAGTTTGTTAGGTGTATTTAATAAGGTAGAGGATTGCGTTAAGTGTTAATTAAACCAAATCACCACAATCCCATAAAGACTTTAACATGTTAACGTAATTTCAAAAGTCAACTTTAATGCTTATAAATCTGAGGGCTCTCAGTAAAATAACACCTAGTATTCCTGCCATAATTGCCCTTTGTTATAGGGTGATTTGTCACTGACTTCCAATTGTTCTACTACATTGTCATCCTGTTACATGAACTTTTACAAGAGTTTGCAAGTAGCTGTTTCAGCACACATCACATAGACATGGTCCACTGTTGTCATCATCAGAAAACTCAAACTGGGAAATGCCTTGCAGCCATCACTAAGAATATGCAGGAGTCTAACAGTGCTGATATGTAACAAAGGATGAACCTTTATATCTTATTTTCAATAAATGTTGTATTCTATTAAACAAAAGTTGTATTTGTCTATGATACATAATTCTTAGGCAAATGAATATAAGGGGTTGCCTCAAACACATTAATTTAGGGATAGGGGTGGGTACCATCATCCTTAGTAGTAGGATATTGGGAAGGAATACCTAGGGCTGCCAAAAGCATGCCACCAGTGTATTGAGAAGAACAGGACTATCTTGGTACCCAAGGATTAAGCCAAGCTTATGGTTAAAATAACAATTTATTAAGAAAAAAAACATTGTTAAAATTGGTTTTATACACAAAGTAATTTGTAAACAGTTGATTACAACTGTGCATAGTTAATACAATTGGTTCCAAGAGAACAGATGAACACCACAAATGCTGTGGGGAGCTGAAATGTAGATCGTGATGCAGTCCTCTACATGTTTCGCCACTACAGCCACTTTTTCAGGAGGAGTCAGACTACTCCTGAAGAAGCGGCTGTAGTCGCGAAACATGTCGAGGACTGCGTTACGATCTACATTTCTGCTCCCTGCAGCATTTATGCTGTTTATCTATTTTCTTGGAACCAATTGTAGTGGAAAAAGTGACAGTCTGAGCACTGAGATCAATATCAAATCAAAATTCACAGCGTTTTTTTTTTTAAATATATAAGAGCTGTTTAAGGCTGAATTACAGGTATACATATTTTGCATAGTTATACTGATCCAGTTTAACCAAAGTAACTATGCATGTGCCATATCTGGCCAATTCATGTGTAAGCTAGAAATCACTGTGGTAGGCACTGCTTCTATACAGTAATACCCGCTAGCATTCAGGTTCCAAGCCAAGTTAGTGATCACAGGAAGTTGCACACTTGGCAGGGGCGCCATTAAGAGAACACTTTGCATTTTCTCAATTTATTTTCTAATTGTAAAAGATGGAGAGGGGGGCGGTGACATCAAGAAAAGGACCTATTTGTAATTCATAGCACAGTGCCGGCATACTATATGCATTAAACCTAAAGGATACATTTTCCATACTAATATCTTAGACATGGATAAACACTAAGCTTAAAGTGATACTAAAGTCTTGTTTTTTTTTTCTTAAAAAATAACAAACGTTATACTTACCTGCTCTTTGAAGTGGTTTAGCACAGAACAGCCCAGATCCTCCTCTTCTCGGATCCCTTGTCAGAACTCCTGGCTCCTCACTCCTGTAGAGTGCCCACACAGCATGCAGCTTGTGTGTCAATTCAGACACAGAGCCGCAGGCCAGCCCCGCCCCCTCTTTCTCCTGATTGGCTAACCTGACAGCAGCAGAAGCAAATAGCGCCACTGCTGTGTCTCAGCCAATGAGGAGGGAGAGTCTCGGATGGCCCGAAGCATTTGTGCAACATCGCTGGATAGAGATGGGCTTAGGTAAGTATTAGAGGGGCTGAGGGGGGCTGCTGCACAAAGAAGGTTTTTTTTATCTTAATGCATAGAATGTATTAAGGTAAAAAAATAACTTCTGCCTTTACAATCACTTTAATCACAAAATGGGTTCTTACATCTGATTGGGGCAAGATCTTCCAGTCATCCCACTCGCCCTGCTTCATATTTCATAATGCAATGATTGAGTGAGATATATTGGTGTTGGTTTACTAAAGGAATCCAGTCTGTTCACATAACAAAATTAATGTGGTTGCAAACGCTGGATGTTTTTTACCTTTCTGTACATTTGGGTAAAAAAACATCTATGGCAGAGAATCCTCCCACACCCACCCCCCATATACTTACCTGAGCCCGATCTCAATCCAGCGATGTGCATGAAAGCAGCAATTCCCTCTACTCTCTCCCTTCTCAGTGGGCAGATTGATAGCAGCAGGAGCCATTGGCTCCTACTGCTGTCAATAAAATTCTGTGATAAGGGAGCTGGGGGTGGGGATGAGACCATACGAGTGCCCCCAAAGAAAGCTTCTTTCTATTTGGGCATTCATTGAAAAAGTGGAGACAGAAGTGCTGACGGGGGACCCAAGAAGAGGAGGATTGGGACTTCTCTATGCAATACTATTGTAAGTAAAACATGTTTATTATTTTAATTAAAAAAATGAAGCTTTAGTATCACTTTAATGTTCGCTTCGCTTAGTGAAGGTATACAGTATACTTATTCAGTTCACTCATCCAAACACTTGCAAACAAAGTGTTTTTTTAACTTGCTGCTGATTGGGTATTAAAAATGAATATAGCTATACCTTATTCAATAAGCTAAGTAAACATTCACTTTGGTATGTGCACAGTCTTATTCCTTTAGTAAATAGGCGACACTGATGGGCACTGAAAGGCTGCACTGATGGGTACTTATGGGTGGCACTGATAGGCGTCACTGCTGGGCACTGATGGGCACTGATAGGTGACACTGATAGGCACTGATATGCGGCAATGATTGATGGCATTGATAGGCATCACTGATGGCACTGGCAGGTATTGGGGATGGGCTCTGATTGTCAGCTGCCTGGGCACTGATTGGCATTTCCCTGGGGGTCTAGGGTGGCATACCAGGTGGTCCAGGGTGGTGCCAATCCCTGGTGGTCCTGGTGGCATTCTGGTAGTCCTGGGTGGGCATCCGAGTGGGGCTGTGCTGATAAACAATCAGCACAGACCCCCCTGTCAGGACAGCAGCCGATCGGCTCTCCTCTACTCCTGTCTGCCGGACGCGAGTGAGGAAAAGCAGATCAACAGCTTTTCCTGTTTACATCGTGATCAGCCGTGATTGGACATGGCTGATCATGTGGCAAAGAGCCTCAATCAGAGGCTCTTTACCGAGTTCGGTGTAGCTGTGTGTGACTGACACACCGCACCACCAATCACCGCGATGCGCTCCCCCATGGGCGCACGAGATCACGCTTCTGGAAGGCCATCATATGATGTCATTTGACGACCGGCGGGCGGGAAGCGGTTAAAGGAGTTCTCTAGTTACAGCATACATTTTATAACATCAGCATTGTGACAGAAATACAAACAATTGTTAATTTTGACAATCCACTATAGGCTTACATGAAAAATCGAATTGAATGTTGTGAGTGCTGTCTGCTGGCCATCTCTTTCATCAACTTCCTGCATGCTTTGCAGCTTCTCCTGCTGTTTACGTAAAATTTCTAAGGATTACATATCCCATGGTTCCTTGCTTCTGAAACGCCTCCTCTCGGCACCTCTGTAGTTCAGAAGAACAGGGCATGTTTACATACCTCCCAACTTCCTCAGATGGGAATGAGGGACACCTATTAGCAAAATAATGTAGGCATAGGACACACCCCTGCCACACCCTCCTTAAAGTAGAATTCTACAACAAAAAAAATGAGTGGTTAAACCAACAAGTGCTTTTTTACCACTACTATTTCTTTATATTGGCTTTTAGCATTTACAAATGCAGCAATTTAGAAATTGGATGAAAGATTTAACACTGGGAAACACTTTTTGATAGGTGTAGAAGTAGTAGTGCATTTTATAAACAACTATATAGATCAGACCAAAATCAGGGACGAATGAGGGGGAAAGAAGGACAGAGGGACTTTTTTTCCGAATGGGGGACAGGTCCGCAAACTCAGGGGCAGTTGGGATCTATGTATTAAACACATGTCAAAGAATTCAAGGCAGTAAATGTGTGGGGATCTTCATAAAGTAAGTTTACAAACTTCAAAATCATTCAGCTTAGTAGGAGTAGGCTACAATGGGGAAATTAATATACAATTTTACATTTTGACCATAGGTATGCTTTAATATAACAATTTTAGGCAGAGTGGCCCTTCTTAAATGCCATATGGACTCGCCAATCCACCCTAATTATCCCAATTTTCACTAAACAATGTTGCATTAATGTTAGTACAAAATGTTTGTTAATAAATCATCTTTACTCAGCTCAGCTGTTAGCTTCCTTTTTTATGTTTTACAGTTTTGTGGATGAATAGTTTCCTTATCCCCCTACGCATATTTCAAAGTGTGTATTTATTTGCGTTTTGCCTAATTATGCTTAGACTGGGTAATTCATCAGGCTCAGTCTTTAAGAGGGCCTTTCGTATAACTATTCTTTGTGTACAATTTCTATTCCAGAATTAAATTATACAATATCTAACAAGAGTGTTGTGTATTCAATTTTTTTTGGGTGATTTGCAGCCACAGTTCCTCTGCCCCAGCATTATGTTTTGTAATTGCCAGGCTGCGCTAAGCTTCTGCTTTTGAATATTCTAGCAATTTTTCAAGTATACAGGCACCCCCACCACCCCCCCCCCCAATCCCCCCCCCCAACCTTTGCGAGGACCTGCACCGGCACGGCCTGTGCTTTCAAAGTCAGCATGTCGTCTGGAGTTGCCTGAAAAAAGAACTGCAATCTCATCCTAATTAAAAATGTCCCCAGGCTAACACTACAACGGTTCAGACAGGACATTCTTTACCAGCATCTCTGCTCAAGCTTTATCTGTATCATTTTTCTCATCATGACACTTCCTGGAAAATAAAAGGAAAAAAAAAATCTTTGCAGTTATTTTCTTTTTTTTCGTGCACAGATGCTCATTTGTACTCAGGGAACATCTTGGGCCTTTTCCATCTCAATTCATTCTGTGTTATTCCTCAGCCCTTTGAATCAGTTTCTTTTGTACAGCGCAAACTGAAAATAGAAGTATTACATATGGTACCAAAGCAGCAATCTGCTAAGGCGCTCTCAAAAGGGCAGGCAGGACTATTAGATGGTAGACCCTAAAATGTGGTAAGATTTTCATTTTGTTTCTCATGACTGGTTTTAGTTTTTTTCTTGACACTGAGTAAGGATAATTTATCAAACGCAGTGATGTGCTGTAAATTTTTTTGAAGAGTAAGTCAGTTTTTATATTGCTATACGTGGTCGTGTCACCTTTCCAGTGAGCGTGAACAAAATCCTTTGGATGAGAAAACGGGTTGGTTAACCAAGTAAATTGTTATTCCACCTATGTGTACTTTAACATGTATGATATGCCAGGCAATTTTGCCTAGATGTGAATAACATGTCATTAATGGACGTTTGACATAACACATTGATTATTTTTTAAGGGAAAATCCGAGTGAAACTATCAAACAAGGATATTTACCATTTACATCCTCACCAGGACCAGTGATCCATGTCTCTTTCTGTAGTATTTGTCATCCCATATACATCTGAAAGGCAGTGGCGTCACTAGCATAGGGCCTGAGGGGGCCACGACCCCCCCAATTTTTCGGTGTGCCCCCCCATGTGCCCCCCCAAGTGTAACACGAATCTAATAACGTCCGCGGCGGCGGCCGCCAGCCAGCGCAACGGCTGTCTGTGTGTCCGCCAATGACCCACCGTCACTGACAGTCTCTCTCTGACCCTCGAGTGCCGCTAGCCCAGGAGGTGACGTCCGTCACATCACGTGACGGCCGCCGCTGTCTATGGGAGTTGTAGTCCTCAGGCTCCCTGCTCCCGGTGGGTGGAGTCGGTCTGGAGAGCAGCGCAGCCAGCCTACAACTCCCCTCACACAGCGGTCTGATCTTTTGGCGCGCTGCTGCCGACTGGTGGTGGCTGCAGAGAGACTGTGAACTGTTCAACTGAGGTGAGCAACATCATCACCCACCGCCACCCCCCAGGACTGTCTGTCACTGGAGGAAGCTGTGCAAGTCCAAGGAGGAAGACTGGAAGAAAGGACCTGTCCCTCTGACTAGCTGAGCTCTGAGCTGGCAACTGCTGAGCAAGCTGAGGTAAGTGAGAGAGACCCTGACACATGTGACATGATCAATCATCCCATCGATCATTCCCCCCATACACTTCTCATTTACCTTGCCCACATGGCCTGTGAATCCTGCTGGGAGCTGCCCATGGCCTACAGACCAGCAGGACCCACATGCCATGGTCACGTCGGCTCCCAGCAGCACCCACAGGTCCGTGGCCAGCTCCCAGCGGGACCCACAGGTCCGTGGCCAGCTCCCAGCGGGACCCACAGGTCCGTGGCCAGCTCCCAGCGGGACCCACAGGTCCGTGGCCAGCTCCCAGCGGGACCCACAGGTCCGTGGCCAGCTCCCAGCGGGACCCACAGGTCCGTGGCCAGCTCCCAGCGGGACCCACAGGTCCGTGGCCAGCTCCCAGCGGGACCCACAGGTCCGTGGCCAGCTCCCAGCGGGACCCACATGTCCATGGCCAGCTCCCAGGGGGACCCACATGTGGGTCCTGCTGGCCACTAGCCTAGGTTGACCAGAAGTCCACAGAACCACCGGATTACAAAAATCTCCTGCTTACTTGGCACGGCCACTGTGTGCAGTCTATCACAGAAGCCCATGTATGACAGTGGCCACCAGGTAAGTGGGAGATCCCTGATGGGCATTGATGGGCACTGATCCAACTGCAATGATGGGCACTGGTGAGGCTGCATTG
Organism: Lithobates sylvaticus; assembly: GCA_028564925.1. Taxonomy (NCBI): domain Eukaryota; kingdom Metazoa; phylum Chordata; class Amphibia; order Anura; family Ranidae; genus Lithobates; species Lithobates sylvaticus. The sequence goes on along the minus strand of JAQSEC010001744.1, from coordinate 1,402,527 downwards.
AGGCTGCATTGAGGGGCATGAGGCTGCATTGGGCACTGGTGAGGCTTCACTGGTGAGGCTGCATTGGGCACTGGTGAGGCTGCATTGAGGGGCACTGGTGGTGAGGCTGCATAGATGGGCACTGGTGAGGCCGCATAGATGGGCACTGGTGAGGCCGCATAGATGGGCACTGGTGAGGCCGCATAGATGGGCACTGGTGAGGCTGCATAGATGGGCACTGGTGAGGCTGCATAGATGCATGATGCATTATTTTTGTTAAACCTCCTTTGTTGCTATTAACATTAACCACCTCCCTCATGGCCACTGCGCAGCGGCGTGATCCTGATGCGCTCGTGTCACCCGGACACGGCACATCTCCGATCAGCAGGAGGTCTCTGTGATTGGCCCTCCTGATTGCATGATGACTGTGTCCAATCACATCCATCATGAGATGTAAACAGAGAGCTGGTTGCTAGGCAATCGGCTCTCCTCTCCTCTCCTCACACGGAAGTTGTCAGTGAGGAGAGGAGAGGGCGGGGATCGCTGCAGCCAGCCGGTGAGTATAAGCTGTTTTTTACAGCTTTTTACACCACTGATCACCAATCTAGTGTCCCCACACAGTGTAGAATCACAATGTCCAAAAAATAGTGTCCCCACACAGTAAAAACACCTGTCCCCCCACATATGTATCAGTAAAATTATATGTCCGTGATCATCTGTGCACATATGTCCGTGATCACACAAACCAATTATTATACACTTAACAGGATTTTGTTTTACCAAAAACATGTAGCAGAATACATTTTGGCTTAAATTTCTGCCAAAATTTGATTTTATTGGATTTCTTTAAAAACAAAAAGTAGAAAATAGTTTTTTTTTTTTTTTTTAAATTTCCGCTATTTTTTCACTTATATCGCAAAAAAATAAAAAAATGATTTGTGTATAAATACCACCAAAAAGAAAGCTCTATTTATGTGAACAAAATGATAAAAATTTCATTTAGGTACAGTGTTGCATGACCGCGCAATTCTTATTGAAAATGCGAGAGCGCTGAAAATTAGCCTGGGAAGGAAGGGGGTGAAAGTGCCCAGTATTGAGGTGGTCGAATTATGTTAAAACATTGAATTATATTTCTCTTGCTGCATAACATCAATATCCGTTATAAAAACAGGTGGGCATGGATGGTGAGCTGATTCGGTGCTTCAATGGGCCACTTGACTGGACTTGCCCCCCAATTAAATCGCTTTTTTTTTAAAAGTTTGTTGGCACCACTGTCAGCGGAAGAGAGCAGAGCACTAAATTCAATAAACAGGCGCGGCCGCTGAAAAACACACCCTCGCGGCGCATATTCAATCAGGGACAGATTCAGACCTGGCGTTCATGTTGGCTGCGTGCCGGCGTGAGGTCATGTTTCATGTTTATGCATATGATGCCCACTGTCAGGAATATTTAATGTTTATGCGTTTCGTGTGCATTGTCAGGAATATTTAATGTTTATGCGTTTGATGCCCACTGTGAGGAATTTTTCATGTTTATGCATTTGATGCCCACTGTCAGGAATATTTAATGTTTATGCATTTGATGCCCACTGTCAGGAATATTTAATGCTTATGCGTTTGATGCCCACTGTGAGGAATTTTTCATGTTTAATGCGTTTTGTGTGCATTGTCAGGAATATTTTATGTTTATGCGTTTTGTGTGCATTGTCAGGAATATTTCATGTTTATGCATTTGATGCCCACTGTCAGGAATATTTCATGTTTATGCGTTTGATGCCCATTGTCTGGAATATTTCATGTTTATGCATTTGATGCCCACTGTCAGGAATATTTCATGTTTATGCATTTGATGCCCATTGTCAGGAATATTTCATGTTTATGCATTTGATGCCCACTGTCAGGAATATTTCATGTTTATGCATTTGATGCCCATTGTCAGGAATATTTCATGTTTATGCATTTGATGCCCACTGTCAGGAATATTTCATGTTTATGCGTTTGATGCCCACTGTCAGGAATATTTAATGTTTATGCATTTGATGCCCACTGTCAGGAATATTTAATGCTTATGCGTTTGATGCCCACTGTGAGGAATTTTTCATGTTTAATGCGTTTTGTGTGCATTGTCAGGAATATTTCATGTTTATGCGTTTTGTGTGCACTGTCAGGAATATTTCATGTTTATGCATTTGATGCCCACTGTCAGGAATATTTCATGTTTATGCGTTTGATGCCCACTGTCAGGAATATTTCATGTTTATGCATTTGATGCCCACTGTCAGGAATATTTCATGTTTATGCATTTGATGCCCACTGTCAGGAATATTTCATGTTTATGCGTTTGATGCCTACTGTCAGGAATATTTCATGTTTATGCATTTGATGCCCATTGTCTGGAATATTTTATGTTTATGCGCTTGATGCCCACTGTCAGGAATTTTTCATGTTTAATGCGTTTTGTGTGCATTGTCAGGAATATTTCATGTTTATGCGTTTTGATGCCCACTGTCAAATATTTCACGTTTATGCGTTTGATGCCCACTGTCAGGAATATTTCATGTTTATGCGTTTGATGCCCACTGTCAGGAATATTTCATGTTTGTGCGTTTGATGACCATTGGCATAGGTATATACAGTATATATCCGATAAAAAAACAAAAGTAAAAGGTTAATTGCACACTATCGCAAATCTCTATGCACGTTAAAATAGCTGGAGGTTTTCTAGTATCACTACACTAACACTAACTCACCTAAGAGGTTTTGACATGGTAGGTGAGCTTACACTTTATTGGCTACTGGAGCAATACTAAAAAACATTCAGTTATTTAAATAGTGCGCAGGTAACTTTTCCCTTTGTTTTTTGCTATATGTATTGGGGCATTGTTGCCGCCCAAGAGTAGTGGGGGCTTGAGCACAGTGCTTAATATTGTATTGTTGTATGCATTTGATACCCATTGTCTGGATATATAAAGTGTATGCATTTATTTCTCATTTGCATTATATACAACTTGGTTTATGCATTTACTGGCATGATATACAAACTTTATGTATTTACTGCTCTTTGGCATGATATACCAAGTGTATACATGTGTTGCTCATTGGCATGTTATACCAAGTTAATGCAACTGCTGCTCATTAGCATGTGTGTTCATTGGTATGTGATGTGTGTGTGTGTGCATGTAACACACACATACACAATTAGTCCTATTATACTTATAGTATTTTACCATTGACATCCAAAGACATCCCCGTTGTAAAACACATCTGTTCTAGAACTAAAAAAAAACATAATGAGGGATATCTTTAAAAAAAAACAAGTAATTGTTAATTGTTTAATAGTCATAACGGGGGGGGGGGGGGCAGGGCAGCCTGGTGACGCACATCGCGGCAACCGAGTCCGCCAGAAGTGGGGACAGGGTACCTGTCACAAAGATTATTTTATTATGGTGACGTTTTAATAATGCACATTTATTAAGGTGTGTAATAATGTGGTTTCTTATTTAAGCAGAGTTCCGACCCCCAGAAAAAAATTAAAAGTCAGCGCTTTTCCTGCTGCGCTTTCTGTATTGGCCCAGTAACGGGGGGGGGGGGGGCAGGGCAGCCTGGTGACGCACATCGCGGCAACCGAGTCCGCCAGAAGTGGGGACAGGGTACCTGTCATCGAAAACAGGTACCTGCTCCCCCTGAAAGGTGCCAATTATGGCTGCTCTTGTTAGAGAAGGCATCGCACAGAGCATTAAAGGAAGTCCCTTTTCCATCATGGCAGATGAAACAAAAGATCTAAGTAAATCCGAACAACTGTCTGTCGTAGTCCGATTTTTTCACGATCAGAGGGTCCATGAACGGTTCTTACAATTCTACCGAGCAGATAGCCTTGATGCTGAATCTCTAACGGGGTACATATTCCAGGTCCTAGCATCTCTAGGAATTGATAAAAATGATTGTGTTGGACAAGGCTATGATGGAGCCTCTGTAATGAGTGGCCGGCTTAATGGCGTGCAAGCACGCATTAAAAAAGAGGTGCCTTGTGCACTTTACATTCATTGCATGAGTCACCGTCTCAACCTGGTCATTGTGGACACTGTGAAGAATGTACAGGCAGCAAACGAATTTTTTGTAAAACTCGAAAAGCTGTATGTGTTTTGCAGTACTTCTGTTGTTCACTCAGTGTTTACTAATGTGCAACAAGAAATGTCAAGCAAACCAGCTATGCAGCTTAAACAATTGAGTGACACAAGGTGGACATGCCAACATGCAGCCTGCAATGCTGTTCTTAAAACGCTTGGCCCTCTGCTGGAAACTCTAAATATTTTGGCAGAAGGGAACCATACTGAGAGAGCAGTTGAGGCAAAATCCATTCACCAGTTCATAGATTTTGGCTTCATTCTGGCACTTGTGTTTTTTGAGAACATACTAAAAAGGACCCAGACGCTCTCTAACATGTTACAAGCCAAAGATATTGACTTGGCATCAGCTGTCCTTCTTGTGCAAACAATTATACAAGAGCTTGAAGAAGTGCGCAATCCAGAGAGGAGACCTGAAGCTTCTACTAATTCTGGAACAATAGAGAGTGTCTGGGCAGAAGCAATCCAACTGAGCATCAAGTGTGGAATATCAGCACCAAATGATGATTCTACCGAACCGCCTTCCAAGAAGCGAGATCGCCGGCCTCCTCTCAACTTAAGAAATAGCGTCATTTTGGAAACTGTAGGGCATCGACAACAACTGCTCAAAAAAGATGATTTCATTCAAATGTTCATGTATGTTGTTCTTGACAGAATAATTTCAGAGCTAAAATCTCGCTTTTCAAAAGATTCTCTGGAAATCATGGAAGGTGTACAGTCTCTGAATCCTCGATCTGATTCATTTCTTAATTTTGAAAAATTGCTACCAATGGCCAAATTCTACTCCTGCAACATAGAAAACTTGGAGATTGAGCTGAAGCAGGCAATGCTAACCCTACACAGAAAAAAATCATCAGATGTCATTAAGGTGGACACAATTCTTGAGTTCACTAACTTTCTGGAGCCTTACTCTATTCCATTCCTTGAGCTTTATCGGCTATGTAAAATAGCTTGTGTTTTGCCAGTTAGTAGTGCCTCATGTGAAAGAAGCTTTTCTGCACTAAAGTTGATAAAATCATTCCTACGCACAACAATGACTGAGGAAAGGCTGTCAGATCTTGCCACATTGTCAATTGAGGCCAGACTTGCATCCCAAATAAATATGGAACTTGTAGTTAGCAGGTTTGCATCAATCCATAAAAATTCACGTTTAAGCCTATATTAGCGTGAACGACAAAATTTAAGTTCCATTTTTTTATTGCGGTTCACTGTAAAAGGATAACACTGCATATTTGTTGTGATGTTGCACTTTATTTTGTGTGCACTTGTTTCCTTATTTAATAATTGCTTTATACTATAATGTTTGTTTATCTGGTAATATTTGAAAGTTAGATATTTATAGTTAAAGGGACACTATAGGGTCAGGAATACCAACAGGTTCATTTCATTCTTCTCTGTCTGTCCTACGAGGCTGCAGGACCCCTGACCCTCTGTCTGGACAGTGCTGATTGGCTTTGTGTTGATTCTGATCACATGCACCCTCCCAAGAATAAAAAAAACCTCTCTAGCAATACACACCAAACTAAGCACATATGACTTTTTTTTTTGTTGTGTGCACTTTTATACATCTTTTTTTTGGGAATCTTATCTTGCTTTTTTTTGTTGTGGCACTTTAATAGTTGCCTAGGCCGGGACTTTTTTGCATCTTTATAAAAGTCTGTAGTTGGAATGAAACGTTGATGCTGAAGTGTATTGTATATTGCACAAATAAAACAAAGGTGAATTTGTAACAAGACCTCTGGAGTGCATTTTTCTAATTTTCTGTTGGGTAATCAGCATAGGATTACTGTGGTGATTTTCTAATTTTCTGTTGGGTAATCAGCATAGGAAGTGAGGGTAACAAAAACATGACAAAGGTTCTAACCCTTTCTCATTCTATTAAAAAAAGTCTGTGGTTAGACATTTAAGATTTAATATGATTGTAAACGATAACCTTGTGAAACAACCCGTTCAGTTTGAAATAGAAAGGCAAAACATTTGTGTATAGATATAAAAAATAAACATAAAAATACGTTTTATTCTCTTTTTTATAAATGATCACACTCCCTCTGTTCTCAACTGCATAAGAGCTGGGGTAGGAGAAGCAGCAGCACACTGAGCTTCCCAGTGAATGGATGTGATGGGGGGACAAGTCTGACCATTCGAGGAGAGCAGTATAGCTAGAGAACTGACCATGCTGGGAAGGGTGTGCTTCTATGCCTGTGGTCAGTTTTAAATAGGAAAGCAGAGGGACTGGCAGGAACACCAGGTATATCACATATAGGAAGCAATACAAAGAGAACAGGATACTTTTTCATACAAGTACATGGTACAACAGGCACATATCAGGAATATGAAATGTTGGGGTGACAAACGCTTTAACTATTTGAGAGCCAGTCTGTAAAACCCCATGATATTTTTCAGTTTCCAGTTTGGTGATTCTTTGTCTGACAATTAGTCTATCATAAATATATATATATAGGTCAGCGCCCCTCTAAGGCCATCCAGGCTCCATCCATCCTTAGGGCAGGGGTCTTCAAACTATGGCCCTCCAGTTGTTTAGGAACTACAATTCCCATCAGAGTTTTTTAATGCCTCATGGGATGTGTAGTTCCGCAAAAGCTGGAGGGCCATAGTTTGAAGATCCCAGACTTAGGGTCTTTTCACTGGAGCTGTAACTATGTATCACTAGAAGGACTGAGAATGCCACTTTGCCTCTTTATGGTGAGAAAATGCTGCCCCTTCTGGTGTCTGGCTCCATGTGGTGAGCATTTTCTCCCCATACAGTGGCATAGTGGCATTCTCATTCACTGGCCTCTGCCTTGTGTATAGTTTGAGCTTCACTTATTCCAAGTTATTAAACAATAAAAACATTCAGGGCCCGTTTGGCCATTGTTTTGAAAAGTGCTAGTTTAAATCTGTGGAATGAGTTAACATACATGTCTGTTTTTGTGATGCCTAAACATGCTTTATATGGCCAATTGATGACAGAGTGAGCAAAAGAACCACATGATAGTTGATAATTCACTAAAAAAGTATAAAAACATAGAAAGGTGTGAAATCAGCCTTAAGCCCCATACACACGGTCGGAAAATCCGACCACCAAATCCTTCGGATTTGGTCCGACGGATTTAGTCCGACACTGGGGTTGCATACACACGGTCGGACAAAGTTGTCGGAAAATCCGATCATTCTGAACGTGGTGACGTTTGTTGCCTACGACGGGACTACGTAGAGGCTAGTAGCCAATAGCTTTGGTCTTGTAATGTGATCTGAGCATGCGTGGCACTTTGTCCGTCGGAATTCGCTACACACGATCGGAATTGGTGTGATCGGACTTTGTTGTCGGAAATTTTTTAGAGCAGGAGATAGAACTTTGTCCGTCGGACAATCCGATGGAAACTGTCCGATGGTGCCTACACACGGTCGGAATTTCCGACAACATTGTCCGATAGGACAGAATCCATCGGAAAATCCGACCGTGTGTATGGGGCTTTAGAAGTTAGCCTGTTGAACATATTAAAAAAGAAGCCTCAAGCACCATGTTCACGTAACATGTAATGGCAGATCTTTGGATTACCAAAAATCCTATATGGCTGTAAATATCAGCAAAGCTATAGGACAAGTGTTTGTTCATACAGTATTAGCTGACAAAAGCAGGCACTAGTACCTTAGTTCAAGTTGTGACCCTACACAAACTATCAGTTAGCAAAGAACCTCCAAAGTACATACAGTACATACCGAGATTCCTTTTTATTATCATATTGATACTTTGCTTTCAGAGCACTTCAGGCAATCTATGGTTGTAAGCTCTATATTGCTTTCAATAAAGCTTGACACATAAAAAGGTTTACATCAAGAGACATCAGAATTAAACAGAAGTGTGTGGGCATATATCTATGTCCACCTTTACCCTCCTCCATTTAATAAAAGCCGTGTCTTTTGTTCACAGATTGCAAGGATCTATGTGTACTCTTCTGTAAATGGATTATTCGTTTTTTGTGAATGGACAAGGAGAGAGGAGAGCAGAGGGGTGGCTACAGGACACAATCCCTACATTGTACAAGAGCAGCACCTCTTAGTCAGAGAGCCAGATAAAGAGGACTGACACTAGTATCTAACATCATTGAAGCTATCATTTTACACTACACAGCAGCGAGCAGGACCTATGATTACCATTAATGAAGGTAACTCTTTTTTACACAACAGAATTAAAAAAAAAAAAAAAAGGTTTTCAGCTTTAACTACTAGGACCCAGTTTTAAGAATTGTTTTATTTCACTGGAGTAAGCATCTAGGTAGGAAAAAACTACTGTCTGCATAGTGCCCAGAGGGCTGTGCAATAAGTCGGGAAGGGTTGTATGTGGCCCCCAGGCTGTGCACCAAGGAGCTAGAGAGTAATTGCAATGGGTGCAGAAAGGGTAAGTGCAATTGTTCCTGGGCCAAAAAGGTCAGGACAGCAAACCATAACCCTTTGTTTACAAGATATCACTTCCATTTTGTTTTAACTGTTGTATGACTTTTACAAAACCTTTTGCATCATTCCATATTGCCGAAGAATTGACACCTCCAAGGCTTTATTAGACTGAAAATATTTATAAGCCAATAGTCGTCTTAGAAATTTGCGAACAATGACCCTGTGGCTAGTACTTACATCAGTGCTGATGGAGCTTGAATGTTTCCCAGACAACTTTCACAATAGACATTAGTAATAATGCATTCAGCAGAATCATTGTTGGGATGAAAAGATAGGTGTGTTTGAAATAATGTTTAGTACAGATTGATGATGAAAAATAGTTTTTCTGCTAGAGCACAGATTAGAACATTTCCTTGCAAGGAAAACGGTTTGTTTATGAGAAGTGAAAGGATGTACGCTTCAATTTTGTCTACCTAGTTTAAAACCAATCTCTGATAAATACCTATTTTATATGGAAAAAAATAGACAAACAGACCTTCTGTTTTCAAATAAATAACTTCATAGCATAAAAGAATATTCTGAAACAACAAAGTTGTTAATAAATCTCTGGGCACAATCTTGCAGTCTCCATGCTCCACTTGTTCTCCTTTTTTTGAAATTGCAGTTTTTACTATATTAACACTTGGGTATGCTGAGCAAACAAAATGTACTTGTAAGTATGTTGGACATTACCCAAGAACTCTGCCTTCAAGTTGATTTTTAATATCTTTACAAAAAAACAAGGTTTGGTAATGCGCCAAATTTATTTCTTGTTCTTCGCCATTTGTTAGTGGTAATTTGGAATATTGTTGAAAAAGCAAACATTTAGTAATTCGTACAGAAAAATCAATGGTTCTGGATGTCTAGAGAGCAAATTAGACAAAAATCACTATGTAAGTACTATGTTAAATTGATATGTCTGTGTTTATGACATTTTATAAAATTGAAAATAAGGTAACAAATAGTAAATAATTCAGCATGTGATTGCATTTGTTTCTTCTCTAGCTGAAAATCTAATAAAGAGTAAAGAATCAATTATTTAATAATAAAAATATAACAATGCACATGCTGGAGTCTTTCATAGTAACACATTAAGGCCTGTTAAATAAACAGTGAAGGGAGCATAGCTGTAATTGAAAAGTGCCAGACCCAGCTGGAAAAAAACCTGCTCCTCTTGCTGCACACTGCCAAAAAGTTAATAAATATACATACTATGCTTTTACAGCCCAGGGTTCTACAAGCAACCCTATGGTGACGGTTGAAAGCAGAAGCTGGAAATGGACTGGGCCTGGCAGCAAGAGGCAGAGTGTTCTTTTAAGCTCTCTGACCTACCCCAACATGAGACCTAGACTGGATGAACAATTCCCAGTAATGATCACATTGGCACAGGCCAATCTGAACTTTAAAAATAGCATTATCGTTATATTTTGTTTAAAGCAGAAGTTGGATTTGGCACCAAATGTTTGGTGTGGGAACAGCATTTGGCACAAACACTTTCAGCACTGATCTTTGATTCTTCTATGTGGAAGACTGAAGCATTAGAACCTCAGAATTAAAGCTCGTCAGCACTTGGTGAGGTTTGGGTTAAGTTCTAGTGCTCCTTTGGCCCTGGTTTATGTACACTCACAAGTCTGTCCACCCATCCAGCTATGGCTACAAACAACAGCCCCCCCCGGTACTTTTAACCAAATTTTTTGATCACATACTCTGGGCCCACAGGGGGATCTGCCCCTGATCACTGGTGTATTTGGCACTGCATATTACGTTCTTCATTACGTTCTTCATTACGTTCTTTATTACGTTTCTTGTGACCCGAACAAGCCAGGAAAGAACAAATACCCCCCAAATGACCCCTTTTTTGAAAGTAGATATTCCAAGGTATTTAGTAAGAGGCATGGTGAGGTTTTTCATGTTGTCATTTTTTCCCACAATTCTTTGCAAAATGAATTATTTTTTTCCCCACAAAATTGTCATTGTATTAGGTTACTTCTCTCACATGGCATGTGTATACCACAAATGATACCCCAAAATAAATTCTGCTACTCCTTCTGAGTATTACGATGGCACTGATGACAGATTGCACTGATACGTGGCACTGATGACAGATGGCACTAATATGTGGCACTGATGACACGTGACACTGATATGGCACTGATGACAGATGGCACTATGTGGCACTGATGACATGTGGCACTGACGTGGCACTGATAACAGATAGGTGGCACTGGGGACAAATGGCACTAGGGACAAATGGCACTGGGGACAGGTGGCACTGACAGATGGCACTGGGGACAGGTGGCACTGACAGATGGTACTGGGGACAGATGGTACTGGGGACAGATGGCACTGGGGACAGATGGCAGTGGGGACAGGTGGCAGTGGGGAAAGATGGCAATGGGGACAGATGGCAATGGGGACAGATGGCAGCGGGAATAGATGGCACTTTTCTTTTTCGTTTTTTTTTCTTTCTTACTTACGGCCGCTGCAGCCGTTCATCTCTCCCTCCTCACATGCTGTCTCTGTGTGAGGAGGGAGAGCGGCGCTGAGAGATGATCTCATATGTTTACATATGAGATCATCTCTCATTGGACACGCTGATCGCGCTGTAAACGGCCGCTTTGATTGGCCGTTTACAGCGATCTGTGACTGGCTGTGTCCGAGGGACACGGCCATCACAGAACTTCCCCGATGCATGCTCTCAGGAGTGCGCATTGCAGAAGTAAACAGGAGGACGTCCAGGGACGCCCACCCGGCAGTTAGCGTCCGCACTGTAGCCGTCTTTCGGCTATAGCGCAGGCGTGAAGTGGTTAACATCTGAAAATAAATTTGACCCCCCTATGTTTCTGCAAAGTTCTTTAGAGCCTAAAAGCATACTAGTGAATTAATTCATATTGGCAAATGTCCTATATTGGGAACGTGTTGGCTTATATGAGAATAATCCAATTCAAGTATTAAAAACTTAGACATATGAGGCTGTATGATATGAATTGTCCAAGTTTAACCATGTGAGATGTTTACCTTGTGACTTAAATAGATTTACTCAAATACTACACTCAGATGGCACTGTTCTTTTCTATTTTCTCTCTTCAGCTGGCAGCCACTGTTTAATATGTTAGCCCTTCATTTTTTATCTTTAAGGACTGATCATTTTAAGGACTGTTTGATAGTATTTCAAGGCATTTTTTTCTCAGGTACAGGTTCCCTATTTCCCCTACTGAGTGCGCCACTTTTTTCTGTTTGGTTTTATATGAGAATAAATATTACAAAGTGGGTACTGTAAAATATATGAATTAAAAAAAAACTGAAAAAAGGAGAGAAAAGCACCTCTACCTAAGTTTTACATTTGTTAAAACATATTTATGAAATGAAAAACAATAAATATGCACTCACATTTACAAGATATTAAAAAGCACTTCGATAAGTCTCCAGCAGGTTGCAACTGCGGTTTGATAAAGGGGCCACACCCCAAAACGTGGAATCATGCCCATTTATGTCACATGACATTATCATGAGTTTACCAGTAGGCCATAATGTGCATGAATCATAGGCCAGTACCCCAAAGGGATGCTTGGAGTGAAGATAGACACTTTGAAAAGGTATATGCGTGTAGTAAAGTAAATATTTTATTCAAAGTATACAAGGTAAACAGGGAAAGCTCAGTGTGGCATAGTATGTTTACATACAAAAAATGAAATCAATTGATGCAGTTAATAACATGTCAAATAGCAAAAACATACAAAGCATTATGACACTCATAGAAACTTGCTTGGTACATATGGTAAGGAAGATGCCAACATGTTTCGGACTTTGGTCCTTTATCAAGGCAACTAGATATCCTTTAGATTCTCATCTGGGTATATGAGAAGTCATAGGGTTAATATCAGTAAAATATAACATCATTATACTGTCAAGATATACATTGCTAGATATAGTTAAATGAATAAGTGGTCAGAGAGATACTCACATGTCCTACCGATGCCTATTTGTGTGCCAAAAGGGGGAGCCACTGAGCGTGGTGTCCAAGGGTATCAGTGGGGTATATAGAGTAAAAACAAGATGAACTTGACCACAAGATGTGGGAAGCTTGCTGGATGACCCTCAATGGCTACAAGGTCCAAGGTACAGGGCTGGGGCGGGGAGCCCGGGTCCTGTATCAGGCAGACAGGCCAGACAGTGTATCACTGTAAGAGTGAAGTATAAAACAATAGTAAGAGCAAGTATCTAAAAGTATAAAGTATGGCCAAACAAAAAAGGCCATGTGTTTACCTGGATAAGGAGCATTGATGGTAGATAACGGGTCATCTCTGGACAATCAGCAGCATATACTGAGGCCAGAGTGTGAGAGGTATTAGTAGGGTCAGGTAATGAACATCAGCTGGGTATGGGTGTGAATATGCTACTGAAGGCATAGCGCTGATTGGCTGGAGTGTCTGTAGGAAGAAAGGCGCCAAACAGTGCCAAAGTGTACTTCCTGGTGTGGACCTCTGACGGGGCGGCGCCGGGCGCGGCCGCGTCATGACGGCGCGGTCACGTCCGGCGTCGTGACGTCACCGACGCGGAAAGAGAACCGCCGACAACCTGATGCGCTCCAAGTTGGAGCGCAAACAGGAAGCGGACATGGTGTAGAGTCCGAATGGACGGCGGGAGTGTAGCGCATGCGCAAAGATATATTAGCGCATGCGTACCAGGTCTTACCCGCGCCGGGTAGCACAGTGAGGGAGAGCAAGCAGAGTAAATAGGCATATATAAAGATAGAAGCATAATGGCAAAGTAGGCAGGAGGGGACAAGTGAATAGCTAGCATGACAATAAATATTGCAAATTGCAATATTGGACAATATATGGCATAAAGACATTGGATTGAAGGAACAAGCATATACGTACACATCCACAGTATATAGTACAGTATGTAATACATCAAGTATATAGGAATGACAGAATTGTTATGTGAGTGCTTCTCGTGGGGGACCAGGCTATAAATCTAATTCACAAATTCCAGTCTCAAAACCCTCAAGGTAGGGTTTGAAATTGAAAGCCTCATTGAGGCCGGGGGGTATGGTGGCATTTAGATGGAAAATCCATCGGAGTTCGCTCTGTAAGAGCGCTTTATTGTAATCACCCCCTCGGGTTGGAGGTGGAATGTGGTCCAAAGCTTTGAACAAAATTTTAGGGGTGGTATCTGGATGAACGATGGAGGAATGTCGTCCCAATGGTAGATCGGGATCTCTTTGATTTATGCTGGTGATATGGCCATATATTCGTTTCCAGAATGGTAGTTTGGTCTTGCCCACGTAGAAGCACCCACATTCACATTCTAAAAGATAGACAATACCAATTGAACGGCAGTTTACATAATGTTTGGGGAAAAAACGTTGACCGTTAGGTAGAACGTTGTGTAAGTTAGATTTAGGTAGGTATTTGCAGTAATTGCAATTGCCACATGGAAAAGTACCCTTAAGTTGTCTCTGGGATTTATTACTACTTTTGTATTCACTTGTAATGAGTTTATCACGGAGAGAGGGGGCACGTCGATAAGTGATCAAAGGTTTGGGCGGGACAAAGGGGGAAAGTGTCCTGTCTGTAGAGATGATGTGCCAGTGTTTAGAAAGTATTTGAGTGATTTCATTACGTTGTTGGCAGTAATTCGTGATGATTCTGAGGGGTGGTTGTGTGGATGGCCCACACAACCACCCCTCAGAATCATCACGAATTACTGCCAACAACATAATGAAATCACTCAAATACTTTCTAAACACTGGCACATCATCTCTACAGACAGGACACTTTCCCCCTTTGTCCCGCCCAAACCTTTGATCACTTATCGACGTGCCCCCTCTCTCCGTGATAAACTCATTACAAGTGAATACAAAAGTAGTAATAAATCCCAGAGACAACTTAAGGGTACTTTTCCATGTGGCAATTGCAATTACTGCAAATACCTACCTAAATCTAACTTACACAACGTTCTACCTAACGGTCAACGTTTTTTCCCCAAACATTATGTAAACTGCCGTTCAATTGGTATTGTCTATCTTTTAGAATGTGAATGTGGGTGCTTCTACGTGGGCAAGACCAAACTACCATTCTGGAAACGAATATATGGCCATATCACCAGCATAAATCAAAGAGATCCCGATCTACCATTGGGACGACATTCCTCCATCGTTCATCCAGATACCACCCCTAAAATTTCGTTCAAAGCTTTGGACCACATTCCACCTCCAAACCGAGGGGGTGATTACAATAAAGCGCTCTTACAGAGCGAACTCCGATGGATTTTCCATCTAAATGCCACCATACCCCCCGGCCTCAATGAGGCTTTCAATTTCAAACCCTACCTTGAGGGTTTTGAGACTGGAATTTGTGAATTAGATTTATAGCCTGGTCCCCCACGAGAAGCACTCACATAACAATTCTGTCATTCCTATATACTTGATGTATTACATACTGTACTATATACTGTGGATGTGTACGTATATGCTTGTTCCTTCAATCCAATGTCTTTATGCCATATATTGTCCAATATTGCAATTTGCAATATTTATTGTCATGCTAGCTATTCACTTGTCCCCTCCTGCCTACTTTGCCATTATGCTTCTATCTTTATATATGCCTATTTACTCTGCTTGCTCTCCCTCACTGTGCTACCCGGCGCGGGTAAGACCTGGTACGCATGCGCTAATATATCTTTGCGCATGCGCTACACTCCCGCCGTCCATTCGGACTCTACACCATGTCCGCTTCCTGTTTGCGCTCCAACTTGGAGCGCATCAGGTTGTCGGCGGTTCTCTTCCCGCGTCGGTGACGTCACGACGCCGGACGTGACCGCGCCGTCATGACGCGGCCGCGCCCGGCGCCGCCCCGTCAGAGGTCCACACCAGGAAGTACACTTTGGCACTGTTTGGCGCCTTTCTTCCTACAGACACTCCAGCCAATCAGCGCTATGCCTTCAGTAGCATATTCACACCCATACCCAGCTGATGTTCATTACCTGACCCTACTAATACCTCTCACACTCTGGCCTCAGTATATGCTGCTGATTGTCCAGAGATGACCCGTTATCTACCATCAATGCTCCTTATCCAGGTAAACACATGGCCTTTTTTGTTTGGCCATACTTTATACTTTTAGATACTTGCTCTTACTATTGTTTTATACTTCACTCTTACAGCGATACACTGTCTGGCCTGTCTGCCTGATACAGGACCCGGGCTCCCCGCCCCAGCCCTGTACCTTGGACCTTGTAGTCATTGAGGGTCATCCAGCAAGCTTCCCACATCTTGTGGTCAAGTTCATCTTGTTTTTACTCTATATACCCCACTGATACCCTTGGACACCACGCTCAGTGGCTCCCCCCTTTGGCACACAAATAGGCATCGGTAGGACATGTGAGTATCTCTCTGACCACTTATTCATTTAACTATATCTAGCAATGTATATCTTGACAGTATAATGATGTTATATTTTACTGATATTAACCCTATGACTTCTCATATACCCAGATGAGAATCTAAAGGATATCTAGTTGCCTTGATAAAGGACCAAAGTCCGAAACATGTTGGCATCTTCCTTACCATATGTACCAAGCAAGTTTCTATGAGTGTCATAATGCTTTGTATGTTTTTGCTATTTGACATGTTATTAACTGCATCAATTGATTTCATTTTTTGTATGTAAACATACTATGCCACACTGAGCTTTCCCTGTTTACCTTGTATACTTTGAATAAAATATTTACTTTACTACACGCATATACCTTTTCAAAGTGTCTATCTTCACTCCAAGCATCCCTTTGGGGTACTGGCCTATGATTCATGCACATTATGGCCTACTGGTAAACTCATTATATATTTAATCTGGGATGCGATAGACCACTTCTTATCTCCACCCACTTGCCTAACAAATAAATCCTACATGACATTATCATGGCCATCTTGTGGTCCTACAACACTTGCTTGCTGACCAGAGTGGTTCTCATCCATGTGATACACACAAACAGTCTGTTGCTTCTGTTGGCTCTTCATGATGTTTCTCTAGTCTACTTCCTAGTTCCTAGCTCCAGTGTTAATTTTGGCAGCAAATTTTTATTTCGTTTTAGTTTAAGGACTAAAATGCCATTTTAGTTTTGGTCCCATTCTCCAAGTGTCTTAGTCTTATTTAGTCAGCTAAATCTCCAGTACATTTTAGTCGACTAAAATAATTTTAGTCACCTAAAATCTAATGGGTGTAGTTATATTATATTGTATATATATATATATATATATATATATATATATATATATATATATATATATTGTATTTATGTATACTTATTTAAGCATTTCTCTACAATTTCCAAACTCATTATATACTACTGCTGAAGTGAAAAATCGAATATGTTATTATTTATGGAATAAGGTATGAACATGCCCTACAGACAAAGATCTAGTCATTAGATGACGTCTTTATTTAAGTAAAACCGTTTTTGGGTCCATGGCCAGGAAACTCCCCAGACCTTAATCCCAGGTGAATGAACAATTAAAACTCCACAAATTCTGACAAACTCCAAGCATTGTTTATGCAATCAGGAATTTGGACGTGGCGCAGAAGTTGATTGACAATGACAACATGCCAGAGCGAATTGCAGAGGTTTTGAAAAAGAAGGGTCAACTCAAGTCAACACTGCAAATATTGACTCTTTGCATAAACTTAATGAAATTGTCAATAAAAGCCTTTGACACTTATGAAATCCTTGTAATTATACTTCAGTATACCATAGTAACATCTGACAAAAAGATCTAAAAACACTGAAGCAGCAGACTTTGTGAAAATTAATATTGGTGTCATTCTTAAAACTTTTGGCCACAGCTTTACATGTAAAAGGCCAAGCACAGCACCTACAGACAGCACACTGCACAGGCACTGCCACTGCCAGTCTGGGAAAGGCACAGCATAATAAACCAATACTTGTGGGTAATGCTTATTTATACAATAATAATCAGTTTACTGTCAGTTTATTATTTCATAGACATGGGAGCCGTCAAAAAATTTGTTTCGTTCTGTTCCGTTTCGTATAAAATAAAATTCGGAATTCGGAATTCGTGTACGAAATTTAATTCGGATTCGTACGAAATACGAATTTCGTACGAATCGTTACGAATCGTTAATATCATTACAAATCTTTACGAATCGTTACGAATCGTTACGAATATCGACACTCTACGAATAATAACAAATTATCCGAAAACGTATTAACGTTACATAACACAAGTCTATTGTCTATTGTTCACCAATCACTCAGAGGAAGTACGAAATACGAAATTTCATTTACGAATACGAATAGTATTTAGTAAAGAGTGATTGGTGAACAATAGACAATAGACTTGTGTTATGTAACGTTAATACGTTTTCGGATAATTCGTTATTATTCGTAGAGTGTCGATATTCGTTATACTGAATCTCAAATTCATTCGAATCATTCATTATATCCGCTATAATTTCTTTCATATTAGTTGAAATTCGTCATTTGGTAGTTTGGATTCGGATAATTTGGATCCGAAATTCGTAAATGTATTTGTAAAAATTTGTAATTCGGATTCGTACGAATGTACGAATTTCGAAAAATTTGTACGAATTTCCGATTCGTACGAAACTAATCGCACATGTCTATTATTTCAACAGTTCTAATTCTCAGATACATTCAAAGAAAAAGTGCACAGTCTACAATAATGCCATTAGTGTGTGGATTATAACAGTCACCACTCAGCATTTGCAATGACAATAGAGGCAAATTTCACACTAAAAAGACTACTGGGGCAGGACCCCAACGTAAGGCTGCCCTTTTTGACCGTTACTGATCTACTTTTCTTTTTTATTAGTGTGATATTTACCTCTATTGTCAAATTTGTCAATGCTAAGAGAGAGAGAGTAGTTAATAAAAACTGGTGGTTGTTATTGTTCCACATACTAATGACATGTGTAGCCTCAGCCTGTGCATTTTTTCCTATGAATTTAATTGACAATTAAAACGGTTGTTGAACTATTGATTCTTCCTATTGCAATAAGCACAAGCCACAAGCATTACGTATGCTTTTTATGTTCGAAATTTAAATACCTGGAGAATAAAACACTTCTATTTGTTTTGATTTATTTTACAGAAAGCACTTTGTGCCAACATGACCCTTGCTCTATTTGGCCGGCCTCTAGAGAGGTCATTTGTGTCACTGAATACCCTCTCTGCAAAGGCTTGAGACGCTGGCATAGCCAGCATGTCTAATGCAAAAGGTTTTAGCTGGTGATAAAAAGCGTTGCGGTGTCCTCACTGATGGTGGCAACCAGCTCTTCCTTATGTTTTCTAATCTGCTGCTCTATGCTGTTTGGGGAGATCCTCTGCCTGAGTCTTCTGCTGCATTTAGAAAGAAACTGAAAGACTGCCTGCTTAGATGTGGATACCGGTGGCGGTGCTCCTTCCACTTCCTGCGATACTTCCATATCATCTTCTTCAGACAATTCCTCATGTGTGTATGGCAATGTGGATTTTCTTACAGCATACGCCTCTGCCTTTTTAAGCAATTGTGGCAAGGTCTTGGTAGCTAGTGTTCTGTTTAAAGTCCTCAAGGTGGCTGAGCAGATCAAAGAGGGCAGGGACAGCCAGGGACATGGTGGCACTCTGGAGGGTTTTACTATGTCCTGCAAAAGGCAACAGTAGGTCATGCAATGATGTGAGCTTTTGCCATTCACTAGAGAGCAAGCTGTCCCATCCCATGTTGTTTGCAATTTGGCAGACTGACTTTTTCAGTTTGAGGAGTCTTGCGATCGTGTTGAATGTACGTGACCAGCGTGTGGGGCAGTCATTTAAAAGAGTAGGGCCACAAAGCTCCAATATCTTCTGTGTTGCAATTGAAGACTTGCGGAAGAGGCTCACTATTGATCTTGCGTTATCCAGTATTCAATTCACGCTTGCTTCCTTCTGCACCATGTGGACCACAAGTTGCAAGGTATGCACCACACATGGTGTCCGGTCCATGTCGATCTGTTGGTACCTAACAAGTGAAACGCAGACAAAAATTATTTAACACTTAACAGCTTATGGGAATACTTTTACACAAGACTACAAATAAAGTGGAAAAATAACAAAGATGCATCCGTAGAATAGAGCAGATAGCACACCCATATCAATCATCTCATATCCATGTGATAAATGACTGGTGTCAATCCTGTCATCATGTAAAAGAATAATAAAATTGGTTCACTGCAGATCATCAATTTTGAACTCAGAGTTACTTTCCGTCGTGGGGGAGTCTTCCTCACTGGGTAGTTCTGCTGCTGCTGCGGTTTGTTAAATGATGTCACCATATTGCTCCAGTTGTCTGTTATCACTGTAAGGATCTTTGGTATGTCCCACTCTTGCAAGCATTTGTCCACACATGATTTGATTGACTGTGTAGTGTGTGGGTGGGCTACTTGTTCAAGGGCCAACAATATGTGTTCAGGTTTGTGTTGTTCAACACAAAAGTAGCATGCACTTATAGCAAGGAATGAATCTGAGATTCTTTTTTTGGTCCACAAAACAGTGCAAATAGATACTCTCCGAGCAGCAGCCAGTCTTTTTTTGAATTTTTGTTTTTCATCTTCATACTGTTTGTCAATCAGATTGCTTATTTTAGTTTTCTTTGGAACAGTCAGCTTCCTATCTACTGTCTCCATCATAAGTCCTCATCTTCAATCGTTCTGACTGGTGCACCGAGTCCATCTTGCTATGGCCTCCTCTCTGGCCTGTTGTTCCTTAGAGTCTATTTTGTATTTTGAAGCACCTAAAAGAGCAGTGAAAATAGTTTGCTGTGGTGCACTGGCTTGACTTGGCCCATCATTTGAGGTCTTCTGTATCTGTGGGGTTGAATTAAGGGAAAAAATTCAAGTTATTCTGATTTCACGTTCTCAATTCGGGGAAAGCAGCAGCTGATAGATATTATGAAATCAAATCACTCACATTAAAATTCAGTGTCTAAAGTGCACAACATAGACAGACAAAGAGCTATTACTTCAGAATAACAAAGGGTATGAAATCTGACTGCAAGAAAATTTGTTTAAAAAATCACTGCAATGTACATAAGACTGTTCCCAAGAACCCCAACAAAAGTGGAGTTAAGTGCTGTGCTTACCTTTGTATGAATTTCAGGATGAGTTGTCCACAAATGACGCTTCATGTTTGTTGTATTTTTACCAGCGAGTGTTGCTTCCCATGGTTTGCAAAGGTTCTTGTCTTTAAGATCAAATGTAAAATACATCCATAGATCTTCTCTTTCTACCAGTCACAGATGCCAACATTTCCTGTATACTTTGTGCAGCAGTGGGGATAGAAAAATAGGACTCTGAGTGAGGTCTGGAAGTAGACAGTGAGGAGGAAGCCTGTAATGCACAGTGATCTGAGCAGACCTGTAATGCTGCAGAGTGTTCTCTGGACAGTGGTCTGAGAAAGCCTGTAATGCTGCACACAGTGCTGGATGGTGGTCTGGTCTCAGCTGGTCTGACTTGGCTGGCCTGTAATACACAGTGCCTTGGATGCCGGTGGTCAGAGGAGGCCTGTAATGCTGCACAGTGCTGGATGTGGTCTCAGGTCTGAGGGATGGCCTGTAATGCACAGTGTCCTGGATGCCACTGCCAGTAGTCAGAGGAGGCCTGTAATGCGTGCATCTCTGTGCAGGCTGTCCCATTGATATCATTTGGGATATAGCAACTGCACGAACAGAGTCGTTGCTCCCAATTTTACATCAATGTAGGTCTGCATGCATCTCCCTGAGCTCATATGGCCTGCATTTGGGGTCATGTACCCACACCCACACGGATGTCAGGGGGCTGAACTCCAAGCCAGAGGAGGATCCAGAGCTGAAGAGATAGGAGTCATGTACCCACACCCACACGGATGTCAGATTGGAAACAGCAGCTATGCCTGTGCAGCCATTGCATTCCAATAGACATAAATGAGACTGCCTATATGGGGATGCATGGAACACCTGTCCATCCCTGTAAACATGGCCCCCATGGACATACACTTTAGTATGCCACATGTGAACAATGCTTTAATAGCAATTTAGCAGGAATTTTGTAAGTTATGTTGTGTTTATGTGCACTAGTAATGATTTTAGTGTATTTTGAGCGAAAATATTGTTTTCATAAAGAAATATCACGCTGCCATAAAAATCAGTAGCACCTTATTTATATTCTACTGGCCATGTGCTTTCAGAAAATGTATGGTTTGGGGGGTCTTTTACAAATTCTGAAAACTGTAAATGAAAAATGAAAACCTCCAGATTTTGTGAGAAATTTTTGGGTACGTTCAATTTTCACCATTTTGCAAAAAGGTGCAATTTTAAATTTACAAATATTTGTTATTTATTAACTTCATACAGGTTACGCTTTTATATTTAGTAGGGATTTAGCAGGAATTTTGTAAAAATAGCTGTGTTTTTATCTACTAATAATGTTTTTTTTTTTAAGTGTATTTTTTTCAGAAACCATGAATCAGACCGAGACAGAAGTACAGTTGAATCACACATGTTTAAAAATAAAAGTAAATAGAACAAACGTAGTCAAAACATAGCCAAAGTTTGGTAATCGGAACGGATAGTCAGACAAGCCAGAAAGTCAGGAAGTCAGGAAGCCAGGAATCAGCGTAGTGGAACAGCAAGCAGGATCTGGAGCCAGAAGGAATATCAGCCAAATAAGTCTTTAACAGGAGTGCAGGAGAAAGTCACTGTGATGTTGACCAAGGTGAAGGCAGAGATCATCTGGGCTGGATGGCTTAAGTAAGCAGGACTGACAAGCAGGATATCAACAGGTGAGTCACTGTGGAGAGATGGCAATTAGCCAACAGCTGAGCAGCCAGCTCAGAGAAGGAAGGGCTAAGCCAAGCCCTGACAATTTTGTGCTAATATATTGGTTTGATAAACATTTGCGCAAATACCGCGGGGTCTAAAAAATCAGTAGCACCTTCTTTTTATTCTAGAGGTCATATGCTTTCAGAAAATATATGGTTTTGGTGGGCTTTCACAAACTCTAAAAGATGTATGGGAAAAATGAACACCTTCAGATTTTTTGAGAAATTTGTATATTTACATTTTTGCGTACATTTGTTATGTTCTGCCAGTAGGCCTAGGTGAGTAGTTTAGCAAAAGACGCTAAGAAGGTTGACACCACTCTGTCCACAAAAATGTGTGTTGTCAGCTCACAATACGGCTTAGAGCATGTTTAAACCCACATGCTAAGATGAATATATTGCAGCTTATCAAACTATAAAAAATGTTGGCGGCATTAGTTTACTTTTTTTCTTTATTTTCACCTGGCGTTCTGGCCAGTAAAACTAATTGTGTACTATTGTGGTTCCAAAAACAATCTGGGTAGTGTTATATGCACTAGCAGATTTAAATGGACTTGACTAAAATGAAAGCCAAACTCCCCACTAGTCAAAATGAAAGGAATGAAAGGAAAGGAAAAAAAAGGAAAGGAAAAAAGGTTTATTGTTAGCTCTACTTGGATTGGTAAACTGCAATATATTAGATTTATGCTTTTGGATGCATCACTGGCAGAATAACAGGTACATTTCCGTTCTTGCGGGGTCTTTAAAGATACTGTAGATAAAACATGGGGAAATGTGCATGCATTGCATATATGTACTGCATTTGTTTTTGTTTTGTTTTTTAATTATGCCTTGAGATACATCTTTCTATTTACTGTATATATGGAATTCTTCTGGGTACTTAATTTTTTTTTACCAGGAAAGGAAAGCACAGCAACCAGCTCTACTCTAATCCCAAACTCCCCAAGTTATGAGCAAATGCAAAAGTACAATCTAGATTTTGACAATTCTTTCTCAGCTCACAAAATCTGGTAGTTCAGACAGAGAATTATATGTTACAATTATAATGCAATTAAATATTAATGTTACCTGCAAATTTTCCATTGTGCCAGAACTGTTTTGCCATTACTAAAGTGTATCTTAAGCCAAAACATTTTTGGTTAGGTTTTAAGTATAAGAACCGCACTAGGGAGATTCTCTCTATTTGTCCTGTGACCACTGCAACTGGGACTGAAAGTCAGGCATACAATTTTGAGTTGTCATCAGAACAAGTGTAGAGGGGAAACTTGTGAACTTGAACTCCTGGCTGGAAAGTAAAAGTAGCAGTAGACTCCCTGGGTGAGACACCAGGCTTACTGTAAGGGCCAAGCAAATTTCAACTTTTGGGTACCTCCAGGGCCGGACTGGCCTACCGGGATACCGGGATATTTCCCGGTAGGCTGCCTGCCCTGGGGCCGCTTTGCGGCTGCGGTGCTCCCCTTAATCCCCTTTCTTCTGCTCCTGTGATCACGGAGCTGGCCGAGTCTGTGTTCTGCGGCCGCGCACCGCGCTGTAACACGGTCCCGCCCCCCTAGACCGGCTCATGTGATAGTAGAGAATCAGTGTTCCACCTATCACACGAGCCGGTCTATGGGGGCGGGACCGTGTTACAGCGCGGTGCGCGGCCACAGAACACAGACCCGGCCAGCTCCGTGATCACAGGAGGAGAGATGGCTGTGAGTACAGCCATATATGTGTGCCTGGATAAGGGATTGGCAGGGGGGTGGCATAAAGAGCAAATGAGCTTTCTATATTCCTCCATGCAGCCGCTGAATGCTTGGAGGAGGGAGAGGAGGAGAATCAGCGGCTGCATGGAGGATATAGAGAATATAGAAAGCTCATCTCCTCTATATGCAGCCCCACTGCTTCTCCTCCTATCCAACTTCTTTTACTGCCCCCCCTTCTCCTTGTGCTCCCCCCAGTGCTCTCCTCCCCCACCACACACTCTCTACCCCCCCCACAGTTCTCTCAATCCTTGTTCTTTCTGCCTCCCCTGCTCTCTAGCGCTCCCCATCCCTCTCCAGCCCCCCCTCCCCTGCTTCCCACCCACCACAGTGCTCTCCAGCCCCCCCCCCCCCCCCCGCTTCCCACCCACCACAGTGCTCTCCAGCCCCCCCCCTGCTTCCCACCCACCACAGTGCTCTCCAGCCCCCCCCCCCCTGCTTCCCACCCACCACAGTGCTCTCCAGCCCCCCCCTGCTTCCCACCCACCACAGTGCTCTCCAGCCCCCCCTGCTTCCCACCCACCACAGTGCTCTCCAGCCTCCCCCCCTGCTTCCCACCCACCACAGTGCTCTCCAGCCTCCCCCCCTGCTTCCCACCCACCACAGTGCTCTCCAGCCTCCCCCCCTGCTTCCCACCCACCACAGTGCTCTCCAGCCTCCCCCCCTGCTTCCCACCCACCACAGTGCTCTCCAGCCTCCCCCCTGCTTCCCACCCACCACAGTGCTCTCCAGCCTCCCCCCTGCTTCCCACCCACCACAGTGCTCTCCAGCCTCCCCCTCCTGCTTCCCACCCACCACAGTGCTCTCCAGCCTCCCCCCCTGCTTCCCACCCACCACAGTGCTCTCCAGCCTCCCCCCCCCTGCTTCCCACCCACCACAGTGCTCTCCAGCCTCCCCCCTCCTGCTTCCCACCCACCACAGTGCTCTCCAGCCTCCCCCCTGCTTCCCACCCACCACAGTGCTCTCCAGCCTCCCCCCCCCTGCTTCCCACCCACCACAGTGCTCTCCAGCCTCCCCCCCTGCTTCCCACCCACCACAGTGCTCTCCAGCCTCCCCCTCCTGCTTCCCACCCACCACAGTGCTCTCCAGCCTCCCCCCTCCTGCTTCCCACCCACCACAGTGCTCTCCAGCCCCCCCCTCCTGCTTCCCACCCACCACAGTGCTCTCCAGCCTCCCCCCTCCTGCTTCCCACCCACCACAGTGCTCTCCAGCCTCCCCCCTCCTGCTTCCCACCCACCACAGTGCTCTCCAGCCTCCCCCCCTGCTTCCCACCCACCACAGTGCTCTCCAGCCCCCCCTGCTTCCCACCCACCACAGTGCTCTCCAGCTTCCCACCCACCACAGTGCTCTCCAGCCTCCCCTCCTGCTTCCCACCCACCACAGTGCTCTCCAGCCTCCCCCCTCCCCCCCCCCTGCTTCCCACCCACCACAGTGCTCTCCAGCCTCCCCCCTCCTGCTTCCCACCCACCACAGTGCTCTCCAGCCTCCCCCCTCCTGCTTCCCACCCACCACAGTGCTCTCCAGCCTCCCCCTCCTGCTTCCCACCCACCACAGTGCTCTCCAGCCTCCCCCCTCCTGCTTCCCACCCACCACAGTGCTCTCCAGCCTCCCCCCTCCTGCTTCCCACCCACCACAGTGCTCTCCAGCCCCCCCCCCCTGCTTCCCACCCCCCACAGTGCTCTCCAGCCCCCCCCTGCTTCCCACCCACCACAGTGCTCTCCAGCCCCCCCCCCCCTGCTTCCCACCCACCACAGTGCTCTCCAGCCCCCCCTGCTTCCCACCCCCCACAGTGCTCTCCAGCTCTCCCCATCAGTCTCCAGCTCCCACCCCAGTGCTCTTCACCCCCACAGTGCTCTCCAGCCCCCCGTGCTCCCCACCCCAACAGTGCTCTCCAGCCCCCCCTGTGCTCTCCACCCCTGTTCTTTCTGCCCCCGGTGCTCTCCAGCTCTCCCATGAGTCTCCAGCCCCCACCCCAGTGCTCTCCACCCCCCCACAGTGCTGTTCAGCCCCCCCCGTGCTCCCCACCCCTGTTCTTTCTGCCCC
This sequence comes from Lithobates sylvaticus, assembly GCA_028564925.1. NCBI lineage: Eukaryota > Metazoa > Chordata > Amphibia > Anura > Ranidae > Lithobates > Lithobates sylvaticus. The sequence continues at coordinate 1,376,352 of JAQSEC010001744.1, read as the reverse complement.
CGGTGCTCTCCAGCCCCCCCCCCACAGTGCTGTCCAGCCCCCACGTGCTCCCCACCCCTGTTCTTTCTGCCCCCTGTGCTCTCCAGCTCCCACCCCCCTGCTCCCCACCCCCCACAGTGCTCTCTAGCCCCCCGTGCTCCCCACCCCCCACAGTGCTGTCCAGCCCCCCAGTGCTTCCCACCCCTGTTCTTTCTGCCCCCGGTGCTCTCCAGCCCCCACCCCAGTGCTCTCCACCCCTGTTCTTTCTGCCCCCGGTGCTCTCCAGTCCCCCCACAGTGCTGTCCAGCCCCCCCCATGCTCCCCACCCCTGTTCTTTCTGCCCCGGTGCTCTCCAGCACCCCCCACAGTGCTCTCCACCCCCCCACAGTGCTCTCCAGCCCCCGTGCTCCCCACCCCCCACAGTGCTGCCCAGCCCCCCCGTGCTTCCCACCCCTGTTCTTTCTGCCCCTGGTGCTCTCCAGGCCCCACCCCAGTGCTGTCCAGCCCCCCACAGTGCTGTCCAGCCCCCCCCGTGCTCCCCACCCCTGTTCTTTCTGCCCCCGGTGCTCTCCAGCCCCCACCGCAGTGCTCTCCACCCCTGTTCTTTTTGGCTCCCACACCAGTGCTCTCTTAAGCTCCCCCCCAGCTCTCTCTCTCTCTCTCTCTAATCTCTAATCTCTAATCTCTCTCTTCAAATGTGCTTTAAAATGTATGGTTTTCCCTTTCATGAACCAGGAAATAATGACGTTATGCTGTTGCGCTGGTATAATAATGCTGTGGGGCTGGTATGAAATTTTTTCCAGGGCTGAATTTTATTCCCAGTCCGGCCCTGGGTACCTCCAGCTAACGTTCTTCCCTGGTGATTCTTCCCAGGATTGGCTTACTCCTACCGGGAAACTTCCTCCAGCTGGATAGTGTGACAATGTGAGCCTAGGCCCTGACCCAGGCCTTGTTTTACAAGCACATGTGTGTTTCCCTAAACAGCCAACCTAGGAGGACGAAACATCCAGGCAGGGTAGCCCAAGAGAAGGGGGGGAGATATACATCCATATCTATATATATATAAAGTATATCACCTACCAGCCTGCACCACTAGCAATACCCATCGCAATGATTGGCCAGGGGGACATACATACAGTAATTATGCTACTGCCAGGGACACATCTCAGCAGCAGGCCAGAGCAAACCAGCGTAGGGGAGGATAAATTAACTCCCTCAGCGCTATAGCCGAACGATGGCTACATCGCGGATCAGCTTTGCCGGGAGTATGTCTATTGACATCCTCCCCTTTGCAGCCTCGCCACGCCTCCTGAAGGGGGCACGTGGCGCACGCTGTGATCACCCGAGTCAATGAGTCGATCCCGGGCCCTTACCACGTGATCACCTGTCCGCCAATGACAGCTGATCACGTGATGTAAACAGAGGACTGGTAATCCTTTTTTTTTCTTCTCACGCTGTCAGTGTGAGAAGAAAAAAATCCGATCACCGGCTTCAGTTTGCAGGCACATTGGTCCCGAAGAGGAGCAGCATGTTATGTGCCCACCAGTACCGCCTGCAAATGCCACAAATCAGTGGCAAAAATCGGTGCCCACAGTGCCCACCAATCAGTGCCCACGTTACATAAGTGCCAGCAATCAGTGTCACCTATCAGTGCCCACAAGTGCCACCTATCAATGCCCACCAGTGGTGCCAATCAGTGCCTCATCAGTGCCACCTAGCAGTGCTGCCTATCAGTGTCACCTACCAGTGCCCATCACTGCCACCCATCACTGCCCATCAGTGCCACCTATCAGTGCCACCTATTATTGCCCTTCAGTGCCACCTATCAATGCCCTTCAGTTGCACCCATCAGTCCCGCCCATCAGTGCCCACCAATGCTGCCTATTTGTGTCCAACAGTGCCGCCTTATCAGTGCCCATCAATGTTGCCTAATCAGTGCCCATTAGTGCAGCTTATCGGTGCCCATCAGTGTAGCCTCATCAGCGTACATCAATGAATGAGAAAAAATACTTGTTTGCAAAATTTATTAACAAAATATAAAACGGTTTGTATTTTTTTTTTTAAAAACTCTGTCTTTTTAAAAAATTTTAACAAAAAATAAAAAACCCAGAGATGTTCAAATGCCACCAAAAGAAAGCTCTATTTGTGGGAAAAAAATTATAAAAATGTAATTTGGGTACAGTGTTGTATGACTGTGCAATTGTCATTCAAAGAGTAACAGCGCTAAAAACTGAAAATTGGTCTGGCAGGAGGGGGGTTTAGGTGCCCAGTAAGCAAGTGGTTGTAAAGGCACAAGGTTTTTTACCTTCATGCATTCTGTGCATGAAGGTAAAAAAACCTTCTATATGCAGAAGCCCCCTCTGGCCCCCCTAATACTTGCCTTAGCCCCCTCTCAAACCAGTGATGTCCATGAGAAGCTAGGCTCTCCGGGGACTCGCACCCCTGATTGGCTTCCGCTGCTGTCAACCACACCCAGTAAGCCAATTAGGAGAGGAAGGGGGTGGGGCTGAGCCGCGGCTCCATGTGTGAGCGTACTGTGGGGGCACCCAGCAAGAGGGAGGGGCCAGGAGTGGCAGTGTGGGACCTGAGAAGAGGAGGATCTGGGCTGCTCTGTGCAAAACCAGTGCACAGAGCAGGTAAGTATAACATGTTTGTTATTTCAATGTAAAAATAAAGGAGGGTTTAGTAACACTAATACATAATTCTCTATTTCAGCTCAGGCTGATTAAAGCCATGCAACATTACATTTAAAATGCCACTCTTGCTTAGAATATAACAATAGGACAGAGACTTGTCTGTCGCTAGGATCAAGAAGTTATGAGCAGCTAAAGTTAAACAGCCAGAATACAGGAACAATGACCTAATAGTCTCTGCTTCTGGTCTGGATAAAATAAAGTATTTCAGTAATGCATCTCCTGTGTATGGACATGTGGTGTTCTCTCTCTCTCTCTCTCTCTCTCTCTCTCTCTCTCTCCTCCAGAGACAAGAAGTGCAAATACAAAATTATACATAGAAATGTTTTATTAGCAGCTAACAGTTGAGGGTAGCAAATGCCTACATATACATGTGTGTAGCAAAAACTGAATAAAATAAATGTGTATCATTTGACTCCAATGAAAACTGTTTGTTTGTTGGATTGTTATTGTAATGTAGCAACAGAGGTTTTAGCATTGACTTTAGTCAGATTCAGATGTCCAGTGGGCCCGTTAAGGATTTTCTATGGCACCCAGGTAACATACAGTAGTTACAGGTAATTATTTTTCCTAAGATATACAAGATACTATCATGCAATGCCAATCTGCAGCTTCTAGAGGGATCAAGACATTTTCTAATATTTAAAGAGGCATTCAACTCTACATTTTAGTTTTATTTTAACCAGTTCAATACCCGCCCATAGTCATATGACGCCCACAAGGTGGATCTACCATCCTGGGTGGGCGTCATATGACGTCCTCGGGTTCCCGGCCGCCTGGGGGGCGCGCGCGCACCGCGGCATCGCTCGGGACCCGGTGCGAGTGCCCGGCGGCGCGATGTCCGCCGGGCACCCGCGATTGCCCGTTAAAACAACGGGACCGGGCGGGACCGTGGAGCTGTGTGTGTAAACACACAGCTCCACGTCCTGTCAGCGGGGAGGAGACCGATCATGTGATCCCAGTACAGAGGATCACATGATCGGTCTCCTCCCCTTAAGTCCCCTCCCCCTACAGTTAGAATCACTCCTATTAGGGAACATATTAACCCCTCCAGCGCCCTCTAGTGTTAACCCCTTCCCTGACAGTCACATTTACACAGTAATCATTGCAATTTTATAGCAACGATCGCTGTGTAAATGTGAATGGTTCCAAAAATGTGTCAAAAGTGTCCGAAGTGTCCGCCGCAATGTCGCAGTCACGAAAAAAAAACGCAAATCGCCGCCATTACTAGTAAAAAAAAAAAAAAAAAAAAATTCAATAAATCTATCCCCTATTTTGTAGACGCTATAACTTTTGCGCAAACTGATCAATATACGCTTATTGCGATTTTTTTTACCAAAAATATGTAGAAGAATACGTATCGGCCTAAACTGAGGAAAAAAATAGTTTTTTTTTTTAAAAAATGGGATATTTATTATAGCAAAAAGTAAAAAATATTGTGTTTTTTTTCAAAATTGTCGCTCTTCTTTTGTTTATAGCGCAAAAAATAAAAACCGCAGGGGCGATCAAATACCACCAAAAGAAAGCTCTATTTGTGGGAAAAAAAGGACGTCAATTTTGTTTGGGTGTAACGTCGCACGACCGCGCAATTGTTAGTTAAAGCGACGCAGTGCCGAATCGCAAAAAGTGCTCTGGTAAGGAAGGGTGTTTTAAAAGCCCTGTATTGAAGCGGTTAAGAAATGCAGGCTGCAGTGTGAAGCCTATGATTTCACTTAGCACATTCTCTGCATTATCACATTAGATTGAATGGGGCTTCACTTGCTTCAAGAGTCCAGAAACAAGCAAAGTGCAAGTTACATTCAAAAAAACACAAAAAAAAATAGTGCCTGTAAAGCGCCTGAAAAGCGCCTCTCATGCCTCCCCAGTGTGAAAGACCGAGTGCTTTCACACTGGGGGTGCTTGTGGGACAGAAAAAAAGCCCTGCAAGCAGCATCTTTGGGGCGGTTTGGGAGCCAAATCGCTGCCGCTGCGCCTGCAAACCGCTTCGGCAGCGCGGCAACATGGGCACTGTTAACCCTTTCTTCGGCCGCTAGCAGGGGTTAAAAGCGCCCCAATAGCAGCCGAAAAGAGCCGCTAAAACAACGGTAAAGCGCTGCTAAAACTAGCTGTGCTTTACCGCTAACGGGCCTCAGTGTGAAAGTACCTTAATAGAAAAGCAGTGGTACGGCCATTATTTGGCCATAATGCTGCTTTATAAATGGAAACCATCATCTTGCCCCTACAAAATGTATTAGTAAGACCTAATTTTGAAAAAATTGTTTAGTTTTGGACACCAGTTCACAAAGTGAATATCATAGAATCAGAATAAGTGCAGAAAAAGGTAAATAAATTACTATGGGGAAAACAGGATCTCAGATACGATATTTATCTACCTAACCTGAGAAGAGACCTTATATAAGCATATAAATGGTGCATATAGTAAAGAGTGGAAAGCTTTTACCTTTAAGGTTAATACAAAAGATACAAGGGAACCTTTTGAGAAAGCAGGAAAAGAGGTTTACCCTCTACGTATAGAAAGGGTTATTTACAATAAAAAATAGGGAAAATGCAGACGAGTTTTCATCAGGAGAAGGTTCTAGCTGACTGGATATATTTTTTTATGCCCAAAACATAAACGGCTACTCATATGATTGAATTACTAATATACTGGTTTATGACTGTAACATTATGGAATCTTGATCAAGGCAGTTAGTTGATTGTCTGGTGGGATAAAAAATGTAATATTTCCCTGGAGCAAGTTGGCTCACATTTTATAATTTTTTTTTTTTTTGGCCTTTTTTTTAATCAACTGTGAGTTTTGATTTTTGAGGGAGTTTGAACTCAATGAATATGAGTCTTTTTCATCCTTGCTATTTAAACTGAATAATTGCTATATTTACCATGAAATTTCGTTTTTCACTGAAAATTTTAAATCCATACAAGCCTACCTAAGGGATTGCTTTAAAGAAACGACCGTAGAATATTTGAAAATGCATCTACAGTGTGAGTGTAAGCAGCAGTATTGAGATTCTGTGCATGTTTTAAGGATTTTTCTGAAAATTTCTTTCTTGTTTGTGCATTTTATAAACAGCTTGGTGTACTTACGGATTTGCTGAGGATTAATGAGGAGAACTGCTGGAAAGCCTCACTTGTCAATACAAACTGCTGACATTTTTCAACTCTGTCTGTGAAATCATCAATGTTTCGGAGCATCTTGTTCTTTTGTATAAGAAAAGGAAAATCCATTAGACACTGCATAAAATTTGTGAAAAAAGAGTGAGTGTTTGCAAGAATACACACACACACATTAGAAACATCTACAAAATCCAGAGATAAATATGCAATAGGCATGCAATTAATAATATTCCCCAACGTTTAGGGTTTTTTAAAAAAATTTCTGAAAATTAGTTCTATCTCTCTGTCAAAGAAAAGTCAATACACACTATGTGCTTCAACTGCAACCCTGACACTGCCCATCATTCATCCTATGCTCTAATTAAAAACCTGCAATCACTTCCTGGGAACAAATTTAACTTGATCAGAGGCTCTTCTGCAGCTCATGATTACCTTAAATGCAATAAAAGAAATTCAAAATGCACAGCTGACATAATGTAAGTATACTGTCAGCTTAGTTTACATTTTTTGTTGTTTTCTCATTTTAAAAAATGCTTTGCATAACAGTGTACAAAATTACACCATTGTTTGGGTTCCCAATGTATGTATTGGATTGTGACCCAGCTGACGGAAAAGTATAGCACAAATTGTATATTGTATTATATTTATATTTTTACCAAGAGCAAAAAATGGCTGTGATAGGTTATTATGTTATTTAAAACCTAAAAGGAAACTATAATGGCTTTGGGTCAAATGTATTTTTTAATTGAGTAAATATTCTTAAACTGGTGTTTTATTTTTGTTTACTCTTACTTTTTTTGTGCTAGGTTTATTTCACAAATATATTTTTATTCTGGGTACACATATGATACTGTATTCACGAAAGTATTTACAAAGTATTATTGTTTTTTAAAGAGAATGCACATGATAAGCTGTTTTATTTCAGACTATTTCTTTTTAAGTGAAAGTGTGCTTGGAGGCCTGCAGAGCAGAGATAGTGGTAATGCCTCTGATCATTAGTTTGCTTCTGTAAATTGTAACTTTAAGTATTTGGGTGGGAGCATTTGTTTTAAATTCTGGCACAATCCCCAAAAAGTAATAGATCAAAAGGGAAAAATGCCCATTTCTCCCTAACCGGGAGGCTATTGGAATAGGGATTTTTCTTTAAAAACAATGTTCATAAAATTTTGTAGCGAATAAGTCATACAAACAATAAGCTATTACAATAAATCAAATATTACAACCACAACATTAAATCGTACGACAAGCAGAATAAATATATAGAAAAAGTCATGAATTAAATGTATCTCTCTGAAGTTGCTGAGAGGGAAAGAAAAAAAATAAAAAAATAAAAAAATCAGGAGGGGAGGGGGAAAGGGGGGGAAAGGGGAAGGGGATGACCAAACTGATCCTAAGGCAGAGCCGGGGTCAAAATACTGGGGGACATGTGGCAAGACAAAAGAAGTAGTCACTCATAATATAGAATATAGAAGAATTGGATAAGCTAAAAAGTGCAACAATGGCAACGACAGATGTACTAAATGAGAATATGATATGAAACCATCATAGATGTTATGGTCACCAAAAATATACCAAAAACCTGTCTACAAAAGTTTATAAAAAAAAAAAAAAAAGTGGATCCTGAGGAAGATCTTCTGAGACATGTGTCCTTCATTGTTTCTACTTGTTGGTGTAAAGATACTACTTGCCATATATTTGTAGCTTTGATTAAAAAAAAATGTAAATGTGTACAATAGAGACAAAAAAACTTTTTAAATATATTTTATGGATGTCATCTGGTGTATTTTGAGCACTTAAACAATCCCCATTCCGATAGCCCCCCTTTTAGGGAGACATGGGGATCTTTCTCTTTAAATTTTAGCTTTAGTTATTAAGCTCTTTAACTATTAAGCTCTGCAAACAACAGACAGGAGGAACATGAGATGAATATGTTTTTTGCCTCATTGGTTATGTGTGCACATTTCATCTTTAGCTATTAATCTCTGTAAACAATAATGAGGAGGTAGGGGAGATGAAAAATTCTTCTTTCTCGTATGGTTGTTTGGTTTGTGTGTGTGTACATTAGAGCTTTAGTTATTGAACTCTGTAAACAGACAAGAGAATGGGGAGGCATTTAACTCTTCTGCCTCATTTGGCTGTGTTAGCACATTTCAGCTTTAGCTTTGGAGGTTTGTAAACAAAACATTTTTTCAGCAAATTGTCTCAAGTTAGTCTGCTTAACCTTGACTCTGCTTGTTTGTGCCTGACCAGGTTATCAGCCTGCTGAGATTCCTGTTTAAAGGAAATTCAATCAAATAGAAAATGCCTAAATGAAACACTACATAACCATGAAAATGTCTTTGTTTCTTGATAGCAACCAGTTGAATTAAAAAATGCTCTTCACTTTGAGAACTGAAATATAAAAGCTTGAATCTGATTTGTGGCTTCCAGGAAATGTAATTAGTATAGCCATAGTTTTCATTTAAGAGTTGATTAATAAAACTAATTTACTGATTCTTATTACATGAATTTCAGCTACATGCTTAAAAGTTGTATTGCATTGGTTGTAGTACATAGAACAATGGGGAATACAAAAGTCTATATTTAGCTTCTCCTTTGTTCAGAGAACAAAACTAAATGCCAATGTCACTGTTCTTTTGACATACCTCCTTAAACCTAGTCTGTCTGAACAGTATGGTCACCTGAAGACTTGGCACTGTCCACAGGCAGCTTAACTCTTAACAGAAGTTGAATCAAATAAAATTTTACATCAGCTAATTGCAGTACAGTAGCTTTTCCAGTATAACTGACACTGACAGAGAGAACTTGGAAGAAGTGGGGGGGGGGGGGGTGTAGCGAGGACTAAATTAGGGGGCTGCTGCACACAGAGGGTTTTTCAGAATGCATGAAGGTAAAAAACCTTGTGCCTTTATAAATCACACCCACCCTACATTGGTGGTCAGTAGCAGTGAAAATGTACCCCCTACCTGCATTAATGGTCAGTGACAATGGAAGTTAACCCCCTCACACTCTCCTGAATTAGTCATCATAACCTCAAACCCCCCCATCTGAACACCCCCCCCCCCCCCTAAAGAGTGCAATAACCCCCAACATTGATGTCAGTTAGTGCAATATTGAAACTCAACATCTGTGTCAATAATAGCCCTATCAGAAACCATGAATCAGACTGAGACAGAAGTACAGTTAAATCACACTTTTTTAATAATAATAAAAAAAGGTAAACATAGTCAAAACATAGCCAGAGTTCAGGAACTGGAACGGATAGTCAGACAAGCCAAAATGTCAGGGAGCCAGAGAACAGCATAGTAGAACAGCAAGCAGGATCTGGAGCCAGAAGGAATGTCAGTCAAGCAAGTCTTTAACAGGAACACAGGAGAGAATCTCTAGAGATGTGACCAAGGCGAAGGCGGAGATCATCTGTACTGGACGGGTTAAGTAGGCAGGACTGGTGAGAAGGATATCATCAACAAGTGAGTCACTGTGGAGAGATAGGAGCTGGCAATTAGCTGACAGCTGAGCAGCCATCTCAGAGAAGGAAGGGCTGAGCCCAGCCCTGACAAGCCCCCCAGCACTGGTGTAAGTATTAATAACTCCACCAACATTGGTTGACACTGGCAGTGAAATTTAACCCCCCACCCCCTACATTGGTGGTCTTGGCAGGGAAAGTTAACTTCCCCCCTGCATTGGTGGCCAAGTGACAGTGGAAGTTACCCCCCCCCCCCCTTACCTGCATTAGGGGTCATGGCAGTGAAAGTTAACCCCCCTCCCTCCACACTGGGGGTCATAGCAGTGAAAGTTAATCTCCCCCCTGCAATGGCTTCTATGCTCAAAACTCAAAAAGTCCCTTTTCTCTCAGCTTGCTGGCTTGCTCCATCCTGCATCCCATTCTACCACTGCTGGGTGGATCAGACAACTTATTTCTAGGTCCTACACCCTAAGAAAATAGTTCTTCCTTTTCCTTTTAGAGCTCACTCCACCAGCACTCTTTTGGGGTCTCTTGAGCTTTCCTGCATCAAGCATCTGTATCCCAGATATGCAAGGCAACCACCTGGTCCTCCTTTCACACTTTTTCAGGTTTTACCAGGAGGATGTTCAGGCTTCCGCTAAGAGAACGTCGGCCATTGGGGGTTCAAGCTGTCACCTGAGTGTTTTTATTTTTTTGGGTGGGGGGGTTTAACAATTGTTTCATTGTGGGCATGTTGGCAGTTCTATTTGCTATGTTGTTGCCCACCCCTTAGGTTTATTGCTTTGGGATGTCCTATGGCATATGAACACAAACCCTCTATGTCCTGCACTGTACGGTTAAGATAAAGGAAATGTTGACTTTAATTTATCTTGGAGTACAGTACAAGACACAGGTTCCTCCCCTCTGTCTTTCGTAGTCACTCCTTATTTCTTGCATAAACACTGCAATGTTTTTTGCCAGTGTCCAGTAACAGCAAGGTGAAGGTAGGCACATATACCCATGGCCTATGAATACAAGCCCTCTGTCATGTACTGTACATCAATATAAGGAATCTACATGGAAGTCAAAATTCTATTTTTTTTCACCTCATTTGTGAGGGGTTTCCCACCTCGGACTTGAGTATACAAGTCTGCTGCAGGGATAAACACATCAATTAAATATATTATGACAGTTCTTTAATGTGATCACCTCTAAACATGTTTTTATGGTAGCTCCAGCTGACTCCTGTGGACAAGTGGAATTATATTTCCGAGGCAGCATTGTGGCTTGATCCTAATGAACCCTAACCTCCATCTCTTCCCATTCACTCTAACCCGAGTAATACAAGTGTATCGGCCATAACCCTCGGTGGGACGGCCTTAACCTTTGGACTTACCGGTTACCTCCGCTTGGCTTGTCGATGAATGTCCAGGGGTTCCCAGGGTTAGTACCCAACAACTTTGGATGCTGACACCATAAAAGTCCTTTTTAAAGGTTTTTATTTGCAGGGGTAACATCGAACAAACACAGTCTCAGATGGGAACAGAGGGCAAGAGTGAAGAAACTCAGGCACCTTGAACTGCTGACAATAGAATGTCTCTAACGAAACCCAGAGAGTAGCCACTCGCAGCTGGGTACTTCAATGCCAGACAAATCTCTAGCTAGAGATTATGGCAGCCAACACTTTGATCCGGAAACTTTCAAAAGTCTCTGACACAGAATAAACTTTCAACCGAAGGTGAATAGGAACTTTTCTCCAGTACCTGGAACTTTATCTGTCTCCTTGGCAGTACTGTGAAATTGCGGATTCTTTAGTGTCCATAACAGGCTCTTCTTGAGATGCCAGCTTGTTGGTCCTCCTCTGAAGAGTCCTCCCCCGGTCGCCTATGTAAGCTGTGGTGCCCCTCCAGTGATGAGAGCACACCAGGACGCCTTGAATCCTCCTTCAGTTACTGTGCCTCGGACCAGCCGGGTTCCGAGACTCGGGAACAGATGGATCCTTGCCCCAGACCATGCAGATCTGTGGGGTTAGTCAAACTGACCATGTTGCGGGACGGCAAACGTTCCCAGGCCCGGGACCCCTCGCGGGGCTACCCCGGTCCAGAACCAGGAACAGACAGCTATGGTCGAACCACGAACACGTGACTTCAGCACCTTAAGTACCCTTCCCCAGACTCCACAGCGGAGCCAGGTGCACCCACTGATTGGCTCCGGGGAAGACTGATCCCTAAGACGTCCAACCAGGCTTGGTTCTGGGCCTGTCATGTGTACCTCACTGTACCCATGACCAGGCAGAACCCTAGTACAGCCCAGCCAAACTGATGCCAAAGTGAACCTGCACAATTAACCCTCAGAACCCCATTACTGTTCTGAGGAAAAAACTAAATTTCCACATATAGCGGACACCTTGTGAAAGGGTCCCCGCTACACAAGTAAATAAAAGTTATGAACGTTTGTTTTTTGCAGTAGAGAGGAAAAACAGTTCATACATGACTTTATGCCCTGCTCTACTTCTTTGCCATGGTTTTTCCCTGCCTTTCTTTCACTTCGATGATCTGCTGCCTGTCTAGAATATGTACTTTTTTCCTGCTCTCCTGATTCTCAGCTCATGGTACTTTACTTAGTTAAAGTGGTTGAATGGAGCAGCGGATGAGTCAAGGAATGGTGAATATTTGGTGCTGGGGAAGAGGCATTAAAGCAAACCTGTTGCCATACATTTGCTTTAAAGCCTAAATTTAGTTAATTTGTTTTTCGGCATTAGGAATGGTACTTTCATTCATATCAATGGACAGCACTCTAGGAATGGTGGAAACCAATCTTTCACTCATCCACCTAGCCTCCATTCATAGAACGATTTTCAATGATGGAAGCTATAGTGCAACTTCTATGACTGGAGGAGATGCAGAAAGGGTGGGCATAGTCTGCACTCTTGACAAGTGCTTATGACAGGTACAGCAGCTGTATTAACCCCCACAGCACTGTAAGGTTACTACTGTGGGACAGAGAATTTCAACTAAGTAAACAGCCACCAGCACAAGGGACGCTACTCAGTGAATGTACTGTAGGTACTATTCCTCGTGCCAATTAAAAAAAAATGAACTTAACTTAGGCTTTAATGTAGATAACGTAACACAGAAAGAATACAATCTGAAACTGTCCTAAAAATCCATACTGGGGATGGAGAGAAACCAGGTCTGTTTGTGAACTGGCACATCGTTTCGTTTTTTTAGTTTTTCGTTTTTTTTCGTTTTTTTCGTTCGTTTGTTTTCGTACGAATGAACGAATCTTTCGAATCGAACATATCCGAATAACGAATCGTTCGAATCGTACGAATCCGATTAACGAATTGTTCGAATCAAACGCATCCGAAAAACAACGAAAATCCGAAAAACCAAATTAGAAACAACGAATGTACGAATGAAGAAAATCCGAAAAACGAAAAAAGGAACAATGAAAATGAACGAAAAAATTTGTACATTCGTAACTTTTTTTTTTGTTGAATTGGTAATTTTCCGTGTTCCTTACAATGGTGCTGCTTAACGTGCTTCGAATAGATTGAACGAAAAAATTTGTACATTCGTAACTTTTTTTTTCGATTCGTAACTTTTTTTTTTTCGATTCAAAACTTTTTTTTTTTGTTGAATTGGTAATTTTCCGTGTCCCTTACAATGGTGCTGCTTAACGTGTTTCGAATAGATTGAACGAAAAAATTCGTACATTCGTAACTTTTTTTTTCGATTCGTAACTTTTTTTTTCGATTCGTAACTTTTTTTTTTCGATTCGTAAATTATTAAAATGTAATAATAGCACACATTACACAAAATTATGAATTATGCTCCGATTACGAATCTACGAATGTTACGAATGTACGAATAAATACGAATGCGTCCGAATTTCGAAAAAACGAATCAACGTAAAAATAACTCTTACGAAAGTACGAATCGTTACGAATCCGAACACCGACGACTTACGAATGTACGAATCGTTACGAATCCGAACACCGACGACTTACGAATGTTCGGAAACGAAAAAAACGAAACAAAAATAAACGAATTTTTTTGTTGTGCACATGTCTAATGTTGATTAAGTAAAAGCAATTTTCCTCAATAGTGGGACTTTGGAGGACCATGAACACTCAAAAAATAAAGATTATATATAAAATAATATAAATTTATTACAAAAGATAAATAGCATTATACATCAAAAACTAAAACACATGATAACAATGATATGGTCCAGACAACAAATGAATACATGAATGGTGAAAGAGGCCCAAACCAACTGTCAAAAGACAGATAAAATTCAACGCCTTTCAACATGTGAGGTAAGGGTCTTCTTCAGGGAAAAGTGAATGGGTTGAAAGCTTCCAGATGAATACGAACAATCTACAAAATTAATATAATATTATAATCATGATTATGCATATAATAGCAAGATTTTGTATATTCAATAGATACAACAGCTAGATCAGTATAAATAAACATCTATTGATATCTGTACTGACCTCATGTGTTAAACGTTTAACCACTTTCAGACCGAACCATTTTGCTGGTCTAAGACCAGACCACTTTTTGCGATTCGGCACTGCGTCGCTTTAACTGACAATTGTGCAGTCGTGCGACATGGCTCCCAAACAAAATTGACGTCCTTTTTCCCCACAAATAGAGCTTTTTTTTTGTTGGTATTTGATCACCTCTGCGGTTTTTATTTTTGGGCTATAAACAAAAAAGAGTGTCAATTTTGGAAAAAAACACATTATGTTTTACTTTTTGCTATAATAAATATCCCCCAAAAATATATTAAAAAAACGTTTTTTTCCTCAGTTTAGGCCGATACGTATTCTTCTACATATTTTTGGTAAAAAAAATCACAATAAGCAATTATTGTTTGGTTTGCGCAAAAAGTTATAGCGTTTACAAAATAGGGATAGTTTTATGGCATTTTTATTATAAAATTTTTTTTTTTTTACTAGTAATTGCAGGAATCAGCAATTTTTATTGTGACTGCGACATTATGGCGGACACATCGGACAATTTTGACAATTTTTGGGACCATTGTCATTTTTACAGCGATCGGTGCGATTAAATTTCACTGATTACTGTAAAAATTACACTGGCAGTGAAGGGGTTAACCACTAGGGGGCGGGGACTGGTTAAGTGTGTGCTAGGGATGTGTTCTAACTGTAGGGGGAGAGGCTGTGTGTTACACCACACTGATCAGCTCTCCCGATTACAGGGAGAGCTGATCAGTGACAGTGTCACTAGGCAGAACGGGGAGATGCTTGTTTACATCAGCATCTCCCCGTTCTGACTCTCCGTGAGACGATCGCGGGTATCTCGTGGCGATCGAGTCCGCGGGACCCACGACCCGACTCACAGAGCTCGCGACGGGCACGCAAATGGCACGCAAATGGCACGGCAGCAAATTCAAAGGGACGTACCTGTACGCCCTTTTGCCTGTCCGTGCCATTCTGCCAACGTAAATATACATGCGGCGGTCGGCAAGTGGTTAAAGCACTGGAGATCATATACTCGACAAAGAAGGAGACAGGAGCGCCCGAAGAGGCATTAAACAAGCCAAAATGGGATGAAAGACTGCCGTGTCCAGGTGCAGCACCCCTGTGCCAAAGGAATATCTCCAAAAAAGGGGGTGGGGAGAAAACCGAAAAAGAAGGGGGGGGGGGGGGGACAAAGCCTTTACAGCTAGTATACCAGCATGGATCTAAATATGGGACATAATGGTAAAAAAATAATAAATAAAATACCAAATTAGACCAAAACATACAGAAAAAGCGATGCATATAATAAAGGAAAAACTTAATAGAGTTAATCATTATATCAAATATACCAAGGTGCACATACTTATTGCTGTGAGTTTTTTGCTGGAATCTTGTAAAGCACAGACTCTATCAGAGAACCACATAAAGTGTAAATGACCACTAGTATTCGGATGTGCTATCACTCTAAATGGAGTCAAAAAAGACCTCACAACTTGCAAGGTTTTTGCCCCATATACAAAAAAGAAAAGGGGAGGTAGACGCCTAGCTGGATGAATAAACAGACAGGGGCCTAGGATAAAAGCAAAAATTAAAAGATAATATGGATCTATAGAATGTCAGAAACAATGTCCAAACATTCATAAAGTGATATATCCCAAAGATCTTACCTAAAGGTAGAAAGATAAGATAAGAATACGATACTCCTGTAGCAAGAGCAGCGCTGGATTTTTAGACTCAATGCCACCACCTTCCCTGGCCTAAACAAGACTTTTCCTACAAGCCCTTCTTAGAGGGATTCGTCTCAGGCGGCCCAGAGAATGAACATTAGTTGTATAGATACCATTTATATTTTTCACAATTTTCTCTTCTTTTCTTTTTCTTTTCTTCTTTCTTGGTTTTGAATCCAAATCTTTGATCCCTGATTTTTTGAATCTGTACTATTAGTGCTATATTTGATATATATATCATGGGCACCTAACTGACTAAATGCATTTATACCAGTGAATAATGTTTTTAGACTGAACTGTTTTGCTATCTATGGTATATAAATACTGTATATATGAAGTCATGTACTGATCTCATGTACTATGAATTAATATGGATTAAAAGGAACAACCTTTGGTTCTTAGCTTCTTTCTCTCTCTCTCTCTTTCTTCTCTCTCTCTCTCTCTCTCTCTTTTCCTTTCTTCCTTTCTTTTTCTTCTTGTGCTTTCCTTTCCCTTTAACTCTCTTTCTGGCATTCTGATCGCAGATTTTTCCCCACGTGTTGCTCTGTGCCTATCTCCCATCTGATGCACCCAGGCTGTACGGTCTGCCCCTTTCATGGGGCGTGATGGCGGCTTGTTTTGGGCTATGACACTTGGTTTTCCTTTCGTCCTCAAGCCCTATTGTGCGTCGGTGGGCGGATGACGCAGCTCGCCATCATGTGACCAGCCGCAACGTCCGCTGTTGATGACGCCATCTATGGTAGCCCGTGGTGGCGTCGCCTTGGCATTATGCCATCATGCTTGCACACACACATTTGTGGGCAGCGTGGCGTGAAGCGCCGCAGGCCCGGGGGAGGTGTGGGGATTTGTTTGGTGTTGGGAGGGAAGAGGAGGGCCATTCCTTAAGTGTCATTGATCGCTCCAGGTGCAGCACATTCATTTCACCCTCCCTCTTAATATAGACCTCTATATAAATTGGTTAGCTCAGTAAGGTTCTGTGCTTCATTCTGGAGACATAGGATAGGTTTGTATGTGGAAAAAGCACCCCTTTCTACCTTTAGGTAAGATCTTTGGGATATATCACTTTATGAATGTTTGGACATTGTTTCTGACATTCTATAGATCAATATTATCTTTGAATTTTTGCTTTTATCCTAGGTCCCTGCCTGTTTATTCATCCAGCTAGGCGTCTACCTCCCCTTTTCTTTTTTGTATATGGGGCAAAAACCTTGCAAGTTGTGAGGTCTTTTTTGACTCCATTTATGCCCCGTACACACGGTCGGAAATTCCGACCACAAAATCCGTCGGATTTTTTCCAACGGATTTTGTCCGACACTGGTGTTGCATACACACGGTTGGACAAAGTTGTCGGAAAATCTGATCATCCTGAACGTTGCGTATGACGGGACTACGTAGAAGCTAGTAGCCAATAGCTTTGATCTTGTAATGTGATCTGAGCATGCGTGGCACTTTGTCCGTCGGAATTCGCTACACACGATCGGAAAAAGTCCGATAGGACTTTGTTGTCGGAAAATTTGAGAGCAGGAGATAAAACTTTGTCCGTCGGAAAATCAGACGGAAAAAGTCTGATGGAGCCTACACACGGTCGGAATTTCCGACAACATTGTCCGATAGGACATTTTCTGTCGGAAAATCCGACCGTGTGTATGGGGCATTAGAGTGAAAGCCCATCCGAATACTAGTGGCCATTTACACTCTATGTGGGTCTCTGATAGAGTCTGTGCTTTACAAGATTCCAGCAAAAAAAAACTCACAGCTATAGCTATGTGCACCTTGATTTATTTGATATAATGGTTAACTCTATTGACTTTTTCCTTTATTATATGTATCACTTTTTCTGTATGTTTTGGTCTAATTTGGTATTTTATTTATTATTTTTTACCACTATGTCCCCTTTTTAGATCCACTAGCTGTGAAGGCTTCATTCCTCTCCCCCCCTCCTTCTCCGGTTTTCTCCCCACCCCCTTTTTGGGAGGTATTCCTTTGGCACGGGGGTGCTGCACTTGGACATGACATTCTTTCATCCCATTTTGGCTTGTTTAACGCCTCTTCAGGCACTCCTGTCTCCTTCTTTGTCAAGTATGTGACCTCCAGTGCTTTAAACGTTTAACACATGAGGTCAGTACTGATATCAAAAGATGTTTACTTATACTGAGTTCGCTGTTGTATCTACTGAATATACAATATATTGCTATTCTATGCATAATCATGATTATAATATTATATTTATATTAATATTGTAGATTGTCCGTATTCATCTGGAAGCTTTCAGCCCATTCCTTATTCCCTGAAAAAGACCCTTACCTCACATGTTGAAACGCGTTGAATTTTATCTGTCTTTTTAACAGTTGGTTTGGGCCTCTTCCACCATTAATGTATTCATTTTTTGTCTGGATCATTTCATTGTTATCATGTGTTTTAATTTTTGATGTATAATGCTATTTATCTTTTGTAATAAATTTTTACTATTTTATATATAATCTTTATTTTTTGAGTGTTCATGGTCCTGTAAAGTCCCACTTTTGAGGAAAATTGCTTTTACATATTGTACCAGGGATGCGGACCTAAACCTCTTTCTTTTCCAAACCAGTTAGTCCAAATTGTTTATAGCTTAATTAAAAAAAACACTGTAGAAATTCAGTCTTTAAGATCACAGACGATCACTATTTTTGCCCAGTTGATATACATCTTGGCAAAAAGCTGAAATCTATTTTAAAGAATTCAACTTATCATGCCAAAACGTGACAAAAATTTTAAAACCAGGTTTAAAGGTGGATGCAACAGCCAGAGATGTCACAATAGGGGGGAACGTTTTCACTCTCACTTTGAAAATGCTATGTCTGTTAGTACATACCCCTAAGAATGCTAGTGGCACAATTAGATATTGTTCAGCGTTATATCTTGTCTGACCTTGTTAAAACTGGTTGTTAATTTTTTTCTACATTGAGGCATATTACTAAAGATTTCAGGAGTTTGTGATATTTATGTTACAGTCCCTTTGTCTGGTGTTTGCCCTTTTGTTATTATCCAGCAGGTAACAAAGGTAGCATCTCTGTACAGAGCAGCTGCATCTGTTCTCCAGAGAACTCATTAGTGTCCATGTCTGAAGCAAAGGCCGCATATATTGGAATCTGATTACCGTTTATATCCACACTGTACAGCACAACGTGCAATAAACCACTGTACCTTAAGCAAATGGCATTGAATTCCTCATAAAGACTTCATCATCGATCTCCTGTGTGGTACATTATAATTAAAAACTATTAAAAACCTCACCAATTACCCACAGCTTCCATATAACTTCAAACTCTGATTGGCTGGTGTATTTTTTGGCACTTTGTAAATTGTTAGGTTGTAAACTCCTATTTTCTTTTGTGATTGGGACGTTTATTGGGTCTTCTTTAACTCAACACACATCAAAATGAACCTGTCCTATTTCTAATTTAGAGCAAACGTATGGCCACTTGTGCTGATACCACTATTCATTTTGGCTGCCAAACCCAATGGAAATGTATAATATTACTGGGTATGGAGAGGAATATGGCCTTATCCTCTTCTACCCAGGATGTAGTGCATGAGCATTCAGTCACCAGGGCTGAACACTGTCATGCAGGGATTGGGTAGTGGTCATAGCAACATGACGTATAGTGCCCACACTACACTGGTGTAGGCAGCCTAGTACCCCCATTATGTTGGTGTCACTGGTGTAAGGCCGCCATTATACTAGGGTCTCTGGTGTATTTCCCCTAATACCTTGGCATCAGCTGAATAGTGGGTGTAGTCTAAAGAGGCATGGTTAAATAGAACATGAGCCTATACCCTGCCCATATATATCCTGCAGCTCTTATACCCATCCCTGGAAACCCAGGGGTGAATGACACAAAAGTAAGTTCTGAGCCATTTTGCAACAGACACAGTCCCAAACTCCTTTGGGCAGAGGATAGTACAAGATAGTACATGGTTTTATCTTTGTTTTTCTCTTCATGTTTAAACATTGTTTGACCTTGTTTGTACAAAAGGGTCTTTCTGTTTGGTGAGGAGGGCTTTGATTTGACAGAAATACCTCCACATTTGCCTTTTGGATTTCTATTAAAATAAAAGTTGGGATTTAGCATTGGAAGTGCTGCTTGATAATATTTTAAACTTTTATGAAAAGTGTGCAGTTTTTAACAGCTGACTGTGTCTGATTCTTAATTGTATGTTCTGTGTGCTGATAGCACAGATTTGCATACTAATTTAAGGCATCTTCACACTTCCACCTCTTTTTTACTTCCCCTTGTCCTTAATTAGGTACCCAGCTGTCTGTGTCTACACCCGTCCATGATAATCTGCTTTCTGCCTTTCCACCAGGTACTTGATTGGCTTAGGTTCTGCCACCTCTCCTTTTCCTTCCCAGTCATCCTAATCCTCCATTGATCAACTTCTGCTGTGCTTTCTCTATGACCTCGTGGTTCTGAGCCATTAGTAATTCTCTATTCTATAACTGCCACTCCAGGTCCAAATTATGCCGCGTACACACGAAGGGACAATCCCGCGGGATTATCCTCTGGACTGAAGTCCAGCGGATAATCCCCTCGTGTGTGGGCGCCGGCGGACTTTTTGGCGCCAAAGTACGGCGGACTAAAGTTTGAAGTTTTGTTTCAAATTATCCGCTGGACTTGGCAGTCCAGCGGATAATCCCACCGTTAGTGGGCAAGTCCGCGGGACTTTTGAAATGAAGGGACTTGCCGCTCATCGGCAAGTCCGTTCATTTAGCACGTGACTTCAGGTTACGTAGCTAGCGTAGGCAGTTACTGCCGCCGCGCTAGCTCCGTGACCTGGCATGGATTTAAAGGGACTCCCACGCCGAAAAAACGGCGTGGGGGTTCCCCCCAAATCCATGTCAGACCCTCATCCGAGCACGCAGCCTGGCAGGCCAGGAAAGGGGTGGGGACGAACGAGCGCCCCCCCCTCCTGAGCCGTACCAGGCCGCGTGCCCTCAACATGGGGGGTGCCCTGGGGAAAGGGGGGGCCGTGCGGCCCCCCACCCCAAAGCACCTTGTCCCCATGTTGATGAGGACAAGGGCCTCTCCCGACAACCCTGGCCGTTGGTTGTCGGGGTCTGCGGGCGGGGGCTTATCGGAATCTGGGAGCCCCCTTTAATAAGGGGGCCCCCAGATCCCGGCCCCCCACCCTATGTGAATGAGTATGGGGTACGATCTACCCCTACCCATTCACCTAAGGTGTAAAATGTAAAGTACAAAAACACACACACTTTTGAAAAAATATTTTATTGCACTGCTCCGGGGGTCTTCTTCCGTCTTGGGGGTCTTCTCGCCGGACTCCTCCGCTCTCTTCTGCTCTTTTACCTAGCTCTTTCACGAGCGGGGGGGAGTCCGGCTACCTTCTTCGTCGTCGCCGCCGTCTGGGGGTCTCGATCCGCCTTCGGGGGTCTTCTTCCGTCTTGGGGGTCTTCTCGCCGGACTCCCCCGCCATTTACCAAGCTCTTTTACCGAGCGGGGGAAGTCCGGCTACCTTCTTCGTCGTCGCCGCCGTCGTCTGGGGGTCTCGATCCGCCTTCGGGGGTCTTCCGGGGGTCTCTTCTGTTCTTGCGGCGGTCGTCGTCTTCCGCGCCGCCGGCGCCTTGTCCTTCTTCTTGTCCTTGTTCTTGTTCTTCTTCTTCTTCCGATGTTGACCCGACGCTCTCTCTGCCCGGAATGCCTGTGCCGCTCTGCGCTGAGACTTATATAGGGGAATGGGGACAGGGTCACATGCACATGTCACATGTGTTGTCACAGTCCCGGAGGATGCTGGGACTGTGACATCGCAAGGGGGCGGGGTCACCATGTGACATGAACATGTGACCCTGTCCCCCATGTCCCTATATAAGTCCGAGCGCAGAGCGGCACAGGCATTCCGGGCAGAGACAGCGACGGGTCAACATCGGAAGAAGAAGAACAAGAAGAAGGACAAGAAGAAGGAGAAGGCGCCGGCGGCGCGGAAGACGACGACCGCCGCAAGAACAGAAGAGACCCCGGAAGACCCCCGAAGGCGGATCGAGACCCCAGACGACGGCGGCGACGACGAAGAAGGTAGCCGGACTTCCCCCGCTCGTGAAAGAGCTAGGTAAAAGAGCAGAAGAGAGCGGAGGAGTCCGGCGAGAAGACCCCCAAGACGGAAGAAGACCCCCGGAGCAGTGCAATAAAATATTTTTTCAAAAGTGTGTGTGTTGTTTTTTGTACTTTACATTTTACACCTTAGGTGAATGGGTAGGGGTACATCGTACCCCATACTCATTCACATAGGGTGGGGGGCCGGGATCTGGGGGCCCCCTTATTAAAGGGGGCTCCCAGATTCCGATAAGCCCCCGCCCGCAGACCCCGACAACCAACGGCCAGGGTTGTCGGGAAGAGGCCCTTGTCATCATCAACATGGGGACAAGGTGCTTTGGGGTGGGGGGGGCCGCACGGCCCCCCTTTCCCCAGGGCACCCCATGTTGAGGGCACGCGGCCTGGTATGGCTCAGGAGGGGGGGGGGGGCGCTCGTTCGTCCCCACCCCTTTCCTGGCCTGCCAGGCTGCGTGCTCGGATGAGGGTCTGACATGGATTTGGGGGGAACCCCCACGCCGTTTTTTCGGCGTGGGAGTCCCTTTAAATCCATGCCAGGTCACGGAGCTAGCGCGGCGGCAGTAACTGCCTACGCTAGCTACGTAACCTGAAGTCACGTTCGAAATGAACGGACTGCTCCGTGTGTGGGCAAGTCCGTTCATTTTCAAAAGTCCCGCGGACTTTTGGCCGGCTGTTAGGTACCTGGTAGTGCTGAGCCTGACTTGATGGTTGGAGACCTCTCTTACAACTCTGGTTCAGGGCCTGCTGGATTGGGGACAGCGTAGCCGTGAACTCAGCGGGTAGGAGTGTCTGTGTGGATGCAGCAGGCTGATGCAGGGTAGATGCAGGGCTTGCTCAGAGGGTAGGTCTGCAGATGAAGGTTCGGCAGAAAACCAGGAGGCAGGAGGTAAACCGACAACAGGAGCAGCAGCAGATGGCTGAAGTAGCTGACAGCAACGGCAGAAGATCAGCAGATGACGGCAGCAGCGGAGACCTGTGCAGGGACACTGGGAGCAGGGATGGTCAGGCAAGCCGGGTCACAACAGGTAAGGCAGACAGGTAAGGACGGCAGGCAGGAGGATGGTCAGGAGGCAAGCCGGGGGTTCAGCAACAGTAACACAGTCCAGAGCAGGGTCAAACAAGCCGGGGTCAATGAACGGAGAAAGTAGCGGAGTCAAACAAGCCGGGTCACAGGTAGGGAGCTCAGACAGGTTCAGGTCACAGGTGGGAGCTGAGACGGACAGCGCCGCATGCAGGCAGCTGTCCCCTTTAAATAAGGCCACTGGCGCCAAAGCGGCGCCGATCGCGCACGTGCACGCGCACGGGGGCGCGCGCGCCCGCTATTTGCGCACGGGAGCGCGCGCACGAGTCCCGCGGGCGCCGGCGTTCAGAGGGACCAGGGCTGCCCAGGTGCCCGCGCACCCTCCGGGTAGGGTGCCCAGGGCGGCTAGAGCCCTGACATTGCCCCCTCACAAGGGGCAACCTCCGGGTGCCCATTAGGCGTTGTCTTTCTGGATGGGAAGAAAGAAAGGTGCGGATTAGTCTCTTGGCATGAAGGTTGCATTCTGGCTCCCATGAATTACTCTCGGCCCCATACCCCTTCCACTTAATCAGGAACTGCCTCTCCCCCCCTACGTCTCCTGCAATCAAGGATGGCCTCTACCTCGTACTCCTCATTACCTTGGACCAGGACAGGTCCGGGTGGGTTTGTACCCCTATCAGGGAAGGGATCGGGCACAGCGGGTTTCAGGAGAGAAACGTGGAAGACTGGGTGGACTCTCATAGAGTCGGGCAGGGACAGCTCATAGGAAACTTCATTGATCCTCCTCTTCACAGGGAAAGGTCCTAAGAACTTGGGAGCAAGCTTCTTAGAGGGACAAGCAAGTCTAAGGTTAGTTGTAGCTAGCCATACCTGGTCGCCCACCTGCAAGTTCAGCTCACCCCTCCTCTTCCGATCAAAGAATCTTTTGCTGTCCTCCTGTGCCTTGGTGATTGCCTCCTGAAGAATCCTGTTGTTGCGGCTGAGGAACGAAGCTGTATCCTGGACTGCCGGGACTGAAGATTCTGGGAGAAAGTCAGGGAGAAAAGATAAGTGAAAACCGTAGTTGGCAAAAAATGGGGATTGTCCTGTGGCTGAATGACTGGCATTATTATAAGAGAATTCAGCTAGGGGTAATAGGGACACCCAATCGTCCTGCACAAAGGACGTGAAGCACCTTATGTATTGCTCTAAAGTCTGGTTGGTGCGTTCCGTCTGCCCATTAGTTTGGGGGTGGTATGCAGAAGAAAGGGCCAGCTCAATCTTAAGGATCTCACAAAGGGCCCTCCAAAAACGGGACGTGAACTGGACCCCCCTATCTGATACTATATTGGCCGGAACCCCATGTAACCTGACTATCTCCTTAATAAAAAGATGGGCAGTCTCTGTGGCAGATGGTGTTCCCCTTAAAGGCAAAAAGTGGGCCATCTTGGACAGCCGGTCCACTACTACAAAAATAGCAGAGCACCCCTCTGAGCACGGAAGCTCGACTATAAAGTCCATGGACAACATTCGCCAAGGTCGATCAGGTGCAGGAAGAGGCTTCAAAAGTCCCCAAGCTCGGTTCCTAGACGTCTTGCTGCGGTTACAAACAGGGCAGGAGTCAACATAAGACTTGCAGAATTCCTTTAGTTTGGGCCACCAAAAGGTGCGTTGCACCAGCTCCACAGTTTTACGGCTCCGAAGTGTCCTGCCAGTGGATGGTCGTGTAGAAGGGTCAGGACCTTCACCCTTACAGATTCGGGGACGAAGACTTGACTTCCCCTCCAGAGAAGTCCATCACTGGAAGTTAGGGTGACCCCATGGGGTCCCTGGGAACTGGCGGATGCCTCCCGGATTTGAGATAGCAGATCTGGCTGTAAAAGTAGAAAGTTTCCGGAAGATAGGATGGTGTCTGGGGTGGTGGAGTCCTTGGGACTGTCAAACATCCGGGAAAGGGCGTCAGGTTTCACATTCTTGGAACCGGGACGATACGTAATATGAAAGCAGAACCTTGAGAAAAACAGAGCCCAGCGGGCTTGTCGGGGTTTGAGTCGCTTGGCAGTTCGTAAGTACTCAAGGTTCTTGTGGTCAGTGTAGATGAGTACTGGATGATTAGCTCCCTCCAAGAGGTACCTCCATTCCTCTAGTGCCGATTTGATAGCCAAGAGTTCCCGGTCCCCGACATCATAATTCCTCTCGGCTGGAGAAAGTTTCCGAGAGAAAAATCCCACTGGGTGCATGGCGTCTTTATTGCCCTGTCGTTGTGACACGACCGCCCCAACTGCCACTTCAGATGCATCGACCTCCAAGATGTAAGGGAGGGCAGGGTCGGGGTGACTGAGGATAGGGGCGGAGGTAAACAGTCTTTTAAGCTGATCAAAGGCCCCTTGAGCTTCCGGGCCCCAGTGGAAGCGTGTGCCCTGCTTGGTCAGCTGGGTGATGGGGGTGATGATAGCAGAGAACCCCTTAATAAACTTCCTGTAGAAGTTTGCAAATCCTACGAACCGTTGGATTCCTTTTCTGTCTACAGGTGCTGGCCAGTCAAGAACGGCGGACACCTTCTGAGGGTCCATTCTAATGCCTGCCGGGGAGATTTCAAGTCCCAAAAACTGGATTTCCTGCTGCTCAAATTCGCACTTCTCGGCCTTTGCATACAGGCCGTGCCGTCGGAGTCGAAGGAGTACCTTGCCCACATGCCCACGATGTTGTTCTAGGGTTTGGGAGAAAATCAAGATGTCGTCCAGATAGACGATCACGAAAATGTCCAAATAGTCTCTGAGTACATCATTGATGAAATGCTGGAACGTGGCCGGGGCATTACAGAGCCCGAAGGGCATGACCAAGTACTCATAGTGGCCGAAACGAGTCCGGAAAGCCGTCTTCCACTCGTCCTCGGCCCGAATGCGGACCAAATTGTATGCACCCCTGAGGTCCAATTTGGTGAAAACCGTTGCCGATCTTAGCTTCTGAAAGAGCTCAGGGATTAAGGGCAGGGGGTACCGATTCTTGACCAGTATTTTATTGAGCTCCCGGTAGTCCACACAGGGCCTCAAGGACTGATCCTTCTTGGTGACGAAGAAGATGCCTGCGCCAGCAGGAGAGGTGGAATGGCGGATGAACCCCTTCTTTAAGTTTTCGGCAATGTAGGTCTTCAGGGCCTCTTGTTCTTTCTCGGAGAGAGGAAAAATGCGACCGAAGGGAATTTCAGCCCCAGGGAGGAGCTCGATGGGGCAATCATAGGGACGGTGGGGCGGAAGGGAGTCCGCCCCCCGCTTGCTGAAAACGTCCAGAAAGTCATGATAAGGTTGGGGTACAGATTGGCGTAGGTCTTGATCCGCGTCTAGGCAAAGCAAGGTAGAGGATGTTCCGAGGGTTGCAGGTAGGCAGTGTTCCTGGCAGTACCGAGATTGAAATTCTACCTCCCCGGTGGACCAATGGATCAGCGGGTTATGGGCCTGGAGCCATGGCATACCCAGGATGACCGGGAACAGGGGAGAGGAGATCACGTCCATGGTCAGAAGCTCCTGATGTTGAGGGAAAATTGTAGCGGTTAAGGGCAGAGTCTCTTGAGTCACCTGGCCAGACTTAATGCGGGACCCATCCGCCAGAAACACAGTAAGTCCTTGGGTCTTCCTCTGGAGCGGCAGGGCGTGAGTGTTGGCGAAGGTGGCATCCACGAAACAGCTACACGCCCCGGAGTCAATGATGGCGCTGGTGAGGATTGTCCTTCCCTGGCACTGCAACGACAGAGGAAGGGTAAGGTGAATAGTACTGGCTGGGCAGGGTGCAGAGAGAGGAGAAACGGATGACAAGCACTTACGCGTCTTGACAGGGCAACCATTCACGAAATGTCCAGAGCCCCCACAGTACAGACACAGATTCAACTGGCGACGTCGGGCCCGTTCCTCGGGCGTCAAGGGGCACGTAGAAGACCAATCTGCATCGGTTCGGAACCATCTGAAGCAGGTCCCACGGGAGGTGTAGAGGGAGCAGGTAGGTAGCGAGTGGCAGGAACAGGAGCCCTAGCGACCATCCAAGCTGGGCGACTGGGCAAAGCAGAGCGTTCAGCTCGGCGCTCCCGTAGGCGACGGTCCAATTGGATTGTCAGAGTGACAAGGTCCTCAAGATCCTCAGGAACTCCTACACGGGCCAGTTCGTCTTTCAACCCCTCTGAGAGGCCCATGCGGAACTGGTGTCTGAGGGCTGCATTGTTCCATTGAGTATCCGCGCTCCAGCGCCTAAAGTCCGTGATATAGTCCTCAGCCGTCCTGCGGCCTTGCTGGAGCGTGGATAGGGCAGATTCAGCTGTAGCCGTGCGTTGAGGGTCGTCATACAACTGTGCCATTGCCTGGAAGAAGGCGGCTAGGGACTGGGTCATGACACTGTTGGCTCCCAGAAGACGGTGGGCCCAGGACTGGGGTTCTCCTTGTAGAAGGGACACCACGAATCCCACCTTGGTGACTTCCAGGGAGAAGGTCCGGGGTTGCAGGGCAAAGTAAAGCTGGCAGGCATCTCGGAAAGCTTGAAACTTGGACCGGTCGCCCGAGAACCTTTCTGGGATAGGTACTCTAGGTTCAGGGGGAAGCATCACCACTGTTGGCTGGGAGGCAGGTTGCACTGGTGGTGGAGGTGCAGCAGCCATGGGACTGGCAAGTTGTTGAACTTGGCCTTCCAGCTTGGTGTATCCCTCCTGCAGGGATTTCACGGCTTGTGTGAGGGCTGCCAGGTGGGAGCACATTTCCCGCATGGTTGAGGCTCCATCCGCAGGCTCAGTCATATTGGCTGTCCGTACTGTTAGGTACCTGGTAGTGCTGAGCCTGACTTGATGGTTGGAGACCTCTCTTACAACTCTGGTTCAGGGCCTGCTGGATTGGGGACAGCGTAGCCGTGAACTCAGCGGGTAGGAGTGTCCGTGTGGATGCAGCAGGCTGATGCAGGGTAGATGCAGGGCTTGCTCAGAGGGTAGGTCTGCAGATGAAGGTTCGGCAGAAAACCAGGAGGCAGGAGGTAAACCGACAACAGGAGCAGCAGCAGATGGCTGAAGTAGCTGACAGCAACGGCAGAAGATCAGCAGATGACGGCAGCAGCGGAGACCTGTGCAGGGACACTGGAGCAGGGATGGTCAGGCAAGCCGGGTCACAACAGGTAAGGCAGACAGGTAAGGACGGCAGGCAGGAGGATGGTCAGGAGGCAAGCCGGGGGTTCAGCAACAGTAACACAGTCCAGAGCAGGGTCAAACAAGCCGGGGTCAAGGAACGGAGAAAGTAGCGGAGTCAAACAAGCCGGGTCACAGGTAGGGAGCTCAGACAGGTTCAGGTTGGGGTCACAGGTGGGAGCTGAGACGGACAGCGCCGCATGCAGGCAGCTGTCCCCTTTAAATAAGGCCACTGGCGCCAAAGCGGCGCCGATCGCGCACGTGCACGCGCACGGGGGCGCGCGCGCCCGCTATTTGCGCACGGGAGCGCGCGCACGAGTCCCGCGGGCGCGTGCACGCGCCCGCGGCGCGCGCCGACGCGCGCGCCGGCGTTCAGAGGGACCAGGGCTGCCCAGGTGCCCGCGCACCCTCCGGCTAGGGTGCCCAGGGCGGCTAGAGCCCTGACACCGGCGGATTATCCGCTGGAGAAGTCCGTGCGTGTGTGGGCAAGTCCACACCCTCGGAAAGTCCAGCGGACCTAGCTGGAAAGTCCCGCGGGATTGTCCGCTGGACTAGGTCCGCCGGCAAAAGTCCCTACGTGTGTACGAGGCATTAAACTGACTTTCTATCTCCTCTTTCTTCCCTCACCAACTCCTTCTCTGCCTTTTCTCTGACTGACTTGTTATCACTTACTTTTGTGCACTTTTCTGAGCAAGGAAATAAAGTGATGGGCGGAGCTGGGGAAGAAAACTCCCTCTCACTCGAAGCTCCTGTTGTAACCATAGCAGCAGGTGTGGACACGCAGGGAGTGCTTCTCAGTATCCTCATGGAAAAAAAATACTCCTGGGGTGGATACATGAGAATCCTGAGGATACATGAGGATTCTGTGAAGCATCATTTTGACTCACAGCTCTTGATTCATGCAACTATATCATGGTCACCATGATTGCCTACCGATATTGAATCTGCTTCCTGTTTGTCCTCTTGCGTTCTCGCTGAGTCACACCCCTGGCAATCAGCATTTGGAAATATTCTTATCTCTATTCTTAGCTGATTTATACTATTTATGCAATTACTCCTGAAGAAGTGAAAAAAGAGTCACGAAACGCATCGAGTTTTTGGATGCAACTTTTGTTTTAATCATGTATTTACAGTTAGATTGTATATGGTCAACATTATATTTAATTATGTATGAAATGCATTAATATTCATTACAAATCAGCTTGTAACCATGTTATCCTCTTTTAGTATGCAATTGGAAACTAGTTATTGTATGTGTAGTGCCTCATTTAAAGTCCCAGGGCAAATAAATTGGTTGTATGATGCGCTAAATGGTGTCCCTCTTTATCATTTCAGAAAGTTGGGAGGTTTGATTCAAATCCTTCAAATGTTCACCTAAACCTGAATCAAACAAACTGCCAAAACCTAACATGGTTCATATTAACCTGTTTACTCAAATCTACACTTAGCACTCACCCCTGAAGGGTCTGTAAGAATGACTAGGTCTCCTTTGCTACAGTACAAGACACAGTTCCAAGCTCACCGGAAAACGAGGCTAAATCTAGGGGATGTATTTTTGTGGATGTATTGCAGAAAACTTGAACAGGAAAGGCATAAGGGTGCAGATTACTCCAAAACATTATAAGGAATCAGAAGGAGGACAAATGTTAGATAGAATTATCTTGTTGCAACGTTTGCTGGAGGTAAGAGGAAATGAACAGCAAATCTAGGACTCCATGCGAGCAGTCCCATTTCTAATAGCAACCTCTAGCACTTACTTCCCAAGCACATGCACACCTGGGATCCAAAGCCTTACTCACAAACTCCAAGGACAACTGTGGCCCATTCTAGCTTCCACTTGACACTCCTCTGTGAAAAGGGGTTCTCTCTTTAGGTCAGCTTCATAAGTAATGCCATCCAGCAAGAATCTTTCAATCCAGATTCCTTCAGGCCCTCAGCCAAGCACCTGCAGAGGCCCAACATCAGCTCTCAAGTGTACAGGCTGTATCCCAGAGGAAGCAGTCCCAGGACAAGAACACTTTGATCAAGCCTCCCAAACATTTACCAACTCCCCAGCCACCTTATTGATGCCCCTTCCCAGGGATTGGCTGAGGTCCGATAAAAGTTTGTAACTCAGTAGTTGATCCTTCTACTCCAGGGATATGCAATTAGCGGATGTTCCAGATTTGCAGAACTACAAGTCCCATGAGGCATAGCAAGACTCTGACAGCCACAAGCATGACACCCAGAGGCAGAGGCATGATTGGACTTGTAATTTTGTAACAGCTGGAGGTCCGCTAATTGCATATCCCTGTTCTACACTATCTTCTGGAAACTTTCTCCAGAACAGGCAAAGCTAATCAACCACCAAACTTGTGGAAACCTGCCCAGACTTAAAAAAAAAACACTCCACTGAGTATAACAGAGCAAAAACACTAAATTTAGCCTAACTTGGGCAGGGTGCTGCATACATAATATAAAGAAAAAAAAGTGAGATATAATTGATCTAGGAATCCCTGGGTGCAGACTCACTTTTTGTGGTCACTTGCTCTAAAATAATTAATATACACAAAAAAAAAGAAGAAAGCAGAGCTCGAGGTACAAAGCTGATATAGGTTTCCTTAAAAATTAGTTTTATCTTTGCATATTATTTATAATGGTTAGTGTCTTTTTGTAAAGAATAAATGTAGATATGTTTAATAATCTGAAATGTCTCCTGTTTGTAACTAGGGCATAAGGATGATAGATACTGGTTAAATAGTTAGGGTTGATCCTCCAGATATTATGTCCCTATAATAATAAGTTTATATACTTTTTTTTTTTATAGAAACGTGAATGTTAGCTGTGTAGACTGCTACTCTACCCATATGTTGGATCATATATTTTATGTATTTGTAGGAGGCACTGTTATAAGAGGCAGCAGGAGACTACACATTGCATTATAATACATAATAAGAATATAATGCTGTAGGATCTGCTGGAAATGTATTTTTTCAACAAATTACATTTTATATAATAGCATTTGCAAAGATTGGCACAGCTGATTAATTAGTACCATGTAGAACTGTAAACTACAATATGGATTTTGACACAATATTAGATCTGTTTGTATAATAGTAGTTATACTACTGTGATGTTTTAAAAGGTGTGCCAGCAGCAGTTTTTGTGTAAATCTATGTGGCTATTAGTACAAAAATAAAAATTGTATGAAACTGCCCTCTTGTGGGCATAGCAGTAAACAACAGTGTCATGTATGTTGGATTGAGTAATACATTATAAGAAAACCATAAAATTGATGTCAAATATCGTAATTTTTCCTTTTCTGAGAATCTTTATGACAGTATATGAGTAGGTAGTAGTAGACTTCCACACCCCATAGGACCAAATATCCATAAATTTGACCGCCTCCCTGGACAGAGCTCCAAAATTAACCAACTTGTAACAAGGTGAAGGGGGTGGGGGTGCTCTCTTATGCTGCCTGAAGTTTGTTAGTAAAGGGAAATTATGGTAAAGTATTTTCCATCAATTTTCTGCTTTCCTGACAGCTCTATGTCAGCATACAAGTAGGCAATAACTAGAATGTGGGGGAAATGCTGAGAAGAAAAAACAAGATTACACAGGACTGTACGGTAGATAAGACTTTCTGACCAAACTCAACAGTTGTTAGGGCCACTTACTGTGACATGAATGTGTAAATCAAGGATCAATTTTCTGTTTTGCAAATCATTTAGAGAGAAACCCTGCAGGCAGCCACCCATGAGGTGGAAAGACTTCTTGTTGAGTGCATTGTTACTCCCTCAGGACATGGTAATTCCTTTATCCTATATGCCAGAAAATTCAGCTCGAGTATCCAGGCCGCAATGAGCCAACCTGAGGCTTGCTTCATTTTGTTCCTGCGCCAGGACACAACAAACGAGGGGTCAGAAATAGTTAAGGATAATGTGGCCTTAATATAAAATCCTGAGTTTTCACCCACTCATCCCAAAGTTACTGCCAACAGGAAGGCTGCTTTGATCAATAAATGACAAAATGAAGAAGGATGGTCCAGGTCAAACTGTTCTGAGGTTATGAAGTCAAGAACTAATGTAAGGACCACGTAGGCAAGAAATGATTCTACTGAGGCCAGAGGCAAAGGACCACCTTAAAGAATTGCGCCACTAAATTGTTTAAAGCCCACTCAATCTTTTTAAAGGCTGATTGCTGAGGATGAGTGCTGACACTTGAATTTTAAGGTACTACAACTAAGTCTTGTCCCAAATCTAGGCCTTTTGTAGAAAGTCCAGCACATTGCCAACCTGTGGAGTTAAAGTGGTAAAACCTGTTTTGAAAGCAAACTCGTTGAATTGGATTTCTGGAACTTAACAAGTTGTTATTTGCTCTCAAAGAAAATTCCATGTAAATCAGCCTGCACCTTTCAAAATCCATGCTCTCAGGGAAAGGTGGGAGGTACACAAATGAATGACAAATGAATGACCGATGAAGTACAGTTGAAGTAATAGAGAAGATCAGGGATATTTTAGCCAGTAAGCGTTCACTGCTAAACCAACTACCTTCTTCTCCCTCAGCCTCTTCAGAAATACATAAATGAATGGAATTGGGAGAAAGGCATATGCCCCCTTAACGTTTCACTGGCAAGACAGAACATCTGAGTCCATCATTTGTAACAAGGAAATCTGCTGCAAAGCCTGAGAATTTTGGCTTTGATGGGAGACGACGAAATCCACCTCCAGTGTCCCAAATAGCTACTTTTTGAAAAATGTTAGTCAACTAACAGTTTAACAACGGCTGTAGTCAAGTTAAGGGAATCAATCCTGAAAAGAATGTTTGTTGATCACTTAAAAACAATGTGCTGGACCCAAAGCAGCATGGCTTTACTGAGGGCAGATCATGTCAGACTAAGCTGATTACATTTTGTGGCTATATTATCAATGTTGTGGACCAGGGTGGTGTCGTGGACATGGCATATCTTGATTTCAGCAAGGCACTTGATACAGTTCCACATAATGGTCTAACACAAAAGTTGCACAAACTAGGATTTAAGCCTTGGGTGGTTCTGTGGATATGCAGTTGGCTAAAAGATAGATACCAGAATGCAGGATTAAATGGGGTTCACTCAGGACAGAGAGCAGTCACTAATAGTGTACCACAAGGCTCTGTACTAGGTCCTGTTCTATTTAATCTCTATGTTAGTGATATAACTAAATGTTTGTTGGGTAAGGTATGTCTTTTTGCTGATGACATAAAGGGTGTAATTGGGTTGCTATCCCTGGAGGTGTCTGTAACATGGAACATAATTGGCATTGCTGGAAGATTGGTCACAGCAGTAGAAACTGCAGTTCAATGTTTCTAAATGTAAAATAATGCATCTAGGGAAAAAGAATCCACTGAGAGAGTACAACATCGGGGGTACAGTGTTGGCCAGCACTACAGACTTGTTTACCAGTTCAGGTGTGATTTAGGTGCAAATTATTACTTCAATTCACTTTTGACTTCAAAATCGCACAGGACCCTTTCTAGAAATGGACTACAGCCACTCCACATAGGCAGAGAAACAAAGACACTTTCAGAGCTATGCTGTGGCAAGACAAGCTCTCTGCTAATCTATTTATAGCAACCACCCGACAATAATTTTAAGCTGGTTTTATCTTGGTTGTCGAAGAACTTGTGAGAAGTTATCATGCTGATAACAGAGGAATGAAACAGCAGAAAGACACGGGACTCTGCTCTGACAGAAAGACACGGGACTCTGACACCACAGATATATGTGCCCAGGTGAAATTTCATGAATCTTGTTTGCATCCACTTTAAGCCTGTGCCCCTGAATTTTTTTTTATAATACCTTGTCATTTGTGCAGCATATTACAGTGAAGTGGACTGTGGTAGCACGGGGGGTGGAGAGAAGCAGCTGCAGCATGGAGGACTGGCAGGGCCTAAAGATGTGGTACTGGGCTTAGTAGCCATGTGGACAGCTAGCACTAGGACTACCTACATATTTTTATACACCAAAGAGACCTGCTGTCTCTGCCTGCAAAGGGATGCTGGGACTGTGACATCATAAGGGGTGGGGTCACCATGTGACATTACCCGGTGACCCCGCCCCTTGTCCCTATATAACTCGCTGCGCAACGCGTCCCAGCCATTGCGACTGGAGAGAGCGTCGTGTCAACATTGGAAGAAGAGAAGAATAAGGCAGAAGAAGAACAAGAACAAGCAGGTGGCAGCCACAGAGACGAACCAGAAGACCGGGCCAACGCTAGTAAAAGAGCTCCAAGAAGATAGCGGAGGCCCGGCAGAATAAACGAAGTGCGGGACAAGACCCCGAAGTCGGAAGAAGACCCCCGGGCGGCGGCAGCGACAAAGGAGAAAGCCGGGCTCCTCCGCTAGTAAAAGAGCAGAAGATATATGCCTGGTGAGAAGACCCCCGAAGTCAGAAGAAGACCCCCAGAGCTGTCTAATAAAATACTTTAAAAACCTGTGTTGTGTGTTTTTTTATCAATACTTTTTCCCTCAGGTGAATGGGTAGGGGTACCATGTACCCCATACTCATTCACATAGGGTGCGGGAAAGGGGGGTTCCCGGATTCCGATAACCCCCCTGCCCGCAGACCCCGACAACTAATGGCCAGGATTGTCGGGAAGAGGTCCTTGTCCTCATCAACATGGGGACAAGGTGTGGGCAAGATGTTGAGGGCACGCGGCCTGGTACGGCTCAGGAGGGGGGGCGTTTGCTCGTCCCCACCGCCTTTCCTGACCAGCCGGGCTGCGTGCTCGGATAAGGGTCTGCTATATACTTTGGGGGTACTTTTTTTGGCGTAGGGGTTCCCCTTTAAATACATACCAGGCGACGGGGCTAGCAAGGTGTCAATCTCGCTGATCGAGGCGGCGACATTGACTTCCTTCGCTAGTCCCGTCTACCTGGAGCCACGTTCAAATTGAACAGACTTTACTCCGTGTGTGGGCAAGTCCGTTCATTTCAAAAGTCCGGCGGACCTCCGCCGAAAGTCCGGCGGATTATCCGTCAGATCTAGTCAGCCGGAAAAGTCCGGTTGTGTGTGGGCGTGTGTGGGGAAGTCCGCTCATTCGGAAAGTTCGGCGGACCTCCACTGGAAAGTCCGGCGGATTGTCCGCGGGACTAAGTCCGCCGGATAGTCCGATCGTGTGTACGCGGCATTAGCCATATAGCCGTATTGCTTGGGAGCGAACAGCTCAAAGAATTGTGAATTTGAGTTCGATCCACTGTGATGTTTTACAGTAAGAATTATAATCTGTATTAAGCAATGATACACAGTGGTAAGATTGGGCATATTTCGCCCATATTTTTCACCGGTTTTAGGATAAGTATGGTGTAAGCGTCAATAAATTCTTGGTATGGGGCATTGTGGGTAAGCATAGTGTTATAAAAGGTTGGTAAGTATAGGAGAGACTTTCATAGGTAAAGGTTTGTAGAAGTCAGCTGAGTAACCATCTGGTCTGGAGTTTTAGTCAAATAATTCTTTATTCCAAGAATTTTTTAAGGTACATGAAATACTGTGGTCAAAAACAGTGAGGTGGATATGTACCGCACAAAAAATAGTATTACATTAAAAAAAGGGGGGAAAATGCATAAATACATCTTAACTCATATGTAAGGAACCTTTTAAAAACAAGTTAAGGCCATAGCAATCAGAAATAAACCACAAACTTAGACCTTGCAAGGGGGGGGGGGGGGGACTAGAAAAGGAAATTTTGAGAGTTCCGGGAAATGCTTGAGGATGAAAGAGATTTGGGAAGACACAAATAATTTACTGTGAGCCTAGGATATGGAAAGAAGCTGAATCGCTATAGATGCGCCAACAAGTCCAGGTGAAGTGACTTTTTTCAGGATCAGAACTGTCCTCAGCCAGCAATGTCTCCAATGCCATGATATCGTTAAGTATTTGAGCAAAAATTCCAAAAGGTAAGGAGGAGAAGTAGTTTCCCATTGGCGGGAAATGGCAACTCGGACCACTAACAAATAGTGTTTCAGGATGCCTTGATCTATTTTTGAGATGGATCCAGGAATTATTGACAAGAGGGCAACCTCTTGAGAAGCCTGGAAATCAGAGATACACAGGCTTGTTTATTTACTAAAGGCAAATTCACTTTGCACTACAAATGCACTGCAAATGCACTTGGAAGTGCAGTTGCTGTAGATCTGAGTGGGACATGCAAGGAAAATAAAAAACAGCATTTTTGCTTGTACATGATTGGGTGATTAAATCAGAAAAGCTTCACCTCATTTCAGATCTTCCCCTCAGATCTAAAGTGAGTGCACTTGTAGTGCAAAGTGGATTTGCCTTTAGTAAATCAACCCCATAGAGTTATAGGAGGTAAATACTTCTGCCAAAACGTTGAGATCAGGTGGCAACCCCATCAGATGTTTAAATAGGAGTCCTTGTTGTCCGCACACCTCCAGCATGTGTTGGGAAACAAAGGGTATACGTGATTGTACCAAAGGTATACTATTTTATAGCTTCTTGAATGTACGAGGACATTGAGAGTTTGTGCATGAAAATTAAACATTCTCTCCAGTCCTCCTCAGAAAATGAGGTGTGTAGGTAATGTTCCCACTTTAAAATAAACAGAGGATCCACTTTGGAAGTCCCCTCTCTCGACATGCCATACAACTGAGAAACGGTATGATGTGGGGTGGTATCTTGAGTGAAACACATTTCTAAGGGAGTGGAGTTGTAAGCCAACTCTAAATCTGTTGTGAAAGCCCGTTATTTGAGATATGAGGAGCCAGTGATGCCTACGAGAGGAGGCCAAGGGAAAGGGGGTCAAGGCCTGTGAGATAGGGTAATGGGGATGAAAATTACCCAGTTGGGGCCAGTCCTTTCAGGATAAGATCACTAATGTGTCAGTTTGTTCTCCAGGTCAAAGATAGTATCAGCAAAGCCATGCTCAAGACCATGTTCAAAGGAATGTCTGTGTTCAAAGGAATGCACGTGCATGCAGAAGGGTCCATGGAACTGTGCACAGCATTAGGACTCTGCATGTATCTACACGAGCACATGCACGTAAGGATTAGCATTCTGTGCGTGCTCTTTTGTGTGAGTGTGCTTGTTTGATGCACTTTGGTGCCCAGTGGCCTATTTGAAGCCTTACAAGACTCAAGTTCATTGCTGAGTGTCGTCAGCTCCTTCTGCCTCTGACCTGTGTTCATCTGTATCTTGACATGGCTTTCTGTTCCTGCTTGTTCCTGAACTTCTGTTGCTGACTCTGGCTTGTGACAAGGCCCTGCTTCCTGCCTGCTGCTCCGGTACTTCTTCTGCTTGTCTGATGCTGACCTTGGCCTGACTTAGCTCCTGGTTCCTGACTCTGTATTCCTGCTGCCTGGTTGTTGCTGACCACTGCCCGTATGATTATGCATCTGAGATCCAGAATCTGCCTGCTGCCAGCCAGTCTGCTTCAGCTCCGCATCTGCTATCAAGATATTCTGAACCATAACTCCTACAGGCACCGTGCCACTCTGTGCCCTGGTATAACCTGTCATTATCCCCAAGGAAAACAGGACAGGAGGTGTAAGGGCAGCCTTCTAGTTAACTCTGCCTCAACCAGGTATGTGACAGATAGGTGTGATATGATTAATCTGTTCCACATGGAAAGGAGGGACTCGAGTGCAAAAAGAAGAGAAGTAGGAAGCGCAAGAAATAAAAACCGCAGAGGTGATCAAATACCACCAAGAGAAAGCTCTATTTGTGGGGAAAAAACTATGAAAATGTTATTTGGGTACATCGTTGCATGACCACGCAATTGTCATTCAAAATGCGACAGCGCTGAAAGCTGAAAAATGGCTTGGTCAGGAAGGGGGGTGTTCGTGCCTGGTAGGCAAGTGGTTAAAGGTGCCACTTCATGATGTGTCTGCAGTGTCCCGTCTGATTGCTTTGACTCTTTCTTTTGTGAATAGCTCTAGCTTTCACTGCTCGGCTTTCCAGATAGAACAGTCCTTTTTTAACCACTTGCCGACCGGCGCACGACGATATACGTCGACAGAATGGCACGTACAGGCAGGAGGGCGTATATATACGTCCCTCCTTTAGCCTGTCCGTGCCATCGGGAGCGCGCCGGGAGCGGCGCGCTCCCACGCCGGTCGGGACCCCCGTGAGTCCGGCCGCGGTCCCCGCGGACTCGATCGCCGCGGGGACTCCGCGATCGTCTCACGGAGCGGCTGAACGGGGAGATGCCGAGATAAACAGCATCTCCCCGTTCTGCCTAGCAACTAGTGACGCCGATCTCTGCTCCCTGTGATTGGAGCAGAGATCAGCATTCACTAGCTGACAGCCACGCCCCCCCACAGTAAAAAAAACACCGCTAGGCCTACTTAACCCCTACACTGCCACCTTGTGGTTAACTCCTAAACTGCCAGTGTCATTTATACAGAAATCAATGCATTTAAATGCATTAATTGCTGTAAAAATGACAATGGTCCCAAAAATGTGTCAAAAATGTCCGATGTGTCCGCCATAATGTCGCAGTCACAAAAAAAATCGCAGATCTCCGCCATTAATAATAAAAAAAAAATATTAATAAAAATGCTATAAAACTATCCCCTATCTTGTAAACGCTATAACTTCTGCGCAAACCGATCAATAATCGCTTATTGCGATTTTTTTTTACCAAAAATATGTAGAAGAATACGTATCGGCCTAAACTGAGGAAAAAAAAATGTTTTTTTATATATTTTTGGGGGATATTTATTATAGCAAAAAATAAAAAATAATGCATTTTTTTC
The DNA here is from genome assembly GCA_028564925.1 of Lithobates sylvaticus. Classification (NCBI taxonomy): domain Eukaryota; kingdom Metazoa; phylum Chordata; class Amphibia; order Anura; family Ranidae; genus Lithobates; species Lithobates sylvaticus. The sequence continues at coordinate 1,337,903 of JAQSEC010001744.1, read as the reverse complement.
AAAATTGTCGCTCTATTTTTGTTTATAGCGCAAAAAATAAAAACCGCAGGGGCGATCAAATACCACCAAAAGAAAGCTCTATTTGTGGGAAAAAAAGGACGTCAATTTTGTTTGGGAGCCACGTCGCACGACTGCGCAATTGTCAGTTAAAGCGACGCAGTGCCGAATCGCAAAAAGGGGCCTGGTCCTTTGGCTGCAAATTGGTCCGGTCTGAAAGTGGTTAAGAGACCAGGCCTTTTACAGCAAAACAGGCTTTGCTTTCTTTCCTGTGCTTTGTGCCTTTGTACATCTTAAGAGCTTTGTCATCATGATGCATATTTTCTTTCCATCTGTCATATTTATCGATTAATTTGCCTTTGACATATTCCATTGCTGCTCCTGCTCGGGTCTGGTATCTAAAGCATTAATAAGAGCAATATATGTCTCTGGAAGGCTGCAGAGGAGCAGGGCAACAATATGGTTATATTTGATGTCCTCTCTGATGGTACTTAGCTGCTCTATGATCTCTAGTATAGCGTTAACTTGGTCACACATATGCTGGCCTTCTTCTAGTCTAATCTAGTCTCATCTTTCTTAGCAAAAACAGTTTGCTGTTAAGACTTGAACGCTCATCCAGTTTTTGTAATGAAGTCCACATACTTTTGCCCGTTTTCTCTGTTCTTATGTGGATAAGCTCGCCATTTTCCACTAGCAAGCTTATAATCACTTTTGCTTGTCTATCCTTCCTATGCCAGTCCTCCCTCTCTCCGTCTGTGGGTCTGTCTGTATGAAACACTTGCCACAAGTCATCCTTGCTAAGAAACATCTCCAGCTTAAACTTCCACAGCTGGTGAATGGCATTGTTCAGCTTTGCTATTGCAAACTTCACATCTAAACCACTTCCCATTTCCAGTAGTTTGTTTACAGTACTCACTGATTCAATGCACAATTCTTTCCAGTGCCTGGGCTTGTAGTATCCTCTCTAGGGATGGGCCCGGTGCTCGATGCGAACCCACGTTCGCATCGAGCACCGGGCGTTCGCTCGCTCGGCGAGCCCAGAACTATTTTGGCCGCTCGCATCACGTTCGTGTGATGCGAGCGGCCCCGCAATGCATTGCGGCCGGCGCGGCCGGCGCAGTGCATTGCTGGCTGATGATTGGCCAAGCATGCACTGTGACCCCGCATGCTTGGCCAATCACAGCCCCGGAAACTCGAAGAGCCATAATTGGCTACAGGCAGGACGCCTGTAGCCAATTACAGCTCAGGGGCTTTAGTACACACCCCCCCCTATAAAAGGCCGCCACGCCGTCTGCGCCGGTCACATGCTGTTCCGGCGTAGATAGAGCAGGATAGATCTGTGACACTCTGCTGGATTTAGTTAGTTAGAGAGATTTACTTAGAGAGATTGAGTTAGATAGATTCATTTACAAAGATTGATTTAGAAAGAGGGGCTTGTAGTGTGTTCGTGGCAGGCAGGCAGAGCTCCTATATTTTGTTCCCAGAAGCACCTATAGGACTTGTAGTGTGTTCGTGGCAGGCAGGCAGAGCTCCTATATTTTGTTCCCAGAAGCACCTATAGGACTTGTAGTGTGTTCGTGGCAGGCAGGCAGAGCTCCTATATTTTGTTCCCAGAAGCACCTATAGGACTTGTAGTGTGTTCATGGCAGGCAGGCAGAGCTCCTATATTTTGTTCCCAGAAGCACCTATAGGACTTGTAGTGTGTTCCTGGCAGGCAGGCAGAGCTCCTATATTTTGTTCCCAGAAGCACCTATAGGACTTGTAGTGTGTTCCTGGCAGGCAGGCAGAGCTCCTATATTTTGTTCCCAGAAGCACCTATAGGACTTGTAGTGTGTTCCTGGCAGGCAGGCAGAGCTCCTATATTTTGTTCCCAGAAGCACCTATAGGACTTGTAGTGTGTTCGTGGCAGGCAGGCAGAGCTCCTATATTTTCTTCCCAGAAGCACCTATAGGACTTGAAGTGTGTTAGTCCCATCACACAGAGATCATATATTTTGTTCCCAGAAGCACCTATAGGACTTGAAGTGTGTTAGTCCCATCACACAGACCTATATTTTCTTCCCAGAAGCACCTATAGGACTTGAAGTGTGTTAGTCCCATCACACAGAGATCATATATTTTGTTCCCAGAAGCACCTATAGGACTTGAAGTGTGTTAGTCCCATCACACAGAGATCATATATTTTCTTCCCAGAAGCACCTATAGGACTTGAAGTGTGTTAGTCCCATCACACAGAGATCATATATTTTGTTCCCAGAAGCACCTATAGGACTTGAAGTGTGTTAGTCCCATCACACAGACCTATATTTTCTTCCAGAAGCACCTATAGGACTTGAAGTGTGTTAGTCCCATCACACAGAGATCATATATTTTGTTCCCAGAAGCACCTATAGGACTTGAAGTGTGTTAGTCCCATCACACAGAGATCATATATTTTCTTCCCAGAAGCACCTATAGGACTTGAAGTGTGTTAGTCCCATCACACAGAGATCATATATTTTGTTCCCAGAAGCACCTATAGGACTTGAAGTGTGTTAGTCCCATCACACAGACCTATATTTTCTTCCCAGAAGCACCTATAGGACTTGAAGTGTGTTAGTCCCATCACACAGAGATCATATATTTTGTTCCCAGAAGCACCTATAGGACTTGAAGTGTGTTAGTCCCATCACACAGAGATCATATATTTTCTTCCCAGAAGCACCTATAGGACTTGAAGTGTGTTAGTCCCATCACACAGAGATCATATATTTTGTTCCCAGAAGCACCTATAGGACTTGAAGTGTGTTAGTCCCATCACACAGACCTATATTTTCTTCCCAGAAGCACCTATAGGACTTGAAGTGTGTTAGTCCCATCACACAGAGATCATATATTTTTGTTCCCAGAAGCACCTATAGGACTTGAAGTGTGTTAGTCCCATCACACAGAGATCATATATTTTCTTCCCAGAAGCACCTATAGGACTTGAAGTGTGTTAGTCCCATCACACAGAGATCATATATTTTGTTCCCAGAAGCACCTATAGGACTTGAAGTGTGTTAGTCCCATCACACAGACCTATATTTTCTTCCCAGAAGCACCTATAGGACTTGAAGTGTGTTAGTCCCATCACACAGAGATCATATATTTTGTTCCCAGAAGCACCTATAGGACTTGAAGTGTGTTAGTCCCATCACACAGAGATCATATATTTTGTTCCCAGAAGCACCCATAGGACTTGAAGTGTGTTAGTCCCATCACACAGAGATCATATATTTTGTTCCCAGAAGCACCTATAGGACTTGAAGTGTGTTAGTCCCATCACACAGACCTATATTTTCTTCCCAGAAGCACCTATAGGACTTGAAGTGTGTTAGTCCCATCACACAGAGATCATATATTTTGTTCCCAGAAGCACCTATAGGACTTGAAGTGTGTTAGTCCCATCACACAGCGATCATATATTTTGTTCCCAGAAGCACCTATAGGACTTGAAGTGTGTTAGTCCCATCACACAGAGATCATATATTTTGTTCCCAGAAGCACCTATAGGACTTGAAGTGTGTTAGTCCCATCACACAGAGATCATATATTTTGTTCCCAGAAGCACCTATAGGACTTGAAGTGTGTTAGTCCCATCACACAGAGATCATATATTTTGTTCCCAGAAGCACCCATAGGACTTGAAGTGTGTTAGTCCCATCACACAGAGATCATATATTTTGTTCCCAGAAGCACCTATAGGACTTGAAGTGTGTTAGTCCCATCACACAGACCTATATTTTCTTCCCAGAAGCACCTATAGGACTTGAAGTGTGTTAGTCCCATCACACAGAGATCATATATTTTGTTCCCAGAAGCACCTATAGGACTTGAAGTGTGTTAGTCCCATCACACAGAGATCATATATTTTCTTCCCAGAAGCACCTATAGGACTTGAAGTGTGTTAGTCCCATCACACAGAGATCCTATATTTTGTTCCCAGAAGCACCTATAGGACTTGAAGTGTGTTAGTCCCATCACACAGACCTATATTTTCTTCCCAGAAGCACCCATAGGACTTGAAGTGTGTTAGTCCCATCACACAGAGATCCTATATTTTGTTCCCAGAAGCACCTATAGGACTTGAAGTGTGTTAGTCCCATCACACAGACCTATATTTTCTTCCCAGAAGCACCCATAGGACTTGAAGTGTGTTAGTCCCATCACACAGAGATCCTATATTTTGTTCCCAGAAGCACCTATAGGACTTGAAGTGTGTTAGTCCCATCACACAGACCTATATTTTCTTCCCAGAAGCACCCATAGGACTTGAAGTGTGTTAGTCCCATCACACAGAGATCCTATATTTTGTTCCCAGAAGCACCTATAGGACTTGAAGTGTGTTAGTCCCATCACACAGACCTATATTTTCTTCCCAGAAGCACCTATAGGACTTCTAGTGTGTTAGTGGCATCACACAGAGCTCCTCTATTTTCTTCTCAGCAGCACCCACAGGACTTCTAGTGTGTTAGTGGCATCACACAGAGCTCCTCTATTTTCTTTGCAGAAGCACCCACAGGACTTCTAGTGTGTTAGTGGCATCACACAGAGCTCCTCTATTTTCTTTGCAGAAGCACCCATAGGACTTCTAGTGTGTTAGTGGCATCACACAGAGCTCCTATATTTTCTTCTCAGCAGCACCCACAGGACTTCTAGTGTGTTAGTGGCATCACACAGAACTCCTATATTTTCTTCTCAGCAGCACCCACAGGACTTCTAGTGTGTTAGTGGCATCACACAGAGCTCCTCTATTTTCTTTGCAGAAGCACCCATAGGACTTCTAGTGTGTTAGTGGCATCACACAGAGCTCCTATATTTTCTTCTCAGCAGCACCCACAGGACTTCTAGTGTGTTAGTGGCATCACACAGAGCTCCTCTATTTTCTTTGCAGAAGCACCCACAGGACTTCTAGTGTGTTAGTGGCATCACACAGAGCTCCTCTATTTTCTTTGCAGAAGCACCCATAGGACTTCTAGTGTGTTAGTGGCATCACACAGAGCTCCTATATTTTCTTCTCAGCAGCACCCACAGGACTTCTAGTGTGTTAGTGGCATCACACAGAGCTCCTCTATTTTCTTTGCAGAAGCACCCATAGGACTTCTAGTGTGTTAGTGGCATCACACAGAGCTCCTATATTTTCTTCTCAGCAGCACCCACAGGACTTCTAGTGTGTTAGTGGCATCACACAGAGCTCCTCTATTTTCTTTGCAGAAGCACCCACAGGACTTCTAGTGTGTTAGTGGCATCACACAGAGCTCCTCTATTTTCTTTGCAGAAGCACCCATAGGACTTCTAGTGTGTTAGTGGCATCACACAGAGCTCCTCTATTTTCTTTGCAGAAGCACCCATAGAACTTCTAGTGTGTTAGTGGCATCACACAGAGCTCCTATATTTTCTTCTCAGCAGCACCCACAGGACTTCTAGTGTGTTAGTGGCATCACACAGAGCTCCTCTATTTTCTTTGCAGAAGCACCCACAGGACTTCTAGTGTGTTAGTGGCATCACACAGAGCTCCTCTATTTTCTTTGCAGAAGCACCCATAGGACTTCTAGTGTGTTAGTGGCATCACACAGAGCTCCTATATTTTCTTCTCAGCAGCACCCACAGGACTTCTAGTGTGTTAGTGGCATCACACAGAGCTCCTCTATTTTCTTTGCAGAAGCACCCACAGGACTTCTAGTGTGTTAGTGGCATCACACAGAGCTCCTCTATTTTCTTTGCAGAAGCACCCATAGGACTTCTAGTGTGTTAGTGGCATCACACAGAGCTCCTATATTTTCTTCTCAGCAGCACCCACAGGACTTCTAGTGTGTTAGTGGCATCACACAGAGCTCCTCTATTTTCTTTGCAGAAGCACCCACAGGACTTCTAGTGTGTTAGTGGCATCACACAGAGCTCCTCTATTTTCTTTGCAGAAGCACCCATAGGACTTCTAGTGTGTTAGTGGCATCACACAGAGCTCCTATATTTTCTTCTCAGCAGCACCCATAGGACTTCTAGTGTGTTAGTGGCATCACACAGAGCTCCTCTATTTTCTTTGCAGAAGCACCCATAGGACTTCTAGTGTGTTAGTGGCATCACACAGAGCTCCTATATATTCTTCTCAGCAGCACCCACAGGACTACCGACTACAATGGCTGGAAGACCGCCAAGGGGAGGCAGAGCGTGCAGAGCCAAGAACACAGGGCAGGCAGGCTCTGTTTCTAGTGGACGTGGCCGTGGACGTGGTCGTGCATCGTCATCAGCACGTGGCCATGGGACACGTGCGTCTTTGTTTTCGGCAGCTGGACATGTGGAGCCGCATCATGCTGAAGGCTTGGTAGAATGGATGACCAAGCCCTCCTCATCCTCCTCATCCTCTCTCACCCAGGCTCAGGGTACTGGCAGAGCATCATCAGCCACCCCTTCCCTAGACCCACCATGTCCTCCTGAGGAGTCCCCGAACTCTTTGAGCACAGTGTTGGGTACATGCTCCAGGAGGATGCCCAACGATTCGAAGGCTCGGATGATGATACCCAGCTTGAGGAATCTGGCAGTACTGTTCCACCAGCTGCAGCTTACTGCCAGGTTTGCTCTAGTGGTGAAGAGGGAGGGGATGATGAGGTCACTGACTCCACGTGGGTGCCTGAAGGGAGAGAGGATGAGGAGGAGGACGAGGAGGAGGAGGATGCGGCGTCACATGTCCAACGAGGCAGGATGCCCCCTGGAGGCCAGGTAGAGGCCAGCACAGCAACTGTACAACACCGCAGAGCTCCGCCTGTGCAGGGCGCTGCCTCTGCACGTTATCAGAAAAGTTCTTTGGTGTGGGCCTTTTTTGAGACGAGTGCATCAGATCGCACCACTGCTATTTGCAATATTTGTCTCAAGCGTATCTCGCGTGGCCAAAACATCAGCCGCTTGGGCACCACAAGCATGACCAGACATATGGCGACCTGCCATGCAGCTCGTTGGCAGGCACACATAAAAGACCCACACCAAAGAACTAAGCGGACCTCTCCTTGCTCCTCCTCAGCTGGGATCTCCATCCCCACTACACCTTCAGTCCTCTCTGAAAGCTGCTCTGAGAGGACTGAAGGTGTAGAATTAGGTGTGTCACAACCAAGTACTTGCAGTACACCGACGTCCGATTGCAGCAGGCAAATTTCCCTGCCCCAGCTGCTGGACCGTAGAAAGAAGTACACTCCCAGCCATCCACATGCCCAGCGGTTGAATGCTAGCCTGGCTAAATTGCTAGCACTTCAACTGCTGCCTTTTCAGTTGGTAGACTCGGCCCCCTTCCGTGAGTTTGTTCAATGTGCGGTTCCTCAGTGGCAGGTTCCCAAACGCCACTTTTTCTCACGGAAGGCGATTCCGTCTCTCTACCGGCATGTGGAGGGCAATGTCCATGCCTCGCTGGACAGGGCGGTCAGCGGTAAGGTGCATATTACCGCTGACTCATGGTCCAGCAGGCATGGACAGGGACGGTACCTTTCTTTCACGGCCCATTGGGTCACTCTATTGGCAGCTGGGAGGGATGCAGGACAAGGTGCAGTAGTGTTGGAGGTTGTTCCGCCACCACGCCTCCAAAACGCTACTACTGCTACTGGTTGTGACACACCTCTCTCCTCCACCCCCTCCTCTTCTTCTTCCTCCAGTGCTCTGTCCTTGGAACCAGCGGTGCTCCGTAGGCGTACAAGGGGCTACGCAAGTACGCAGGCAAAAAGATGCCATGCCGTGCTTGCGCTGGTGTGTTTGGGGGACAGGAGCCACACTGGGCCAGAGGTTCTGGCAGCTCTGCAGGGGCAGGCCGAGAGGTGGTTGATGCCACGTCAGCTTAAGCCAGGAATGGTCGTTTCTGACAATGGCACCAACCTCCTCTCCGCCCTGCGATAGGGGCAGCTCACCCATGTGCCCTGCATGGCTCACGTCCTCAACCTGGTGGTGCAGCGGTTCTTGGGCAGGTTCCCAGGCTTACAGGATGTCCTGAGGCAGGCCAGGAAAGTCTGTGTGCATTTCCGCCGATCTTATAATGCCAGTGCTCGGCTGACTGAGCTGCAAAAGGAGCTGAACCTGCCCAAGAACCGCCTAATATGTGACATGCCCACCAGGTGGAACTCAACGTTGGCCATGCTGCAGCGACTGCACACGCAGCAGAGGGCCATCAATGAGTACCTTTGCGACTATGGCACCAGGACAGGGTCAGGGGAGCTTGGTTTTTTTCCCCACGTCAGTGGAGCATGATCAGGGATGCATGCACTGTCCTCTCACCATTTGAGGAGGCCACGAGGATGGTGAGCAGTGACAGTGCATGCATCAGTGACACTGTCCCTCTTGTCCACCTGTTGGAGCATACGCTGCGTGGGATAATGGACAGGGCACTTGAGGCAGAACAGAGGCAGGAAGAGGAGGACTTCCTTGCCTCTCAAGGCCCCTTTATCCGGACAGTGTTCCTTCTGTCCCACCCATCACACAGGAAGAGGATGAGGAGGAGGAGGAGGAGGAGGAGGATTGTGTGAGCATGGAGGTGGAGCCTGGCACTCAGCATCAGCAGCAGCAGTCTTTTAGGGATGATGTACAGTCCCAACAAACCAGTGGACTTGTACGTGGCTGGGAGGAGGTGGCTGGCGATCATGTCATCCTCAGTGACCCAGAAGACTCCGGACCGAATGCCTCAGCTAACCTACGCTGCATGGCCTCCCTGATCCTGCAAAGCCTGCGGAAGGATCCTCGTGTTCTTCGGATCAAGGAGAGGGACCATTACTGGCTGGCCACTCTCCTTGATCCGCGGTACAAGGGTAAGGTTGCGGACCTTATCTTGCCGTCGCAGAGGGAGCAGAGGATGAGACATCTCAGGGAGGCCTTGCAGAAAGGTCTGTGCAACGCGTTCCCAGAAACTGGGAGGCTACAAACTCCTGGTCCTGGGCGACGAGTTGCTGAGGCTTCGGTCAGTAGCAGAAGGAGCGGTGGGGAAGGTGGACGTCTGACCGATGCGTTCAGACATTTTTTTAGTCCGCAGCCCCAAGGTATGATCGGTTCCAGCAACCATCGCCAGCGTCTGATATACATGGTGCAGGAATACCTTGGGGCAAGGTCAGACTTGGACACCTTTCCCACCGAAAATCCTCTGGCTTACTGGGTCCTGAGGATGGATCACTGGCCAGAGCTTGCACAGTATGCAATTGAGCTACTGGCCTGTCCTGCCTCCAGCGTTCTTTCCGAACGCACATTCAGTGCTGCTGGAGGATTTGTCACCGATCATAGGGTGCGCCTGTCCACCGCCTCGGTTGATCGACTGACCTTCATCAAAATGAATCAGTCTTGGATCACCACCAGCTACCAGGCACCTGAGGCGGATATAACCGAATAATTTTTAATATCACATCCCTTCAAGACTGCCTATGCTGATGCTGAGTGACTGTCCTCTTATGTTCACTGACTATCCTCTTCCTCCTCCTCAATGATCCATGCCACCACACCAGTGCCTAAGGCACAATTTTTCAGCCCCTGTTTAACAGGGGCGTGTACTTACAATTTTTAAAAAAAATGCTTCGCAACACGTGTGACTGCTGTGCTCCAAGTACAGTATCTGTGAGGGGTTGCAGTGTTGTGGCACCAGCACCAGTGCCTAAGGCAAATTTTTCAGCCCCTGTTTAACAGGGGCGTGTACTTACAATTTTTTAAAAAAAATGCTTCGCAACACGTGTGACTGCTGTGCTCCAAGTACAGTATCTGTGAGGGGTTGCAGTGTTGTGGCACCAGCACCAGTGCCTAAGGCACAATTTTTCAGCCCTGTTTAACAGGGGCGGGTAATTACAATTTTTTTAAAAAATGCTTCGCAACACGTGTGACTGCTGTGCTCCAAGTACAGTATCTGTGAGGGGTTGCAGTGTTGTGGCACCAGCACCAGTGCCTAAGGCACAATTTTTCAGCCCCTGTTTAACAGGGGCGGGTAATTACAATTTTTAAAAAAAATGCTTCGCAACACGTGTGACTGCTGTGCTCCAAGTACAGTATCTGTGAGGGGTTGCAGTGTTGTGGCACCAGCACCAGTGCCTAAGGCACAATTTTTCAGCCCTGTTTAACAGGGGCGGGTAATTACAAATCTTGATCTAATAGTTCACAGCAGGGCCCATTCCTGCGCCCACCAAGAGTAACTATGAGGGCCTACAGTCTTGTGGCAACACCGTCCACCACCACCGCCAAAGGCCCAATTTTTTCTGCCCTGTTCATCAGGTGCTTGCAATTACAAATCTTGATCTAATAACTCACAGCAGGGCCCATTCCTGCGCCCACCAAGAGTAACTATGAGGGCCTACAGTCTTGTGGCAACACCGTCCACCACCACCGCCAAAGGCCCAATTTTTCTGCCCTGTTCATCAGGTGCTTGCAATTACAAATCTTGATCTAATAACTCACAGCAGGGCCCATTCCTGCGCCCACCAAGAGTAACTATGAGGGCCTACAGTCTTGTGGCAACACCGTCCACCACCACCGCCAAAGGCCCAATTTTTCTGCCCTGTTCATCAGGTGCTTGCAATTACAAATCTTGATCTAATAACTCACAGCAGGGCCTATTCCTGCGCCCACCAAGAGTAACTGTGAGAGCTTACAGTCTTGTGGCAACACCGTCCACCCCCAACCACCACCACACACCCCCCAATTTTTCTGCCCTGTTCAACAGGTGCATGCATTACAAATCTTGATCTATTAACTCACAGCAGGGCCCATTCCTGTGCCCACCAGTCTTGTGGCTACACCAACATCTAATAGGGCAAATTTCTGCAGAGTATATACGCCAGGCCCCTACTTTCAAACATCCAACTTACAAACGACTCCTACTTGCAAATGGAAAGCAGGAAGTGAGAGGAAATCTACCCCTAGGAAGGGAAATTCTATCCTGTTAGATTTAATTTGGGAAAAAGGTATCTCCTCTCTACTGATACTTTATCACCAATCCTTGTTTCAATTAAAACCCCACTTTTTCCAAAAACATTTGTCATTGGGACGGAAAGTTAGGTGACATGTTCTGAACAGATGTGCAAAGACAGCAAATGTTACAGGGGTGATAACCCCTCCCTATGTTCTCCAAAAAGCTTAAAAATAGATTTTTTTGGGATGGAGCTACACTTCATAATGTACCTGTTCAGATTCTACTTAAGAACAAACCTAAAGCCGCAAGTGTTTTTAAATGGCTTCTTTTTTTCCTTTACAAATGTCATTTTGTGCAAGGACAGTTCTAAACACGGGAAACACATGCCACTTCACAGGCATACTTTAGACACCCCCCAGGTACCATATTTAAAGGAAAATTTCACTTTTTTTTTTTCACTTTATGCATCATTAAAATGACTGCTCCCGAAAAAACGTTAGTTTTTAAAAGTTCTTTTTGCATTGATATATGTCCCCTGGGGCAGGACCCGGGTCCCCAAACCTGTTTTATGACATTAACATGCATATTGGCCGTTGTAATTAGCACTTTTGATTTCGAACGTTCGCGTCCATTATAACGTATAGGGTTCGAAAATTCGCGCAAACTTTCGGTCGGTTCGAAGGTTCTGGTGCGAACCGAACCCGGGGGTGTTCGGCTCATCCCTAATCCTCTCCAATGCCTCTGGTTGCTGCTGGGTGCCTGGGACCCATAACCTATTAGCAGGTTATTGAATCATACGCTGGGAAACGTGTTGTATGCAGAGAATACTTTACTTTCATGGAGGATAAGCAATGCATGTCTTACAGCATTAGGAACATGACACAGGAGCATCCAAGAAGGAAAAAGCAAGAGGGTGGGACTTTGAATGAAGCACGAGGTAGCAATTGAGTACAGTGGTGGGTATAAATTATTTAATATTCCATAAACACATATTTATATATGTTAATAACCATATACATAGAAATGCACACTTGCATATTGTCGATTTCTAAAACAGTGGTAACTGATAATAACATGATTAAAAAATTAATCGCATGATAAGGTTAAGAATTCCACCAAAAATCATGGTTTGATATACATATATTGTACAATAGTCTCTGCATGGTCTATGATCTTTCTCCTCAGTATGGAGAATGATGTAAAGGAGGATGTCTACTTGGCGGTATTCAATCTGGGGGCTCGAGCCTGCCCTGGGCACCCCTAACAGGAGCTTTCTGTGCCCCGAGCCGGCTCCCCATGGATTCTCTACCCATATTTGTTTACGTCCTGGAGAAGGGAGGATTTAGGCAAATACCCTGTCAACTTGGAGGAGTTGCCTTTTGGTGGAGTAGGTTTTGAGTGCTGTCACCTGGGTTTTATAACTAAACAACTTAAAGCCAGCTTTGAGGTGGGCTGGATCTACCTGGGCTATCCGAGGGTAGATAGGAAAGTAAAGAAGAGATAGGAGGGAAAGGGGTGGAGGGGGGTGTGTGCCACAGTTTAGCTGGGTATTGGGGAACTGTCTGGGGGAACCCCAGGGATGAGGGAAACTCCGCAGTGAGTTGCCCATGGTTCCCAAACGGATTCAAACTTAAGGGAGGTGTCTTGTAGTATACTAGCTAGTTTCTCGTGGGTCATTATCCAAGAGATTTTGCATTTTATAGCTAAGAAGGAAATCTTCGGACGTTTCCATGCCCCAGCAATAGTGAGCTTAGCCCCTTGAAGGATGAAGTTAATTAACTTTTGCTTAGGCTTGGAAACATTCGGGATATGTGCGTTTAAGAGCGCCACTGATGCATAACTGGGAACTGAGCATTTTGTGACCTTCTTTATCAGATTAAAGATTCTCGACCATAGAGGTCTGATTCTGGGGCATTCCAACCAGATGTGCACCATGGAGCCCCGGAGCTGACACCCTCTGAAACAACAGGGATCTGCTGATGGGTATATTGATGCCAGTCTGGTGGGGGTTATGTACCATCTCATGAGAACCTTTAGGTTTGCTTCCATCAAGGACGTGTTGAGAATACCCTTAAAGGCTTTAGAGCTGGCTTGTTGCCAGGTCTCTAGGTCCCACTCGTATTGGAGGTCAGCCTCCCATGCTGTCATGTATGTGGATTTACCTGTCGGTTGGGTGAGTGACGAGTATATTACCGATATTCCACCCTTCTGCCCCATGGCTTGACCACACCATAGCTCATAGTTTGTGAATTTGGGGGGAGGTCTATGAACTTTCTAATCCCTGTCACGATATATAAAGTTGTGGTGTCGCCCGGATCTCATCTAGTTCGGGAGTTGTGCTGCGCACTGTGGGTGTCCTTCCCTCCTTTGCCTTCTTGACGCTCGGGGGTGGATGCGCCGTCACTGCGCATCAACATCACGTCCTATGCACCGGCCATACGGCGTCCTTGTGACGCTGCTCCGCCGGCAGGATTTTCCATCTCCACGAGCAACAGAGTGAGGTTGTGATGGCACCGATTGCCGAGCGAGTTGCTGCCCAGGTCACCATGGTTTTCCACCTTCACCCCTGTTTAGTCACACTATCACTAGTTTATATTTCTTGCACACTTTATCTCCATCATTCAGTCTTCACTAATAACCACTTAATTATTCACATAGTCTCCACACTAGGTTACTTGGTTTATTTACTGATTACCAATATCTCTCACGCTCACACCAGGAGTGCTTTGTATGCCCAGATCTGCCCGGATTGTTGCCTATGATGGTTGCTGCCGCTGAACATGCCTCCTCAGCTCCCGATACTGATGCCCTCAGGTGGCCCACGATCCCTGACATTGCGCCATCAAGTGCACATATACTTGTAAGTGATCCTGAAGGGGGGTGTCTTTGATCTATCTTCCCCTTTAATGATACAAGTTAGCTTACTTAGACAACATATTTTCCATTTCAGATACAACACGTGCTTGTGCCTGAATAGCGGCTTAAAGCCACGAAACGCGTTGAACTATCAGATGCCATGTACAATATGATTACATGTTTATCAGATTGCTGTGCCAATACACATATACATTATATATTGTGACAGGGATTAGAAAGATCATAGACCATGCAGAGGCTAATGTACAATATATGTATATCAAACCATGCATTTGGTGGAATCCTTAACCTTATCATGCGATTCATTTTTTAATCATGTTATTATCAGTTATCACTGTTTTATAAATCAACAATATGCAAGTGTGCATTTCTATGTATATTATTATTAATATATATAAATATGTGTTTATGGAATATTAAATAATTTTAGACCCACCACTGTACTCAATTGCTACCACATGCTTCATTCAAAGTCCCACCCTCTTGCTTCTTCCTTCTTATAGTGACAGGGATGGAGGCACATGACCTTACCAGGCCATGGCTTAATTTAAAGTCCCAATTTCCCCCTTTCCCCCAATTAAAGTTATTTCAGGAGCATCCAAGTACTGTACATAATATGGTAAGCTACAAGCAATATAGAACAGAATAATAAAAAAAAAAAACATGTTTTCAATTTTAAACAGTGTTTACAAGAAACAGATGCCCAGAGTAGCATTTATGCCTACAGGTTAACACTAAAAAAAAAAAACGCAATTATGATGGAACTCCAACAGTAATAACCGTTTTAGCCAGAGACATGATATCTTGGTTGTAAGGTCAGTGGTCAAGTGCGCCCCTCTTTGCTCGAGCTGGACCTTAGTAGACACCAAGAGATTCCCTTGATCGATCGGGTAAGTCAGACACCATAAAGCACATGGATGGTCATGAAATACAATGTATTGAAAATATCTCAGAGCTTATATAGGGTTTACACAATTATACAGGACATAGAGTGCTAAGGTTGGATGGGGGGAGTGGTCTGAGATGGTGGAGTAGAGGCACACGAGTCTGAGGAGCTCCGTCCATCCACCCGGCTGTATGCAGTAGTGAGTGCGGCCGTATCCCTATATGCCTGAGCAGGCTACCCTCTCCCTGAAAACAAGCCCGGAATGAAGAGGAAAGATAATAAACCACAACGAACGCCAAAGCAGTTAGAAATTCCACAGTACTTCCCCCGTACGAGAGCAGAGGTCTCTAGAGATCGTGAGCTGGAGATACGAGGGGCGGCATTGTGTACAGCGTCCAGAGAGCCTGCACAGCTTGCTCCACCTAACCGGCCAGGAGCAGCGAAAGTGAAAGTAAGAATGCAGCATGTAGCAGAGGAGCAGACACAGAGATCTCCAGAGCAGCATGGAGGATTGCCTACGGGTGCA
Source organism: Lithobates sylvaticus (assembly GCA_028564925.1). Taxonomy (NCBI): domain Eukaryota; kingdom Metazoa; phylum Chordata; class Amphibia; order Anura; family Ranidae; genus Lithobates; species Lithobates sylvaticus. The sequence goes on along the minus strand of JAQSEC010001744.1, from coordinate 1,322,745 downwards.
GGAGACACGGATATTAAGACGCTCCTGAGGGTAATGCAGACTCTCCCGACGCGCTCAGATATGGAAGCAATAATAGCCCATATGGAAGAGACACACCGAAGGGACGTGGAAGGGGTGCGAGAAGAGGTGCAATGCCTGGCGGATAGACTGGAGCAGGATGAGACAGCACTGGCAGCTATGGAAGATCGAATTGCGCAACTGGAACAGGTACAAATATCACAAACTGTACAAACCCCCTATGTCCCCCCTATGCAGCTCCGTTTAGAGGAACTTGAGGACCGCAGTAGGCGCAAAAATTTGAGGTTCAGAGGGGTGCCTGAAGCGATAGGAGGGGAAATACTTCAGCATACAATAATGGAGATTTGTAAACAGCTGGCTATTCCCCCTCCTCCACAGGATCTAGAATTTGAGAGGCTACATAGAGCCCTGGGACCCCCCTCAGTGAATTTAAAGCGACCCAGAGATGTGATAGGATGCTTCCATCGCTACGCGCATAAAGAACTAATAAGCCGGAAGGCTTGGGAAATAGGAGAGATTGTCTATGAGGGACAGCAAGTAAAAATTCTCCCAGACCTGTCTCGTGCTACATTACAGCGAAGAGCTATGTTGCGTCCACTTCTAGATAATATTAAGAAGATTGGGGGGACCTATCGATGGGGGTACCCAATGTCATTAATAATAAAGAAAGACCAAAAGACATTTGTACTACGACACCCACTGGAACTTCCTGAGTTGTTCTCCTTTCTGGAGATAGAAGTAATGGAGGTCCCAAATTGGCTACAATACATTCAGGGACCTAGAGGAGGCATAGGGGCCCCAAAGACTGCGGAAGTACCATCACAGGAAAGAAGAGATGGTGGGGTCCAGGATATTGCGCCCCAAAGGGATGGTTAATAGAATGGACTTGAACTAATAGAGAGGATGCTTACGCATATGCCCCCCCCCTCCCCTCGTCTCCCCTAAGATCACTTTTTTCTTTGTTTTTTTTTTGTTTTTTTCTCGCCAACTTTTCTCCGTCCCAGGTCCCTCTCGTTAAAAATCTCTCCTTCCCTTTACTTCATTTATTCCTATCTATCCTGGTCCTCATTACATCAAACACATTTTATTAATCCCTTTCTTTTTTTCTTGGAACTCCTTATGCCCGGTCTGTTAAGGCCTCGTATTACACGGTGGAACAGATAGTAAAGATAATATTGTCCAATTGGACATCACAGATATCACAGATAATATACAAATGAGTGACATGTATTTATTATTTGCACGAAATTGTTTTGAATGTTTTTCTTTCTTAGAGGCAGATATGGTTGTATGTGGGACATGAGGGGGGGGGGGGGGGTTGGAGTTGCCCAGATATGGGTTGGATTTTTATTTATTTTTGTCTTTTTCATTTTTCGGAGTTTAAATCACAAATCACTAACCACATAAGACATTAGATGTAAGAAATAAGGTACTTTTTAGATAAAGAGACCCAATGAGGAGTAAGCAGCAGGGGAACTGTCCCTCAAGTAAATTAAATTTTGGGGGTCTTTTTCAAAAAAAAAATAAATAAAAAAAAAACGAACACTTATAAGTTATTTTACTTATTTATTATTTTGGTTATTTTAGCTTTGGCGATACACAACACACTTTTTTGTGTTTACACTAATGGCCTAGCAGACCGACACACGAGTTGAAGATATCGGAAGTAGATTATATATTAGGGGGATAAAGTGGGAAAAGTAGATACAGTAAAATGGACATGGATCTTAAATACTATGACCTAAGGAAGTAGGAATAAATGGATATTCTAAGAATTTAACACTAAAGTTGGATATTTGTCAAACTGAAGTACTAGGTATGACCTACAAACGGTCAAGGGTTTCTTGAGATACATGGGAGGAGAGCAAGAAATTAATTTCCTAATGATGGGGAGGGAAGAGGAGGGAAGGGGGGGAGGTGGGAGGGGACTTAGAGAGAGAAACGGGTGAGATATGAGGGGAGAGAGGAGGAGGCTGGGAGGAGGGGAGAGGGGGAGAAGGGAAAAAGGGAATGCAGCGGCACTATATCATAATTAGGGATTATAAAGATAGTCGGGGGGATGGACGGGGGGAGCCGGGCTCCCCTGACAACTCAGATCAAGTACCCCACATAGTTTAGCACCCACGGAAACCACAGGCGAGTGGTGTAGAGGTGGGTGCCCTCTTTGGAGGGGGGTAGGGGATTAGGTAAGGGAAGGGGGGAAGTACCCGATTGTTGGGTTTTTTTTTTTTGTATGTTCGACCCTTGAGAGATGGAGGGAATAAAGGTGACTTCACTAAATGTCAAAGGGCTAAATGTCCCAGAGAAGAGAAAGATGCTTCTTAATGATCTGAAAAGGTGGGGAACCGATATAGCATTTGTCCAGGAAACGCATTTTAGGGAGGATGGATTTCCCCTCCTACAGAACAGATTCTTTCCATGCGTATATCTCGCTTGTAATCAAGAGGCAAAATCCAAAGGAGTATCTATTTTAATTTCCAATCAGATCCCATGGTTACTTACAGATAAACGTTCAGATAAAAATGGTCGATTTCTCTTCCTTAAAGGGTCTATAGGAAGTGTTAAAGTAACTCTGGCCACGTTGTATTCACCAAACGCCCACCAAGACTCTTTTATGAGGAAAGTATTGTCAGAATTAACAGAATTTACAGAAGGGAAATTGATTCTAGGGGGAGATCTAAATATTCCCTTGGACCCCTGTTTAGACACTTCCTCAGGAAGGTCCGCTGTAACAGGGGGTATCAGGAAGGGCATAGTGCGGAAGCTACACGAGGAACGATTAGTAGATTTGTGGAGGATTATGCATGCAAACGAAAGAGATTATACCTTTTTCTCTAATCCCCACCAGGTGTACTCCCGCATAGACCTATTCCTGATACCACACTATCTACTCACTTCAGTTTTGGAGGTCCAGATTGGGAATATAACGTGGTCAGACCATGCCCCGGTTACCCTGTGCCTCTCTTTATCTGACGCGGTCTATTCCCCGGAGAGAAGGTGGCGCCTAAATGAGAGCTTGTTGCAGAACCCCGATATCCGGGAAGATGTAGCAAAAGAGATGACAGCGTACTTTCAGATGAATGATACTCCGGGGAGTGATCCGGGTATGGTATGGGAGGCACACAAGGCGGTGATCCGGGGGATTCTGATCAAACATGGATCAAGATTGAAGAGAGACAGAGAAAGACAGATAGGGAAATTGTTGGAGGAGGTTCGGGCTCTGGAACTCCAGCACAAGAGGACGCAAGCACCAGCTCTGGGGATAGAATTGGCACATGTGAGGCGACAGATTACAGATATCCTCCGGTTTAAAGCAAAAGCCGCATTACAATTAGGTAGAAAGGCATCCTATGAACTAGGAAATAAATGCAGTAAATTACTGGCAGGGAAACTTAAAGAAAAAAATACTACAGTATATGTACCCCAAATAAAGAGGAAAGATGGAAGATTAACTTCACTACCAAAAGAAATATCTCAAGTATTTGGAGAATATTACTCATCTTTATATAATTTAACTCCAACACCAGTGTCTGGGGACCTACTAGAGGAATATCTCCGCTCGGTGCGTTTACCGCGGGTATCATCACTAGATCGGCAAAAACTGGAAGCACCAATCTCCCTTGAGGAGTTAAATGTAGTTTTAAAAACAGTTAAACCTGGGAAGGCTCCAGGCCCGGATGGATTCTCTATACAATATTACAAAATTTTCTTTCCATTGTTGGGTAAACAGATGATAAAGATGCTTAATGAGATGGGCCAGACTGCCGCATTCCCACGGGATGCGCTTTTAGCATATATTACGGTAATCCCAAAGAATGGGAAGGACCCGTCGGAATGCGGCAGTTATAGGCCTATTTCTTTATTAAATGTAGATCTGAAACTTTTCACGAAGGTACTGGCCTCAAGATTGCAGCCATTGTTGAGCCAATTGGTAGATCTTGATCAAGTAGGATTTATTCCCTCGCGTGACGCAAGAGACAACACCATCAAGGTACTCAATTTGGTCCATTACGCAAACAAAATAAATATCCCCTGTGTCTTTCTGAGCACCGATGCCGAAAAGGCGTTTGATAGGGTAAATTGGCGTTTCCTGTTCGAAGTCCTGAGGCATGTGGGACTGGGGGAACATATGATTCAGTGGATCTCAAGTGTTTATACCACCCCACATGCCTCTGTGAGAGTGAACGGAGTATTTTCAAAATTGTTTAAGATTTCGAACGGTACACGCCAGGGTTGCCCTCTATCACCGTTGCTTTTTGCTTTATCGATAGAGCCATTATTAAGTAAGATCCGACAAAACCCGGATATTCAGGGACTACAATTGGGAGATAGGAACTATAAAGTCTCAGCGTATGCAGATGACCTGCTGTTCTCCATGTCTAACCCACACGTATCACTACCCAACCTTATGAAGGAGTTTGAAACATACAGTACCCTATCACATCTGAAAATAAACTATACTAAATCGGAAGCGATGGGGGTCGCATTACATTCTAGTCTGCGTAACTCCATTCAACCAAATTTTAAGTTTAAGTGGGTGACGGGGGCACTGAATTATTTAGGTACACATATACCATCTAACGAAAGAAACACTTTTAAAATAAACTTTCCACCGTTATACCAAACAGTAGGGCCCTTACTGGATAAATGGCATCATGGACTACATTCATGGTTTGGTCGTTGTAGTATTATCAAAATGAGTATCCTACCAAAATTTTTATACCTCTTTCAGGCACTACCGATTAAGATCCCGGCAGTTTTCCTTCGCCAAATTAGTTCACTTTTTACTAAATTTATATGGGCAAGGAAACGGCCAAGGATCAGTAGAGGTTTGATGACAATGCCTAAAGGCCACGGCGGAGTAGCAGCCCCAGACATATCTAAATATTACCAAGCAGTCCATCTCGGCCGAGTAGTAGATTGGTGTAGGCATAAAGAATTAAAACGGTGGGTAGACATGGAGCAACAGCTTAGCCCGGTACCTCTGCAAAGAGCACCCTGGTGCTATGCAGCTCTACCGGCATCTCTTAAAAAGCATCCTACAATAGGACCTACGCTGCAAATAAGTGCAAAAATTTGTTGTAACCACAAATATTCATCAAGACAATCTCCTATGTTCCCTATTCTGGGAAACCCTGACTTCCCACCAGGGATGGAACCAGGAGTCTTTAGGAAACTGTTAAATAGGGGATATTTTCAAGCTTCACATTTTCTTTCCTCAGAGTCCTGGCCTACAATCGCAGTTTTGACACAATTAGGAGGGCCCTTTGAAATAAAACTCTGGCAGGCGCTGCAGTTAAGCCACTTCTTGAGATCATTGGGAACACCGATAAACTATTGGCGCCAATTAACTACATTCGAACAATGCTTTGAAGGAAAAGAACCACTCCCTCGGGTCATTTCTAAAATGTATATGTTTTTAAATACCCCCGCAGAAGATTATGTAATGCCAAGTATAAATAAATGGGAAAAAGACTTTAATAAGACCTTTACCCCGGTACAGCGCAAGAATATTATTTACCTTACATTAAACACATCAATGTGCACACGAGTTCAGGAATGTAATTATAAAGTATTAACGCAATGGTATCTTACTCCATCAAGACTTAGTAGATTCTCAATAGGGGCCTCAGATCGATGTTGGCGATGTGAGAAGGAACGAGGAACGTTGTTTCATATTTTTTGGGCCTGTTCTAAGATCAGACAGTACTGGACAGATGTCCAGTCGATTTCCCAAAAATTTACAGACTTTAAAATACCACCAGACCCCGCCTTTTTTCTACTACATAGTTCACAAATTCCGTTGCAGAAATACAAGAAGTCAGTGTTGTGCCATCTGATAAATGCAGCTAAAGTTTGTATCACCTTGTGCTGGAGGGACTCTAGGCCGCCCACTATTGCAAGATGGTTAAATAAGGTCAGAGAGTTAGGGGCCATGGAAGATCTAGTCCTCTCGGCCCAAAACAAGAAAGAACAATATAATAAAACTTGGTCAGAATGGAACCGATTTGTATACTCAGACGAGGGAAAGAAGAGGATGACAGAAGATCTGGGGGAGTAGAGGTTTGCCCGTATGTCTATCTATACAGGGTGCATAGGCAGGTGTGTCTATAAATATATGTGTAGGTGTGCAGGCATGTGAATGTATATATATATATGTATAGTTATATATATGTAAGTAGGTGTGTATGTATATGTGTTTGTGTAGGTGTATATGTGTGTATATATACATATATATAGGTGTCCAGTAACTATGTACATGTATGCATATGGGAGAGGTGAATGTATATGTACGTATATATATTAAATCCCTCCATCTAGAGGGTCGGTCAGAAGGGGGAGGGGGGAGGGAGGAGGGGAAAGAGATAAGGGTTTTTTTTTTTTTTTTTTTTTTTTTTTAGTTTTGATAGGAATGGGTTTAGTAAAGGATAAAATTAAAGGGAGGCTTACAGAGTTAATTGAGGGGAAAGATGAAGTGAAGGTGGAGATACCTTACCTTCCCCTCTCCCTTTGTAGGGACATACACATAGGTATTGGTAAATGAAGATATATATATAAGTTTGTTTAGACAATTACGGAACATTAAGCTAGTATGAAATGAATAGTAGTCAGAAGAAAATGTGTATGTAATTATTACTGGAAATTGGAATTAATGTGAAATTAGAGGTTTTGCCTCCTTTTGAATAAATAAAGAAGAGTGCTAAGGTTAACCAATCATACAGTAAATGTCATGTCACATATATTTGCATAATTTGGGCGGACTGTCTGGAGATATGAGACATTAATCATTGGGGTTTTTTAGAAACTATTTATATATATATATATATTAAAAGATATTATTTTAACCTTTAAAAAGATGGTCTGACATATTGGAATAACAATAGCCCACGATGTGTCTGCAAGGTATTATTCATATTATTCCGGAATATGTCTTAACCACAAGTAACTTCCTGTGAGCTGTTATGCAAGCGCTGCAAAGCATGGTCACAAAGTTCTGCTTTTTAAGCCTTGCGTTCTAAGCTTAATATAAGATTTTTAGAGCAGTTAAAGCATCACTCCAACCCATGTATGTATTCATGAGCCCTATTCCTTAACATTGGTTAGCAGGCAACACACTGGTGTTAGCTTATAATGAACTGGTAAAAAGACAATGGTGTAACTTATAATGTAAAGAAAGGAAGGAAGGAGGAGATACAGAGGAAGGAGAAAGTAGTAAGATGGGGTGAAAGAAAGGAGAGGGGAAAGGGGGGTGTACCATGAGGAGGTCCTGGGCAAAATTGGGACTCCAACAAAGATTTTTGTTGAAGATACATCAACATACAATAGTACAGTCAGTGTAAAGTCCAGCGGAAACACACCCGCCACTGAGAACAATTTTAGAAAACCAGTAAGCCTGTTAATATACAAGTTTACAGTAAGTTTTGCACCATATACAGAGAGAAACCGTCCCCTCTCGAGTATTCTGTCAAGATACCCTGCAGAGATACACCAAACTAGCCAGCATTGAGCCTAAGTAGCCTATCCATGGTCAAATCCACCAGAGCAAGCCCTGGAACAGCCAACCACGGAGATGCTTGGAGAGATATGGATTTGGTCCTAAATTTATGAAGTGGGTTCAGCTACTTTACCAGGCACCCTCAGCTAAAGCGGTGGTGAACGGATGGCCGCCTCGAGTGTTTGACCTCAGTAGAGGCACGAGACAAGGCTGCCCCCTATCCCCACTACTTTACGCCCTGGCAGCGGAGCCTTTTGCAATATCGATCCGAGCAAACCCAGAGATAAAGGGGTTGAGAGTGGGATCCTTGACCGAAAAAAATCAGCATGTATGCAGACGATACACTGCTGTATTTGGCTGATTCGGGTCCATCTCTCCACACGGAACTCCAAACGATCGAACAATTCTGGATATTCTCTGGATTCAAAATTAATTGGGATAAGTCTCAAATCCTACTACTAGATAGTTTTCCACCCCTGGAGTCCCAGACTAGATTGCCACTACAACACGGCAGCGTTATCAAATACCTAGGGATACATATATCCAGATCCCCTGCGGATTACAATTCTCTTAACATTGAACCCCTCTTCTCCCTTGTTAAAACTAAAATAAGGATTTGGACCTGCCTTCCTCTTGGGATAAGGGGCCGCATAAATTTAATTAAAACTATCTTACTACCCAAAACCCCCCAAAAATGGCATACCCTGATATACATACCTCTGAAATACTTTAAATTCCTAGAGGTCCTACTGAAACCTTTTGTCTTGGGAACTGGCAGACAAAAACTGGCATGGAAAACACTCAAAAACCCAACTGATCTTGGAGGCACAGCCCTTCTCGATTTTAATCTATATTACATGGCATCGAGGTGGTCAGAACTATTTCACCTCGATAAGAGGCATAGAGAACGATTTATTACTCTACTTTGTCCAAAGTGGCCACAGCACACTAAGGATCCGATCTATGCGATGACAACAGGCTCAAGAAGTACTGATCCAGGGAGAGATAGGTTGTGTCTATCATTCCACTATAGATGTATATGGGACCTAGCCTCATCCAAACTAGGAATACCACCATATAACGATTATACACCGATACGGCATAACAGGAGTCTCCCGGAATTCCTTAAAATACAAGACACAGGGGCCTGGACCACTCTGGGTATATTTTATCTACACCTCTTAGCAGGTGGAAACCCCAAGACATTTAATACACTTAGAGAGGAATTCATGCTCCAAAACCACATGTTTTTTAGATTTTTGCAGCTGCGTCACACAATGCAATCTCAATTTCCACATTCCCTCCCGCTCCCTACCTCTAATGTTATTATGGCAATCATCAAGAGCACAGACCCTCACAAACTCATCTTGGATTTCTATAGCATGCTCTCCACCCCTGTTTCTACCAAACTAGCATATGACCTGAAACCCCGATGGGAAAGACAGGTGGGACCAATGGAAAATGGAGAATGGGAAGAGGCATTGGAATCCTGTAAAGCAGTGTCCCCTAAGCTTTCGGATAGATTATCACAGATCTACATTATTCACAGGGCATATCTTACACCCCATTGAGTAGCTAGATACAAACGCAGCCAGTCCATAGTATGTTTGATGATAAGAGATGGGCACATTCTTCCACCTAATTTGGGCATGCCCCAAAATACAAGGTCTATGGAAGCAAGTTGTAACCTTCCTGCACGACACCATGGGTTCACCCTTAGCACTAGATTTGAAGCAATGCCTTCTGGGAATATTTCCTGACACAATAGATAAATTTACGAAAATTTTCCTCCATGAGACGTTGTTTTCGGTTAGGAAGGTTATAGCAAAAAAAATGGATGAGGCTTATACCTCCCTGGATTGGGGAGTGGATTACGGAAGTAAATAACACCTTACCATACAAAGAAAATGCATATATATTAATAGAGGATGCCCAGACAAATACAACAAAATATGGGACCGATGGCTACAGGAGTCTGAAACTTGCACATGATGACAGCTAGACAGCTTGAAATAATCATACAAAAGAGTGTTTTATTGAATATCATTTATTAAAATGTCTGTACCCTAAGAAATGTACCCACACAGTAAAGCGACTCATAATATACAATGTACTCACAGGAATACATAGACTTGTGTGTAATAGTTACCGAACGTATATGGATGTAAACATGAAGTGTATTCACAAATTGATTAATAAAACTTTTGTTCAACGTTAAAAAATCCATGAACCATATTTTATCTAGGTCTAAGACTTTTCCTAAGAATTTTTGTTCAAAATTCTATCCATCTATGGCAAGCTTTAGGATATGGCTGGAATTGAAGAAAATAATTCAATGTGAAATGATAAGATCACAGTGGAGCCTCGGATTACAAGCATAATTCATTCCAGCAGAATGCTCGTAATCCAAAGTACAGAAAATAATTTGTTCCGCATTGACTTCAATGGCATGCAATACCACATGCGCTCAGAGGCGGGGGGGGGGGGCGCCGGAGAGCCTCGGAAACGGACAAAAAGGCCCGAGCACACCTCGGCAAACCTCGGAAAGACTTTGTTCCCAAGATTTGTCGAGGTCAGCCGAGCTGTCCTCGGGCCTTTACGTACATTTCCGAACGACACAGTTTGGCGACGTTTGGCTCTGCTCCGGCGCCCCCCACCTCAGGCCAAACATGGTACTGCACACCGTTTTGGCCTGAATCGTGTTCGTTTTGCGAGACAACACTCGCAAACCAAGTTAAAACTTTTAAAAATACAGTGCTCGTATTGCGAAACGCTCGTTAACCGTGTTACTCGCAATCCGAGGTTCCACTGTATTTGAATTCCATGTTTGCCACATAAATGGATGACATAAAGCTTAGGCAATTTATTTAACATTGCAAGTGTGTACATCGCATTCATTACTACTGTAATACTCCTTTCACACTGGGGTGGTGCGGGTGTTAGCGGTAAAGCACCGCTGGTTTTAGTGGCGCTTTACCATTGTTATAACGGCGATTTAATCCCAGAAGGGATCAAAAAGGGGTTAAAAGCGCCCGCTTAGCGCTGCTTTCATAGTGATTTCAAGGCGCTTTAAAAGCGGCGCCCATTCATTTTAATGGGCAGGAGCAGTGTGGGAGCGATGTATACAGTGCTTTTCACTTAGGGGTGTACTCACTTTTGTTGCAGCGGTTTAGACATTAATGGCTGAGTGTTGAGTTATTTTGAGAAGACAGCAAATTTACACTGTTATACAAGCTGTACACTCACTACTTTACATTGTAGCAAAGTGTCATCTCTTCAGTGTTGTCACATGAAAAGGTATAATAAAATATTTGCAAAAATGGGGTGTACTCACTTTTGTGAGATACTGTAGCTAAGGCTTTACAAACCAGCAAATGTAAGATTTTTTTTTTGAATTTATTTGAGATGCACAATTCTGTTACCCACAGAACAAAAATGGTGAACAAAAAGACGTGTAAAGCCCCATACACACGGTCGGAAAATCCGACCACCAAATCCATTGGATTTGGTCCGACGGATTTAGTCCAACACTGGTGTTGCATACACACGGTCGGACAAAGTTGACGGAAAATCCGATCATTCTGAACGTGGTGACGTTTGTCGCCTACGACAGGACTACGTAGAGGCTAGTAGCCAATAGCTTTGGTCTTGTAATGTGATCTGAGCATGCGTGGCACTTTGTCCGTCGGAATTCACTACACACGATCGGAATTGGTATGATCGGACTTTGTTGTCGGAATATTTATAGAGCAGGAGATAGAATTTTGTCCGTTGGACAATCCGATGGAAACTGTCCGATGGTGCCTACACACGGTCGGAATTTCCGACAACATTGTCCGATAGGACAGAATCCATCGGAAAATCCGACCGTGTGTATGGGGCTTAACAGTCCATGGTCAGACAAGAACTCTGCATGTGGTGTGATGAGAGATTTTTTTTCAATCAGAATAGTTTAACACAAATAATATCCAAACAAACTGTAGACAGTTTCAGTCCTTTACAGAAGAAAGGTACATACATGCAAACCATTCTGACATATGTTTATAACTATAGAGGTTATATCCTTATCAAACACAGCAGGTTCTACGACATCAAATTATGTTATTTAAAATACAGGTAGAGAGTTTGGGCTGTCATCTCATTACAGTTTTGGTTAAGTACAAATTGACTTTAATGTGTATGAAAAGGCACACATGCTATCAGACGTTAGGCTTTATAAATTTTACCCAAAAGTCAATGCATTGTGCAGAGTCCTTCAGCTGGCTAAATGAACATTCATATAAATGCAGCATATTAACTGACCAAGAAACAGATGGATCACTTGTAAATTATTACATTTTAGGAATCTATGGGCATACTGCATAAAGCAATGACAGGGGCAGAGATGATCTGCAAAATGCAATAAGCCATGGTAACCAGATTTTGCTTTTTGAAATCAGATCAGATTTTTTTTTAAATCATATCAGTGAATTTAACTCCGGCTCACCAGGCCATTTCATGTGGCTTTTGCACCTCTCCTGCAGCTGGGGCACCCCTCTCACCTCTGTCCCCACCTTTTCTCAGCTGTTGGCGGCAGAGAGGACAAAACTCCTCCTACAAATTGTGCACCTCTCTGTGCAGCTGCAGCAACCCTTCGTCTGCACCTTCCCTGGTCTCTGGACCTTGCACTTTCTGCTTCCCAGCTCTGCCCCAGCTTCTCTCCGGCAGCATCTCAGAGTAAGGGTGGTGCACTGTAATGTAAGGGAGGATGGGGGACTCTTGATTTCTGATGTAAGGGGGGATGGGGTGCTCTGGACATCTGCTTATAATTATTATTTGAGGATAATATAATTCTATGCCAGCTGAAAAGGCAGGTCGTACACTGCTGGTATAATCAACAAGAGACTATATTGTAGACTGCTCAGACAGAACACCACGGCAGAACTATGTTCTGTCTGAGCAGTCTCTAATAAAGTTTAATGTGGATGATACCAGCGGTGTGCGACCATCCTTTTCAGAATTGCATCATCTGCTACATGAGTATGAGTGGGCTCTGTGCTGGCCTGCACCTGCACTTCACAGTCTAAAGGAGAAGTATATCCAAAGCTTTTTTGGTTGTACTTCCCCCATGGATCAAAGGAGTGCCGTTTGTTCTGCACTCCTGTGACCTAATTTCAGCTGACAGGGGGCTAAAGCCCCATCGGCTGATGTCACAGAGCTAGTCCAGGAAAAGATTCTGGCCATATGGTCCGGATCCATCCAGATGCTTGGACTGACAGTCACCGGCTCTCTTCAGCTTGAAGACCGAGAGCTGTATGACTAGCGGTGTTTGATCGCTCAGTTCTTGGTCTTAGAGCCAGCAGGGACCTAGGCGAGTATGATTTTTTTTTTTTTTTTTTTTTTTACTGAAACCCATACTTCTCTTTTAAGTATGAAGTTATTACTAAAAACAGTAATAATCAAATGTAGACGCGATTATTTAATGTGATAAAGAGTAGATACATTTAAATAGTCATACAGATAGAACTGGCCCTTTGACGGCAACCAAAATGCTAATGCTGATGTGGCCCATGATGAAACTGAGTTTGACACCCCTGCAATAGAGCATCACTATACATTAGATTACATTTTTATAGCTGGTCATGAAGAGAATAGGCTGGTGACACACCAATCTTCTTCCATACATTAATATATTAGGCCCATTGACATCAATATTCCTGTGCTCATCTACTGGCATATTTAACAAAATATTAAAGAAGAACTTCACCCACTTATGTGTTTACATTTTAATCCCTTCTTACATTTTTTGCTGGTTTAATCACAAAAAACAAACATACACACATTCCCAGCAATTCCAGCACTTTTTTTATAGTCATCTGCTGTTAATCCAATCCCGCACCATCATCTGCTTTTTTTACATCTTTAGATGCCGGCTGTCTCTTCCTAGTTGTTGCAGCTAGACCCGCTGAAGAAGCACGTGAGCATATGCTGCGGATTGCCTTGAAGCCTCCTAGGATGCTTGACGCAAGTATCCAGGTCGAGACAGCCACCAGCTGATGACATTCTATGGTGCATAGACATACGCCGTGGATTACCTAAAAGCCTCTTGGGATACCTACGTCACACATCCCAGTAAAAGTTCAAGAATTACAGAAATGTGGGCCATGAAAAAGTATTTACAGAAAGAAAAATCTGTGATTGTGTGAAAGGCGGTGGGAGTAATTTAATGGAAAGTGAAAGAAGAGGGTGAAGGTCCACTTTAGGCTATACAGAACATGTCTGCACTATTTTCATTCCTCCAGTACAGTTTTGCAACATTCTGTGGCATTTACAGATATTTTTGCATAGTCTGAACCTGTCTATTCTCTAGTCAAACAAACATCATTGTACAAAATATAACAAAAAATCATTTTAAATAAAATTTGCAAATTCGGACAAACTGACTGCTGAAAGTGTAATTTCTTTAGATTCTCTAAAATCTCATGATAACTCCATAATCTGTCCAGTTCCACTTTGATTAGCAGTGTTACAAGGGCATAAATGTTATCAACTCTACTGCCTCGAGAGGCAGTGTGGGACTTGGTCTTGTCTTTGTGGAGACTTCTGGTGAATCCCCATAGCCTTATCAATGTCATTAGGACAATCCCAGTTTACAGAAATGCAATGATGAGGCTCTTGTTACACATTTGTGATGTCTTATTAATGATGCAACAGCTTGAGGTCATTAAGCTTTTAAGAACATTATCACAGATTTTAGGCTTGTCAAGAGGAAGGCAATATGTGCATTGCTCTATGCACGTACGATCTCCAGTTGTGTAACAATTTTGTTCCCGTGAAAAATTAGATGACAACTCTGCCCAAAAAAACATTTGTATATAAAAAATAATATAGTCAAGTTTTCCTAATTCTCTTCTAAGAACACAGTAGGGAAGACACGTAGATATGGTCGAAGGACTGCAACAAAGACTTTAGCAACTACTATAAAACATCCATAGGATGTGGATCTTCTTGCCAGTGGAACTGTGATACATATGACAATTCTATAAAATGATGCATGTAAACAGAATTAAAGTGTTTGCAGACTTGTGTATTTCTACACTATATTGTCTAAATGTACGTCCAAATGTGTAAAATGTATAAAAGTATATCACTACATATGTAGAAAGAGGCTAAAACCATTTTAAACACAGGCACCGAGTGTTGGGAAATGCTGGTTTTCAGAAATGTTCGTCAGAAAGATCTTTACAAAACAAGCTATTTAAGAGCTACAAGAAGACCGAGAACACTAGACAACATTGAAAAAAGCTCTGTAAACCCTACCAACCAATGAACAGTAATCACACTTTTCTTGGGTAATACAGTACCTAATGGTATTCAGGTAAAAGAATGTCCATGCTCGTTGGGATTTTACAGTTAGCAAAAGCAACATGGCACAAGAGGCTAATCCATATTTGTTGTGGAGGAAAAACAATGTTTTAGGATTAGCTTAGAAGCATTAGGTGTGCACATACCCTGAAAGAAAGAAACAGCTTCTGATGACTGTAAAATTATATCCAACTGTTTATAGGCATTACCTGTTACATGGTTCATACTATAGGGTCAGATATCAGCAGAAAAAAACGTGAATGGTAATGCTCTCTAGCAAAAGAAACACATTTAGCACTTATTGTCCGTAATATTGTATATAAAGCATCCTTTCAAATTATTTAACCATTCGAGGGACAGATCTGCCATATTGCCTGAAAGTCTCCACTCAACACAAGGCATCGAATATTCATGAACTCTCTAGTTAGTTACATGTCAAGATAATAAAATGGCAAAAAAGGGGTATCCCAGGTAGGGCAAGGTCAGACAGGCTTCCTGGACAACAATTTTAGCACTGGAAAATATGTTCTAAACATAATATGTAGAGGACATTTAATAGAACTAATGCTGTGTACACACTAGCGGAATTTCCGACAGAAAAAATCAGACAGACTTTTTTTTTTCTAAAATTCTGAAGGACCTAGAAATAGAACATGTTCTAAATATTTCCGACGGAACCAATTCCTATTGGGAAGACCGCTTGTCTGTATGCTGTTCCGACGGACCAAAAACGACGCATGCTATGAAGCAAGTACGAGACGTAAGCTATTGGCTACTGGCTATTGAACTTCCTTTTTCTAGTCGCGTCGTACGTGTTGTACGTCACCGCGTTCTTGGCGATCGGACTTTGGTGTGATTGTGTGTACGCAAGACAGTTTCAGCGGAATTCTGTCGGAAAAACCTTCAGAGTTTATTCCGACGGGAAAACCGGTCATTTGTACGCGGCATTAGTCTAGGGATCAGATATTTACCTAGTGAATAACAATGAAAGACTGAATATCCGTTAAGTTCAACCTCATAACTCCTCTAGCTCTGGTCTAGATGAAGGCAAAATAAATCCCCTGGGAATAAATCCACTGAGCAAAAGAAATCCTTCCATGTCAGCTTATTTTTTTCTTACATGCACCATTTTTTGGAGTTTGGTAAGAGGACCCCCACTATATGTTTCATTTTCAACTTTACAATAATCTAACAAAAAGATCACTAGTATAACATAATGTTTGAACACTGTATCTGTTAAAGTGGTTCTAACGTCAAAACGCTTTTTATCTTAATGCACTCTTTGCATTAAGGTAAAACCTCCCCACTACATGTTTCTGCCTCCAATGCCGTGACATTGACCTGTTCCGCCCCCCATTCCTAAACATTGACCTGCCTGCTTAAATGATCCAGCGATGTCCTGTCTGCAGCCCCGCTCTCCTCTCTTTGTGGCCTTACAGGAAACTCTGAGAGCAGTGGGAGTCACAGGCTCCTGCTGTTGTCAGTCAAACTCCTATGAGGAGTGAGAGGGGATGGGGCTTACCGGCACTGTGTGCGTTTATGGACACACACAGCCCGAACCCGGGGAAAGTCAGCACGGCTGCTCCCTCAGCTCATGGCTTGCTGAGGGGATACACGCAGGAAGGAGGCATGGAGAGCGCCAGTGGGGGATTCCAGAAGAAGAGGTAAGGGGCCACCCTGTGCAATAATATTGCACAGAGCAGGTAAGTATAAAAAAGAAAAAAAATGATTTACTGATAAATAATAGCTTTTACAACAACTTTAACTAAAGAAAATCTCAGGGCTCAGAGTTCCTGTCTGACTTTAACTTAAAGAGACATATTGTGGTGTAAAATTAAATCCCCCAAAAGGTGACAACACCCTTCATTACTTTCAATGGTGGGAGAGATCAAGCTCACAACAGTGACAATTTCAAAAAAACGTTTTACAAAAAAAAAAAAAAAAAAAATGAAATAAGGTGTGCTACCAAAACTTAAACATTACTGTTCTATTCACTATCATTTCCCCCAGCACGATCAAATAAGCCTGATATTTTTATCCAAAAACCATAAATAACATTCTTGGTTTTGGATGGTGCATACTGTAACTGTTCATTTAATTATTATGTATGTACAGTATATCACCAAACAACTACCTATATATATTTCTATTCGTTTTCACTGTGAAGCGTGCCAAACAGATCCATTTAGTATGTTTGCCTATATCTATACTTTCATTAGGTTGTCTCTTCTACTTGTGTATCTGATTCCACGATACAGGCAGATTGTTGAAGAAAGTGAAATTTATTAGTAGCAGACTTTAAGAGGGTAATAGGATTTTCATGAATATATTTATGTGTTTTTAGATGATGTTCCTTCCATTGTGTTACAGCATATAAGATTTTCTAATGCCTGACTTTTTCTATTGTCACTAACTCTGAACTACGTAATACGCTGTTCAACCCAATCATGCCTTTGAATATTCATGGTCAAGTATTTTTCCTGTAAAACTGGGGGTATTAGATATTTGATCTCTAAACAAAAACTTTATACACCACATTATGAGATATAGAATTTGACAGAAAAAGCACTTTAGGAGATGGTTACCAACAAACATTTTTTAATGAGATGATGACCTGATGGTAACCAAGTACCTGCTTAGTGCCTGGAGGCTAAATATAAACCAGGTAGAAGTGTTGTTCATTCATTGACACTGCAAGGTATTTTCACAAAAAGATCAAAGGAAAATTCCTAAAATGTCATAAAAGTGTCTCTCAGTGCAGAGAAAGTCCTTTTTTTAAGGAAAAAAAAGAATAAGTCATGGCACCAGATGGAAGCCTCTGTCATCTGGGTCTTTTGTGGGTGACAAATAATAAAACACGTCTGATGGCATGTAGGCGATCCTTCAAGGATGTCATCGCGAGTATGGTTAGCTGTGCCTTGTTTTCTAGAGGCAACACGGCCAGCATCCACCAACACCAGGCTGGGCCACTTGGACTGCTCTGAAAGAGAAACAGATATCAGTTGATTCTTCCCTCAATACTTGCTACAACCTTTGGACACTACTGGGTAAAATATGTACCGTATTTATCGGCATATAACACGCACTTTTTTCCCCTTACAATCAGGGGGAAATCGTGGGTGCGTGTTATATGCCGATCCCTGCCGATCTCCGCTGACTTTACACACACACAAAGCCGAGTGTACTCAGCTAGGCTCGGCTCTGCTCACAGTCAGGGGCGGGACTGCGAGAGGAGCCGAATCTAGCTGAGTACACTCGGCTTTCTGTATGTCGGTGGCGCTCGCTCCTCTCCTCTCGCAATCAGTGGAGATGGGCGGGACTGCGAGAGGAGCCGAGTGTAGCCAAGTACATCAGCTTTGTGTATCTCGCCGGCGCTCGCTCATCTCCGCTCACAGTCAGCGGAGATCGCGCCAATTTTAAATAATCAGCGGCTGGGCAATGCTGCAAAGAGACTGGCAATGCTGTAGAGCTGCACAATTAATCGTCAAGAATCGTTATCGCAATCTTGACCAAAGTGTTTCACAATTCTTTCTATGCAAAGAATTCTCTCTGCTCTTCTTCACAGCTGTCAAAAGAAAGGAAGAGAAAAACTGGGCAGTCTGCCAAGAATCACAACATTCTTTATCAGTTGAACTTAACTATAAACATTGTAACAATTTGTCAATGGAATAGACTTTGTGTGTAAGTGAAAAAAGTTTAACCACTTAAACACTAAACTGACATTTGTTGAATTCAAGTTAAAATAATTTTTTTTTGCTAGAAAATTACCCCCAAACATTATATATATTTTTTTAGTAGACACCCTAGAGAATAAAATGGTGGTTGTTGCAATATTTTATGTCACACTTTATTTGCGCAGCGGTCTTTCAAATTAAATTTTTTTGGAAATTAATTAAAAAATTAATAATAAAAAAAAAAAAAACAACCAGTAAAGTTAGCCCATTTTTTTTTTTTTTTGTATAATGTGAAAGATTTTACGTTGCGAGAATCGTGATCTTTTTATTCCAAGCAACAAATTTGTGATTCTCATTTTGGCCAGAATCGTGCAGCTCTACAAGGCTGCAAAGGCACTGGGCAAGGCTGGAAAGGCACTGGGCAAGGCTACAGATGGACACTGGCCAAGGCTGCAGATGGACACTGGGCAAGGCTGCAGATGGACACTGGGCAAGGCTGCAGATGGACACTGGGCAGGGCTGCAGATGGACACTGGGCAGGGCTGCAGATGGACACTGGGCAAGGCTGCAATGATGGACAAGGCTGCAGATGGACACTGGGCAAGGCTGCAATGATGGACAAGGCTGCAGATGGACACTGATAAGGCTGCATTGATGGCCATTTAAATGTAATTTTTTTTCCTTTAACTTCCCTCCTAAAAGTTTTTCTCCTTAAAATTCCCTCCTAAACTTGGGGTGCGTGTTATATGCCGATAAATACAGTACCTACAGATAAGGGTTTGTCTATATTGTATTGCAAAGTATTACCTATAAAAAAGGCTGTATGATTTACCTAGTGCAGTCATACAATGGTACCATTTTTCCATTTGCACTTCTTTGTTCATCACTATACACTTACCTGTGGATCAGATTCTTTGCTTGGTATGGGCCCAAAATGGTTAAGGATTTGCGCTTTTAAATTGTCCTTTAGAGAAGTAAACCAGCCAAAAGCTTGATCATAGACAGCATTGTGTAACAGAAGTAGCGCCTCATATTCCTGTCCTTCCACCTGTGGGACATACACAAACAAAAAGAAACATATGACAATAACCTTCTGTAAAAGGGGGTAAATGGTCTCATGAATTTAAAAGCTGATTTTGCATAGTTCTGGAGCCAGTCGGTCAAACCTAGAATATAACAGCAACCAATAATGTGAACAGCCTCCAAAGCCCACACCCTCGAAAATTAAATAAGAAAATAATATATCTCACATCCGGAGGCCAAAGAAGAAGAATTCTACAAACCACTACTGTAAAAATATCTGATTTATAGCGCTACCACGGAAGTGTAAATATAAAAAGAAAAAAAATATATAAATTCTATGCAACCAACTGCTTGGTAAACAAATTTTATTATTTAAAAAAAAAAAATCTTAAAAACACAGAACTCATGCTAAAAACAAAGAAATACCTATTAAAAAAAAAAAAAAAAACACTACCCAAAACTACCTTCTGGTGAAACCCTAAAAGAGCACCACCCCTATTCCTATCCTTTTTGTTTATCTTGTATGCTATATATGCCTAACATGCTTAAACATATATTTATTCTCTAGGATATATTTATGCATTTTTTTCACCAGAAGGATCGTTTTTTGAGTAAAGTTTGTTTTTAATTGGGATACCTTTGTTTTCAGCATATTTTCTGTGTCTGATTTTCCTACAAATAATGCAATTTGTTTGTTAAGCAGTTGGTTGCATACTGAACTGATACTGATTGTAAAAATATATATATATATTCTTTTTATATTTAAACTTCTGTGGTAGCCTATAAAGTAGATATGTTTACAGTAGTTGAGATTTAGAAGCTAACTTGATATTTTAAAGAGTGGAACAAAACAATGGCCAGCTGACCGAACTATAAACGGATACCAGCAGAAGGTAACCACTGACAGTAGTTTTTTAGTAGTACATGGTGGAGGCACATAAATAGTCACATCCTACAAGACATGGGTAGAAATGGAATTATATTTTAGAAGTCACATGCTGATCTTATCTATGTGCAATATAGATGGCACAATCTGGTCACAATGCAGTGAGAAAATATCTGAAAAATTGCCTGATTTTCCCTTTTTGAACTTGTAGATCTTGTCCTGCACATTTAGCGATCTGTATCCTGATCTACTATCTTGGTGACAACTCAGTTTGTCTCTTGGCTCTGTACCCTGCTCTTCTATTCCAATAAACATTCAGCTTGTATTCTGGCATCGGCAATTCTGGTAAAGGCATGGCTTTCCTTCTAGTTTCTGTCCATCTGCTGTCAACCTCCAGTCTACATTCCAACAAGGTTTTATTGCCAACAACCCTGAACTCCACACTTTACTGTAGCTACTTCCAGCCCTGGCCACTGGTCATCTCACACTGGACTATACAACTATGCTATATCATTTGCTGTTTCCTCATCAGTTCGCTTGGGAAAACAAAGCAGAGGCAAATGACCTGGGAGTGTCATGCAGTGAAGTCTAAAATCTCTCAAGGGGTTCGCTAGTAAAAACCAGGCCATTCTAAGGTAGCTAATACGACGTGATAGTTGCCCAGTTTGGCCATTTGTGGCCACAGCCGATTACTATTCTATGTCTAAGGGGCTAGTCAGAAGTTGGAACATTTGTAACACTTGCAATTGTTCTTCCCCAAAATAAGTGGTATCAACAATATCTACATCCACTACTCTTTTCCTGCTTTCTGATAAAAATTAGAAGCATTTTGTAATACTTAGAAGATTATCTGCAATCTGAATTGTATGGGTTATCTTGACTTCATGCCAGTTCTCAATGTTGTTTTAATTCTGGAGCTATTGGTGCAAAGAAATCCTGCTGCTTACCCTAATGCCTCTATGTCGCAAAGCATACCTATTACTAAAGCATTGCCTAACACTTAAAGCGGCGGTCCGCCCCATACTGCAGCTGCTGGCCTTTAATAATAGCACACTTACCTGTCCTGGAGTCCAACGATGTCGGCAACGCAGCTGATGTATCCCAAAAGGAAAAAAAAATCTATTTGCTGTAACTGCTTAGGTATTAGCTGGATTTAAATTTGCTAGTCCATCTACACCCCCCCCCCCTTCCCCCCACTCCAAAAGGTGCCCCCTGTGCTCATTCAGTTTAGTGGCGTCTCTCTAACATAGAATGCATGTTACTGGCCAGATCACCAGGTTAAAACAGAGATAAAAAAAAAAATCATATCTACTGATTGGTAAGCTGCAATATATTACATTTTTTTTATTTTGGGTTTAATACCGCTTTAATGCTTCATGCAAGAATACTTATCTTAAAGCGATATTAAAGCCTTTTTAAAAAAAAATAACAATCATGTTATACTTTTCTGCTTTGTGCAGTGGTTTTGCACAGAGCAGCCCGATCCTCTTTTTTCCCGGGGTCCCACAGCGGCGCTCCTCCCTCCTGCCGGGTGCCCCCCACAGCAAGCAGCTTGCTCTGGGGGCACCCAAGCAGACACACTCCTGAGCCACGGCTCTGTTTGTCCATTCACACATGGAACCGCAGCTCAGCTGCTCCTGCTGCTGCCAAAAGCTCTTGTAGACATTGCTGGATCGATAGGGGGCTCAAGTAAGTAATGGGGGGGGGGGGGGGCTGCTGCACACAGAAGGTTTTTTACCTTCATGCATAGAATGCATGAAGGTAAAAAAAACTTGTGCCTTTACAACCACTTTAAACTTAATAATGATGGTTTAACTACCTCCCCAACATTAAACCCTTAAACTGACCCCAGCACTTAACCTAAGTGAGCCCCCCAACACTGAACAATTGGCTTCCCCTCAAACCCCCTAGGACCTGAATCTACAAATAACCTAAACTAAGTCTTAACATAGAACTAACTCCTTATTGTATATACTCTCTCCCTTGGTGTGAGCCCATACTTAACACTGCTACCACAGTGTATACACCCTCATTGGTGATACATTCAGAGTAATATACCGTATCTATTATTTATTCTTTCTAGCCAATTGTTAATTTTGGAGTTTGAGTCAGATAGGGTAATCAAACGTATATTTAACATCTGTATGTGTCAGAATTATTTTTAGCTGTACTACCTTTTTGTCTTCTAAATATTCAATATTTGCAGTGTTGTAACCATCTCTTTGTCCATGACTCAAGACTTTAAATCTACTCAGGCCAATGGTATCAACAACTGAGCGACCATCTGGAAAAAACTTCACATCCCTCACTTGTAACATGCATCCATAGTCTGCAAACCTGAGAACGACAAGAAGAATCTTAGTGCAAACAGACCCTATCTAAATGAAATTTAATGTTAAAAATGTAAGGTTGCATGCCTAGTAATAGCATTACCCATTAGGTATGTTGTTGGGCAAAGCAGGAATTAATACTTAACATGGTAAATATGTCCAGGGCTAGTATATCGATTTGTCAAATGTACTTTTTATTTGCAGAATTGTATAAAGGGCAAGGAGACTTCAAGTGAACGTGAAAAAAATGTTCTTTCATTTTAGGAAGGGGTTCTTTACAGTTATGCCACGTACACATGATCGGACATTCCGACAACAAAATCCATGTTTTTTTTCAGGCGGATGTTGGCTCAAACTTGTCTTGCATACACATGGTCACACAAATCTTGTAGGAAATTCAAATCGCCAAGAAAGCGGTGACGTACAACATGTATGACGAGCCGAGAAAAATGAAGCCAGTGCGGCTCTTCTGCTTGATTCCGAGCATGCGTGGAACTTTGTGCGTCGGAATTGTGTACACATGATCGGAATTTACGGATTTTAACAGATTTTGTTGTCGAAAAATTTGAGATCCAGATCTCAAATTTTGTTTGTCGGAAATTCCGACAAAAAATGTCCGATGGAGCCTACACACGGTCGGAATTTCTGGAAAACAGGCTCCCATCGAACATTTCCCGTCGGAAAGTCCTACCGTGTGTACACGGCATAAGAGTGGTTAATCCATACCAAATAAAGTAGTAATGGTGAACACAATAACAGAATTTAAAAGAGTTAGTTCACCTTTTCATTTTTTTGGAAAAGGTGAACTAACTTACAACACCCTCCCCATTCCTCCGATCATTTCTGCATGTACCTTAGATGATCTCCATCTTCTGACACTCTCTCTATCTGGTATTACACTCCAGCATTTTAAACTTGTGAGCATTCATTGGTCAACGCTACCCTCGTGTTGACCAATAAGATTCTTTGCTTTGTTAAGGGTCTGAAAGGAACCTCAAAAGGATTTTCGTAGGTCTGTGCGGTCACATAGCTAGTGGGACCAATGACAGCCTCTAGAGCTGTTTTGTGAAGTTTTAAAGTGCCAGACTGTTATATTGGCTGGGCAGGGTGATGGAATAGGGGGATCATAGAAGATACATCCAGCGAGGACTGGAGGGGTGAAGAGGTTAATTCATCTTTTCATTTCTTGTGAACTAACCCTTTGAAAACTGATTGGATAATCATACCCGAGGTTAATAATACTAAGACCCCTTTCTCACTGAGGCGCTTTACATGCGCTATAGCGCTAAAAATAGCGCCTGCATAGCGTCTCTCCTGTCACTCCAATGTGAAAGCCCTCGGGCCTGCAAGCAGCTTCTTTGAGGCGCTTTAGGAGCGGTGTATACACCGCCCCTGAAGCGCCCCTGCCCATTGAAATTAATGGGCAGCTGCGCTTTGCGGGTGCCTTTAACCCTTTTTCAGTCGCTAGCTGCTGAAAAGTGCCGCTAAAATTATGGTAAAGCGCCGCTAAAAATGGCCGAAATGGCCCCAGTGTGAAAGTGCCCTAAAGGATAAGAGAGCAACATTCTGATCCAGGGAATTTCACCAACTGACCTTGGGGGAGGAGCCATGAAATAATTTTTTCCTCCTGTAAGGCGAAATTGGCAAAAGTTTCACAGTTGCCTTACTCTAGAGCTGCAGGAGTTGCGAGAGGTTGAACTTGATGGACATCAGTCTTTTTATTTTAAAACATATTTAGGATCAAAGTGTAGTCACAGTTACAAAATTAGTAGCAAACTCTTTTGTACTTTGTTAATCAATACAAATATTTGGAAAATTACGTATCACCACAGAATGGTATTGTGGATACGATAAGGGGTAAAAAATGCCACGTCCCGATATTTGAAATTTCATAAAAATAACAACAAATTTTTATTGAAAATGATGGACATTTTAGGCGTACAATCTTAATTAATAACACAATTTATTAAAAAAAAAAATATACAATTACTCGATGCAACAAACATAAAACGAAATCTGCAAAGAATACAGAAGAGACTACAAGCCAATAGACAACTTTGCTATAGGTAAGCAATATGGATCATATGACCCCTCGGATCTGGATATTGATACTCAGATTTGACACATAGAGGTAATTTTGAACAATTATTATGAACCATATGGAGGCAGTGTTGTCATGAATAGCTTGTGCTTTGTTGCCCTACATGTTACGTTTGTGTAACGCTTCTTCAGGAGCTTTCTATGTTTTCTAGGAGTAAAAAGACACAGATAATAAACACCATATACATACACAAAATATGTGTGTCATTTCGTGATATTATTATATGTGACTATGCTCAAAAAGACCCGAGTCGAAGGTGTTATTCAACACCATTGTGAAAGATAAGAAAAAGAAAGAGAAAAAAAGAAAGAAAGAAAAAAGAGAGAAGGAAAAAGGACCACAAAAGAAAGAAAAGAAAGAAAAAAGGTTATGTATAGTAAACAAAAGGGGAGACATGACTTGATCGAGAAAGGCCAGAGGTGATGGAGCAGGTTGCATCATGGGAACGGGTGCAATATGATCCAAAAAGAGAGAAAAGAATTGATAAAAAAATTTTGTACGATATAGCTCGTTATTATTTATTATTACTTACATTCCCTGGTGGGGAGAAAATTCATAAGAGCGGGGAACATTGATTTTTTGCCTTACAGTATCATCAAATGCAAATTTTAAAGAGTTTTCCTTGCCCTAGTTAGGGTGTAATCTGTACAATGCATAATATTATGATAATAAATTAATATGTGAACTAAAGTGCATATATACTTAGAAATGATTATAATATAATAGTAATAACAATAGTAATATAAGGATAGTAGTGATACTCAGGTGATACCTGTGATATTTAATAAGTATATTATCTTTGATTTAAAACATGGACAGAATGTGAAAGATAAGAGTATATATATATATATATATATATATATATATATATATATATATATATATATATATATATATATATATATATATATATATATATACATGCATAGATGCATATATATTCTTTTTCCTTCTCTCTTTTTTCTTTTTCTTTCTTTCTTTTTTTCCTCTTTCTTTTTCTTATCTTTCACAATGGTGTTGGATGGCACCCTTTCGACTCGGGTCCTTTTGAGCATAGTCACATATAATAATATCACGAAATGACACACATATTTTGTGTATGTATATGGTGTTTATTATCTGTGTCTTTTTACTCCTAGAAAACATAGAAAGCTCCTGAAGAAGCGTTACACAAACGTAACATGTAGGGCAACGAAGCACAAGCTATTCATGACAACACTGCCTCCATATGGTTCATAATAATTGTTCAAAACGATGAACAATGTGTCAAATCTGAGTATCAATATCCAGATCCGAGGGGTCATATGATCCATATTGCTTACCTATAGCAAAGTTGTCTATTGGCTTGTAGTCTCTTCTGTATTCTTTGCAGATTTCGTTTTATGTTTGTTGCATCGAGTAATTGTATGTTTTTGTTTTTAATAAATTGTGTTATTAATTTAGATTGTACGCCTAAAAAATTAATCAATACAAATAGTTATTACGTTATGACAAATACATGGTAAGAGAGTCAAGGAAATTAAAGTGTTTCTAAAGGCAGTTTTCTAACCTCCTCTTCTGGGGTCCCCCACAGGAGCCCTCTCCTCTTTTTCTGTGCCTGTCCCCACTTTCTATGGGGGCAGACCTGCGTGCTCATCTCCGTTCCAGGCTGTGAGTGCCTAAAGACACACACAGCCATCTTGGCCCTGCTCCCTGCTCACAGGATTTGATTGACAGTAACAGAAGCCAATGGGGGGACATGGCCAGGGGCAAAACTTTTACCTTAATGCAAGGAATACATTAAGGCTACTTTCACACGAGGCGTCTTTCAGGCGCTAAAGGGCTAAAAATAGCTCCAGTAAAGCGCCTGAATAAACGCCTCCCCTGCCACCCCAGTGTGAAAGCCGGAGTGCTTTTACACTGGAGCGGTGTGCTTGCAGGACGGAAAAAAAGTCCTGCAAGCCGCATCTTTGGGGCGTTGCGGGAGTAGTGAATACACCGCTCCTAAAACGCCCCTGCCATTGAGATCAATGGCCGGCGCTGCCGAAGCGCCCGCAAAGTGCTTAGACAGCGGCGATTTGCGGGCGCTTTTAACCCTTTTTTGGCCACTAGCGGGGGGTTAAAAATGCCCAGCTAGCAGCCGAAAAAAAGCGGCGATTTAACGTCAAAGCCCCCCACCCTGTGTAAAAATGGTAAAGGTAAAAAAAAAGTTTTAGCTTTAGAACCACTTTAAGAATTATTTATATCTGTGTGTTTACTCAACATCCTATGGGATTTGAACTTTTGACAGGAGGGTTTCTTTTTTCCTTGGACTTAAGCTTTATTATCAGGATCCCTGCAGAGCCTGGACCTGCTAAAGCCTGCTGTCGGCTGAATCTGGGTGGCAGGAGTGCATAAGTGCACTCCTGTGATTAAGAAGAGAACTATGTATACTTCTCTTTTAATGTAAATCTATTAAGATATTTGCACACTAAGGTGTCAACAAGCTTACTTAACATACTACTTATAATAAAATTATAGTAAACATAACAGTTCTACTCTCATGAAATCATGTAAAAGCATCCTAAATCATCTCTGTTTTGACAGGTGAATAACAGACGTCCTTGACTGCACAGATATTTTCCTCCAGTTTCAAATATTAATGTGTATCTAAACCAAAGAAAAATATTTAATTGCCTGCTGCTTATCAGCACTTAGATGTGGTGACTGTATTGGATAATTTTTTTAGGCTTTTTTTAACCTTTATTTTCATCTAGCAATCCTAACAGATGCACACGTGGTCTCCTAGGATGACAACATATGCATTCTACTATACAGTATTGTGTCATCCTTGTTCTCTCATTCACATAGTTTTACTGGGAGGAGCTGATAACATTGCTTAAAGTGGAATTTTTTTTTTCTTTTTTGATGTCATAATGTAGAGAATAAGATTTCCTTTCATTTGAGCCCAGTCTTGCCACATAGATTTACTCCAGCCCTGAGAAATCCTCTTTTTTGGGTTTACATCCACTTTAAGAGGAAATTACAGAGACCTGAGAATCCTATAAGCATTTATCAAACACATATAATAAAACGTCTTCAACTGTATAATTATAAAATAGAAGAAAATAAGGGAAGTTCATTGTTAAGGTTTATATACTGCACACTTTAAATTCCTCCCAATTTTTCCAGTATTCAGTTTCTAAATATTTTTTTGCATCATAGTTGTTATTGGAAATACACCATGGGGCAAACCTGACCTCTGCCATGTTTTCCCCAAAAATAGTAATGGGCAATAAAAAAAGATGTTGATGAATCTAATGTTCTATTATCATATATAAAAATCCATCAATTTTAATAAAAAATATGTAATCACATTCATACACGGTACATACACACCCTTTTAATTCATCAGCTATGCACATTCCAAATTGTTTTGTTCCAGTCTCCATGCTCCTCCTGATCATCAGGCGATATCGTGGCTCAAACACATGCAGCGGGCAAGGGATTGTTGGAAAGGCAATGGTGCAAACAAATATAGGGACATCCTTATTTAAGCTGTATTATAAGAACAGAAAATAATCTGTTAATCTTTAGACGGAATTGTACATCCATGCTAGTATGGTAATGGTTAAATTACATGCATACAGCAGCAAGAAAAAGTATATAAACCCCTTGGAGTTAGCTGGTTTTCTGTAGTAATCTGCCATAACATGTGATCTGATCCTCATCTAAGTCACAATAGACAAACACACAGTGCTTAAGCTGATAATACACAAACCATTCTAATTTCTCGTGTCTTTAATGAACATACCTATTAAACATCCACAGTGCTGGAGGAAAAAGTAAGGGAACCCTTGGAGTCAATAGCTGGCCGAACCTCTCTTGGCAGCAATTACTTTTTTTAGTAGCTCTGGATCAGACCGGCACCACATTCAGGAGGAATTTTTGACCATTCCCCTTTACAAAACAGCTCAGACACATTTGTAGGATGTCTGGTATGAATGGCTCTCTTGAGGTCATTCCACAGCATCTCTATGGGGTCAAGGTCTGGGCTCTTACTGGGCCACACCAAAAGGCACATTTTCTTTTTCTGCAGCCAGTCAGTGGGGTATTTACTTTGATGCTTAGGGTAATTGTCCACACAATGCATTTAGACAGAAGGGATGTCATCAGGGGTACGCACACACGTCAAGGTCGGCACTTTAAATACTCCTCGGGTGAGGACGTCACTGCTGACAAAATGCGCCGGTTGGAGCTACGCACAAACGCTACTGCATATGCGCGACTGATGTTTGCCCATTTTGGTTATGAGAGACCGACCTGTTTACAGATTTTGATATGATTCATGCCTTTTAACGTTGTTAAATATAACTGCACCACTTTTTACAATAAATGATACGTTTGTACAATACTGTACTATGTGGAGCTTTGTATTTTGCATATACTCCGTTCATTAAGCATGAGTGAGGATTTGCTGGTACAACTTCCTGGAGCACTTTACTATCTTCTGTCCTTGTACTGGCCACCTAGAGCTACCTGAGCCTTTGCTAAGTGGATTGGAAGTCTGTTTGATATCCCTGAGTAAGGGGGAGGGGTCACTGATTTTCTAGTAAGCCCCCAGTGTGATCTTACCTTGAGTGTCACATTTGCTGTCCTTGGATTTTTCCTTACGGGGCTTTTATTTATGGACACTTTATAATTTTTACATTTATCATCATTTTTTTATACTAATTTACTTCATTATTAATTGATTTATACAATTCCCTATAGGCATTTATAGCACTGCACTTTGTTTTATCCATTGTTATTATACCTGGTATAATGGTTATAGTATTCATCTGCTAATTTAAGATCCTTGCACAAATAAACTTTTCCTTTTTTTTTTTTTTATCACCCAGCTTCTAAGCTTTATTTGGCAGACAACCAAACTGATATTACCCTGTAGAATATTTTGGTCAACTTGGGAATTCACAATGGACCACCTCCCCAACCCCCCTGATCCCAATGTACCAGTGTCCCACGATCCACCACTGTCAGGCATCAGGATGCTGCTTCAGTGGTCCGGGGATTTGCAATCCCAGTGGCTTACTCTCCTATCCATACCTTTCAGCGTGTACAGACAAGAGGCATTCTAATTGGTCAGCACGGTCACATAAACGGTGCTGACCAGTAAGAATCCGACTAGCCTGTCTTGTCAGCGCTGCGAGGAGAGGAAAGAATGCCAGTAGGAATTTAAATCGCCGGACCAGTAAAGCTGTATCGTGGTGCCTGACAGCAGGGGATTGCAGGACACTGGTACAGCGGGATGGGGAGGGGGTATAGGGAGGGGGTCCAGTGTAAGTTCACCTTACAGATTTTCTGTAAAGGTGAACTTACCCTTTAAGCACATTGTGTTTGTCTATTGTTGTAACTTAGATAAGGATCAGATCACATTTTATGGCAAATTACTGCAGAAAACCAGTTAATTCTAAGGGTTTTTCACATATTTTTTATTGCAACTGTATAAATAGTGAGATTAGATGGACATGTTATATTAATAATATTAATTGCTCAAAAGCTAATTTTAAAAGAACTTAATCCAATTATTTCCATCACATTCTGCATACTAACAGACTGAAAAGAACATCCATAAACAAAGTTTTACAAAATGTATAACTAGTTTACTAAGAAGTTGGTTATTTGCATAATTCCAATAGACCATAGATTACTAGTCTCCATATTTAATTTTCCTTGTTGTGTCTAATGGTGGCCATACAAGGAACACTTTTATATACAATCATCTTGTTGATCGATTTACTTATAGAATAGAATTTACTTATAGAATACTTATTTGTTGCTACACTGCAAGTCAAAAAAAACAAAACAATGCTGGAACATGTTGTATGTTATATGCTCCATTCCCCTTCAGTATGTTATGTACTCCATACTGCTCCAGGCTGTACACTGTACAGTACAGTTACATTCTGTGTATTCTCCTGTATGTCCTATACTCGATTCTGCTACATTATACACATTCTTTGTGCAAAACATACCTGTCATTTTCTGTTGCCCTTCCTCCCTATTCATCACAGTCCTTCCAGTACCCAAAAAAATCAAACCTGCTAGAATCATAAGAGCCTATATGTAAAGAAGTTGTGAAGTACAATCCCAATTCCCAAAAAGTTGGGACACTGTAAAATCTACATAAAAGCAGAATGCATAGATTTGCAAATCTCATAAACCCATATTTTATTCACATCAAAAGACATATCAAATGTTTAAACTGAGAAAATGTACAATTTTAAGAAAATACGTTTTGGAATTGATGAGGTCTCAAAAAAAGTTAGGACAGAGCCATGTTACCAGAGTAGCATCTCCCCCCTTTTTTAAAAAAAAGCTGTGATAATATGGGAACTGGGAGAGGAATCTTGTCCCATGCTTGCCTGATATAGGATTCTAACTGCTCAACAGTCCTGGATCTTCTTTGTCGTATTTTTCGTTTTAAAATGAGCCAGATATTTTCAATTTTATGAAAGGTCTGGACTGCAGGCCAGGTAAGCACCTGGACTCTTCTACTACAAAATCATGCTGCTGTCATAGATACAGTATGCAGTTTGCTGAAATATGCAAGGCCTTCCCTGAAAAAGAGGTTGTCTGGATGGGAGCATATCCTGCTGTAAACTGTATAAATCTTTCAGCATTGATGGTGCCTTCCCAGATGTGCAAGCTTCCCATTCCATACACACTAAAGCACCCCCATGCAAGCTTTCGAACTGGGAGCTGATAACAAGAATGTCACATTTCAATCTGTCTGACCACATAACAATTATCCACTTTGCAACATACCATTTTAAATGAGCTGTGGCAAGACGGCAGCGTTTCTGGATCATGTTCAGATATAGCTTCTTCATTGAATATTGAGTGTGCAGACAGTAATTTTTTTCCTGAGCCTATGCAATGCTATCCAATACAGAATCATGCCTGTTTTTAATGCAGTGCCCCCTGAGGGCCAGAATATCCCAGGAATCCAATATTGCATTTCGGAAATTATCCCTTCTCAGAATCTTTGAATTAGATGATGATATATTTAAAGTCTTTGCACTTTTACCATCAGAAACATTATTCTTAAATTTTTGACAATTTTTAGACACAGCTTTTCAAAAATTGGTGAACTTTTGCCCATCTTTGTTTTTTAGACACTCTGATTCTCTAAGATGCTTTTGTTTTTATACTTAAAGAGGAGCCCCAGTCTGGAAAAAAATGTAGCTGCTGACTTTTGATATAAGGACACTTACCTGTGCAGGGATCCCATGATATCAGCACCCCAAGCAGATTATTCAATCAGCTACGGGTGCAGGCGCCATCATTGCAATGGAAACCGGCTGTGAAGCCTTTAGACGGCCGCGATGTGCTTTCTAAATGGTCTCGCCATCTTCTGGGACCTGTGTGTATCCCAGAAGGCAGCGGGGGGAAGGAGGAGGGGCCAGAAATGCTTAGAGATTGTCGTGGCGATCTTACCCGGAAGTGGGAGCAGGTGGTTTTGAAAAAGTGCCCCTTCCCCTTTTGGATGGAGCTCCGCTTTAATCATGTTACTGACCTGTTGCCAATTAACTTAAATAGCTGTGAATTGTTTTCCAGCTCTTCCTTGTTAGTACCACTTACTTTGCCAACTTTTTGTTTCCCTGTTCCAACTTTTTTGACACATATTGCTGCCATCAAGTTCAAAACGAACTTATTTTTTCTTTAAATTATACATTCTCTCAGTTTAAACATTTGATATGTTTTCTATCGCAAATAAAATATAGGTTTATGAGATTTGCAGATCATTGTATTCTGTTTTTATGTATATCTTACGCTGTGTACCACTTTTTTGGAATTGGGGTTGTATTACAAAGTCTGACTTTAATAATTTCTCTCAAGACATTTCTATTTATAGCGTTCTCATAAAAAAATGTACAACATTTAAAATGGGCACATTTGTTGTGTTGTAGTGTTCTTGCTGTAGTGTTCAAAACTTGCCAAAAATGTGTAATTTTCAAAATTAGATGATTTTACCCAAAACTGGAGTTTTTTTAAAAAAATGAAAGATTTCTTAAAGTGCTGATCATGTGTAAGCCTGTTCTTCATGGCATGTTGTGGTTTCTAACCTTAGGTAGGGCTTTTTCTATTTTTAGAATGGCTGACAGTCCCAGTTTTAAGTTACTAAGATCAGCTATCTACTAGAGACAAAAGGAAATTTCAGAAAGAACAAGTTTAACCACTTCAGCTCCAGAAGGTTTAACCCCCTTCCTGACCAGGCCCTTTTTTGCAAATCCCAATAAGCATATATTGATTGGTTTGTACAAAAGTTATAGCGTCTAAAAACTATGGAATAGATTTAGGGACTTTCTTTTTTTTTATATTTTTTACTAGTAATGGCGGTGATCAGTGATTTTTAGCAGGACTGCAACATTGTGGCTGACAAATCTGTCACTAAGTGACACTTTTTGGGGACCAGTGACACCAATACAGTGATCAGTGCTAAACAAATGCACTGTCACTGTATAAATGACACTGGCAGGGAAGGGGTTAACATCAGGGGCAATCAAAGGCTAAAATGTGTTCCCTATGAGTGCTTTCTAACTGTAGGGGGTGCTTTGACTAAAGGAAAACAGAGATGTTTTTTTGCTTAGCAGAAATACAAGATTTTCCTCTCTGGCAGAACGGCGGTCTGGCTTGTTTACAGAGGCAGACTGACGTTCTGCCTTTCTATGAACGTTAAAATCTAAACATCAGTATATTACAAAGACGTGACTAAAGTCTCAGATGTATGTTGGTTTGTATGTAAGACTAAACTAAAATGTCAACTGGCGATACTAACATTTTGGGGATTACAGAAAACTGATGTGAGTGGTGCAAAAACTGACCATGTGCTTTAATTATTTCCCTTCTCTGTAAACTGTGGGAAGGCACCCTGAATTAGCAACTTACTTTGATAATTCTTTAATTTCCTCATCATATAATTTCTTTCTCTCAGTTACTTCTTCTGGTAGGTATCGATAAATAAGTTCTTCTGTCAGAAGTGTCTTCTTATATGCTCTACTTGCAAGGTACTAGGGATTAAAAAAATAAATAAAAAAATGTCAGGGTCAACATACTTCCAGTGAAAGTTATTTTTTTATTTTTTTGTGGTTCAAATTGCAATAATTACAACAACACTAGCATGCAACACAAGAGATTTTTCAAGATTGTTTAAAACATACTGTATTTATACTATACGGGTTTCAAAGAAAACTATTCCAATTAGAGCTCTGACTTTAGCTGTAAGGGCTGGTCAATAGAATACGTTTCAGCCTGTGTAATTACCGGTGGGCCACCAGCTCTTTTAAGCTTTTTTTTTTTATTCATATTTTTGGTGCCATATCTGTGCTCAAGCTCCTAAGTCTGCACATCTGCTGCACCAATTATTAAGGGTCCCTGGAGGATTTATAATACATTTTAGGATTTGAACACTGTTGTGGCAGCTATCCATATTAGTGTATTTTATGTGTGGCCAAGACAATTTCTCTTCTTCCAATGTGGCCCAGGAATATCAAAAGGTTGACACCCATGCTTTATGCCTAGTATATACGATCAAAAAAAATTGATCTACAAATACTGCTTTCAAAGCGATCATATGATAATCTGATCGTTAGTACACAGCTTTCGAGAGCTGATCATAACAGTTCATGCAATATTATCCAAAGGGACAATTATGATTTTTTTTCTTGTACGATACCAAAACAAATGGTTTTCATTTAATCAGTACAGTATTCGTCTGAAAAAAATCAGAAGACCAAGACCACACATGCTTGGAAACTAAAGAATATAATGCAATACAGTACAACACATTACATCACTTCCGAAGTTGTATTCTGTCGTACGAGAATTTTTCTAACTTTAGTAACCTGGTTTTTGATATAAGCCTACATGCAAAAAAATTTAACAAAAAAAATTGATGATTATTCTTCTGATGTTCCAATTGTGTGTATGAGGCCTTAATCATAGAAAATATCACTGAAACCCAAGTACATTTTTGGAGATTGGTGTGGTAATGGTGGATGTTGCGTGAAAATAACCCACATCCTCTCATTCTGAAACTGCTTTATAATCAAAAAAAATCAGTAAAATGACTGGCCCAAAGAAACAGTTTGAACCACCCCTAAAATTCTCGCTCCTGACGAGTGGCCCGCTAGCCACGAAATGCGTAGAGCTGCCTTACGCCATGTCTCTATTCAATACTACTTGACTATCAAGCCTATTTTCAATATCCATTCTCAGGATCAATGAGGCCATAGGCTCTGCAGGAATTATTATGTACTACGGTTTTAGCCAATTTTGTTTTTGGTGAACTCTGGAAGGCTATTGCTTGCTATACTATATGATACTGTTTCTATAACTCTATGTACTGTATTACCATTATATCATTGTAACGTGTATCTACCTGTTATGTTTGGTTGTATCCTATGGCAATCAATAAAATCAAGTATGTCCACCAATCTACTCTCTTGCAACGACGTGCCTCATATAAAGTCCCACCCCCCCTTGCTCTCTCCCCTCAAATTCCCAACTAAATAAATACGGAAAATATCAATTCTCTGGGATGCTCAACACTAAGCAAACCTGATTTCAAAGAAGATAAAGACTACTTGCCACAGTACTGTATGACCATGTAACAGTGACATGTTAATACATAATCTCTTATGGAATTACGTCAATCATCTCACCTGAGACAGGTTCTCTTTGCAAAGGGGGCAGTGCGGATTGTGGTCCAGGCAACGCTCAAGGCATTTGAGGCAGAATGTGTGTCCACATGGAGTGGCTACAGGCTCATAAAATAGCCTGCAACAGATAAAAGAGCATATTTTAATACAAGGTGGTACTTTGGTTTCTTTTTAGTTTTATATATGCCCTGTGACTAAAACTAGTTTTATAATACACATATTTATGAAACCACACAATATAAAAAAATTTCAAAAGATCCCAAGTATAAGCCACAAATTAGATATAATAATGTCCTCTATGTGTCTACACATGTTTAGAACTAGGTCTGTCTGTGTAACTTCCCAGCATGCAATCAGTTTTCAATGTAGGCCGAAGTATGAAAGGAAAATCTTTTTGGCTGCTAGGAAAAATGACAACCAGTCATCTTTTAGTTCTTTAGAAGCTCTGAAAAATAAGGCCTGCTACTAAGAACAAAGCAGCTTGGTCACTTTAATGCTCAATAAAGGAAGCATGTACTGGAGAAATGGTATAGACTGCAATTGTTGACCTGAAATGCTACTTGTCTGGCTGGTTATGAATTCAGTATAAACTGGCTAACAAACCCAGAACAAGTATGCAATATGTAAAGTGATCCACATACCCATTATGGATCAGTGACTCATGGGGGTTGATTTACTAAAGGCAAATATAATGTGCACTACAAGTGCACTTGGAAGTGCAGTTGCTTTAGCTTTGGGGGGAAGCTCTGAAATAAGGGGAAGCTCTGCTGATTTATATCATCCAATCATGTGCAAGCAAAAATGCTTTTTATTTTCCATTTTCCTTGCATGTTCCCCTCAGATCTAGAGCAACTGCACTTACAGTGCACAGACTATTTGCCTTTAGTAAATCAACCCCAGGGTTTTGAATCAACTGGATAATCATGATAGCCATGCAATTAGTACCTCCAAAAGGTCCACCCTGGCAGTCTGTATATTTCCTTCAGTATAGGTTTCCAGATTTTTCACAACAGATTTCTGCTTATATAAAGCATATCTGGCATGGTTATATATGAGTGCTTACATATATGGTTTAATCAGAGGGTGGCACTGTTGTTTCACAAACAAACCGGATTACACAATCACTCATCTAGTAATGTATTAGTGTCTCATAAAAGTAACTTGATGGATTCATCTAAAGGCAATATTTTTTTTTTTTTTTTTTATATATATAATTGTACTATCAAAGCAACAGCTTTCAAATATGGGACGGTTTCCTGTTTTGCTTCAACTTTAGCCTAATAACAGATTGCAGACTTTTCCTATTGGTGACTCATGCAAAATCACCCTGACAGTCGTGCCATCCTATTTTCCCATGAGATTAAACCCTCCATAAACAGGCAATTATCCTGTAAAGACCGAGCCAAGCTATTACACTTTTTATCTAGCAAAATACTCTACTGATCACTGGAATTCAGTTTGCGGAAGACATAAGATACCTGTAATTCACATATGGCACTACAGTATATTGGGCATTTGTGAACATACCAATCAATTTATCTTGTAGGCCACTGCATGGTGTAGGGTGGTATCTGTGTGATGCAGAACCTCTACATTACACAGGATCCACACACATGCCATCACTGTGATCAGTAAGCATT
Organism: Lithobates sylvaticus; assembly: GCA_028564925.1. Taxonomy (NCBI): domain Eukaryota; kingdom Metazoa; phylum Chordata; class Amphibia; order Anura; family Ranidae; genus Lithobates; species Lithobates sylvaticus. Next base: position 1,285,552 of record JAQSEC010001744.1, on the reverse strand, counting down.
AACCTACTAATAGACTAAACCTGCTAAACATTTGAAAAGTGTATTTACAATTTTGCAGCCAAATTGGAATAAAACTTACTTTATATTTGTTACATGTTCCTATTCACACAGCATACCATTAAAAATGCAGCCTACATTTGTACTTGCTGAAAAAATTATAACTAGCTTTCCCCTATGTCTAACCCTGTCTATGATGTGCTGGCAGATCTCATTATCAGTTGTAAGCTAGATGTGCCTAACTATCTGACCAACGAATGGGAAGCCATTCATAGGTCTGAGATTTATTGCGCTGTTTAATCTTGCCTTTCTCTTGTATGTACCCAGTTCTTTAACAAGCTGGACCAAAGTAGGATTATTGTATTGTACATTACTGCCATGTTATTGTTGTAAACATTACCAATAAAAACTAAAAAAACATTGGAAAAGAATAGTCTATAGGCTTATCATGTTATTTTTTTACACTTTATATGTACTTTCCTCACCACCAAGATTTCAAAAAGAAATAAGGGTTCAGGCATACCTCATACAGAGGGAGCACTCAAAATCAGAAGCATCCACCAGATCCAGAGAGATGGTTCTCACTTGTGACTTGGAGGCAGACTCTTTCCAACGGGACTCAACATCTGGGAATTAAAGCAATTAAAAAAAAAACTTTTATTTTCAATTTTTTCACATGTTCACTATAAACTCACTGCAATGCTTATTTTGTGCTTCTAAACTTTGTGGTGTAATATTAGGGATAAAATGTGGCGCTAGGCGTCTTCTTAACGGTGTCCATACTGTAATAAGGTTAAACTTTTCAGCTTCCTGGCTAACATGTTATATTGAAATTTTTTTTGAAAAGATATGTTTATTGCCAGCCTAGTAAGCCCACACAACCATGTTCAATGCTCCTTGGCAGACTAATATGAAGTAAATTACTGCAGGTATTTCTATTTCTTACCATTTTTGATAACTTTGGCAGGGAGCTCATTTTGGTGAAGGTCCTCTGAGGTGGCGAGACTCTTCCTCTTCAATCCTACTTCTGGAAGGCAAGAGAGGACACTTCCCATAGTCTTTGTTACCTTTTCAGGCAGGTCACATATTTCAGGACTGTCAGTGAAATCTTTTATTGAAAACTCATCAGACTTTGGAAATGTAGCTTTGGTTAGTCTGAACACTGAGTCCTGCAGATAAAACAAACTTTGGACGTTAGAAGTACTATGATCATAAGGCCTCATGGACACTGGACTCTTTCTGCTGCTCCTAGGGGCATTTTGCTTCTTCTTTTTTTTTCCCTGCCTCTAAACACCCATACATGTTAGCTTACATGTCCATGCACACATAGACATTTAGAAGAGTTTGGAGGCAGGGGTGTTTAAAGGCAGAAAAAAAACACACAAGTGCATCCAGAGCAGCAGAGTTCTGGCAGAACAAAAATACTTGAAATGCCTAAACGTGTGTAAAAGCGCCTAACACATTACACAAGTTTACAAACGCCAATTGTTTTTTTTTGCCAAAACTCTGTTGCCAGGAGGAAAGATGTCAAGGAGCGCTAGCAAAACATCCAGTGTGCATGAGGTGGTTTGCCAATCCCCAATAACAAAACATGAAATATGCTCATTATAAATGCACATTGCTGACTTGGTTATATATCATTTACAAAATGTGCCAAGTAATGAGGTGCTGCAGTGTACATGTCAAGGCAGAAATCCCTTTTTCTTCTAAATTTGGATAGAGTGGGGATGGATTAGAACTCCTGTGAGGTTTAACAACTAAACTTAGAAAAAACAGCACTCCAACTCAACTTCCAAGATGAATGTTTGCCGAAGTCTCATATCAATAATGTTTTGAGGATATGCAGACACAGAGAGTCTGTGTACACTTGAAACATTGGTGTTTCTACTGATATGGAACTTCAGCAAACAGTCATCTTGGAAGTTCAGTTGGAAGACAGACTATTTTCTGTGTTTGGATTTGGACTGTTTACTGTTTAGTCAAGCACCCACCCCTACAGACGTGTTATACAAGGTTTGTGCAGTGTGGTTTTATGTAGTAGAGGTTTTTTTACTACTATCTGGAGTTACTTCTAAGCTAGCCATAGACAGTTTGAATCTCGGCCAGTTACGCAGGGACCGGCCTAGATTTGAACCATGTATCGGCAGGCTGATTGTACCCAAGTTTATACTTCGCTGGACTTGGGTACAACCAGCATGTCAGATGTTTCATGTGATTACTGCCAGCGGCGATAGCTGCTAGCAATAATTACTGTGTGTTCTCCTGGCAGGGACGGCTCCCTGTGTCTATCCGCCAGGAGAACACAAAGGCTCCACAGGAGGGATTCCCCCATCAACACTGACTGTGTTGATGGTCGAATCAAGCGATTTACTTTCCTGCAATCAATGGTTGCAGGAAAGAAAATCGCACCATCTATGGCCGGCTTTAGTTTGTCAGAATGAGATTTTTCCTCACTCTCTGATTTTCTGGTAACAGTTTCACCAGAGAAAATAAACATAAAAAACGATAAGTGACATCACTTTAGAATTTTTCTTTAGGTTAAAAGTCCACTGAACCGTTAAAAAAATGTATTGAAATATATACACCCCAGCAAGGTGACCCCACTTCATATGGGTCAGTACTAGCTATGGACTGGCAAAAAAAAGTAGTCCTGTCACATAAAGAACTTCAGCCCATGTCTGTTGGTGAGAAAAACTCTGCTCGTAATTATTATAGGGTTCCCACTACCAACCAGTAAAGCATAGAGGTCAAATAAAGAAATTGTTTAAGCTGCAGACAGTTCATTGTTAAATGAGGCTGAGCCTGAGCTTAGCTCACATATATTGTTACCCAGACAAGCTCTTTTGGCATCTTTTAAGAGTTACCAGACTACCAAGTCCGGGGCTTGTTCCAATGTATCGTACTTTTCTTAAGCCGGCCATACATGAATCGAAATTTGGTCAGTTAAGTAAAGAATCCATGTATGGGCAGGCTGGCTGTACATAAGTCAATCTATCAATCGACCTGTATGCAACCATTCAGCTTTTTCCCCAAATAATCAGTGCTGCTGACTATAGTTCGCAACACTGATCATTGGATTCTGATGGTGAGGAAAGCTCCCTGTTGTCAGAATACAATACCACAGCAGGAGGTTGAATGAGTGTATGGGGAATTAGGATTATTTTTTTTTGTTCAACCCACTGGTTGAATGCAAAAAAGAAAATTATCAATGTAAGAGCTGCTTTAACTACATAGCTTACATTTATAAAGGTAAGCATTGTAAACATTATAATTAAAATTGTAATAACAATAGTACAAAAGTCCAGCTCAAGTGCCTATAATCATTACTGCAGCGCTACTGTCATAATGAATTATGATCAGCTTTCACGTGTTAAAAACACACAAGGAAATACAGTTGATAGATGGTGAGAGAAGTCCCATAAGACACACAGGTGGTGATCCTACTTTGATAGATAACAGTGCACCTCACACCAGAATCCGTGTGTCACACTCCCCTTTGGGGTTTACACTCACCAGAGAGATGAACACATCAGGCATTGATATGTTAGCCACGGTTAGCCTCAATATCATGGAGGACATCACAACTTGTCCTGGGGTCTCCAGCGTTGCTGTTCTCTAGTCAAAGAAGGAATAGAGAACAGCACCGCTGGAGACCCCAGGACAAGTTGTGACTCCCTCCATCATATTGAGGCTAACATATCAATGCCTGATATGTTCATCTCTCTGGTGAGTGTAAACCCCAAAGGGGAGTGTGACGCACAGATTCTGGTGTGAGGTGCACTGTTATCTATCAAAGTAGGATCACCACCTGTGTGTCTTCTGGGACTTCCCTCACCATGTATCAACTGTATTTCCTTGTGTGTTTTTAACACATGAAAGCTGATCATAATTCATTATGACAGTAGCGCTGCTGTAATGATTATAGGCACTTGAGCTGGACTTTTGTACTATTGTTATTACAGTTTTAATTATACTGTTATGCATGGCATTTAAGCGGCAGCTGACATTATTTTGCATGTAACGTAAATACGTAATCTGTGCAATTCTGTGAGTTCTATATTTTATGAAACCTGATACTTGCATAGCGCCGAGATAGTGGAAGCAGGCCTAGGATTTTACTGTAGTTTGACAAAGCATTGTAAACAGCATGTGCAATATTTACAAGCTATGTTAGGGAGAGAGGTGTAAAATCAGTAACAATCATGAGATGTCAGTCTGGTAGTAATGTATTAACGGTCTTCGGTGCCCCTTGACAAACTGACATAAGGTGCCACATTTTGGGCATTTTAAATTCCTAGCATGCATCATGGCTTTGGCAGGGATTTCAATATTATGTAAGTATGAGGTTATTAAAATATTTATAAACCCAATACCAAACATATTGCAGCTTACCAGTCTTTAGATGTGATGGCTGATTAGTTTTCTTTTTTCAGGCTAACAATATTTTCTGCAAGTATAGAAAAATACCTGTTGATCCTGATAGAATCCAGTGTCCTTGTAACATCCTGTGCACTGAACTGAAATCTCAAACAATGCTTTTAGCTTTTCAAGCTATCTCAGTAGACTACACAACCCTTCCTCCTAGGTTCTTATAATGAGAACTCGGGGAGGTGTTCTGTAGTTTGTAGTTTGCTGTAGTTATAACACACTGCCTGTTTGAGGGTGAAAACTTGGCTTCTCCAAAAATACAGTACAGTGAGTGAGTGTTGTCACCCTAGGACAGGAAGGGGCATTACTGGCAGGATCACCAGGTAAAAATAAAGGGAAAAAGCATGAAAAAGAAAAGAAAACCAATGCAGCCACCACATCTAAGGACTAGAAAGCTTCCATATATTACATTTTTCTGCTTGGTTTTAAATAAACTTTAATCATGGCTAGTCTCAGTTACAGAGCTAAATATTTGCAGAGAAGAGGGCGAAGATAAACCCATGCAAAATGTGCAACTTTGTGCATATTTTTCACTAATTTAATCCAAATGCAATTTGTGTTAGGTAGATTTATCACTGGGTTTATAGTAACAAAATACATAAATATCAAACAAAGGTAGACTAGCCAGTTATATCAACTATTTTCAGATACAATTTACAATGTTAAATATTAGGGAAAACAATACTCTACCTTAGACCCTCCTGGCAGAGGCACATCATCCAAAGAAGGAAAGTTGGAGCCGTTTAAGAAGACCGGCTTCAGTCTAGTGTAAGGTGTGGGGGCACGAGCTGAGAAATTGGCTTGTACATTCTCAAAGGCTGGAAACAGCATCTCACACATTAACTGGAAAAATAATAAATTAATTTTAATTAGTAATATTGTATTATTGTATTATTCACAATCTGCTTAGGATGAAAAAAAAAAGATGCTTGACCATGAGGAAACCTTAGTGAAGTGTATTCCAGGTTCTATAGTTCTTATTTCTTTATATGTGTAGACCAATACTGCCTTCAAATTATGGGGTATGTTTGCCTCTGTTTCATTCTCCACAGATGTGATCAAGTTTCCCATAGACTCGACTGGAGGCAGTAGCTTAAGAAGATTAGTTCAAAGGCCAGAGGTCCAAGAAGTGTTACAGAAATCTCAAACAGCAGCTTAAAGGATCTGGGACTGGAAGTGTGGCGTAATTTCCATGTTTCACTCAGTTCTCCATACTTGCTAGTTTAAACTGTCACCAGTGGAGTGGAGCTGTAAAAAACTATCATAAAACCATCTGTTCCTCACGGAATAGTTCCTACCTAAGTCACCCAGAACCTATTATCCTGCTAGTATGTTTGCTTTATTTACCAACTACTTCATTATGCATATCTCTACTCCCCTTCATGATTTCTACAGAAGTATATTCGTATGATTTTATAGCAGGGTATACATGGATCGAGAGTTGGCCGGTTCAACAGGAACCGGCCTAATTTAGCTCTGTGTCTACTGCTGCCTATTCAACAGAAGCCTGTCTAATAACTCGCTTTTGTTGAATGGTCCTGCTGGAAAACCAGCATTCAATGGAAAACCAGCATTCGATGGAAAACCAGCATTCGATGGAAAACCAGCATTCGATGGAAAACCAGCATTCGATGGAAAACCAGCATTTGATGGAAAATCAGCATTCGATCAATGCTTGAGCGCCCGCTGCTTGAACAAACAAAAAAAAGCTGTATACTCTGCAATAGTTTTATGTCAACTTCATTTTTTAGTAAAAGCGATTTTCTATGGGTCTGCGTTTGCCTTACTGCATTCAACTGCATTTCTGGCAGTAGAAACATTTGTATCTTTTTGGCCACATTTCATCCAGCCACAGATTAGCCACATTTCATCCAGCCACAGACACTGAAATTTGTGATAGCATCTCTTATCTTGTGTTATCTCAAGGAAGCCAGCAGCATCTTTGAATGACTATTGCCTGTGTAAACATAGTTTAATTTGTGTTTTTTAGTGTGAAATGTGGCTTTCTTTTATTCTTATTTTTTTATATATTCAGACTGCATTGCGCTCTGGTTTTGAAGAAATGTTTTTTCCCCTCAATGGAAGGTAATATTTGTTTAATTTTATGTTATATACATGTGTATTTTTAGTAGCAACTCTTCTTCATAATCATTTTCAAATGTGTTATTTTAAACTTCTACTCCAGCAGTGGCGTGCCATCCATTAGGGGCACTGGACGCATGGATTTCAATGGGGTTTTTTTTTTTTGAAGCACGTGATTAAAGCCAGAGGCTCTAATAGGCTTCAAAAAAGGGTGGGCTCGGGGCGCAGAGCACTGCGTTCTGAGCCCACCCAATTGTGTGGTAATAGCGAATTAATATTTGCTATTGTCACACTGATTCTCCTCCCAGCCAATCAGGAAGCGGGTCCTGAGACCTGCCACCCGATTGGCTGAAAAGACAGGTGATCCTATTGGCCACCTAGGAGGAGACGCACGGCCGCCGTGAGGAGATGAACGAGAAGCCGCCACCCGCCGGGATGCATTGACCGCTTGATGATGTAAGTGCGGGGCCAGCCAATAGAGTTGGGGGTTGGGGGGGTTTGGAGGTGTGATTGACCCAAACGACTGACCCATGGGTGGAGGGGGGATGGGGGTGCGGGTGACCTGATCGACTGGGGGGGTTGGCTGTGGGCGCATTGTTTGTCGCCCCCCCCAAAAGAAAAAAACACCAACCGCCACTGTACTCCAGCCTTGACGAATGGGGATTTTGTGATCAATGAAAAAAAACTTTGGACTCCTAATGATTTTTCATTTGGTGCTCTCTTTGACCTACTACTCTTATATTTCTCAACTATGTCTTGTCCTGGGGGATCCCCATCTTCACGATGAGCTACCTAATATAGGCCAATTGGACTCAAATAATGACTTTGTCCACATTTTGATAACCTGTTAAAATCCGCACTCAGTGCCCCATTACTACTATTTTTTGGATTATCATGTAATTATCGTGGTGCGTTAACAGTGTTTCATATACATTTTGTTCATACAGTACCATTATGGCCCAGGTAAAATGCGGCAATGCTAATTTTTAGCTGCAGTGTTCCAGTTAAAATTGGACATTTTAGCTGGAGGTCTAAAGTAAAAAGGGGTGGTGGGGGCAGGTGCTTCTGTATAGCTACAAGGAAACGTCTCCTATAAAACCTTAGATCATCTGTGTAGAGGAGCACAGGAATAGTTTTGAAAAAAAAAGTTGGCAGCTACAGATGTATTTTTCACACATCAGAAGGCACAGTATGACAATATGGTAAGCACTGGCTGTGCCCTTTCATGTAGGCATAAACAGAACCCTTGAATGGTAAAATAATGGGCAGACATGCAAGACAATCAAAATATCTAGAACAGGCTTGCATGGAGTTACTAGTACAGGATGATGTTTCTTCATAAACTACATTTTCCAATAATAAAGCTTACTTTGAATTGTGTAAGAAAAGTAAAGCCATCATTGTGAATCATGAAGAAAGCGAGGAAAGAATTTTACTTCATATCTATAAACCTTTAGCTTTACATTACTGAATAAGCTATATACAATTTAACCTCAATATACAGTATAAATGCAATGAAAATACTGCATACAAATGATATACAATAAAAAGATGTTTAAATGTACACTTCTGCTTATACAGAGTAGGTGCTGAGGATGTGCATCAATAAAAAAGCACCATCTGAATGTCAGAAATGCTTCAGATAAACATTATTCTAAATATGCTTTGCTGGCCATTAAAATATAATATCATCAGCAATTTAGGGATGAACGCTAAATTTTTTTCCCCCTCAAATACCTTTTTGACTGGGCCGTTTTTTTATCAGACAACAATAAAATAGAACTATTCCACTTAAGGGCTCCATCAGCATAAACATAAAAGAAAAAGTTGTTGATCTACTAGATGCCACCTAATATTGTCTCTTGCTTTAGTTAAGATCACTGCGTAAGAACTGTACATTGGCTCTGCTACAAACAGTCTACGTATAGGGGCTCAATAAATTTTGGTCTTACTGGCTTCCTAAAACCTCCTGGGAGGAAAAAAGGGCAAGCTGGGCATTGGCTGGTTGCATGTAAGCTGGTAGAGGCATTTATCATAAATGAGTTGCAGGGATTTGATGTCAGCTAGCAAATTCCTGATGCCACTCTATAATTTAAGGGACAAACCATATTCCCAGCAAACATTTTCTTGGAGTAGGCTGAGAAACCAAGCAGGTGCTGTAGCGACAACCAGCTGCGAACTAGTGAAATCAATGATCAGTGTACATATTTGCCAGCATACCATGGATCCTCAAATGAGGACCTAACCCTTTTTTTTTTTTTTCAAATAAGCCACATCACAATGATAAAGAGCAATGTTTTGGGTCATGCAGGGCCTTTCGCCATCTCATGCCCGATGAAAAGGTCCTGCACAGCCTCAAAATATTATCATTTTGATGTGATCCTTTTAAGTGAAAGCGTTTGCCCATTATTTGAAGATTCAGGGTATGATGGTAAATATGTACACTGACCTATAATTTAAGGGGGTTGGAGACAGGAATAATACAGATATTCTGGAGCCATCTAGAAGGGCTCATATAAAAGGGGCACTACATCAGCACTACATCGTTATATGTACAGTTTAGTTGGTTAGGTCTTCTGCTGGATTCTTATACATTATGGGAACTTAGCTGGTAATATCACTCTGCAAGAGGTCTTGGCACTGTTCCCAGCCATCTTGCAGATTGCAGTGTTCATATCCACTTTGGGTTGTTTCCACTCCACCTGTTGCATTCTCCATAGTATAAAATATAACAGAAATCCAGCAGGAAGAGTGGGATCTCTAACAATTCCTGTAGTATGTATGCTGACCTGGGAATTCAAGCAAAGAGATGTCACTGCTAGCATTCTTAAGAGATACAAGAAAAAGTTAGATGTTCTAACACCCCAGCATCCACTGAATGTCACTTTTGTGTAGACAGATCTTTTCCTTCAACATTTTTCAAAGAACAAGAGGTAAAGAATAAGTCAATTCGTTAAAAAAAGGTAAAAATACAGAAGGGAAACATGGTGAAAATATGCACTGATATATAGGTCTATATAAAGCAATGATATGAAAGGATGTATAGAATAATACCTTTTGCGCTTCTGACTTTACTGAGCTCCATTCAGGATTTAAGGCAACACAATACAGAAACTCCTTCAAAGACTCCTCCATCATTCCCAGTCCAGACAGAGCTTGCGCTTTCACGTAATGCCCCTATACACACAGCAAAGTGACATACTTTAGAAGCAATTAACCAAACATCTTGTACCATGCTTTTTAAAAATAATCCTGTTAAACTGGAACACAGGATTACATTAACGGTAAACTAAATGATGTTCTCTAGAGACATAAAAAGTACTAATGAGCTCTTGCTTTTCAAAGGATATATGTCTCAGAAAATAAAATGAAAAGGTGGCATGTGGTCCAGAGGAAGAGCAGGAGAATTGCTATTGGCATCAACGATATGCATGCATTATACATGACCATGCAAAATAGAGGGTTAGCCGAGTCATGTATAACTCGGCTAACTAGTTAATATAGTGTATGTAACTATGCATGCTTTCCCATAGTGTTTCCTACATGCTGTGCCAGACAAGCTGTAGGACCAAGCTTCCTCTGTGACCACCTAGGTTTCCCAGCTGCTGTGCAGGCCACACAGCAGGGCCTAGCATTATCTATGACCAACTGACTTGATCTCTGCTGGCTGCAAATAGGCTTTCCACATCCCCCTTTACGTATGCAATCAGGGCTTGACAAATTTTATTTGAATCTAGGAGCCAGCTAAAAAAGTTATTTTTTTTTTAACTAAAATGTGTTATTTATTTGGGGGTCGGGCAGCTGTCCCATTCGGTTGTGGTGCTGCTGGGAGGGACAGCTTTCTTACTGGGTGGTTTCAGGAGATGCGTTTCCCTTCGGGCGCTTGGGATGTGGCCATTTGACACTTGAGGTTGTTGGGGCTGGAGTTTTTGGTTTGTGTTGTGGTGTGTGGCATACTGTGTGAGCTGGACTCTGCTCACCTCCTTGCTGGCCTCCAGCACCGCAGTGGGTGGGGTCTGGCGGCGAGGGGTGGGCCATGGTGCAAGCAGATTGGCTGTTGTGTGGGGAGGAAAGAAAAAATGTTGGCCCTGCTGCAGGAGTTTTTATTGTTTGTTTTTGGATGTTTGAACTGGGTCGGCTGCTAGGGCGTCAGGCAGTGAGGGTTGCTCGTGTCTGTGCGGTAGGTGGGGGCTCAGGCGCCGTGACAGTTTCTAGTCACCTGGAACCTAGGATTTGTCAAGCCCTGTATGCAGTTATGCTCTTATATGTCAAGTATATCATTATGCTCCTTATGCAAATATGGGGCAAAGCACATCACTGTACAGGACAATGTGGCTCCTCCCAGTTCTGCCCTATACTCTCCAATCTCATTTGATAACCAGCTGTAGTAAAACAAGTAACAAGTGGCTGATAAAACAGCAGGAGATAGTGAAAATTGGAGGTGCACAGAGTCAATCTATTACATGCTCCACTCCAGACAAAGAACAAACCTAGTTCCTACAGAGAGTTTCCTGTTGGGGAATGATTAAATCACTTGCCTCAGGCGGTAGTATTGCCTTTGGAATATGGATTATATCAATTATGGATAAAAAAAATAAAATCTAACACACATTTGCAAGTGTATGTGCACAAATTATTTATTTTTGACTGCCAGCTTTGCAGTGCCAGTTTTGGCTGATGGCTGATTTCCACACATGTGTACAAATGCCATGGGCACTACAGTGCCCATATACCGGAAACTGGGGGCATATGAGCATAAACTAAAATCCCGCCAAGCAGATGAGCCACTAGACTCTGTCTACTCCCAAATACCTGTAGGAGTCTGCAGCGCATCTGTGCACACAATGTTTTTTTTTTTTAAATGGCAATATGGAAGAGGGGCAAGGGAGAGCATTCTTGTGCAGTTAAGTTCACCTTTAACTGTATTCTAGGTCACAATAAATATCCCCTTGCCAGCTTAATTTACAAAACATAATAGCATTCAGCATTTCATTTTTTATGACCTGCATGAACCAGTCCAGAAATAAATGTAACTGGACTGCTATAAGTGGTTCTATACTTAAAGTTTGTTATATTATTTTTATAGAAAAAAAAATTTGACTTTACAATCACTTTAACCTCCACAGAAGAGCAAAGGGTTGTTCAGAGTACCGACACTTGGCTGGGTTCACACTGGTACGACACGACTGTTATCCTACTTTGCCCTGCAAAATCGGTCCTACTTCCATCATTTTGCTCCGACTTTGAAATAGTCTGACTTGTCCTTTGACCAATCAAAACAATCCCAGTGTGACATAAATTCCTTTTCCTGCTGCTGTAATCACCATGTCGGATGTCACAAGTCGGATGGTTAGGACAAGGATCCGACTTCAATGATATTCAATGGGCTGAAGTAGGACCAAAGTCAGACCAAAGTAGTGCAGGAACATTTTTCAAAGTCGGACCGACTTGTGTCGGAACAGTTAAGACGGCTCTCATAGGGAATCATTGATTTACAGACATCATGCAACATGTGCTCCCAATGTCGGAGCGTTTGTCATACAATGTGAACCCGGCCTCATCTGAGATCTGCCTGCATAGACTTGTTATAGGACTCTTAGCCAGTTCTCTGCAGCTGATCTTAAAAGGTGTGACTTCATACAGCCTACAGCTTTCCTGTAGTTCATAAACGGATGGGTGTAAACCCATGAACAAATCTCCTTCTATAAGTAGGTAAAAGTCTGGAGTCTCTTCAGTGCAGTAAAGGGCTCATAAATGCCTAAATAAAAGTATAAATGCTTTTCATAGTGAGCTCCTCGTTTTACCTTAGGCCAGAGAGGTTGTTTTCTGCAGACACAATCCGCATCATTAAAAGCTTGCTTGAAGTTCTTCATGGCTGAGTGGAGCTCGGCTCGCTGTACTTTAAGCAATGAATCATTGGGAGCTGTGGTAGAAAAAATAAATAAAAAATCACGTTAAACTTTTGCTACCAAACAATACATTCAAACCATGCAGAAAAAAAAGCTCATAAACATATTAAATTGCAAATCTCCACTAATGATTAACCTTTCCAAATCCATTTCAAATTCATCCCAAGTACATTTTGAGACGTTAACAAAACTGAAAAAGAAATAAAAAAGAAAATTAACATGTACTTAATGATAGGGCACAATGCAATATACACCACCTAACCTTGAATTTACGTTTCTTATGCTACGCAATATGAGCTCTACTACACAGGGACTGTAGGAGGCTGATACAAGATCAAATTTAGGTACTTTGCTGCTCCCATTTAATTATATACTGATGAATATTTTGCTGTATTAATCTCTATCTGTTAGAACTGACTGGAGTTCAGCTTCAATATGATGAGGCTTGGCATAACCTGCAATATATGAAATCCACCACAATAAACAGAAATCCAGAGAAAATCAACATGAACAAATAGAGCATTGCTCCACATTTGCCAGTTCACACTTTTTTAGTCCAACTAAAAATAGACTCACGATTCCTTATTATGAGGCAGAATCAATAGGCTCTCTCCAGGCAGGGCTGCCCTATATTTAGAAAACTCTGTACTAGGTACACTAGCAGCAGCAGGATTCTACATAACAGCCAGCCTTTAATATAGTAGGTGAGGTTGAAAAAAAGACACAAGTCCATCAAGTCCAACCTATGTGTGTGATTATATGTCAGTATTACCTTGTATATCCCTGTATGCTGTGGTCGTTCAGGTGCTTATCTAATAGTTTCTTGAAACTGTCGATGCTCCCCGTTGAGACCACCGCCTGTGGAAGGGAATTTCACATTCTTGCCACTCTTACAGTAAAGAACCCTCTAAGTCAGGGATCCTGAAACTACGACCCTCCAGCTGTTGCGGAACTACACATCCCATGAGGCATTGTAAAATTCTGACATTCACAGACATGACTAGGCATGATGGGAATTGTAGTTCCTGAACAACTGGAGGGCCATAGTTTGAAGACCCCTGCTCTAAGTAGTTTAAGTCTTTTCTTCTAATTTTATTGAGTGGCCACGTGTCTTGTTAAAGTCCCTTCCGTGAAAAAGTTGTATCCCTGTTGTGGGGTCACCAGTACGGTATTTATAAATTGAAATCATATCTCCTGTCAAGCGTCTCTTCTCCAGAGAGAATAAGTTCAGTACTCGCAACCTTTCCTCATAACTAATATCCTCCAGACCCTTTATTAGCTTAGTTGCCCTTCTTTGTACTCGCTCCATTTCCAGTACATCCTTCCTGAGGACTGGCGCCCAAACTGGACAACATATTCTAGGTGCGGCCAGACCAGAGTCTTGTAGAGTGGGAGAATTATTGTTTTATCTCTGGAGTTGATCCCCTTATTAATGCATGCCAATATTCAGCTTGCTTTGTTAGCAGCAGCTTGGCATTGCATGCCATTGCTGAGCCTATTATCTACTAGGACCCCCAGGTCCTTTTCCATCCTAGATTCCCCTAGAGGTTCTCCCCCCAGTGTATAGATTGCATTCATATTTTTGCCACCCAAATGCATTATTATACATTTTTCTACATTAAACCTCATTTGCCATGTAGTTGCCCACCCCATTAATTTGTTCATATCTTTTTGCAGGGTTTCCACATCCTGCGGAGAAGTTATTGCCCTGCTTAGGTTAGTATCGTCTGCAAATACAGAGATTGAACTGTTTACCCCATCCTCCAGGTTGTTTACGAACAAAATAAATAGGCTAGGTCCCAGAACAGAACCCTGGGGGACCCCACTACCCACCACTGACCATTCCGAGTACTTCCCATTTATCACCACCCTCTAAACTTGCCATTGTAGCCAGTCTTCAATCCATGTACTCACCCTATGGTTCATGCCAACGGACCTTACTTTGTACAGTAAACGTTTATGGGGAACTGTGTCAAATGCTTTTGCAAAATACAGATACATCACGTCTACTGGCCTTCCTTTATCTAGATGGCAACTCACCTCCTCATAGAAGGGTAATAGATTGGTTTGGCAAGAACGATTCTTCATGAATCCATGCTGATTACTGCTAATGATACCGTTCTCGTTACTAAAATACCGTATTTATCGGCGTATAACACGCACAGACGTATAACACGCACATTCATTTTAAGAGGGAAGTTTCAGGAAAAAAACTTAAATTTTAAATAAGGAACTTTGAAGCAAAATAAGGGTCAGTGCCCATCTGCAGCCTCACCATTGCCATCAATGCAGCCTGATCAATGCCCATCTGCAGCCTCACAAGTGCCATCAATGCAGCCTCACCATTGCCATCAATGCAGCAGCCTCACCATTGCCATCAATTTAACAGCCTCACCATTGCCATCAATGCAGCAGCCTTACCATTGCCATCAGTGCAGCCTATTACAGAGGCCACCAAGTAAACAGGAGATTCTCACTGTATGTAATCTGAGGGCGCTCGTCCCACCCCTCCCTGTCCCCTCCGAGGCAGCTAAAATGTAAGTATTGGCGTATAACACGCACACGCTATTTGCACCCAATTTTCATGGTGAAAAAGTGAGTGTTATACGCCAATAAATACAGTATTAAATATAGTCCCTTATCATCCCCTCCAAGAGCTTGCATACTAAGGATTCCACCTCTTCCCTAGCGCCCTTAGTGATGTCATCTCACACATTCACTTGTACATTATTGTTGATATGTAGGCATACCCCTCCCCCTTTTTTACCCTCTCTATCCCTGCGATAAAGGGTATACCCTTGAATGGTTGCCAGCCAAATCATGAGAGCTGTTGAACCAGGTCTCTGAAATTCCCACAAAATCCAAATCCTCCTTGTACAACAGTATCTCTAGTTTGCCCATCTTGTCCGCCAGGCTCCTGGCATTGGTGAACATGCCACGTAGTTTAGACCGGTCGCATACTATCCTCTTATTAGGTGTTCCATGATTGCAACTAGGACTTGTTACTATACTTACCTTGGGTTTATGTGCTTTATTCAACCTACCACTAATGCCCCCAATACTACCCTCTGGAATATGTTCCACGCTGACTATCTCTACCTCTTTTTGTTATTACGAACAGAACGAAAAAAAAAACACATATATATATATATATATATATATATATATATATATAATGAAAAATATTTTTCTTTTTTTGGAAATACAAATAGTGCAGCTGTTTTGCTGAAAAAGGCCTGTTTCCAGAACTCATGAGTTCAATCTAAGGGAATCTTATCCCCACCTTTTTGAATATTAGAGATTTCACATGAGAGTCTGAAGGCAAACTGCTTCTGCTGTGCTCTCTCTCTTTAAGGCTGGGTTCACACTGGTATGACAGGACTGTTTGTACGAATGTCATCCTACTCTGCCCTGCAACATCGGTCCTACTTCCATCTGACTTAAATGAACAGTATAAGATTTTGCTCCAACTTTGAGATAGTCTGACTTGTCATTTCACCAATCAAAACAATATCATTGTGAGAATATTTCCTTTTACTGCTGCTGTAATCACCATGTCGGATGTCACAAGTTGGATGATTAGGACAAGGATCTGACATTGAACCAACTTCAATGATATTCAATGGGCCAAAGTCCGACCAAAGTAGTGCAGGAACCTTTTTCAAAGTCGGACCGACTTGTGTCAGACCAGTTAAGACAGCTCTCATAGGGAACTAATAATTTACACATGTCATGCGACACGTGCTTGCAAAGTCGGAGCATATGTTGTACCAGTGTGAACCCAGCCTGAGGGACCTTTCGCACAGGCTTACCAATCCTGTCAGCCTGTCAGTTTTTCAGGCAGACCTGATCGGAAGCTCCATGCAACTCTATGGGTCTGATGTAAACTTTTTTGTTTTTCCGCACTTAATTGTTTACATCCAGCCACCCATTGAGCTATCATGGGTCTGCCCCAGTCCGCCGTAGAAAAACTGAATGGGTAAGGATGTAAAAAAAACTCTCTCATTCAGCTCTGATTCAGCAACAGGAAATGGATCCCCTGCTACATGTGAAAGAACCCTAAAAAAAAACACAAAAATCAAGTATTCTACATGCTTTCTTATAGAGGTTCTCTTTTCCATATACAGTATAATTTTTTTTCACTTGCAATTGCTACTATTCAATTCCCCAGCACAGCCCCCTCCCTCTTTGCATACTATAACTTTGACCTCTTTTGGAAGTGTCTATATAATCTCTGTGGCCAAAGTGCTCCACCCCTCCTTTCAACAAGATGGAATTGCCCAGTAGTAGAGGTCTAGGGGTTTTGGATGTCTACACAAAGAAGGCTTTTATTGGCAAATATTCATAAAATACACTGAATGCACATATAACCTTATGGGGATATTTTTGTTAGTCTGGCAACAGGGTCTCTTTAAAGATTCTACAGCCACAGGACCAGTGTGCACCTTCTCCAGCCCTTATTATATATTTTACTCTCTCTTGCTATATCATTATTTGTATGCTTTAATTAAAGTAAATAATTGTCTGGTAATTTGAGAAAAATTAGCCCCTAATTTACTACCTCTCATAGAAAATATCACAAACAATATTAGATTTTGTACTACTATAATGTGTTTTTATTTCATACATTTCACTTTTTTAAATGATATGCACAGTAGTTACTTTTAATACATTCTAAGAAAAAAAATAAAATAAGAATCTACTTGGAAAAGCTTGCATAGTTTAAATGTGTTACATTCGTGACTTATTAAACTGTTCTAGAGCAAAGCTCTGTTTCCTCACGTATGCACATTAAAATTACATTTGTTCTACAGAAGGACAAATCACAACCTGCAGGTGCCAGTACCCCACCTGCAATTACCTCAGCACTGAGTAAGAACTTGGCTGACCTTTGTCTTCCTTGTCGGCTAGGTGAATAATATAAATGACTTTGTTATAAACCTAAACTGTATCAAAGTTACCACAGAACAAACACTGAAATGTATCTTTGTTTAACAGATCATTCTTTCCAAATGCCAGACAGAATACCATAACTATCATTTAATCAGCAAAATGCCTTATTTGTTGCTGAATAAAGTGCTCTTGCTTACAACTATAAAACTAGTGTATACAACTGAAGGATTAAAGAACTTTTAGTGGCGTCAGTCAACAAGTAATAATGCAAAATGCAACGTCCTTCTATAATGCATTCTTCGTTAGGGCCCATTCCAACCTGTTCCATGCACATTTAGGTGCATGTTTTTGGTATATGTGCATGGGTCCTTCCTATGGGATCTTTACCGACACCCACATTAAAAAAAGCATACCTGCCTTAAAGGGTCACTAAATGAAAACATAAATTTTCTTAAAAATAACAAACATGCTATACTTACCTCCACTGTGCAGCTCGTTTTGCACAGAGTGGCCCCAAACCTGGTCTTCGGGGATCCCTCGGCGGCTGTCACGTCTCCCTCCCACAACTTCATGCGTGCTCCCTCGCATGGTGTGGAGTACTTGTGTGCATGTTCCAGTGATACAGCTGGCGGCCATAGCCGCTCACTGTATCACTTGGCCCCGCCCCCGGCTGGCCGCATCATTGGATGTGATTGTCAGCGCGAGACAATGGCTGCGCTGCTTTCAATCCATCCACTCTAGCCAATCAACGGCCAGGGTGAGCGGCAAAGAGGAAGTCGGGGGCGAGCGCAGGACTTTTGAGGGGTCAGGTAAGTAGAACGGGGGTGCTGGCATTGTCAGATGTTTTTTCACCTTAATGCATAGAATGCATTAAGGTGAAAAAACTTTTACCTTTACAACCCCTTTAATATTTTGACAACACTGTATATTACATGCATGCATATTCAAATCTGGGCTTTTTGGAGCACTTAAGGCAGGGGTAGGCAACCCTGGAGAAGTGGACACCTACTTGAGAAACCTGAAGGAGATCAAAGACCAACAGGTTGCAACATGCTTTTTTTTTTTTTAAAGGAGATTCGTTTTTAATAGGGCTTGCTAAGTTAAGAAGGTTTGAAGAGTTCAGATACCAGTAAGTAAATAATGCAGAGTGTAGGGGTCTGGAATGAGTATGGCAGAGTTCAGTAGTATGTAATGTAGAGTTCAGAAGTCAGTAGTATGCAACACAGAGTTCAGAGGTCAGCAGTATGTAATGCAAAGTTCAGAGGTCAGTGGAATGTAAGGAAGGGGTCAGAAGCAAGTGACGCACAATGCAGGGGATAAGGAGTAAGTAATCCAGAGTTCACAAGTCAGTAGTGTGTAAACCAGAGTGAACGGGAGTATGTAAAGTAGTATGTAATGCAGAGTGCAGGGTTTGAAAGTAAGTCAGAGTGTAGCGATCAGACGTAAGTAATACAGAGTTCAGTGCTCATTAGTATGTAATGCAGAGTGCAGGGGTCACGATTAAATAACTCATAGGTCAGTAGGATCTAATGCAGTGTTCAGAGGTCAGTAGTATGTAATATACATACACTATATTATCAAAAAATATTTTGACGCCTACACTTACACGCACATGAACTTTAATAGCATCCCAGTCTTATTCAATAGGGTCCACAAAGGTGTTCTAGCGGGTTGTTCAAAATTTCTTGGTATGCTGACACCTTAAGCGTTACATTCACTGGAACTAAGGGGCCAAGCACAACCTGTGAAAAACAACCCCCACACGATAATCCCCCCTCCACCAAATGAACTTGACTGACCTGTAGAGTGCTGACCTCATTGCGATAGAACACCTTTGGGATGAATTAGAGTGGAGACTGCGAACCAGGCCTTCTCGTCCACATCAGTGCCTGACTTCACAAATGTGCTTCTGGAAGAATGGTCAAACATTCCCATATACACACTCTAAACCTTGTGGACAGCCTTCCCAGGAGAATTGAAGCTGCTATAGCTGCAAAGGGTGGGCCAACTCAATATTGAGACCTACGGACTAAGACTGGGATGTCATTAAAGTTCATGTGCATGTAAAGGCAGGTGTCCTAATACTTTTGGTAATATAGTGTATGTGCACAGTATAGCACCCAGGCTCAGAGGCCTCTTGCTTCTCCTGCACTATAGAGCACCCTTGCTCCCATGCCTGTCCTGCATATCATTGGCTCAACACTGCAACTGCTCCACGCAATTAGAATCACTATACATTAACTTCATTCTGCCCTCCCTGTGCCCAGAAACCTACTCGGAGTATGATGACAGGATGCTGAGGATAATGAGGTACAATCTGGAAGGAGGCCCTGAAGTTAACTGGAAAACAGAAACTTGTCTATCTCCTGAGTCCCCTATAGCTCTTGTTGATTTCACCTGCTGAACTCCATATTAGTGCAGGACATAGTAGACATAATAGACATGTGCACTGCTGCCTACTAAACAAGGTAAACAAGAGTAAGATTGTTTCCTTCTTGCCAATTGCCTCTCGGCCCTTTAAGTGTTCTAAAAGCCAGGAGGTGGAGGCGGGCATTCTGGTCATGTGACCACTGTGATTGGCCTTCAGGCAGGTATGTATTAGGAGCTTAGCGATCCCTGCAAGATACCGTGTTGGGAGCCTGCAGGGAGTGTACTCTCAGCACGGTAACTGGTTTACACAGGGCCGAGAGGCCACATATATGTGTATGGCCGGAGTGAAGGGGTTAAAGTCTAAGTACACCTTTTGGAGTATGTTACACGTTACACCCATATTCAGCTCATGTCCTCCTCACCCTCCCAATTCCCTTTGCGAAGTAAGGCGGGGGTTCTTCCCCCTGCACGTGCTGTCACATTTTGAAAACAGCGCATCTGTGTGGGGCTCTGCCCGTAGAGCTGCATCAACCATTTACAGGAATCTCCCTTCTGCCACGTGGCAGACAGCTTGTACTTCTCAATAAACTGCAAAGGCGCTGATGAGCACGGCTGTAGTTCATTCACAAGTCCTGGAGCTTTAAGCCCTCATTCACACTGAGGGCGGGTTTGAAATCGCGAGTTCAGCTGAACTCGCACGATTTCAAACCGGCATTTCAGTGCGACTTTGGGGGGGCGACTTGACAGTCATGTACAGTTGTCTATTGAAATTGTCCCGAAATCGCCAAAAGTAGTGCAGAAACTACTTTTGGGGATCGGTGCGACGTCACAAAGTCATTGCCGCCAAATCGGCCCAAACGTGGAACGTGTGAACATGGGCTAAATCTTACAGACCGTACAGGAGGCACAGGCTAAAAGCTGTAGGGTTTGCCCGCAGAACCTGGCATTTAACCCGTGATCCACTGATCACAGGTGCAATGCTTTGCAAGCCCCTGTGAGGAAAAATATGTGTTTATTATTTTTCCCAAAAGGCGAACTTAGTCTTTAAGACATGTAGTGGGAAGGGCTGCTCAAATGTCACTATGTAATTACCTGGCCAGTTAGAGTAACTGCTGCAAAGTGCTGGTCTGCTAATAGAGCACGTCTAGGTCAATAATGCAACTCCAAATGTATCACGGGGCCACATACTGTTAGTGTAAACCACAGTAACAAAAATCTGAAGTCTGGCTTCAACTCAATTTCCTCCCATCGGACACACCCCACTAATGCATTTCACCCAAGTAGGGCTTAATCATAGAGAAGAAAGACTTTAGCTTATGTTTAACTGTATGGGAAGAGTAAAACATGTTCATACGTGTGAATTTATCTAACTGTCATGAATAAACAGAACTAATGTGTGGCAGTGTCAGGTTTAAATGTATGATACATTTATTGTATTTTAAAGCTGTTCCTATGTACTGAACCTTTAATTTTATCTTATAAAATGCACAGAACAAAAAGACAACCACAAAGCAGTAGTATGACATCAATGTGTAGTGTATTGTAGTTGCGCTCGCCCTAGTCATTTATAACCATACCCTCAAATGCTTACAATAAATAATAAACAGTGATTTGTAAATTACATTACTCCTCAAATCCAATAAAGTGCATTAATCATCAAATCCAATAAACACGTTTATGTGCTTATAATAGTCCATCAACTGTGCTCTTCTCATAATATTCACTGTGCTGTGCATCCAAAATGCTATTGTGTGTTGTGATGTACCACCACCTTCCAAAAAAGCCGCTTACCAGAAAGCAGAAATGTAAGCGCATGTATGTGGTTTGGTCTCGGTTCCATCAGGTACAGAGTGGGATCCCCCAAATTTCTCCAATGCGATACTCATGCAAACAATAAAATGGCCATCATTGCGCAAACTCCTTAAATAAACCTTTTTATTATAACAATAAAAAATTGCTCACTCACATGTAACTGTGCCTCAGACCGGCACTAAGTCTGTCCAGCATTCACAGTAATGGCCTGCAATGGCTGCTCTGCATACAAGGATCCGGCGTGCGGTCCAAGCCTTGATCTGAGTGTAGCTAGTGGGCAGGATGTGAAGTCAGGATCGCAGAGAATCAGCATCAATGCACTCCGCACCGGACGTGCATCATCAGGAAGCTCAGCTTTTACATTTTTCTCACCCTAGTGGTGTTTTTTTTTAGTTGCAGCACAACTAGTTTATACAGTTTTGATAATTTTATTTTATTTTGGTTTTGCGCCAGTGACACTTTTTTCTCAATGTGTAATGTATTACCTTAACCACTTGCCGCCCACCCACCGTCAAATGATGGCTGGACGGTGCGGCTCTTGTTCTGGGTGGACATCATACCTTTAACCATGTGATTGGCTGTGTCCAATCACAGCCGGTGACATGTAAACACGGAGATGCCGTAATCGGCGCTCCTCGCCTCACACTGACAGAGTGTGAGGAGAGGAGAGACGATCAGCGGCATCTCCTCACAGAGGATATCTAGGGATGTAATCAGGGCACTGATCATCAGTGACCTGATTACAATTAAGTGCCCACCAGTGCCCACAATTGGCACCCATCTGTGTCCACAAGTGCCAGCAATCAGTGGCCATCAGTGATGTCAGTCAGTGCTGGCTATCAGTGCTGTCCATCAATGCCACCCATCAGTGCCGCCTATCTGTGCCAACCAGTGCCGCATATCTGTTCCCACCAGTACTGCCTATCTGTGCCCACCAGTGCACCTATCAGTGCCCATAAGGGCAGCATATTTGTGCCTCATCAGTGCCACCTAATCAGTGCCCATAAGTGCCGCCTCATCAGTGCCCATCAGTGCAGCCCATCAGTGCTGCCTTATCAGTGCCCCCATCAGTGCTGCCTTATCAGCGCCCATCAGTGCTGCCTTACAAGCACCCATCAGTGAAGGAGAAAAATTATTTATTTACAAAATTTACTGACAGAAACTAAGAAAAACTTTTTTTTTTTCAAAATGTTTGGTCTTTTTTTTTTATGAAAAAATTAAAAACCCAGGAGTGATTAAATACCACCAAAAGAAAGCTCTATTTATGTGAAGAAAATTATAAAAACATTTCACATGGTTACAGTGTAGCATGACCGCTCAATTGTCATTCAAAGTGTGACAGCTCTGAAAGCTGAAAAATGGACTGGGCAGGAAGGGGGTGTAAGTGCCCTGTATTGAGGTGGTTAAAGAACTAGTATTGAATGGGTTGTTGGCTGTAGATCGAAAATGAATATCGGGGAAAATCTGAAAATAAATGTAACATTTATCCAAGCGTATATGGCCCCCATTAATATACTATTTTTGTAGCAGTATATGAATTATTCATTCGACTTGGGGTGTCTACAACCATTTAGTCTCCAGCCACTATCAGAGCACTTTTCCCCAGTACTTTTTAGCACCAGTCAATGACCATCAAAGAATTAAAATAACGATGAAAATCACGGCTTGGCATTGCACAGGAGAAAAAATGTGATCCATGGGTCATGTAGGGAAATACAGCCGTCTGCTATGACTGTAGAAAGATTGTTCAGAAGAAAAAAATATATATACAAGGGAAGACAGTCACATGGAGCACATTAAGAAAAAGGCATATGACTGTACGCCACAGCACATGACATGAAGCCATTCTTACTTTCTAGATAAATCCCACTGTAAAGCCAACAAGAATAAAAACAAAAGATATGCCCCCCCTTACAGTAAGAAGCTGTGAGCATGTGCAAGCAATATTCTAGATTACAATGACAGCCCGGCAGCTCAGGCAAAGCTCTGACCAATGACTAAGACTCTTAAGAGGCTGTATCTAGGTAACAGGGCCAAGCCGACTCTCCTGTTCCGAGGACACGTGTGGCAGATGGAACAGCAGGATAGAAAATCATGTTTCCAGGCAAAACATGAACACCAAACTATCATCTGGAGTGAAAGAAAAAAAATATACACATTAGATCGAGTGGTCAGATACGAAATAGGCAAAGTTACGAATAAATTGCAATGGATGAGCACTTTCAGCTTTGTAGAAGGTGGTATAGAACGCACTGAGACAAACCTATAAAGGAAAATAGCGAACATTACATTATGTGCAAAATATGAAGCATAACACCTGCCCTACCTAAAATTTTTTAGGTACATGAAGGTAAAACATATGGCCAAGTATGGGTGGATGAGAACATGGATTAGAGCAGGGGTGTCCAACCTTTAGACCTTCCTGGGTCACATTGGCAGAAGAGGAATGGTCTTGGGCCACACATAAAATACACTAACAATAAAGATAACCGATCAGCAGAAAAAGTCTGGAAGATCACGAGTTAACGATCACTGATATAGGTAATGTACCTATATGAGTAACAAAATGTAATTTTTGTAATATTTTTTGTAAAAGTAAAAGTAAAAGAAGGCAACATAAAACTAGTGCGATATTTGACACAGTTTTTGATAAACTAACGCATCAATATCAGGTTGGATGGATGTAGTAGCAATTCTCAATCAATTCTCAAGGTGCTCATCAGATATTTTGGTTCTAAGGCCCCTTTCACACGGACGGTCCGTTCAGGTCCGCCTGTCAGCTTTTTAGGCGGACCTGAACAGACGCTCCATAGACCTCTATGGAGAGTCGGATGTCAGCGGTGACATGTCTGCTGACTTCCGCCCCGCTCCGATCTGAAAAAGTGTGACAGATGAAAACCCTATTTTTCCATCCGTCTGCGGATCGGATTGGGTGACAACAGACTCTACGGTCCGTCGTCATCCGATCGGTCCGTCGTCATCCGATCCCCCATAGGGGAGAGCGGCGCTTTGACAGGTCCGTCCCTGCACAGAGTGCAGAGACCGACCTGTCATCTTCCTGCTCAGCGGGGGAACGACTGAGCGATCCCCCGCTGTGCAGAGCGGGCTCCGTACACGGACACGTCCGTGTGAAAGAGCCCTAATTTTGCCCTCCGTGTACTTCATCCTTAAAAATAGTTGCTCACAAATATAATTGCTGCAGAAAACAGATTGCATGAATAAGTCATGATTGTGAAGTGGAATATTTTTCTTTGGGAAGATAAAACTTATATAATAAATATAATATATTTATTATTTATAATATAAATATAATATAAGTAAAAAGTCCAGTAAAGAGCCACTGTCAACTTTTTCTTCGGCTGCATGATTTTACTAAGCGTAAACACATTTATATAAAAAAAAAAATTTAAGTAAGTTTATAATATTGTGTTGAGCCACATTCACAGCTGTCATGCGCCCCTTGGGCTGCAGGTTGGACACTCCTGGCTTAGAGAAAACAGCACAGGATTGTAGTGCAAGTGCTTTTTTAACGAGTTTAAAAATGCGCGATTAATCATATAACCATTTTAAGCCTATAGATGTGATTCATAATATATGCAATCCAATTAGGTTGCTGACTTGTCATGTAACCAGCAGGGAAAGAAGTAGAAAAGCTGTCACTGCTGACCTGGTTTGGAAAGGTACAAGGTCTCACGCGTAGGAAGGATCACTTATTCACAAGATCATCAAATGCGGAGCAAAATGACAGCCTAGAGAAAAAAATGCATCCTCTGTGTTTCTCTCAGCAGGTCCAGGATTTGTAATTCGTACAAAAGGTTATGCCTATTTTCTCAGTGGCCTTGGAAACAAGCTGATTCTGAACGGCAGCCTTGTCATAAATTCCAGTTCACTGAATCTTAAAACATTCCACTATTCTTTTGTACTTTTGGAGAATGTGCTTTTCTATCATTTAGCAACTATCCTGTTTCGTATATGCTTATACAGGGGGTCCCCTACTTACAAACATCCGACTTACAAACGACTCCTACTTACAAACGGAGGGAGACAACAGGAAGTGAGAGGAAATCTACTCCTAGGAAGGGAAATTCTCTCCTGTAAGAGTTATTATGGGAAAAAGGTGTCGCCACTGATGCTTTATCACCAGTCCATGTTTCCCTAACAACCCAAAATTTTCAAACTCCAATTGTCATTGGGACAGAAGGTGAGGTGAAATCTTCTAAGTTTAAAAAACGTAAAAATAGATTTTTTGGCTGGAGCTACACTTAAAAACTGTACTTGTTCCGACTTACAAACAGATTCAACTTAAGAACAAACCTACAGTCCCTATCTTGTTTGTAACCCGGGGACCCCCTGTACTTACAGGTGATACTCGAAAAATTATGCAAAAGTTCATTTATTTCACTAATGCAACTTAAAAGGTGAAACTAATATATGAAATAGACTAATTACATGCAAAGCAAGATAGTTCAAGCTGTGATTTGTCATAATTGTGATGATTGTGGCTTACAGCTCATGAAAACCCCAAATCCACAATCTCAGAAAGTTAGAATATTGTGAAAAGGTGCGATATTCTAGGCTCAAAGTGTCCCACTCTAATCAGCTAATTAAGTCATAACACCTGCAAAGGGTTCCTGAGCCTTTAAATGGTCTCTCAGCCTGGTTCAGTAGGAATCACAATCATGGGAAAGACGACTGACCTGACAGTTGTGCAGAAAACCATCATTGACACCCTCCATGAGGGAAAGCCTCAAAAGGTAATTGCAAAAGAAGTTGGATGTTCCCAAAGTGCTGTATCAAAGCACTTTAAAAGAAAGTTATGTGGAAGGGAAAAGTGTGGAACAAAAAGGTGCACAAGCAGCAGGGATGACCACAGCCTGGAGAGGATTGTCACAAAAAGGCCAATCAAAAGTGTTGGGGACTTGCACAAGGAGTGGACTGAGGCTGGAGTCAGTGCATCAAGAGCCACCACACACAGATGGATCCTGGACATGAGCTTCAAATCTAGTATTTCTCGGCAAGCCACTCCTGAACAACAAACAACGTCAGAAGCGTCTTACCTGGGCTACAGAAAAACAGACCTGGTCTGTTGCTCAGTGGTCCAAAGTCCTCTTTTCTGATGAGAGCAAAATTTGCATCTCATTTGGAAACCAAGGACCTAGAGTATGGAGGAAGAATGGAGAGGTACACACTGCAAGATGCTTGAAGTCCAGTGTGAAGTTTCCATAGTCTGTGTTGATTTGGGGAGCCGTGTCATCTGCTGGTGTTGGTCCACTGTGCTTCATTAAGTCCAGGGTCTATGCAGCCATCGTACCAGGAGATTTTGGAGCACTTCATGCTTCCTTTCGCAGATGAGCTCTATGGGGATGCTGACTTCATTTTCCAGCAGGACTTGGCACCTGCCCACACTGCCAAAAGCACCAAAACCTGGTTCAATGACCGTGGGATTACTGTGCTTGATTGGACAGCAAACTCGCCTGACCTGAACCCCATAGAGAATCTATGGGGCATTGCTAAGAGAAAGATGAGAGACATGAGACCAAACAATGCAGAAGAGCTGAAGCTCCTCCTATTGAAGCATCCTGGTCGTCCATAACACCTCAGCAGTGCCACAGGCTGATAGCTTCTATGCCACGCCGCATTGAGGCAGTAATTGCTGCAAAAGGGGCCCAAACCAAGTACTGAGTACATATGCATGCTTATACTTTTCAGAGGTCCGATATTGTTCTATGTACAATCCTTGTTTTATTGATTGCATGTAATATTCTAATTTTCTGAGATTGTGGATTTGGGTTTTTCATGTGCTGTAAGCCATAATCATCACAATTATGACAAATCACGGTTTGAACTATCTTGCTTGGCATGTAATGAGTCTATCTCATATATTAGTTTCACCTTTTAAGTTGCATTAGTGAAATAAATTAACTTTTGCACGATATTCTAATTTTTCGAGTATAACCTGTATATCCTTGATCAGCTCTGACCTGTGACAATTGTTCATCTTTTCCAGGGCAGTCTGTATGCGTCAGAAAGAGTTAGGCCTAGTACACACGATTAGAAATGTAGACAAATAATACAACTTTCAAAGCGATCATACGATAATCTGATCGTTAGTACACAGAAGGGACACTCAGAAGGGACAAACAAAAAATTTCTTGTACGATACCAAAACGTAAGATGTTTGTTTAATCAGTACAGTATTTGTCCAAAAAAAAAATAAAAAATTGGAAGCCCAAGACCACGCATGCTATGATACTAAAGAATACAATGCAATACAACATATTACATTATATGACTTCCAAAGTTGTATTCTGTCAAACGAGAATTTTCATAACTTTAGTAACCTTTTCATTTTCCATATGAGACTAGCATGCAAGAAAAAACAAACCATTCGTCTGATATTCTCATCGTGTGTACGAGGCTTTACATTCCGAAATGTACAGATGAGCTGGCACACAGCGCGAGCACACTGGAGGATGTTTGGCTCGAGGGTTTAACCACTTGCCTACTGGGCACTTAAAGCCCCTTCCTGCCCAGACCAATTTTCATCTTTCCGCGCTGTCGAACTTTGAATGACAATTGCGCTGTCATGCTACACTGTACCCAAATAAAATGTTTATAGTTTTTTTCACACAAGTAGAGCTTTTTATGGTGGTATATAATCACTACTGAGGTTTTTGTTTTTTGCTAAAAAAAAAAAAAAAAGGCTGCACCTATAGGCTGCACTGATGGGCACTAATGAGGCGTCACTGGTGGGCACCGATAGGTGGCACTGAAGGGCACTAATAGGTGGCACTGATAGGTAGCACTGATGCTGAGGCACTGATGGGCACTGATAGGGGGCACTGGTGGGCATTGGTCGGTGGCACTGATGGGCCCTGGTAGGCGGCACTGGTGGGCACAGATGAGGCGACAGTTGCTCTAGCTGTTCGGGACTGATGTCCCTCTGACAGTAGCCGGAGGAAATAAAATAGCCGATTACCGGCTCTGTTTATATCATGTGATCAGTTCTCATTGGCTGACAGCTGACCACATGGTAAGGGGTCGGGATCGGCCCCTTACTTCTATCTATGATCAAGCCGAGTCTCGTAGACTCGCTGATCACAGAGCACACCACGCACGACCTGCAGGGGGCCTGCAGGCAGCTCATGCACGGGACCTACTTGGACGCCCTCTTGGCAATTTAGGCCCGCGCTGTAGCCATCTTTTGGCTATAGCGCAAACGTGAAGAGGTTAATAGGGGGGTGTCAGGAGGTAAGCAAGGTGTGAGCAAGCAGCAGAAGGTTAACCACTTCCCGCCTGTAGAATGTCATATAATGTCCTTAGGTTGAAGTGGTGATATCTGAATGATGCCTGAAGCTACAGGCATCATTCAGATATCTTTGTTTTCAGCCGGCGATTCCTTGTAATGTAAAAGCCACCCCAGCGGCTATTCAGCCGCGGGATTGCTTTTACAGGCAGTGGGAGGGGATGTCCCCCCTTCCCATTGCCCTCCAGTGCCTTTCCGGGCTCTCCTGTGTGATCTGGAAGACATATTAATGATCCAGAGGGGGCACCAGATTACCATAGATCTGACCAAAGAGGACCTGTCATGCCTTATTCCTATTACAAGAGATGTTTACATTTCTTGTAATATGAATAAAAGTGATAAAAAAAAATGAAAGGGACAGTGTAAATAAAAAATAAATAAAATTAATACATTTAAAGTGCCCCCGTCCCCTCGTGCTCGGACGCAGAAGCGAACACATACGTAGGTTGCACCCGCATATATAAACAGCATTCAAATCACACATGTGAGGTATCACCACGATCGTTAGAGCAAAAGCAATAATTCTAGCACAAGACCTTCTCTGTAACTCTAAATTGGTAACTTGTAAAAAAAATTTAAGCGCAACCTAAGGAGATTTTTAAGTACCAAAGTTTAATGCCATTCCACAAGTGTGCACAATTTTAAATGACATGTTAGGTATCTCTTTACTGAAACATCATCTTTCACATTATACAAAAAAATTGAGGTAAATATTGTTTTTTGTTTTTATTTCACTCATTAAAGTTTTTTCCCAAAAAATTGCATTTGAAAAATTGCTGCACAGATACTGTGTGACATAACAATTTGCTACAATCGCCATTTTATTCGCTAGGGTCTCTGCTAAAAAAATGTTTATATAATGTTTGGGGGTTCTAAGTAATTTTCTAGCAAAAATAAATTATGATTTTTACATGTAGGAGAGGAATGCCAGAACTGGTCAGGTATAATTAGAGGAGTGCAAGAAGAATAAAACCATAAACACAGCAAGAATGCCTTTGTGATAAAACCAGAAATAGGCTCATAAGATCAGGTTGTAATATAAAGGATTTAGTTATTTCAAACTTAAAATTCTTACATGTTTTTCTTCAGTTATTTGGACCACTTCCTACAACTAACCTTGTAGTTTATATATTTTTTCCTGTGTACAGGATATTCTAGAAAAACAGGCTTTATAGTATTCACACAAGTACTGTACTTTGAACGCGCAGTTCTTTTCAATGTACATTTTGTTTCCAAATGAATAATCAAATGTAAAAGATTACAATCACTTGGCAACAGCTCCTGAAAAACAACATTCCCTCAATTATCAGACAAAGCAACATAAATTCAAAAAATACATAGGCAATCTACACATAAAAAAAAATGTGGTGCACTTACAAGGTTAATAACCTTTTGGTACTCTATCCACATCTAAATGAAAAAGATACAGAGTACATTATACTATCCATAGTCATGCATAAGCCCATTTTGTAATAACACAAATTATACTTTGTATAACTTCTCATGAAACCACCATACTATTGCCCATGCATTCCATAGATTGTTCGAGGCAGTTAGGTTGTGCCCCTTGTTTTTAGTTCCGATCAGCTGCACCAAACTCTGTTATGCAGGCGACAATCAGTTCTTGCTTTATGTAGATATATTGTGAACTATGTTCATTTTAACAAAAAAATGTAAATGCTTTTTTAAGTAAAGGCTAAAACTTATGCAACGCTTGCTATGGGGTGCAAGTTGACCAGAGTAGCTAATTGAAATGAGTAGCACACCAACATAAAAGAAGAAGCTCCGATCTCTCTGGTTCCCCCCTCCAAACCCCCCTGCCTGGTTGGCTCAGAGCAGGAGGGAAGAAAAGGGTTGTAACCCTGTAGGCTCTGCTCATGTAGGGAAAGTCACTGCTCACGTAGATGGAGGGACTGCTGACAGCTCACAACCTCTATGACAAGTTCACAGCTGGTGAGAGTCTGTGGCAGCTTCCTATATGGAGAACTGCCATATTCCCTCTGTTAATTAGGGCAGACATCCGCTTGTTTATATTTCTCTCTTTAATAGCAACTAGCACGGAAGACACAGATAGACCTGAAACAACTTAGGTCATGGGTGTTCAACCTGTAGCACTCCAGCTGTTGTGAAACTACAAGTCCCATGAGGCATTGCCAGGCTGACAGTTAAAAGCATGACTCCCAAAGGCAGAGGCACAATGGAACTTGTAATTCCACAATAGCTGGAGGGCCGTAGATTGGGCACCCATGGCTTAGGTAATGTGGCACACGCCACTTGTGGCAGTTTCCTGCACCATTATATTCATATATTAATTTCCAGTATGTGTCTAAAACAAAGGCATAAAACGGAATCCTAGGTTTTGCAGCAGAGCCTAGCCCTAACTTGTGGCATATCCACATGA
Source organism: Lithobates sylvaticus (assembly GCA_028564925.1). Lineage (NCBI taxonomy): Eukaryota > Metazoa > Chordata > Amphibia > Anura > Ranidae > Lithobates > Lithobates sylvaticus. The sequence goes on along the minus strand of JAQSEC010001744.1, from coordinate 1,254,354 downwards.
ACATGTTAACCCTCTATATACTGTACAATAAAGAAAACTTGAGAAATGACAGGATATGCAATATATTGTCATGACATATTTACTGTCTGGAAAGAAAGGCAGAGAGACTTCTTAGAAGCTTCTAAACCACAGTTTTTGTGTTACGTAATTTAGTTTTTGTAAAATAGGTCAAAGTAACCATTGCTGGCTTTGTGAACAGCATTGGAAAATTAAAGTATAACTAAAGGGAAAAAAATAAAAAATTTGTTGAAGATGCACCCTCTTGATTTGTCCTGTTTACTGTTATAATTGAAAGTGAAAGAAAAAGAAAATCCTAAATTTTGTGTTGTCCCCAGGAAAGGAAATCTTGCAATGGGGACACTAGATCTGGTGACCCCCAAGGGATTTGCGCTCACTTCTTGTTTTGGATATGGGACAGGAAGTGAACGTAAATCTCCCAAATGGGACACAGATGGCAAAAAAAAACAGACAGGGGTTATGACCTTGCCTTACACTATTCAAACTGAGAAAAAACATTTTTGTCTAGAGCTCTACTTTAAAACCAGTGTAGATATGTCTACAGTAATTAGTTACACTGCATTGTAGATTTCCTTGTACTTAATACTTTACAACTTGATAGCCTCTGGGACAAGCAGATTTAGCTTTCAGTGCCGCGGGGGAGTAAATTCTTTTCTCACATGTAAGCACGCATTAGAAAACATATTAGAATGTATAAATGTGCAGGTCTACTGTAAATTGACACGTGAATTTTTGTAAAATGCAATACCTATGCTTTCTAAATGTTAGTTACCCAACGTTTCTCTACAGATAAAAAAAGATGTCAGAAAAAAAAAAAACTTACATTTAAGCGTCATTGCAGCCTTGCCCAGCGTTTTTTTTTTAAGCTCCTAGAAACTATTAGCATTTCTTTCTGCTCCTACAAGCTAAATAGTGTTATCCTATGTATCCATGCACACTACTTTAGGCTATTCGCGTTTTTTGATCTTCAGCGTCTGGGAGCATATAAAAATAGTTTGTTGAGTTTTTTGGAGTTTTTTTACAGCAGAAAAAGGCGCTAAATGCTTCTATAAGCTCCTTTTCAAGCATTTTTTTTACTTTATGTACTGTAAAAATGTGAATAAAAGCTACTACAACCTGGCACAAAAATGCTATTATCAGCATTTTTCATCCAGCATTTTTTCTAGCGTTTTTTTTTTTAGCCTATAAAAACGCTAGTGTGCCTGGAGACTTAAAGCTGATCTCCACGTTTCCTGTCAATTTTAATAGTAACTATGGACCAAGCTGGTCCAGACAAACTATTTCCTTCAATAAGCGCTGCATTGGCTCTAAGTGCTGTATAAACTGTACATACAGTATCTCACAAAAGTAAGTACACCCTCACATTTTTGTAAATATTTTATTATATCTTTTCATGTGACAACACTGAAGAAATGAGACTTTGCTACAATGTAAAGCAGTGAGTGTACAGCTTGTATAACAGTGTAAATTTGCTGTACTCGCAAAATAACTCAACACACAGCCATTAATGTCTAAACTGCTGGTAAAAAAAAAGTGAGTACACCCCTAAGTGAAAATGTCCAAATTGGGGCCAATTAGCCATTTTCCCTCATTAGTGTTACAAGGTCTCAGGTGTGAATGGGGAGCAGGTGTGTTAAATTTGGTGTTATCGCTCTCACTCTCTCATACTGGTCACTGGAAGTTCAACATGGCACCTCATGGCAAAGAACTCTCTGAGGATTTGAAAAAAAGAATTGTTGCTCTACATAAAGATAGCCTAGGCTATAAGAAAATTGCCAAGACCCTGAAACTGAACTGCAGCACGTTCGCCAAGACAATACAGCGGTTTAACAGGACAGGTTCCACTCAGAACAGGCCTCACCATGGTCGCCCAAAGAAGTTGAGTGCATGTGCTCATCGTCATATCCAGAGGTTGTCTTAGGGAAATAGACGTATGAGTGCTGCCAGCATGGTTGAAGGGTTGGGGGGTCAGCCTGTCAGTGCTCGGACCATACGCCACACACTTTTGTGAGATACTGTAGCTTCACCTACAGTACACAGTGTTGGGTTCTGGCTGTGAGACAAACTTCCTGACTTACATTGGTAACAAAACTGAGTCAAGATGTGCAGTGCTCAGCCATTCAAAGGCAGGTTTGTATTGTTTGACTGGCTGAGGCAGAGAGGCTTGCTATAGATGAGCTGCAGTGTCTGAGAAGGGAAGCATGTGAGATGAGGATTTAGTTCTGTTATGGAAAGTAAATGAAGTTATATGTTTAATTTATGAGGCTTGTGCATCACATCGTAACTGGATTTAGTTTTCATTTTAGACATCCAATACAAGAGATTTTATTTGTACTTTAAATGGTAAGTGATAAGGGTGAAGGCAAAGTCTTATGGTACCCATATACAAATTGTTTTAATGTGCTGTGGTCTGATAAATCAAAGATAGATTTGTTTACCCACAGAAAAAGTATACATGTTTGGAGCAAACCTTAGACAGCCTTTCAGGAGAAGTACCTCTTACAAAGTGTAAAGCATTGTGATAGAAATGTTATAGTTTGGGGTTGCTTTGTTATTCAGGGCCTGGACAGCTTGCAGTCAATGAATCATGAAAGCTGAAGTTGAACCGGAAATGGATCTTTTATCATCATAATGATCCCAAATACACATCAATGACATAACTGGTTAAAATGGAAGAAACGTCCAACATTAACTATTCTTAACCACTTCAGCCCCGGACCAATTGGCAGCCAAAGGACCAGGCCCCTTTTTGCGATTCGGCACTGCGTCGCTTTAACTGACAATTGCGCGGTCGTGCGACGTGGCTCCAAAACAAAATTGGCGTCCTTTTTTTCCAACAAATAGAGCTTTCTTTTGGTGGTATTTGATCGCCCCTGCGGTTTTTATTTTTTGCGCTATAAACAAAAATAGAGCGACAATTTTGAAAACAATGCAATATTTTTTGCTTTTTGCTATAATAAATATCCCCAAAAAATATAAAAAAAATATATTTTTTTCCTCAGTTTAGGCCGATATGTATTCTTCTACATATTTTTGGTAAAAAAAAATAGCATTTAGCGATTATTGATTGGTTTGCGCAAAAGTTATAGCGTTTACAAAATAGGGGATAGTTTTATAGCATTTTTATTAATATTTTTTTTTTTACTAGTAATGGCGGCGATCAGCGATTTTTATTGTGACTGCGACATTATGGCGGACACATCAGACATTTTTGACACATTTTTGGGACCATTGTCATTTATACAGCAATCAATGCTATTTAAATGCATTGATTCCTGTATAAATGACAGTTGTAGTGAAGGGGTTAACCACTAGGGGAGGGGTTATGGGCTGTGACGTGTGTGTTTTTTTTTACATTAGGGGGCGGGGCTGACGTCTGACGTCATTGATCGGCTTTCCCGATGACCGGGAACAGCCAATCAATGACAGGCAGAGTAGGAAGCGCGGGGAGAGGTTTGTTTACACATACCTCTCCCCGTTCTTCAGCTCCGTAACCCGATCACAGGACACCAGCGGCGATCGGGTCCGCTGGTCCCGCGGCCGGGGTCACGGAGCTCCCGACCGGGTCGCGAGCGTGCCGCTGGCGGCGCGCGCGCGACCCACAGGCAGGCAAATGCACAAGGAGAATGGAGATGGGAATGGCCTGGCTCTTCATTCCCCCCTGGCTCTTATGTTAAAGTTAGTCGTCCGTCTAACGCTGGGGGGGTTGTTTCCAGCAGTGATCGCCGCCTTCCTGTCTGTCCGGTGGGGGGTGGATGGCGTTAGTTTGCTGCGCTGCCTGAAATATTTAGCACCAGCCGCCACTGGTGGCTATGTTTCTACATACAGTGTAAGTCAGGAACTCAGATCACAGCAGCAAAAAAAGGGATTTGGAGGTGGCTGGGAATAACAGAAGGTACATACTTGAATAGAATTTTTATTTCTTAAACTGGAGTTTAGTGTCACTTTAACTACATGTCAAAGAGCCATTTCACTAGTCGATAGTCTACTTTTGCTTTTTACTGAAATTTTTTTTCTTCCTTTAAGCTGAACAATGTCCAGCCTTATAAACAGGGATAAGCATTTCAAAGAATAATCCTTTTTATAGTGTCTGACATCCAGCAGAGATTGTGACATTAACAGCGTGGAGGCCAGTGGAAAATTGGGACGCGGGTCATAAGCCTCTGATGCCCTAAACTGCAATGCCCTCTTACCCGTATACTATATTTGAGATTTAATATCTCTCAGATATGATTTGGTTTAAATGAGAGTTCTTTGACCATGAGTGAAAGCTTTAACACAATAACAAAAATGTATTGGTATATAGTAAAGTAGGCCTAGACTAATACATAGCAAGCTATCTAATTGTACAGGAAAAGGGTAAAAATCATGGATTACATGAAGGAATACAGAGAATATTCCTTAAAACATTAATCTACAAACAGTAGGACATAAAAGACATAAAACCAACATATTTAGATACAAGTACAAGGGAGATTTCCCATACTTACCATTCTCATAGAGGTTCCATTCACGTGACTGCTCTGCCATAGAGTGTGTGTTTCCCTCCCATCTAGTCTGTGTATATCATTACAGGCTGATGCCTCATTGGTTAGCATGGCGTGGCTGATTGGTGGGCTTCCCTATTCCTGGTTCAGGATTGGCTACATCTCCAATCCCTATACTTTGCATAAGTCAGCCCCCTTTAATGCAAATCTTTGGCACCGACTATTTTGAGTGGGAGACTTAACTTGTAGGTACATGACATTCAGGAAAGTTAAGTACTGATGAAGGTTGACCCTCATTGCATATCTAAACATGGGATCCTTTGAAGTGAGTATGTGTAGAACAATGAGTTTTGGGTCCTATCATTTGTATACACAAGCTTAGGTACCGAATTGTCTGTGAAGCTACGTTGCACGCCCTCCATAGATACAAGCTAAATGAAATATATTCATAATTACAATATTTTACCGCTATTAATGGAGATTTAACATAAACTCATAAGGCAACAGCACAGTATGGTAACCATCAACAACGAGTCAGTTATTGGTTATCGACTTCTGTAAACTGAAAACCTGAATGGTTATGTGGAGTAAAGCCCTTCGAACACCATTGCTATTTGTACTAATTTACTGCATAAAGCCGCTAGACAAAGCAAGTGGCATACTAAAAGAGATAAACAGGAATATTACACTGGTGTCCCAGTTTTCTGCTTCTAAGGCATGGATTTTATGTGTGACATATTTACATGGGGAAATGACTTGTTGTCTATTCAAAACGGTTCACAAATGTATCTCACCCTTCATCATAATTATAGCTAAATGAGTCAACGCTTCTAAAACACTTTGCAGTGCTGCTTTACATTAATTACAAGGATGCTAAACTTAAACATTAAAGCGGTAAACTGGAATAACACGAAGCAGACACATTACAAAGTCTCTACGTAGAAGCTTCATAGTGTAATTAACACTAGTATTCGTCACTGAGGATTAGGAAGCTCCTGTGACCCAGTCATCATTCATGAAACGCAGCATGCATTTAAAATCTGATTACATAAAAAACACACTATGCATATTTAATAGGCTATGACCTAAATAAATAATGTATGAAGAAATGTTGTTTAGAAGGTTAAAAAACTAAATTGGTGAAGCTGAGATTGCAGGAAACTTAAAAGCATTCAAGACACCAAGATATGCATTTTTGAATACTTTTTTGGCGCAGTTGGCTGCCAAGTAAACCGGAAGTGACGCCACTTTCGAGTTATTACATCCGAGACCCGATCCAAGTCGATTCTGACTTAGTTCGGGTCTCCGGCCAGCCAACGGACATGCTGGCTGGTGGCTCGGGTCTCCTGGTGGGAGAGTTGCGGAAGGCGGGACGTTTAGGCGCATTGGTTGTTAATACAAGAAAGCCAAATAACAGTACCGGGGTGATGCTTGCAGCTGCAGGCATCACCCAGGTACAACCACTTGAAGCCAATGACGTACCAGGTACGCGATTTGGTGGCAAGTGGTTTTAAAGGTGTAGGTTACCATAAGTCTTTACTTTTTTTCTATGTATGTGTTCACATAAGTGTATTTTATAAATCATAGTCTCTGTCATTTTCCTGTACTTCTTCCATCTGAAGTACCTGGTAGATCCTGCCAGACACCTTTCTTCTGTGTTCTAAACTGACCACACAAAGCACAGGAGCTGATCTGTGTAATGCTCCATACACACGAGCGGAAATTCCGCCAGTAAAAGTCCGATGAGAGCTTTTGGTCCGAAAATGCGACCGTGTGTATGCTCCATCGGACTTTTGCTGGCGGAATTCCAGCCAGCAAAAGACTGAGAGCAGGTTCTTAATTTTTCGGTCGGAAAAAGTTCCGATCGGAAATTCCGATCGTCTGTACTGTACCAATTCTGACACGCAAAATTCCTACGCATGCTCTGGAAACAATTTGACGCATTAAACTTAATTTTCTCAGCTCGTCATAGTGTTGTACGTCACTGCGTTCTTGACGGTTGAAAGTTCAGAGAACTTTTGTGTGACCGTGTGTATGTAAGCCAAGCTTGAGCAGAATTCAGTCGGAAAAACCATCTAAGATTTTTCCGACGGAAAATCCACTCGTGTGTACGCGGCATTAGAGTGGTCAGTTTGCATCCTTTGGCTGGCCGTTCACATGTAGAGGACACTGTGCAGACACAAGTATATCTATACTAGGTAGTCTGTTCAACAACCACACCCTCTGACCAATCACAGCCTGCCTCTGGCACACACCCCTTCCTAATCACAGCCTGCCTCTTGAACACGCCCTTTGATCAAGCACAGCCTGCATCTATCTTGCCTCAGGCTGAAGAGACTATGGAACAAAGAAATATCACATGAAATTTACCTGGCCGTTTATCAAACGCACCTTTTTCAGGAGTAAATAAACAAAAAATGAATTTTAGTGCACACAAACACAATATAATACCCAACTTTTTGGTAAAATAGAAAAGATGATGTTGCATTGCGTAACTAGATATGACAAATGGTGACAAACTACAGTACCTAAAATTTTTCATAGGCTATGCTTTAAAAGCCTTTACAGGTTATCAATGTAGATGTAATCGTGTAAAGTTAATTATGTATGATGGACCTATTGTTATTGCTCTCTATACATCACATAGGTGGTGCAATTGTTGTTTACATATGCATGCAGGACCGCATTCATTTGTATTTATGTGTATGTGCAGGGTGGTTAGGGGTATTTTTTATTTATTTATTTTTTTAAATGTAAATTATTTCTTGTATTTCATTAAAAAAAAACTGTTTAATTTATTTATATATTTTTTTGCATTTAACTTTATTGCTATCACTAGAGGGATAAGAAGCCCCCTTAAGTGATAGCTTTAGGCAGGTGGCAGGCACTCTTAATGGAGACATCAGGAGATTATTAGACAACCAATGTCTCCACTGCCCTCAAAAGCAGCTAATCAAGCACAGATCATGTTTGATTTGTTGCTTCCCTGGCTGTTACAGCTAAGGCAGCAGCTAGATAGGTGTGAAACCAGAAGTGCCAAAAATCATTGTCGCTTCCAGCTTCGTCGCAGAGGAGATCACCTCTCTGTGAAGCAATCCAGGACATTTCCCAGAACGCAAGTGCCCAGGAACAACCGTGGATAGTAGCAGTAGAAGGTCCTTAGTACTGTAAAAGTGATTGGGCAGCTGTAGAGCTGCCCAATCACTTTTACTAAACAGCCGATAAACGGTTGAAAGAAATTACACCAAGCTCATGAGCTTGGTATGACCACTTGCTGACAGGATGTACAGTATATGTGCGTATGGTGGTCAGCAAGTGGTCAAAAGAGAACTGTAGCATGTAGAGCACCTCTTTCCATAATGTGCAATCATACATAGCATACTTACCACTGGTTCTGTCCTTTAGCACTGACAGCAAAATACTGTAAACACTATTGCTGGGCCATTGCCACTGCTACCATCTTCTACACCATGTATTTCACTTTTGGTGTCTTCTCCTCATGGGTGGCCACTGATGATATAACTACTGTTCGTGCCTACTGGAGTTACATCATCATTGTACCCAACTCCATTCTTCAGAATCTGCAGGCAATATACTGTACACTCACTCAAACAAAAAAAATGCTAGAGGAACAGGACAACAGTTAATATTTTTTTTTCGTGTTTTTCTTTTCAACAGAAGAGACATGCAAAGTCTCTACTGCCAAAAAGATCTACCTCCTTGCAATTTTAAAGCTAATGTGCTTTGACCATGCAGGTTCTCCAGCAGACAATAGTCAGCGTTTTTCATTTAGCTGCTGGGTGCAAAGAAAAATACCTGGCAGGGACAGCATGCAACTCATTCCTCTTTTTGCCATTAGCAGATCAGCGAACAGTACAGTAAGATAAGGGTAGGGAGATAAGCAAAGCAACTCAGAACTTATACAAGGCTTTCCCCCTCTGCCTTATAGCAGTTGGTTAGAATAGTGGGGGAGCAAAAGAAATGTGCTACTTTTGGAGCCTGCCCTAAACTACCACAGCCAAAATTTAGAATTCATCTTTCCTAACACAGACTACTCCTGACCCGGCTCCTGTCTTCAGGTGACCCCACTTCCTTATAGGGATCCATTTAGTCACCTTTGCATTTGCGCTCCCACCTGGCTACAGGAACAAATCTAATTATGCCCACTAAAGCTGATAGCCAGAGTGTCGGGACACTCCCCTGATTGACAGAACCTTGAGCCTTTGCTGTATCTGCTGTACTGTGAAGGGCACTACCTGGAAGTTCATGGCAAGCGGCTATGGACTTTAAGGACTGTGTCTCAATAACCTCTTTTACATGCAAGTTCGAAGTTGCAGCACTAAATGCAGCTTGTTTTTTGGCTCTTTTCCATGTTACTAAAGTAAAAAATTGCTCTTTTTTTGTCCTAAATTGTCAAAAGTGTTAAAGTGATTGTAAACCTTTATTTTAAAAAAAATAAAATAAAAAAGAAGTTAAGATGTATCTGCTCTGTGCAAGGGTATTGCACAGAACAGGCCCTTCTGCGGTCTCCTGCTGGCACTCTCTCCTCCCCTTTTTCTGCGTGTGCCCCTGTCCCCTGCTCCTTCCTCACAGGATTTGGATCACAATGGCCCTCGCTGCTCTCAGCAAAGCCTGTGAGAGCAAGTAGGCAGAGAAGAGCTGCAGCCGGGCACAGCCTTGGATTAATAGAGGACTCAGGTAAGTGTTGGAAAGGGGAGGGGGGACAGGTAGTGCCTTTTTTATCTTAAGGCAGAGAATGCCCTAAAGCAGTATTGAATTAAAACACAAACATTTGTTTTATTGCAGCTTACCAATTCCTAGATGTGATAGCTGTATTTGTTTCCTTTTTTTTTTTTTTAGGCTTTCTTTCTTCCGTTTTCATCTGGTCATGCAGCCAGTAAGTCTGTGTTTCAAAAGCCCAAGCTCTCCAGCAGAATGTACAAGTTTACATGGATGGGATAAACAACTTTGGCTTCAATTTGTTAGTGTATCTAAACCTGCTAATACATTGAACACTACCCTCCCCCAGACAAGGCTGCTGTCTGCTGTGGCCCCGGTGTTCCTTTATCCAAAGTGTAGACTAGCCTTTCTCAACCTTTTTCGGTGTCAGGGAACCCCTGCTAAAAACTACTATAGCTACATCTCATAATACATTATTGTGATAGTCAATGGGAAGAATGTTCCTTACACTTGTGGACATTGGGAAGAATTACCCCCTCACAGATAGCTAAAAAGATCATTGGTGCCAGCGGGAACTTATGTGAGAGGCAGAACTTGCTCACTGCTCAATGAACCTCTAGCAACCTCTGGAGAAACCCTAGGGTTTAATGGAACCCTGGTTAAGAAACCTTGGCGTAGACATTCTAATAAAGAAGGTGTGTTACTGGCCAGATCACCAGGTGAAAACAGAGGGAAAACATCGAAAAAAATCCAACAAATTCAACCACCACATCCAAACATTGGTAAGTTGAAATATATTACACTTTTGGTTTTGTGTTTTATACTACTTTAAGGTTAAAAAAAATAAAATAATAAAACCTTTAGAGTTTATAACCACTTAAAGTTGGGGTGATTTAGGAAAACTGAAGAAAATGTTAAGCCATGGTCAACAACGCTCAATCATATTTCATCATTCAAAAAAAGAATCTTATTAGTTGCAATAGACAGCTCTACTTCTTTCATAAAACTGTGGCACCTTTAGGTTAACTGTTAAGATAAACAGTGCCATACACTGTCCATTTGTCTAAAACAAAAAGGTGAAAATGCTGATATGGTGGTTCGAAATGTTTTCATGGCAGTGCCATTTGTCAGTAAAAGCTATTCAGGGATCTCCATTTTATATATTTAGCAGACAATAAAATTAATTATGAAAAGTTCTATCTTTCCAAGGGGAAATAGGCACGGCTGAAAGAGAAGAATACGGATTAATTAAACTCCTGGATGACTTCCAAGCCTAGAAAACTCCCACATAAAACTGCTTGCTTTGGAATAATAAGTAATGCAGAGGTTAAAAAGCCAAATGATGTTCGGAAAACAGAAATAATTGTCTAGTTAAACAAGCCAGTTGAACTACCAGTGCTCAAAGCTGAACTCTGAGCAAACAGCTAACTACACAGCTGATTTACGCAAGCATGAATTGTCTTACTTATCTAGTGGTTCTTGCACCCATTCCAGATACCTCTGCAAGTCCCATGGCCTTCAGTGTAGTTAAAGTTGTAATCTAGGTAACTATCACTGTACACCCACACCGGTCCCCGCTGCAATTGCCCCGTCTAATGCTGAGCTGTCAGTTCCCAAACCGCCGGTTCAGCAGTCCAGGAATTTAATACCCTTGCTATTCTCCCTTTTCTCTGCAGCTCTTCAGGGTGAGGACAAAAATGATTCACTGTACAGGCACTGACCAATCAGAATTGCTCAGGTCCCTCCCAGGAGCACTGCACAGAGAAGAGGGAGAACAGTAGGGATTTCAAATCCTCCCGACAGCTGGACCGGCTGCATGGGCACTGACAGCTCAGCTTAACCAGAGGTAAGTACAGCGGGGACCAGGGGTGCAGAGAATGTACAATGTTAGTTCATGTTTTAATTTTTGCTATAAAGGTGGACTAACCCTTTAAGTGTGTGGAATGGTAAGTTCTTCTGTCAGGTTTGTTTTTACTGTTGTCTGGGCCCTTGTTCAAGGGGATTTCTCTTTACTTCTTGTTCTCTTGACTGGTGCCACTTATGAGAGGAAATCAGGGAAATTTTCCCCAACAGGGACACAAATAGCACAAAAAATATGAGATAGTTCAAATTACTTTTTTGTAAGGCGAGGAAGGGTTTAATCAGGAACTGAAGTGTCAAAGCGGTGTTCCGCCCAAAAAAATTACCATATATACTCGAGTATAAGCCGACCCCAATATAACCCGAGGCACCTAATTTTACCACAAAAAAATGGGAAAACGTATTGACTCGAGTATAAGCCTAGGGTGAGAAATGCGCAGCTACTGTAATGCCGCCTACACACGGTTCATGTTTGTTGCCTAAAAAGTCCGACCGTGTGTGTATGCAATACCAACTTGGGGCCAACGCCCTTTGGACAAAAATCCACGGGAAAGTTGGTCCACGGTCCGATCGTGTGTATGAGGCTTAACAGTGACTAATTTTATTCTCTCTCTCTCGCTCTCTCTGTTAAAAGCAGAGATTCAATCACAAAGAGAGAGAGAGAGAGCATGAAAGCAAAAAGCTTATGTTGTGCTTTACTTTGGAAAGCCAATAATGCTCCAATAAAAATATATAAAATATCTAAGAGATTCACCGAAATTGGCTGAAACATGCCGGTGGAAAATTGTGTTTTTGGCATTCTGTCGATAAAGAAAAAGGTGCCGATCATGGCGCAGAAAACACATGTGTTTTTGCCGTGATTTTACCTTGATTTTACTGTGCTTATGGTGTGTTTTTCATAGGTCATAAGACTCTAAATTATTAATGCTTTTGATAAGAAATATGCAAAGAATTACAAGTGATATCAACATTTGTCTTGTTCCTTATTTGTACTTTTTGTAACTAAGATGGCGCTGAATTGTTTGTGCAACTTTCTTAAGTTCTGACCAAGCCTAAAAAACAATACTTAGGCCCCTTTCACACTGGGGCGTTTTTCATGCGGTGCAGCGCTAAAAATAGCGCCTGTTCACCGCATGAAAAAATCCTGCCCCTTTAACTCCAGTGTGAAAGCCGGCGGGCTTTCACACTGGAGCGGTGCGCTAGCAGGACGGCAAAAAAAGTCCTGCTAGCAGCATCTTTGGAGCGGGATAGGAGCGGTGTGTTCACCGCTCCTATACCGCTCCTTCCCATTGATTACAATGGGAGACCGCGGTAAAACCGCGGCAATACCGCAGTTACCGCGGCAATACCGCGGCTACGGCGGCGCTCTGCGGGGGGTGTTTAACCCTTTTTCGGCCGCTCGCGGGGGGTAAAACCGCACCGCGAGCGGCCGAAAACCGCGGTGAAAACGACGGTAAAGCAGCGCTAAATATAGCGCTGCTTTACCGTCACCGCGGCTCACCGCCCCAGTGTGAAAGGGGCCTTACAGATGTTACCATATTAGGAAAGTTTTGTAAAGACACTCTGGATTTGGCAATAAAGCTGACAATGCATCATGAGTCACCAGTGTGTCTTAGCCAATGGCAGGTTGCCAAATATTACCTTAAAAGTAACTGCTAGTGAATTCCCGTGTGTGACTTTCTTGAGGAACTCTTTGCTGTAAGAGGTGTTGTATTCCTTGTAAACCCGTTTGTACCGGTACATCTGTAATAAATCTGTCTTCCAATCAACATGACCGGAGTTGACTGATTAGTCAGAATGGAATTTTATTGACAGCTTTCTTGCTGCGTTTTCAATGCATTTTAACGGGGAGGTGCGTTTTTTTTTCAACTGACCAAAAATACAGCAATGCAACAATTTAAAGGAATGCATTTTTCTTGATCTTTTCTTGCGCTAAAGGTGCCGATAATGGTCAACAATAAATTCAGATTCATTTAAATTCATTACATTAAATTAAAAAGTCAAAGTCTGTGTGCCTTAAAGTGTTATTGTTGTGTCCTGTAGTGACATAGAGGCTGGCATGTGGAACCAAAGCACGTAGTAGGGAACCAGGCATTGAACACTCCAGTGTATCAAATGCAGAACATTTTTTCAGGAGCGGTAGCTCCTCAAGAGAGCGAAGACTGGCGTGAGTGTTGGGATAGGTAAGAAGAACTAGGGCTCCATCACACCAGCATGTTACACTGAACCCATGGCCACCGGTGTGCACTGGAAGACATGGGGGTTGATTTACTAAAGGCAAATAGACTATGCACTTTGAAAAGTGCAGTTGCACTCTACAAGAGTAGTTGCTCCAGAGCTTAGTAAATGAGCAGAAACTCTGCTGACTTCCATCATCCAATCATGTGCAAGCAAAAGTGCTGTTTGTTTTGTATTTTCCTTGCACACGATTGGGTATTCTTTGTAAAGCGAAGCCTTACCTCATTTACTAAGCTCATTGCCTTTAGTAAATCAACCCCATAGTGCTGATGTGCTGATCCCATCCCACTGTAAATTTACTTATTTTTTTAAACAGTCTTTATTTACAGGAGGCACTGTATTTTTGAGGCGTCTGTTTTCGAGAGTCTGTTTAAGGCCCAGCTCTAGACAACCCTTATAGTTTTTATTGCAATCTGTTTCCCCGTTATGACCGGGGAGCGCCATGGTCAAATCCTAGACTTCTAGTAGTTCAATATCAGAACACTGGTAATGAAAACCCAACTACATAGCAAGTAATTTTCACCCCGTACAAAAGTCTATTGGCATACTACATGATCCAGTACAGATGGAAATTGACCTGATCATGAAAAGCTCTTATATACTTCAAGCATACTCAGGCCAGCAAATGTTTTTGGTATAAATGGAGGGACCTGGTAGTTCAGTTATGCTGAGCATATAACCAGTGCTTTCTCTATTTCTCACTATTAAAATGGAAAACTTTAAAGATATAAATATTCATAAATATTCAATGAGCTGGTTGCTCATTTTTGAGAGTGCCAGCTTCAAGGCTGTCACCCTTATCCTGTGTTTCCTACTTCTAGTACACTGACCTCAAAACATGCTTGAGCATACATAAATACTCCACTGCCTTACGTTAGCAGCAATCGCCCCACAGTCGCATGGTCTAAAAGAACCAATCACAATTTTGTTTGAGTGATCAGATCAGTTGTTTTTAAGCTTTTATTATTTACACTTTAGATTAGAAAGTTGAACAGAGTTTTTTTCATATAGACGTTCAATGTTGATGTAAATAATTCTACTCTAATCAGTGATGGTGGAACCTTTTATCTAGTATGTACAATGTTGTTTACCTTACAGCAAGATTATTCTCAAAATCAGGTAAGAGGTTAAAAAGAGTCATTGTACTGAAAAAGCACATAACAGGTTAGGCGTAAACATAGTACAGTAGGCTATGTGAAGAAGTCAGTTTGCGCAACAAGAAAACCTACAAGCTGCAAGCACACTTAGTGTACATAACAAAAACAAAGCATAGGTTTTTAGTGCTGCGCTATGTATGTGAACAAAATTGAATCTGTGGAATAATATTAATATATAAAACCCCTTGCTGACAAGGTGCAAGAAAGATGTCACTGAGTTAATAAAGTATATAAAAAAAATATAACAAAAAAACTGTTTCTGATTATTAAAGTCCCTTTCTACAAAAAGCTGTAAATCAAGCCATAGTAGCTAAAAAAAAATTCCCCAAAGACGATTGTATAGCATGAAGTCAGGAACATCTGCGAAGACCACCACAAGGTGCCTCGGATGATGTCATAACAACAAAACGCATAGGACGGAGCTTCATAGACTCAGGTGAGAGACAGAGCATTATTTTAGTGTGTTGTCGGCTTCTACTGTTCTTCCTATGGTGTGGTTTGGCTGCAAGTCTTATTGAGATGTGAGGGGAGGTGGCGGCTTGGTACTTTGATGCGCCTGCTACTCTGAAATGCAAATATGAGTGCATATATGTTTTTTCATAAATACATTTCTTTTACTGTGTACACTATGAGGCTTTTTCTCTCCTGAGTGGGCTTAAACTCGAGGAATCCACTTGCAGTTGCTATTCCAAATCCCTGATTTTTATTAAAAAAATTTAATTACGGTTTTTATTATTTAATATTGGCCTTTGTGATGAGGGCCCACCTGTGAGGTGAACATATTCCATTGGTGGGGTGTCCAACCTTGACCTTCCTGGGTCACATTAGAAGAAGAGGAATTGTCTTGGGCCACGCATGAAATACACTAACAATAAAGATAGTAGAGGAGCAGAAAAAGCCGGGCAGACCACAAGATACCTCTCTGAGTAATAAAACTTCATTTTTTTTCTCAGATTTTTTAGCATAAAAAGTAGAGAGCAACATAAAACTTGTGCAATATTTTACACTGTTTTTGCAATTCTCAGGGTGCTTATCAGATATTTTGGGTCTAAATTTTGCCCTTCGTGTGCTTCATCCTTGAAATATAGGTGCTGCTGAAAACTGATGACATGAATAAGTCATGATTGTGAAGAGTGGGATATTTTTCTTTAGGAAGATAGAACTTATAAAAGTCCAGTAAAGAAACACTGTCAATTTTTTCTCTGTCCACATGTGTTCGCTAAGGCCCCTTTCACACTGGGGCGGTGAGCCGCGGTGACGGTAAAGCAGCGCTATATTTAGCGCTGCTTTACCGTCGTTTTTACCGCGGTTTTCGGCCGCTCGCGGTGCGGTTTTACCCCCCGCGAGCGGCCGAAAAAGGGTTAAACACCCCCGCAGAGCGCCGCCGTAGCGGCGCTTTGCGGCGGTATTGCCGCGGTTTTACCGCGGTCTCCCATTCTTTTCAATGGGAAGGAGCGGTATAGGAGCGGTGAACACACCGCTCCTATCCCGCTCCAAAGATGCTGCTAGCAGGACTTTTTTTTTCATCCTGCTAGCGCACCGCTCCAGTGTGAAAGCCCGCCGGCTTTCACACTGGAGTTAAAGGGGCAGGATTTTTTCATGCGGTGAACAGGCGCTATTTTTAGCGCTGCACCGCATGAAAAACGCCCCAGTGTGAAAGGGGCCTAAGTGTACACGCATTTTTACACACAATATTTTTTAAGTAAGTTTAGGGATTTGAGTTGGGCCACATTCATAGCTGCCTTGGGCTGTGGGCCGCAGCTTGGGTACCCCTTCCCTAGGTGGTCCTTGATGGCGGTCTGGACAGATGTTCCTGACTGCTACACAATCGTTTAACATTTTTTTTTTTTGATATTGTAACTTGATTCACAGATTTTTGTGCACCGGGACTTCAATAATCACAGATTAAAAAAATGTGTTTTTGTATATACAGTAATACCTTGAATTGCAAGTAACGTGGTTTACGAGCATTTCGCAATACGAGCTATTATTTTTTTTAAATCCTGACTTGGTTTGCGAGCATTGTCTCACAAGACGAGCAGGATTCAAGCCAATGGGATGTGCAGTACCACATTTGGCCTGAGATGCTGGGGCGTTGGTGATACTCAGAGCAGCTCGGAAAGGTTAACAAACACTCCGATCGGTCTGAGTGTTTCCGGCGCCCCCTGCCCCCCCACCTCTGGCCACCTGCGGTACTGCATACAATAGCAGTCACTGTGGAACCAATTATCTGAGTTTCCATTGACTCCTATGTGGAAACTCGCTTTGATATACAAGTGCTTTGGATTACAAGCATTCTTCTGGAATGAATTATGCTCGTAATCCAAGGTACCGCTGTACTTGACATCTTTCATGCACTTAATCATCACAGGGTTTTATATTATTAATATTATTCCATATATTTAACCAACAGTGATTTATTATAGTGCAGCACTATACACATAAAGTAAACTATGTAATAACGGTAGTTTTTAAAGGGTTGTAAAACATGCAAGGCACAAGGGGCAGAGCAGTAAATCTTAACTGCAGCAGTCTATAGACTTACCACCTTGGCTTTGGTAGGAAATGTGGACGGGGAGAAGGTTTGTGGTGCAGGCAGATGGTGGTAATGTAAGAATATAGTTACAGGAATAGGTGTCAGATGTCTTCCAAACACCACTGATATGAAATGGTCTTCCAAAATGGACTAAAACATAGCTTGCATGGAAGAAGGAGCCAACGGGAGCAAGGGATTAGATATGTAAAATTTATTTTCCTGATACCCTAGGCAAAAACAAGCATTTAATCACCACAATGCCAGGGGGCGCTGCAAGGGTATTTTATTTATTTTCCCCAGAGTTCAGCTTTAACCACTTCAATACAGGGCATTTTCACCCCCTTCCTGTCCAGGCCAATTTTCAGTTTTCAGCGCTGTTGCATTTTGAATGACAATTGCGCGGTCATGCAACAGTGTACCCAAATTTATAATTTTTTCCCCCACAAATAGAGCTTTCCTTTGGTGGTATTTGATCACCTCTGCGGTTTTTATTTCTTGCGCTATAAACAAATGAAGAGTGACAGGTTTGGAAAAAAAACACAATATTTTTTTCTTTGTATTCCACATTGATTTGGTAAAAAAAAAAATATCGCAATAAGAGTATATTGATTGGTTTGCGCAAAAGTTATAGCGTCTACAAAATAGGGGATAGATTTATGGCATTTTTTTAATTATTATAATTATTTTACTAGCAATGGTGGCGATCTGCGATTTTTATCGTGACTGACATTGCGGCGGACATATTGAACACTTTTGACACTATTTTAGGACTATAAAAATGCACTGATTACTGTATAAATGTCATTGGCAAGGAAGGGGTTTAACACTAGGGGGCGATCAAGGGGTTAAATATGTGTTATCTAGGGAGTGATTCTAACTGTAGGGGGAGGGGACTCACAAAGGGAGGAGACCGATCAGTGTTCCTCTGTACTGGGAACACATGACCAGTCTGCTCTCTCCTGACAGGACGTGGATCTGTGTGTGTTTAAACACACAGATCCACAGCCCTGCTCTGTATAAACAGCAATTGCGGGTGCCTGGCGGACATCGCGGCCGCCGGGCATTCGCATCGGCTCCCGAGTGGCGCGGCATGCACGAGCCACCGGCAGCGTGCACGCGCCCCCTAGATGGCCGAGAAGCTGAGGACGTCATATGACGCCCGCCCAGGATGGGAGATCCCTCCTGCGGAAGTCAGTTGACTATGGGCAGTGAAGGAAGTGGTTAAAGTGGATGTAAACCCGATTCATGAAATTTGAGCTGGGTACACATAGCTGTAGTGTTTTCTTATCTCTCTTCAAAGCTCTGCGTCCCGTGGCTCTCTCCTGCTCCGTAGCTCTGTTATCAGCATGATAACTTCTGACAAGTTCCCTGACACTGAAGATAAAAGCAGCCTGAAATTTGTGTTGTGGGAGGTTGCTATAAATAGATTAGCAGAAAACTTGATTTGTTAGGGCAGAGGTCCAATGTGGAGTGGGGGTGTGTGCCTGTCCTCCAATCAGCTGTCTTGGCTGCATTGCAATAATCCACTCCCAGTGCTGATCAGGAAGAGAAAAATCTGGAACACGATATGCACTTTCTAAAGGATGTATACAGCTGAAGACAGCAGATATACATGTAAAACTTGCACGGAGAGGAAACAAATCTCCCTATATATCATCTGAGGCTGTTCACTTCACTGGGTATATGTGATGGTTTACATCCACTTTAAATATCTGAGTAGTAACCAGTGTAGCTGCAATACCTGGACTCAGACTTCCCTCTGCTCATAAGCTGTAACATAAGTCACAGTCCTAGTTATTGCCGGAAATGGAACTGTTCTTTCACACTTGACACCTTTGCAGAAATTTCACCACATAACTAAATGCTGGACACATGACCAATACCTAAAAGAAGATTCCAGTTTTCAAAGCGTCAAGTAACTTTTAAAAGCAGTAACATAGAGGTCAGAGAAAGGAATCATTGTGTGACAGAGGTACACAGTCTTCCAAACGCCTAAGAGGCTTCCAGAGGCTGCAGCACTGGAACAAAGGAGAGGTAAGAAACACAGGCTACACAGAGAAATAGTATGCCTTGGGGTCAATTCACTTATGCTATATACACACGGTCACACAAATGTCGGAAATTCCAACGGTGACGTATGTAGCGTATGTAGCGGCCGAACCCCTTGAGGGGCGGCCTTGACTTTTGGGCTTACTGGTTACCTCCTCTTGGCTTGTCGTGAATGTCCAGGGGTTTCCAGGGTTAGTACCCAACAACTTTGGATGCTAACACATAAAAAGTCCTTTTGAAGGTTTTTATTCTGCAGTGGTAACATCCAACATAACACAGTCTCAGATAGGAATAGAGGGCAAGGGTGAAGAAACTCAGGCACCTTGAACTGCTAACATCCACAGAATGTCTCTAATCAACCCAGAGAGTAGCCACTCGCAGCTGGGTACTTCAATGCCGGACAAACCTCTAGCCAGAGGTATGGCAGCCAACAATGTGATCCGGAAACTTGCAAAAAGTCTCTGACACAGAATAAACTTGCAACCGAAGGTGAATAGGAACCTTTCTCACAGTACCTGGAACTTTCTCTGTCTCCTTGGCAGTACTGTGGAAGTGTGGATTCTTTAGTGTCCATACAACTCAGCTTCCAGGCTCTTACCGAGATGCCAGCTTGTTGGCCCTCCTCTGAAGAGTCCTACCCTGGTCACTTTGCCGTGCCCCTCCAATACTGAGAGCACACCAGGACGCCTTGAATCCTCCTTCAGTTACTGGGCCTCGGGCTAACCAGCTCTGAGACTCGGGAACAGATGCATCCCTGCCCCAGACTATGCGGGTCTATGGGGCTAGTAAAAATTACCATGTTTGCAGGACGGCAATTGCTCCTAGGCCCGGGACCCCTCGCGGGGCTACCCCGGTCCCGAACCAGGCAGCAGGACTGCGGACGAACCCCGAACACATGACTTCAGCACCTTAAGTACCCTTCCCCAGACTACACAGCGGGGCCAGACGCACCCACTGATTGGCTCCGGGAAGATTGATACCCAAGACGTCCAACCAGGCCCGGTTCTGGGCCTGTCATGGGTGCCTCACTGCACCCATGACCAGGCAGAACCCTATTACAGCCCAGCCAAACTGATGCCAAAGTAAACCTGTACAATTAACCCTCAGAACCCCATTACTGTTCTGAAGGACTTGTCAAAGTGTGACCGCTACACGTACAACACGTACGACAAGCCGAGAAAAACTAAGTTAAATAGCCAGTGCAGCTCTTCTGCTTGATTCCAAGCATGCGTTGACTTTGGTGCGTTACAATTGTGTACACACGCTCGGAATTTCCGACAAGTCTTCTTGTCGGAAAATTCGAGAACCTGCACTTAAACAGTTGTTGTCGGAAATTCCAACAGCTAATGTCCGATGGAGCATACACATTGTCGGAATTTTCGACAACAAGCTCACATCGAACATTTGTTGATGGAAAATCCTATCGTGTGTACTGCCCATAAGGTATAAATACATATGCTACACCACTCCTCTGTGCACACAATGCTGTACACTAGTGCATTCTCTGGCAATGTATGGTGTCCCCAATCAAAAGAAGAATGTTACTATTAGTCAATGAGTCAAAATTCTCCACTTTTCTTTGTATGTTCGATTTGAATATAAGCTTACATTAACACAAACAGCAAGGTTTCAGTTCACAGACAGACTTTAGCCTTGACATTCTCTGGGAGCTGGAAAACAATTTTAACTGCTTCTGCCAAAAACAACTGAAGAGAAAAAGAAAACTCAGCACCGGAAAACATGTTCTTTGACTTCTTAATAATTACCCATTTCTTACAACATCAAGATTTAACATAGAAAAAAAATGTTTTCTTGCAGTAAAGCAGTCTTAAAATATTTGATAATTGATTAAAGTGCACCTATATCCAGTGACCCAGTCTAGAAGTGAAAGAGCTTTAAAGCGGTGTTCCAGCCGCAAAAATATATATATTTTTAAGTCAGCACTTTTTATAAGGACACTTACCTGTCCAGGGAGCCCGCGATGGCGACCCCCCGAGGCCGATCCTTCCATCGGATCTGGTACAGGCGCCACCATTTGAAGGGAAACCAGTAGTGGAGCCTTGCGGCTTCACTGCCCGTTTCCTACTGTGCGAGTGGCCAGCTTGTCTTCTGGGACACAGACAGTGGGAGGCTCGTCGCACAAAAGAATATGACGTCCTGATCCGCCGTGTGGATGGATCGGAAGTACACTACGTACTTCATAAAAAGGTAGGCAGGAGAATATATAAATATATATATATATATATATATTTTTTTTTTAATATCCAAAAATGAGGGGTGGAGGGGTGGTCTTTCGTTTAAGACCACCTCTCAAAAGTGGGTGGAACTCCGCTTTAAGGTGCTTCACATAGTCGTTGTGGTAACACACGCTAAGAAAATTGGTGTAACGCAGTGCTATGGTGCAATTCAAATGTTACTGCATCACAAAAATGCATGCAATGTGCATTACAGCAATGATATTGTGCTAATGGACCATAAAGTGCACTCTTGCCCACACCAGTGTTTCTCAACCAGGGTGCTATCTGGGTTCCCTGGGGCTCTGTGAGTATGGGACCCAGTTTGCCCTGGATCAGCATCATGAATTGTCATGGTGCAGGCAAGATGGCCGCCAACACCATAACAACCAATGGTTCTGTAATGGGAGGTCTGTGTGATTTGGGGGCTATGTGATGATAGGTGGGGGGGGGGGTGCTGTGTGAATGGGGAGTTCTGTGATGGGGGAACTGTTTTATTTGGGAGCTCTGTGATGGGGGAATCTGATGTGATGAGAGAACTTTGGAGCTTTTAAAATACAGGGGTGACTGATGTGATAAGGGGCTCTGATGTATATGGAGGCCCCCATTGTGATGGGGGGCGTCTAATGTCCAGAAAGAGCTTTGATGTGATGGGGGTACCTCAGGCATGATTGGGGACCTCTGATGCAATGTGGGCATCTGGTGTGATGGGGAAAGCTTTGATGGGAAGGGAGACTTCTGATGTAAGAGACTTCTGATGTAAGAGACTTCTGATGTAAGAGACTTCTGATGTAAAGGTAATTTCATCAAGGTAGTGGTGTTTATTGTCCCAGGTTTAGGTAACTGAGGTTCCTCAAGATTACGCATACTTCTGAAGGGTGAATCAACTAAAAAAAACAATAGCCACACTTTAAACTATTTAGAATATTACCAACAAGCAGCAAAACATTTGATAAAGCTACCCTTAGCCTGTCTAACTGCTTGTACTATAAAGTTATTTATTTCAACAGAGGTTTGTTTAAAGAGGAACTCAGGTTGTTTAAAAAAATAAAATAAAAATTTCAGCAGCTACAATTACTGTAGCTTCTGACTTTTAAGAAACAGACACTTACCAGCCCAGGTGCCCAGTGCTGTCTTTACCTAGGCCAGTTCTTTGCCAGTCTTCAGATCCCAAGCACTGCCACCTTGACTGTGGGAGCCGGCTGTGACTTCCTGCTGTTTCACAGTTGGCCCCCTACTGCGAATGCATAAGATTGCACTACAATGTGAGATTTGTCCCACAGCCTCCTGGGACATGTGACACGTCTCAGGAGGTTGCGGGGGGTGGACGAAAAGGAGAAAAGAAAAGAAAAAAAGGAAGAAATGCAGACAGTGAAAACTGCATTGTTCTCCAATTAGTCAGAGGAATTGCCCCCTTACATTAATCATCACTGGGAAAAGTGCCCCCCTTACATTGGTGATCAGTGGAGAAGAGTCCCTGTTGATTGACGGTCAATAGTAGAAAGACCACCTTGGTGGTCATTGGAAGAAGGTCCCTTAACACTGATAGTAAGTAGAAAGGGTGCCCCACTTACAGATAGCTAAAAAATAAATACATAAATAAAATATATATATATATATATATATATATAGAAGCAACACTGGTTACTTATCTCTCTTACTCAATGAACCTCTTGAAGAACCCTAGCATTCAACGTAACCCTGGTTCATAATTGCTGTTCAGGTTATCCAAAAGTGTTGAGGCATGAGGCTGTCAACCTTTTTGACAAATCTAGAGAGATATATCAAAATAAATTGCATACACTTAAAAGTGAAGTATTGCTAAAGCTTTTTTTGGCCATACTTCTCTTGTGGATCACAGGAATGCACTTTCTTGTGCTCTCCTGTGACCCAGCATCAGCCAACATCAGGCTAAAGCCATTTCAGGCTCTGGAAGGATCCCGACAATAATGCCCTAATAAGGCTCTGATCACACCACTGACACCATGAGCCTTACGCGCCTGCCCCCTCCGCATCCCAGTGCTCCACTGAGCACTGGTGGAGCAGAGCAGAGATCAGTGACTGAGAGTCACTGCTCTCAGCTCTGAGCAGACCAAGAACTGGGTAATCAGTGGTCATGAAATCACTCAGTTCTTTGGCTTAGAACAGCTGCAGCATTAGGCCAATGCTAAGGCAGGGAGGTGAGCATAGATGTTTGTTTTGGTTTTCTATTCCCATACTTCTCCTTTAATGAAAGTGAACTGCAAAGGAAGATGCACTGTTAATTTATGTAGTAAAGTACCAAAAAAAGTTAAGGTAAAACTAAAGTTTAAAAAAAGCCTATCTGCAGTGTTGTATTGAATGTACACTGAGCTGTGGATGAGCAGCTCAGCATACATTCTCAGCACTGTTCCATTGTGCCTGCTTTGACAACTCATGTGCAGTGAAGGCGTCACATAATTTCTGCTGGCAAATCAGGTCAAAAACAATGCATCTGTAAGAAGCCTGAGAAGAAGGGATCCAATGCTGGAACAGAGATGGATATTCTGCATACTTTAGTTCCACTGTAAAGAAGGCTCTATCTAGGTAACAAAAATAAAATCTACACATTATAACAGCATTGTCCAAAATACTGATGATCATCCGCTAACGTCCGCTATCCCATAGACAAGCATTAATGTCCGTTTTCATCTGTAAACGGACGCATGAAAAAACGGACAAACGGTCCGCATGTGTGAAAGGGGCCTAAGGGTTCATTCACACTGGCAGACTCCACCTGCTCAGCGGGGGGTCTCTCCCCTGAGCTGAGCAGGTGGATGGCAGGTCCGTGTCCACTTGGTCTGCCCATGTGACAGAGTTCTAAAAGGTTTGCAAACATCTATAAGTATTTGTTTGTAGATTGCCCTTATTCAACATTTCTAAAAGGTACCTTTTTTAATTTTTATGATGAAGTGATAAAGTTCCTCTTTAACATCTAACAAAGGTTCCAACCCTTCTGTACTCATTTTTTATATTAAAGCGGTTCTGCACACATTTTATTTAGTAAATCTCTTTGCCTTCCAAATCAGGCAAAGAGTACTAAATGAAGTGTGTTTTTTTTTTTTTTTCACTTACCTTGTAATCGATGACTTCCTGTCCTCTGTCTCTGCGGTGGTGGGCGGGGTCTCTGCGTCGATCGTCGTCACACCGCACTGTCTCCTGGGATCTGGTGTCATTGATCCCAGGAGTCTGCGGGCATCTTCCGAAATCTCGCGAGATTTCGGACACATCTTCGGAGAACGTGAGCTGCACTTTGCCGTTACTGCGCACGCGCGAGCTTGGCGCAGTAACAGCGGTGCATGCTGGGCCATCTAAAGTGCCTGTGGGGTTTCACATGCCCACAGGCAAGATGGCCCCCAGCAGAAAAGCAGCATATAAAGAATTTTATCGGAGGAAAACCGGCTGCGATCGAGATGGAAGATGGAACAGGTGAGTCCCCCAATTTAGCTATTAATCCTTGGCATATCCCCCCAAAAAAAAAAAAAAACACAGTGCAGAACCGCTTTAAGAAAAGTGTGAGGAAAGAAACAAAAATTTTGCCTATAGCAGCAAATCAGATACTTGCTTTCTTTTTACAACTCATGAAAAGAAAACGAAAGTTAGAAAAGTTTTTTTTGCTATGACCAACACCCTTTCTTCAGTTTGTATCCTCCTTTAATGAATATCCCAATTTTGTGCCCAATATCCCTGTAGGCCACTTACCCAGCTCCAATGCCGTGTTGAATTTCTCTAATGCACCTAAGAAATTGCTGTCCTGCTGTAAGAAATCCCCTTCCACAGACAATCTCCGTACCTTGGTCTCTTCACACAACCACTTCTCTAAGAGATTTCCAAGCACCACGTTTACCTTCAAATCCATTAAAGAGGCTTCATGTCCCTCTGCTTTGTTTGGAGCCCTGTTGTTGCAGCAGTGGCACTGTGGTGGCCTCTTTTCACACAAGCATCTTTTACAGAAAGTGTGTCCACAGACCAAAGAGACAGGGTCCAACATTAGTAGCTGACATACTGTACAGGAGAAGAGGTCAATGTCTTGGGACAGTTTAGGAACCTCTGGTGGGCTTAAATTGCAGGGGGCTTGTGCACCTTGACCTTGTCCACTACTATGCAAAAGGTCGCTCTTTGTTTTGGCAAAGGGCAATTTCAGTTCTTTTTCTCTAATATTTTTAGCAATACTTTCTACTAGAACTCCAAGCTCATTAGGACAAAGCTGACCTAACATTGCTGCCTTGGTGTAAGAGTCCAGTGCATCGGTCACTCGCCCTGCCAATGACAAGGCATCCCCCTTCTTTAGATATAAGCATCTTTGAGGCTGAGGCAGCTCATCGAGTTGAGAACCATAGATCTCTGCGGCCAATTCAAAATTGCCAGCCTTGAAGGCCTCCTCCGCCACCCCCAGCATCTCCGAGCACAAGCCAGGGAGGTCAAAGGAGAGCATCTCAGAACGTTGCAAAGATCTCACCTCCATTCTTGGAGAGTTCAATATGTGACTTTCTACATTATGAATGAAAACCCAGGAGTTTACTATTAGAAGTGGAACAAAAGGATCCTGGAGGTATGTGGTCCATCAGTCTTGCTGTACTGGTCGCCTTGACCGACGTCTACCCATAATTCAATCATAAATACTGAAACACTAACGGAGGCTTAAGGGTCACATTGCAACATTCTTCCCCGGGATGAGCTTCTTTGTTACAAGTCTATTGTTAGCAAGCTCTAGTTCTTTGTTACAAGTGAGAAGCCAAAAGATGGATCTCCACGATTACACTGGCACAGTTCATGAGTTGGTGTTACATCCCAAGTCCCTAAAACCCACTGCACACCTTGGGTCAGGGCCATCCCAAGGCAGGCTCCTGGCAGGGGGTCCAGGTTGGTGGCACTCTGGCATTGTGTTGCTGGAAGAAGTAGTGTGTATGAAGATCAGCTGAGCTCTTCAGGATTGCAGGACTAGATGTGGAGACAAGTCATTGAAGCTGCAGAGAGGAGTCAAATGGGGATAGCACTCCCTATACCATAGCCTCCTCCTCTAGAGGCACTCAGTTTCCAGGCCTGATGTGTGATGGGCAGTAGATGGGTACTATGTGTGTGTGCCCCATAGAGATCACTGCTCGCTCTGCTCCACCAATCCCCCTCCCCTCCCTCTCTGTGAGCTCATCACATGGGGAGGGTAGCCCGAACATCACAGGGACAGCCTTTTAAAGACACCACTGCCATGTTAGCACATGCCATCCACATGCAGTACTGCCGATCGGTCATACAACGATTGCAGCTGTATTATGTACACGATGGCCGGAGAAGTGACCCCAGCCGCACCATTCTACTGAATAACAGTGCTGCTCCTTCAGCGATCGTGTTCATTTACACGTGTATTCCAGGGCAACCTGCTGCTGTGGGCCGGCCCCGCCGATTACATACAGATGTCCCGCACAGATCGCCCATAGCGGGTCACTTACTGTCTACACGTGGTGGGTGGGACACCGGTGATGACAGAACGGGCAGTCTGATGTGCAGAATAATAATAATCACTGCGCTGCCCCCTAGTGGCCGCATAGGAAGCTCAGCTCCAAGGGAATGCTATGGGAACACGTGAGGTGATCGGCTATTGGCTGCCCCCAGCCTGCACTGCCTTATATAAGCGGCTCGGAGATGTTATACAACGCCTGCTTCACACTCCACGTCATGGGGCTTAGGATGATTAGTAATGGCTGGCCATAACAAGCCTGTTCTGTGTGACTGCAATGAGGACAGGAAGCACTGTGTGGTACTGCACTACGGTCTAGGTTCGCTACCTCACAGAAAAAAAACTCGTTCCAAATGGAAGCCCCCTCCTCCTTATCATGTACACTGTACTTAGAAAACGCGGCTTCTACAGGAGTTTAGTACATAGAAGCAGCTCATTGTTCTCCTATGTGTCTGTGCACCACCTCAGTTCCGGAAGGTTTTACCCCCTTTATGACCAAGCCATTTTTTGCTATTTAGCACTGCGCTACTTTAACCACTTAAGCCCCGGACCATTTGGCTGGCCAAAGACCAGAGCACTTTTTGCGATTCGGCACTGCGCCGCTTTAACTGACAATTGCGCGGTCGTGCGACGTGGCTCCCAAATAAAATTGACGTCCTTTTTTCTCCACAAATAGAGGTTTCTTTTGGTGGTATTTGATCACCTCTGCGTTTTTTATTTTTTTGCGCTATAAACAAAAAAAGAGCGACAATTTTGAAAAAACAAATTTTTTGCTATAATAAATATCCCCCCAAAAATATATAAAAAACGTTTTTTTCCTTAGTTTAGGCCGATACGTATTCTACATATTTTTGGTAAAAAAAAAAAATCTGAATAAGCATTTATTTATTGGTTTGCGCAAAAGTTATAGCGTCTACAAAATAGGGGATCATTTTATGACATTTTTATTAATAATTTTTTTTTTTTACTAGTAATGGTAGCGATTTTTATCGTGACTGCGACATTATGGCGGACAGATCGGACACTTTTGGCGCTATTTTGGGACCATTCGCATTTATACAGCGATCAGTGCGATTAAAAATGCATTGATTACTGTGTAAATGTGACTGGCAGTGAAGGGGTTAACCAGGAGGGGGCGCTGCAGGGGTTAAGTGTGTTCTAACTGTGGGGGGGAGGGGCTATGTGTGACACGACACTGATCACCGCTCCCGTCTACAGGGAGCTGTGATCAGTGTCCTGTCACTAGGAAGAATGGGGAAATGCTTGTTTACATTAGTTCTTCATTTCCGTTAGACGATCGCGGGTATCCCCGCGGACATCGAGTCCGTGGGACCCGTGATCACACTCACGCGCGCCCACAAGCCGCGTCTTAAAGGGCACCGTACAGGTACGTTAATATGCCTGTACGTGCCCTTCTGCCATTAGGAAAAGTCCTGCAAGAAGCATCTTTGGGGCGGGTTGGGAGCGCTGTATTTAGAGCTCCAAAAACGCCCTGCCTATTGCAATGAATGGGCAGCGCTTCGGAAGCGCTGCAACACGGGTGCTTTTAGCCCCTTCTTTGAGGTTAAAAGCGACACTTAACCACTTGCCAACCAGCCGCCGCAGTTGTACTGCGGCAGAATGGCACAGCTGGGCGAAACTACATCGTGTAACGTCGCTTCGCCCTGTGGCCACGCGTCTCCTCCTCACCCACGGAGCCGATGCGAGTGCTCGGCGGTCAAGATCACGTGATCGCTCGGGGCACACGGAGAACCAGGATCTATATGTGTGTAAAAACACAGTTTCCGGATCTCTGAGGGGAGAAGTGACAGATCGTCTGTTCATACAGAGTATGAACTGCGATCTGTCATCTCCCCTACACAGTCCCCTTCAGTTAGAACACACACTAGGGAACACAATTAACCCCTTGGTCGCTCCCTAATGTTAACCCCTTCCCTGCCAGTGACATTTTTACAGTAATCAGTACATTTTTATAGCACTGATCGCAGTAAAAATGCCAATGGTCCCAAAAATTGTCCGACGTGTCCGCCATAATGCCACAGTCCCGATAAAAATCGCAGATCGCCGCCATTACTAGTAAAAAAAAAAAAATTCATAATAAAAATGCCATAAATCTATCCCCTATTTTGTAGACGCTATAACTTTTGCGCAAACCAATCAATATACACTTATTGAGATTTTTTTTACCAAAAATATGTAGAAGAATACATATCGGCCTAAACAGAGGGAAAAAAATTATTTTTTATATATTTTTGGGGGATATTTATTATAGCAAAAAGTAAAAAATATTGTGTTTTTTTTCAAAATTGTCGCTCTTTTTTTGTTTATAGCGCAAAAAATAAAAACCACAGAGATGATCAAATACCACCAAAAAAAAGCTCTATTTGTGGGAAAAAAGGACGTTTGTTTGGGTGCAACGTCGCACGACCGCGCAATTGTCAGTTAAAGCGATGCAGTGCCGAATCGCAAAAAGTGCTCTGGTCAGGAAGGGGGTAAAATCTTCCGGGGCTGAAGCGATTAAAATGTAAGTTTTTTTCCGGGAACTTCCCTCTTAAAATGATTGTGCGTGTTATACGCCGATAAATACGGTAAATTTATTTCTAACATAATGCAGAAAAACTTGCCCCTTTTTCAAGTGAATTAAACACCCAAAAACATGTATAACAAATAATAAATAAAGGACGGCGCTAATTCAAATTATAAACATATATGATTCCATCAAACATATATTATGTGTATAATTAAATGATATACAATCCTGGAAGAAAAAAGTATGCACTTCAAAAAATAAAAAATGTGTAATAGATGATCCTATTATCCGAAAATGAAATAATCAAACAAAAAAAAAAAGCAATTGATTAATTGTAACAAATATCTATACTACTGAACTATTACTAACTAATTAATGTAACAAAAAAAAAACATTGATTCATTGAAAATTAATGAAAATATGTATTTTACGAATGAAAACAAAACAAAAAAAAATTTCCATCGTACACAAGTCTAGAAACTATCTGTAAAATTCTAGATCAGAAGGGACAGCGTTAACTAAAATAACAGGAGTTGCATATAAACTCTATTGCAATAAAGAGGTTCACCTACTGACATACAGGGTTCTGGCTGGTCCCACATTGTGCTCTATGCCCTCCTCCTGTGAGTAAGCCCTCACTGCCCCCTCCATTCTTCACTATGTTGTATGAAATATTTGCATGGACATTTGCAATTGCATTTTAACCACTTCCTGCCCGGCCTATAGCAGAATGACGGCCGGGTGGTGGCTGCATTATCCTGACTGGACGTCGTATGACGTTTAGCAGGATAACCCACGTTCGTGCGCCAGCGGGGGAGCGCAGCACGGCAATCGGTGGTGTGGTGTGTCACTCTGAAACACTGCAACTCCAATTTAGGTAAAGAGCCTCTGGCGGAGGAAGTGCCGGTAAACGGCTTTCCCCGGTTCGTGCTGACAGGGAGAGCCAATCAATGTCTCTCCTGTCAGAGGGGGGGGGGTCTGCACTGATAATCAGTGCATTGATTATTAGCTTAGCCCCCATCAGAGGTGCCCATCACATCTGCCAATCACTGCTCATCAGCTGCAAGTCAGTGCCCACCAAAGTACCAATCAGTGCCCACCAAAGTGCTAATCAGTGCACATCAAAGTGCCAATCAGTGCCCTTCACAGATGCCAATCAGTGCCAATCAGTAAAGGCTGTCAACTACCTCATCATCAGTGCTGCCTATCAGTGACATCTATTAGTGCCCATCAGTGCCACCTGTCATCAGTGCCATCTATCAGTGCCCATCAGTACCACCTGCCAGTGGCGCATATCAGTGCCCATCAGTGCTGCATATCAGTGCCGCCTATTGGTACTCATCAGTGCTGCATATCAGTGCCACCTATCAGTGCGGCATATTAGTGCCTCTTCATCAGTGCCACCTTATCAGTGCCAACTCATCAGTGCCCGTCAGTGCAGCCTCATCAGTGCCCGTTAGTGAAGGAGAAAACAAAATTTCACAACAGAAACTAAGAAAAACGTTTTTTTTTTTTTTGATCATTTTTAGTTTGTTTAGAAAAAAATAACCGTGCAATTGTCATTCAAAGTGTGACAGCGATGAAAGCTGAAAATTGTCCTGGGCAGGATACCAGTATTGAAGCTGTTAAACATTGTTTGCTTTCATCTGTTTCGATGTTCCCCTCTGCCTCCTGAAGAGGCGGTTTAGGACCACAAAATATGTAGAGGACTGAATTCCATTTGGAGATGGAGTTTCACTGTATATCTTAACATTGAGACCCATGTTTCAGGAATCTGTTAGTATTAGGTATCTGACAAATCTTGGGAAACTGCCTTCTTTGTTATATTGGGGTGGATCATCTTTTTTTCTCTTAATGTTGATGCTTTGCTCATATGTCTGTTTTTATACTGAATTATGTACCGTAATAAAATTGGTGGAATTTTGCCAATGAACCCATTGTATATTTAGGGACCAAGCCCCCATCTTTTTTTTACTTATCCAATGGTCATTGCCTCATATATGGGTTAATTATTTTGGGGTTTTTTTTTTCCCCTTTTTTCTACTAGTTTGGCCGAGCTTGTGTTATATATTTTTTTACCATGGACTTTCTCGGTAGGTCTTGAACTGGGTTCATGTCTGACATCCCGGTTAATTGTACTGCTTGTGACAAAAATGATGAAGCTATTCAGGTATATTTTAGTCAGCTTTGGAGGCTATTGAAAAAAAAATCTCACCTATACAGTATTGGCACATCAAGTATTTCAAGAAATATATTAAAGAAGATGAACCCTTTAGATTTAAGTATACAACTGTTCCCTACCTTGAAAAATCCATCCCAGAATTGTAAAAAGTCCTGGGAACAAGCTCTAAGGAAGTGTAGTAATATGTTAATGACACTTCATCCAATATATGAAAGATGTGCAAGTACTGGATACTAAATTAAACCAATTAAACACACAATTTAACAACTTATGGGATCAACTCACCTTAAATCAAAAATGGAATGAATTTAAATAACATTTAGAGATGATTAATAAGGACATAATCACCAAAAAAACAATCAAAATGTATAAAAGACAAAATTGCCTTCACAATGGGCTTTGCCTATGTTTTGGGAGCCCCAAAGGGTGTGCGCAAAACACATATTCAGACAAATTCTAATGTTGATGAAAGTACTAAATCTGATTTCTCTGCCTTCTCTACTTTCCCACAGCAATGGTGGTGGGTACATTTCTGATTATACTAATTCTAAGGAACATCCTTCCTGACATTCATCAGAAGTTTTTTTTCACAAGTATTCATGGTCCACACTGGAGATCAGTCTTATGTTGGTGGAGGGTTCACATTTGTTTTGCACAATTTAACACAAAGACAAAAATTCTGGCAACTACAGGCCCGAAAACTCACCATACACCTTCCTCTGTTTTTTGTAGAGCAGGGCACCATACAAGAACCAAGGCAGGGCAGCAAGGACGCTTATGTCCTAAGTAATCCTCACAAAGCAACTATCACCCCGATACAGAACTAAACATTACCAATTTGACTCCTTACAAGTTGTCCCCAGAGAAGGAAACCGTCCTCCAACTGAGTCTCAGCTTTTGCCCTTCTGAGATACTCATAAAATGGGGACTAATAAAGTCATCTACCTGTTTGCCCGCAATCTAGCTTACAAGTACATATTTGATCAGGAAAGACAACAGAGAAGGAATTCTCTGAACATATTAAACATTTTAGTATGGTTGAATTTTGGGCCCTAAGAGATCTGATGGTTTTATATGAAGAAGGAGCGACTGATCCAGAGCCTTCTCAGCCTGCCGTTGCTCCTGTACAGTCTAATCCTCCTCCCCTTCTCAGATTGAAGTCACTACATTTTCCAGATCTCTTCTCCAATCCCAACATATGGGCCTTTTTAGATCAAACAGTGAAGGGTATTTAATAGCTCATTATACATTAATTTCCCTCTGTCACCTACCTGACTGTGGAGCCTAAGATCACGAGGCTGTCCTCTCTGTTTGACCCCTGGCTTGCCTCTTGGATATCCTGTTGCCTGATCATCTGTGCTTAACCCTCGGCCTGCCTCCTGGACATTCTCTGAGTTACTTACCTGTGTTTGATCCCTGGCTTGCCTCCTGGACACTCTCTTGTTGCTACCTGTGTTTGACCCCTGGCTTGCCTTCTGGATACCCACTTGCTGGACTACCTGTGCTTGACCCTCGGCCTGGCTTTCTGGACTTCCAGTTCACGTATGCACCTCAGGATCATCCTCCAGTGTGTGTTCCGGTACCTCTACAGCCTCTGCCTCATCTTGGTCCTGCCAGGTGTCTACTCCCAGTGCAGCTTCAGCCACACACGGTCTACACCGCTACTGCACACCACCTGCAACCCACCTGCTGGCAACTCGTGCATCTTTGTGCCCGGTGCCCTCTGTACCCATTCCAGGGGCATCGTGCACCTAGTCGCAAGGGGAGCAGCTCTCAGCATTTCGGCCCGGGTGAGTACCAGTTGACAGTATCCCACAATGCTGAGCTTTATTTGCTTTAATCTGATCCCCCACCCAACTGCCTTTTGATCTGGCCTCACTTTCTGTTTGGTTGCACTAAAGAGTCCACCCACACACTGAGCCTAGCATTACACCAAACTGCTGTTAGAGGTCACCTCCACCCCCCCTGATTCATCATCATTCTCTTGGTGCACTAAAGCCTAAAGGGCCCCAACTTTGCTAGCAGAAGCTCACCCTGAAGACTGCTAGCATTAATACATTCCTGAGGGTAAAAATGGGTTGCTTTTATCAAGTTACAGTATCTGATAAAAGTGAGTACACCCCTCACATTTTTGTAAATATTTTATTACAATTACAATTTTGCTACAATGTAAAGTAGTGAGTGTGCAGCATGTATAACAGTGTAAATTTGCGGTCCACTCAAAATAACTCACATTAACTAAACCGCTGGCAACAAAAGTGAGTACACCCCTAAGTGAAAATGTCCAAATTGGGCCCAAAGTCTCAATGATGTCCCGATCACAGCCACCGCTGAAAAAAAAGCAGGTTACCGGCTCTGTTTACATAACGTGATCAGCTGTCATTGGCTTACTCCGATCTGTGATCCAGCAAGTCTCATAGACTCACTGATCACAGAGCGTGCCGTGCGCGCCCTGCAGGGGGCGCGCAGGCCGATCGGGCACGGGGCGACATCAATAGACGTAGTCCCAGCAAAGCAGGTCCGCGCTGTAGCCATCATTCGGCTATAGCACGGATCTGTAGTGATTAATGAGAACCTCCAGAGCTAGAGATAGCTGACATCCTTCTGTATGTGGTGGGTTGTGAGGCATAGTGGGTGCAAGGTGGATAAAGTTATTGGGCGCCAGACACTTCTTGAATGCAAAAGAGATATTTATTTCTCTTACAAACTTTTATGGGGGAAAGAGGGTTTGGGCCAGGGCACCCTTGAGTAGTTGCAAGTTCAATTAGCAGACTCCAAGACTTTAAAAGGAGGACAGCCATGCAGGGAAAGGCCTCCAGCAAGAAGCCACATCTGCAAGTGCAGAAATGCCATCCCCTATGGCAACAGTCTTTAACAGTTCCTAACACAAACGTAACAGTTCTTTCACCTTCACTACAACTTCTCCTTGTAGTTCCTCAGCACACTGAGCTCCCGGTCTGGATAGGGTAAAACCGGAAGAGTCCAAGAAGGAGGATGAAGAAAAGCTTCATTATCGCCTGATTATGCGGACGTTTAGCAAGGCCTTTGCCATCTTTGCAAGCGTTATTGGGGAGAAATCCCCTGAGAATTGTTTCCCTCTCTTTTGTTACCTGGATTCCATTAGCGAGGCCCAGAGGGTATATGGAGGTGTGGCTTGGCTGAGGTATGACGAACAGTTTCGTCAACATATGGCGATACGGACCTCATTACGCTGGGATCGTAAGGACATCAGTTTATGGATGAAACTTATGTCCTCTCCACGGGCCTCTACTTCGTTTTTTCCAGCAGGGGCCGGGAGGACAATGTTGGCAATTCAATGAGGGTTCTTGTAAGTTCAGCACCGGCTGCCGAAACAAGTACAAATGCTCTCACTGCGGGGGGGCTCACCCCCTGTCCTGCTGTTTTAAGGCCGGCGGGGCCCGTCCCGGCGATACTGCGGGAAAAAGGCCAGACTCTAGTGAAGGTGGACAGGATGTCCCCCTTTCTAAGTAGATATCCTGATTGGCCTGCAGCTCGGTTGTTGCAGGCTGATTTCACGGAGGGCTTTTTGATCCCTTGCTCCCTTCTTCAGATTCCCCCCGTGGCTGAAAACTTGCGGTCGGCTCTTTTACACTCCGAAGTGGTTTCCGAGAAGCTCGCTAAGGAGGTGTTAATGGGCCACATGTGCACCCTTTTTGCTCATCCCCCTTGGATAATTTGGTGGTCTCGCCTTTGGGTGTCATTCCAAAGAAGGAGCCCAATACGTTTTGCCTTATCCACCATCTTTCCTTCCTTTCCGAAAGGTGGTTCAGTTAATGATGCTATTGATCCTGAGGCGTGTACGGTGTCTTATATCTCGTTTGATGCTGCCGTGTTTTGGGTACGGCACTACGGTCAGGGTGCCCTTATGGCTAGAACTGACATTGAGGCTACTTTTCGGTTACTACCAGTTCACCCACGCAGCTTTCATCTTTTGGGTTGCAGATGGTTGGGCGCTTTTTATGTGGATCGCTGCCGACGGGTTGCTCCATCTCTTGTGCCTTTTTTTCGAAACCTTTAGCTCTTTTCTGTGGTGGGGGTCAATTCAGTGATTCATTACTTGGATGACTTTCTGTGTATTGGCCCTCCCTCTTGGAATTTATGTGGTATTCTGCTGGCTACGGTTCAGCACCTCGCGGAGTGTTTTGGTATTCCTCTCGCGGCAGACAAAACAGAGGGCCCCACGTCATCCATCAAGTTCCCGGGTATAGAGATTGATTCAAAGGCAATGGAGTGTCGTCTGCCTGACGACAAGTTACATGCTCTTAAGGATGGCTCTTGGCCTCTGGCAAACACAATATTCTGCTCCGAGAGCTACAATCGCTCCTCGTAAGCTTAATTTTGCATGCCATATAATGCCGATGGGCAGAGTTTTTTGTCGGCGGGTATCGACCACCACTGCTGGGTTTAGTTCGCCCAGGCATTTTGTTTGGCTGAATAGGGAGCATAGGGCCGACCTGCTGGTGGCATGAATTTTTGGGCACTTTCAATGGTTGGTCCATGAATGGAGGGGCCGGTCAACAACTATGATCTTGAGCTTTTCAAGGATGCCGGCTCTACTGGCTATGGAGCATTCTTAGGGAGTCAGTGGAGTGCCAAGCGCAGGCCCGCTAATTGGCGGGAGGTGGGATTCCTAAATAATTTGGTGCTTCTGGAACCTTTTCCAGTAGTGGTCGCCATATCACTGTGGGGGAATCGTTTCATAACAAAAGGGTTTGTCTCCACTGTGACAACCTGGGTTTGGTGCAGGTTATCAACTCTCTGTCAGGGTCTCCTACCCCCCCCCCCCGGTTATACGTCTTTTGTAATATCTGGTTCTGTGTTGTCTTCAGCAAAATGTGTTTCTGTACACTGTGCATATTCCGGGAGTGGAGAATACGTTGGCTGACGCTCTCTCTCTTGCTTTCAGTTGGACAGGTTCCCGGGGGTTGGCACCTGGCGCGGAGCAACATGGAACCCCTTGTCCTCTTCAGCTGTGGCACATTGCGTTGGAATCGCCTCCGGTTTGATTCAAAGCTCCTCGAGTGAGTCGACGTGGTCTTTCTACACTAAGGTCTGGAGGGAATGGGGGGAGCTGTTACAGCGGGCGGGGGTTGACATGGTCAGTTCTGAGGTCAGACATCTGGTAATTTATTTCATTTGTCTGTGTTTCGCAGCCGGCGTGTCCATTTCTGCTATGAACCAGAAGTTGGCCGGCCTGACCTTCCTGTTCCAATTATGGGGCATTCCTGATTTTACCAAAGATTTTCTGGTAAAACGGGCCCTGAGAGGTTATCGAAAGGGTGCTCGGCGGCTGTCCGGCCGCCGGCCCATCACTTTTGACATCCTACAATGCTTGTTTCTGCAGATGACTGCAGTGTTTTCGTCCAGTTTCGAAGTTTTGTTATTCCGGGTGGCCTTTGCTTTGGCTTTTTACGGAGCCCTCAGGGTGGGTGAGTTGGTCATTCCATCCAAGGCTGCCCAGGGGGCTTGTCGGCGGCAGACGTCCAATGCGATGGCTCTTCTGTTGTACTGTTTATCCATCGATCTAAGACGGATAAAGTGTGAAGGGGGGCGCATGTTCGGTTGCTGCAGATTCTTTGTTTACCCATCTGCCCTGTTTCCATGGTGGTGGAATACTTACAGCTTCACCCTGTAGTAGCTTGTTCCTTTCTTACTTATTCGGATGGTTCGGCTTTGTCTAATTTTCAGTTTGTGATGGTTCTGCGGCGCTGCCTCACGGCTGCCGGTCTGGAGGCAAGTAGCTTTTCTTCTCATTCTTTCCGCATCGGGCGGCCACTGAGGCTGCCCGGTGGGGATTGGATAACGCGGTCGTAAAATGTATAGGCAGGCGGGAGTCAGACAGGTTTAAGCTTTATGTGCTTTTCAACTTAATTTAATACCCTCGGATTCACTGGGGAGTCTTGATGTTATTACTATTGCATGTGTAGTTGTGTGTTGTGTGGCTAAGTTCTGTTATGTTTTATGTATTTCTTTTCAGATCATGCTTGCCTCGTGTGGATTTTAGGACACTCCTTTGTTCATTGGGGGGCCAAAAGGGCTGACATTCAGCCTAATGGTTGTCTGCTAGGCTTCCCCAGGTCTGAGGCTAGCATCAGGTGGATAGGAGTTCCGGGGTTGTTATGGAGCAGGGTGGTCCAAGAGGTACATAGGGTCTCAAGATGGCACAGGATTTTGATATTACACGCTGGAGGCAATGATCTGGGGGTCCGGTCCAGCCGACACCTCATCCAAGACGTCAAGTTTGACGTGATCCGGCTGCAGTTGGCCTTTCCTCATACTGTGATGGTTTGGTCTGACATGGTAGGTCGCATGACCTGGCGTTTTGCCAGGTCAGTGGCAAAATTGAACAGGGCCAGAGTAAAAGTTAACAAGGAGGTTGAGAGGTTTATAGCATGAAACGTAGTACGGCAACGGGAACTGGAGGTGGATAAGTGGCGGTATCTCCGCAGTGACTAGGTTCATCTGAATGCGGTGGGCACGGATCTGTGGTCCCTGGGTTCGCAAGACGGGGTACAGAGGGCATTTCGTTTTTGGCAGGGCATAAAGGTGTGAGGTTTCACATTTTGCGATGTGGCAGTTGGGTCTTTGGACGCATTTTTAAATAATTTGCTGTGATTAGATTCTTGGGACCCATCAAAGGTATGGGTCCCCAGTGGAATACCAGTTATGGTGGATTAACTGGTAGTTACAATGGTGGGTATCTGCAGAATGTGGTTCATCCCCGAGTCGGTGCAGTGCGGCAAGGACCGTGAAGTAGTTACACAGATACAAGGGAAAATGTTGATACTTAGTGCCTCCAAGGATCGGCAACCAAAAGTGTTATGTTTTTGTTTGGTAATATTTGTTTACATAATTTGTTATTGTTTAATAAAGGGGCCGAAAGGGCCATTTTACTCCAACCTTTGTGTCAGGATATTTTTGGCAAGTCTAGTTCGGGTAATAAGATGGGGGTACAGTAATTAGTGATACAAAAGAGTCAGGATACATCTGGGGTACCTTTTCGGGTAATTTTTAAATACAAAAGATCAGATTTCCACAAGTAAATAGATACCCAACATGTCAGTCTTAAAATTGTGCATGCTAGTTGTAACGAGCCCCTACTCGCTCAGTTCCCCTCTCCCGACACTCCTCTGCGGCTATGGAATCAGATTTCAGATCGCAACATCTGATGGTTCGGTCATGCGATGCTCCGGGATTCGAACTACAGCTATGTGCTGTTCAAATCCAGTTGTGATAGCTGAGAACAAACACCAGGCAGGCTGTATGTATGTTCAAACAGGAATCTCTTTTTATTGGATGCACACAACACACTTTTATACATATCAGTACTCTGTAGTCCTCAATTAGGTCCTCTAGGCCATGCAAATTAGGACTTGAAACAGGGTCAGCAGAGATTGGTCCGATAGCTTGAATAGGAGGACTGATAGGTGTAATGACACAGAGAAGCCCCAAGAGGTAATTAAAGTACATAAACAAATGGTCAAACACAGAACAATGCATTCCTTCCAGACCACAGAGCCGTCTGGAGGGGGTTAGCCTTAAGACAGTGCAGAAGACCCTCTACTGTGTAATAGAATCAAAGGAGAAATACTTCAGTATTTCAAGGTTCATGACAGTGATATGGCAACAAACTTTTGTAGCCCAAATTGTCCATACATGTCACTATGAAAGCCTTTACGTGTGTTTATGTCCTTATGTGCATATGCGGGGTGGGGCTTCTCTTTGTGATTTTTAAAAAAAATGTATGTTATCTTTATTTTACAATTAACTTTATTGCTATCACATAGGGGGCTAGTGGAGAACATTTTAATGTGACAGTTTCCCTTTATCATCAGAGACATTATTTATCATCAGAGACATCAGGGGTCTTTGAGACTGGGAGTGTGTTGAAAATCCGTTTCCACCAACAACTGTTTATAAAAAGCGCTAAAGGAGCAGCCCTTGAGCACATTGTACACTGTAGGTTCTGCATACTGAAAGTACTGTTCATATGGATACTTTGAGGTTATTACCACATTGTTGCACGGTTTATTATCCATTATACTACCTGGAAAATTCCTAGAAAACATTGATCCCTTTAAAATACTGCCGCTCATTTAGCCCCACCTACATGTATGTTCCTCTGTAGAGCTCTGGAGTGGATTTAAGTGAAATGGGCCAGACTGAAGAATGATAGAATTATGTCTGGTACACACTATGAGATTTAAAAAAACAACTGAGGAGCCCGTGAGGAGGTCTCTGTATGTAACTATGTGATGTGTGCAGATGGGACCTGTAACCTTAGCAGTAAGGATGAGCCGAACACCCCCCCGTTCGGCTCGCACCAGAACCCGCGAACGGACCTAAAGTCCGTGCGAGCTTTAGAACCCTATTAGTTATAATGGATGCGAACGTTCGAAATTAAAAGTGCTCATTTTAAAGGCTAATATGCATGTTAATGTCATAAAAAGTGTTTGGGGACCTGGGTCCTGCCCCAGGGGACATGTATCAATGCAAAATTTTTTTTTAAAAACGGCCGTTTTTTCAGGAGCAGTGATTTTAATAATGCTTAAATTGAAACAATAAAAGTGTAATATTCCTTTAAATTTCGTACCTGGGGGGTGTCTATAGTATGCCTGTAAAGGGGCGCATGTTTCCCGTGTTTAGAACTGTCTCTGCGCAAAGTGTCATTTTTGAAAGTAAAAAAGCTATTTAAAATCACTCGCGGCTAATGTTAATTCACGGCTCCCGTAACACAGAGAACAGTGATTCATTGAAACTCATTCATAAAAAAAAGTCATTGATAAAAAAAAAAAAAAATGAAAAAAAAAAAGCGTAGGGGTCCCCCCAAATTCAATAACCAGGCCCTTCAGGTCTGGGATGGATATTAAGGGGGATCCCAGCCAAAAAAAAAAAAAAAAAAAATGGCGTAGGGACCCCCTCAAAATCCATACCAGACCCTTGAGGTCTGGTATGGATTTTAAGGGAACCCTAGCCAAAAAAAATGGCGTGGGGTCCCCCTCAAAATCCATACCAGACCCTTATCCGAGCACGCAACCTGGCAGGCCGCAGGAAAAGAGGGGGGGACGAGAGCGGCCCCCCCTCTCGCCTGAACCGTACCAGGCCACATGCCCTCAACATTGGGAGGATGCTTTGGGGGTCTAAGACCCCTAAAGCACCTTGTCCCCATGTTGATTAGGACAAGGGCCTCTTCCCCACAACCCTGGCCGGTGGTTGTGGGGGTCTGCGGGCGGGGGGCTTATCGGAATCTGGAAGCCCCCTTTAACAAGGGGACCCCCAGATCCCGGCCCCCCCCCCCCCTGTGTGAAATGGTAAGGGGGTACAAAAGTACCCCTACCATTTCACCAAAAAAGTGGCAAAAATGGTAAAAAAGACAGGAGACAGTCTTTGACAATTCCTTTATTAAAATCTTCTTTCTTCTTTCTTCATCCTTCGGATTCTTCATCTTCTCCTTCCTTCATCTTCTTCCATCTTCTTCTTCCATTTTCTTCTTCCTCCGATCCGCTTCTTCTTGCGCTGGTCTTCTCGTCCTTCTCGTCCGGCATCTTCTTCCGTCGGCGTCGGCGTCGGTGTCTCTGTCTCTTCTTGGGCCGCTCCGCGCAATGGGAGGCTCCCGCTGTGTGAGGCTCCGCTCCATCTGACAGGTCTTTTAAAACGGAGGGCACCTGGTGACCCCGCCCCCCTCTGACGTCATGGGGGTCACCAGGTGCCCTCCATTATAAAAGACCTGTCAGACGGAGCGGAGCCTCACACAGCGGGAGCCTCCCATTGCGCGGAGCGGCCCAAGAAGAGACAGAGACGCCGACGCCGACGGAAGAAGATGCCGGACGAGAAGGACGAGAAGACCAGCGCAAGAAGAAGCGGATCGGAGGAAGAAGAAAATGGAAGAAGAAGATGGAAGAAGATGAAGGAAGGAGAAGATGAAGAATCCGAAGGATGAAGAAAGAAGAAAGAAGATTTTAATAAAGGAATTGTCAAAGACTGTCTCCTGTCATTTTTACCATTTTTGCCACTTTTTTGGTGAAATGGTAGGGGTACTTTTGTACCCCCTTACCATTTCACACAGGGGGGGGGCCGGGATCTGGGGGTCCCCTTGTTAAAGGGGGCTTCCAGATTCCGATAAGCCCCCCGCCCGCAGACCCCCACAACCACCGGCCAGGGTTGTGGGGAAGAGGCCCTTGTCCTAATCAACATGGGGACAAGGTGCTTTAGGGGTCTTAGACCCCCAAAGCATCCTCCCAATGTTGAGGGCATGTGGCCTGGTACGGTTCAGGCGAGAGGGGGGGCCGCTCTCGTCCCCCCCTCTTTTCCTGCGGCCTGCCAGGTTGCGTGCTCGGATAAGGGTCTGGTATGGATTTTGAGGGGGACCCCACGCCATTTTTTTTGGCTAGGGTTCCCCTTAAAATCCATACCAGACCTCAAGGGTCTGGTATGGATTTTGAGGGGGACCCTACGCCATTATTTTTTATTTTTTTTGGCTGGGATCCCCCTTAATATCCATCCCAGACCTGAAGGGCCTGGTTATTGAATTTGGGGGGACCCCTACGCTTTTTTTTTTGTTTTTTATTAATGAATGACAGCTCTCTGTGTTACAGGAGCCATCAATTCATTAGCCGCGAGTGATTTAAATAGCTTTCTTCCTGCAAAAATGACACTTTTTTGCAGGGAAAGTTCTAAGCACAGGAAACCTGCCCTCCTTCACAGGCTACCTATAGACACCCCCCAGATGTGATACTGCAATGCTGTTCTAACAGCATGCACACACATATCCCCAGAAATAAAGCACATATTGTTGTCAGCAGTCAGCAGCACACTGACACGCTGACACTGTGAGTGAAACATAATATGCGAGGCCGCCGCCGCGGCGGCCTCTTATACCGTGGGGCGTGTATTAAAGCCCCTGAGCTATAATTGGCTACAGGCATCCTGCCTGTAGCCAATTATGGCTCTCCTCGCTGCCGGCGCTGTGATTGGCCAAGCATGCGGGGTCACAGTGCATGCTTGGCCAATCATCAGCCAGCATTGCACTGCGCGGGCCGCAATGCATTGCGGGGCCGCTCGCATCACACGAATTTGATGCGAGCGGCCCCAATAGTTCTGGGCTCGCCGAGCGAGCGAACACCCGGTGCTCGATTCGAACATGGGTTCGAATCGAACACCGGGCTCATCCTTACTTAGCAGTTTTAGCTTTTCTGTGGGCAGAAAGACTTTCAATGACTAGCTATGATGAGACCAGGGCCGCTGATAGAGCAGTGCAGCCAGCCCTCCAGTAGGGGGCCCGAGCTCTGTCACTTCAGAAGAGGGGCCCGGGGACCTGCAGGGCAGGAGAGCCAGCTGAACTGCCTTGTGACACCTGTGAGCAGGAAGTTTGCTCCACCTCCTCACTGAGTCCTGACCTCTGATCCACCTCCCTCCAGATCATGCTCTCTTTCACTGTGCTCTGTGTTCATGGTGAACTCCAGTGTTTGGATGGAGCAGTGCTTCTGCTGAAAGGGGTGAGTGGGGGGTTGCTGCTGGAGTGAAGGGACAGTAATTTCAGGATTTTGGAGAAAAGTAAATATGGAGCCAGCTTAGAAGTGCAGATAGCTGCCACTGCAGTGCTGAGCTAGGAACCAGTGGACACATCTCTCTCCAGCTGACAGACATCTCTGCCCAGACATTTCTATATACCACCCCTAAGGCCCCCTTTATACTTCATGTAGAGGGAACACACATTCCTGATCGCGTTTATTTATTTATTTTTGCTTGTTTTTTCACATATGGGGGCTGCCATAGGTGTAACAAATACATCATAGAGGTTCTAGAACCTTTTAAAGCATGCAGATTTGCCACATGACACAACACATGTCATGCTAATTGCACTTGGGGTGCCATCAACAATTAATGGCACCACAAGCGCTATTAGCATTTGCAGTGCATTTCCAAAAGGCACTGAAAAATGCCCGCTACCTTTGCACTTTGTCCCACGTTCAGGAAACGTCAAATGTGAATACAGCCTAATGCCTAGTATACACTGCTAGTTTTTTTTATTCAACCCTGCAGGCTGAACGAGAAAACCTGACACCTCAGGTCGGAGCCACTGTACTACCAATCCGATGTTAGTACAGCAATCTCACCTGCTGTTCTATTGTGTTCTGACAAGGGGATGACCCCCACCCCACCAGAACACTCTGGTCAGTACTCTCAGCCATTGGCTGAGAGTACTGATTGGGTTGAGAGACCTTTTTTGGCCCTTCAACAGAAGCCAGCTGTCATATAGTTAGACAGGGCTGTATACATGCCATTGCTGCAATGCTTTACTTCAGAGCTGCAGCATTTTTAGAGCAGGTTGCAGAGTTTGACAGGCAGCACCTCCTGTCAAACGTCTCATCGAGTTTAATGGGGCTGCTCTGCACCTTGAAGCCAAATAATTGTTTTAAAGTTGCAATGTGGTCTCACAATGTAAAATTACCATTAAGCAAATTAAAAAGTAAAAAAAAAAAAAACAGGTGCCACAAGGTGGCAGTAGCACGGCTCTAATTTCTGCCATGGCTGCAAAGCATACCACTGTGACCATGGCATTTTAGCAAATTGACATTTCCCTGTCAGGTAGGTTATACAGGGCCCCGTGATTTCTAACAGCGGCCCATGTACTCAAGATGTTATGTTGGAACCCAGGAGGACTTCTGGTGATTTAT
This sequence comes from Lithobates sylvaticus, assembly GCA_028564925.1. Classification (NCBI taxonomy): domain Eukaryota; kingdom Metazoa; phylum Chordata; class Amphibia; order Anura; family Ranidae; genus Lithobates; species Lithobates sylvaticus. Next base: position 1,210,212 of record JAQSEC010001744.1, on the reverse strand, counting down.
CAGCAATTAGAAACTCTCAGGAAGTGTAGAATGATTTGCAGGCTTTGCTGCAACTGAATCAAACCAATACAGCTTTGATATTAAGGTCTTTGAGAAAAGCTATTACTGATTTCCCCCTGATTTCTTAATCCCATTGGGAGTGGGGCTAAACTTTCATAAAGACTCTTAGCGCTGGATCCAACCCACTGAAGACTGAAAGGGCTGATCCCCTATTTTAGAGCGCAGAAAGCGTTAGTGCAGAGAAAAGATGGGGAAATGGAGATATGCAGCTCGGATGTCTACGGAGGCCATACATTGTCCCTGTTAGAAAAAAGCCACACCAGAGTGAAAAGATTCCTTACCAGAGTTTAACTCTAAGTTGTTGTGTATGGAATGCATCAAGAAAGTAGTAGTAGAAGAATCCAATTTATGATGCAAAGCCAGATGGATTTTTTGCAAAACAAAAATCTTTAACTCCCATTTGTCCCTACAGATGGTACATAGACTAACTTCTTATCATTATGTAGCCCATACTGGAAAAGATTTTTAGCTTGTTTACCACAGTATTTGGAACATTTATTTATGCTATCAATTTCTTGAACTAGGTTTTATTTTCACAAAAATAGCAAACTTTTCTTTATACCACTGATAAACAAAATGTCAGATCAATTCCATTCATAGTATGTAAGGATTATAGATGTCTAGCAGCAAATCTAAGTCAACGGGAGTCAGCTATCATGAAAGCATTTCAGATAAATACTGTTCAATGAAGTGAGAACATTTGGTCCTAGAAAGCGGTAGAAAATAGTAGCACCCCTGCTCCTGTCAATCACAGGTTTTAAATACCCCAGATCACAAGCTGTGCCCGTTAGGAGCTACAAATTAATTTAGCATAGTTTGTAATTAATGCACACAGCACATACAACTTTACAGGGATTGCTAGTTACATCTAATATAGGAGGAGAACAGTATGTCATATGGTTCACACAGTTGACAAGTATTTACAGATACATACATGTCTACAGGACATGCTGGTTTGTGTTATTTAGGAGACTAGGGCACTCAACCATGTTGTTTCCATTGTTACAACAGGGCTAAGTATGAATGGCTTATCAAAATGTAGGGTCTACAGTGGATATGGAGCTTAAAGAGAAGCTTCAGTCAGGTTCCAAAAAATGTAAAGTCAGCAGCTACAAAAACTGTAGCTGCTGACTTTCAATAAACAGACACTCACCTATCCAGGGATCCAGCGCTGTCCTCACCAGAACTGATTCTTCGCCAGTCTTAGGGCCCCTGGTGCCAGCATGTTAAGTGTGGGAAACCGTCTGTGACCCCCTGTGTCCCTGTGACATGTCCCAGAGGGGTGCGGGCAGGGAGTGGGCCTGAACTTGGATATCTGCCAAAACTAGGTACTCCCCCCCAAAAAAATAAAAATAAAAATATGAATCCAAATATGGTAGGGAGGGGGTAGGAGGAGGAAGAGCAAAACTTCCCCTTTTGGGTGAAGTTTCACTTTGAGTTGTAACTTCAGCATCTTACTGCAGTGTGTAATGTTAAGGACAAAGTCACGTACCACTTATTTTATTTGTTACTGCAAAGCACAGTAAATGTGTACAGTGCAGTAAATGTGCAAACTAACTCAGAGCAGCTGCATTTAATCCATTTTGTCAACATTTTACAGTACTTTGAATTCTGATTAGTTAAAGTGTGCTACTATTTACACTGCACTTTGCACCTAAGGACACATTGGGGTTGATTTACTAAAACTGGTCCAGTTCTGCACAGAAACCAATCAGCTTCAAGTTTTTTTTGTCAAACCTTAATTGAACAAGCTGAAAGCGGAGTTCCACCCAAGAGTGGAACTTCCATTTTAAGCACCCTTCGCCCCCTTACATGCCACATTTGGCATGTAATTTTTTTGGGGGGGAGTGGGTGCTTAGTTTTGAGTGGGACTTCCTGTTCCACTTCCTGCTTCTGACTACAAGCCACCTAGGCGACTCCTCCTCTCCCCCTAGGAGGCCCCTCCCTCTCAGCAATCTTCTGGGACATGTCACAGGTCCCAGAAGATTGCCTGTCCACTGGAAGAGAGCAGCGTGACTCGCGCATGCGCAGTGCATACCTGGCCGCGAAGCCACAAGCTGTCACGGCCGGGTGCCCACAGTTTCAATGGAGGCGCTGCAGAGAGGAGGGGGAGAGGAGCGAGGCTCCATGCGGCCGCATCACTGGACCGTGGGACAGGTGAGTGTCTGTTTATTAAAAGTCAGCAGATAAACTTTTTGCAGCTGCTGATTTTTAATAAACAAAAAAAAAAGCCTGGAACTCTGCTTGAAGTTAGAAGCTGATTGGTTACCATGCAGAGCTGCACCAGATTTTGCACTCTCCAGTTTTAGTAAATCAACCTCATTGTCTCCTTGCCCTTTTATGGCAAAGTGACAGGGTCTATGCAAAGGCCTCTCCCCCCCATCCACCCCAGACCCACTGATACTTACCTTGCCTCCTCCCGCTTCCTCTCCTACCAAAAATCCCAGTGTTTCTGGGTATGGAGGAGCATGTGATAGTGCCACAATCCACAATCCATAATTTTTCTAGGCCTGAGCACCTTCACATGGATTGAGGACATCAATTCTCCTAGCGTCCAACACCAAACTGGGGATATTAGTTTCAGCTGTGATGGTAGAAGGAGCAGCCAGGAAGTGTTGGTAGTAAGCAAGTAATGTAAAAAACATAGGGGGCTGCTAACAGCCACACCCATTTAGTTTTGATGCTGCTGGTTGTAGATATATCAGTGTTTTTCTAACACACCTAGAATCTGTTGGTGGTCAAAGGTAAAATGTCTGTGAACCTTAGAGGGCCCTTATTCAGAACTTAGGCCCCTTTCACACTGGGCGGTGCGGGCGGCGACGGTAAAGCAGCGCTATATTAAGCGCTGCTTTACCATCGTTTTACCCGCGGTATGCGGCCGCTAGCGGGGTGGTTTTAACCCCCGCTAGCGGCCGCAAAAGGGTTAAAAACCTCCGCAAAGCGCCGCTGCAGCGGCGGTTTGCGGGCGGTATCCCCGCGGTTTCCCATTGATTTCAATGGGAAGGAGCGGTATAGGAGCGGTAAATACACCGCTCCTTCACCGCTCCAAAGATGCTGCTAGCAGGACTTTTGTTGCGGTCCTGCTAGCGCACCGCTCCAGTGTGAAAGCCCGCCGCTTTCACACTGGAGTGAATGGGGCCGGTTTTTTCATGCGGTATACAGGCGCTATTTTTAGCGCTGTACCGCCTGAAAACCGCCCCAGTGTGAAAGGGGCCTTACAGATAAATGCAGATGTGAGGAAAGGCTTGTAAATCTTTAGAATGTCTGGTTATTACATGAATGTGTCCTAAAATGTTATATTTGATCTCGATCTAAAAAACAAGACTGTGGGGTTGATTTACTAAAACTGGAGAGTGCAAAATCTGGTGCAGCTCTGCATAGAAACCAATCAGCTTCCAGGTTTTATTGTCAAAGCTCCACCCATTTTTTTAAGTATGTCAGTGCAGAATGCTATTAAATAACACTTTTTACAATGGCCATTTATTTAAATATATTTTGCTTCTAAATACCTTATTTTTGTTGATTAGCTCTTCATTTCCGCCCCTAATCTCCTAGGCTATTACGTCACTAGGCGATTCGCAAAGGTTCCTGGGATAGCTCCATCATGTATCCCAGGAGCCCTTGCGAATCGCCTATTGCCGAAATCTCCTGGTTTTTGGAAAATCGGAAGTGGGCGGAGTTTCTGTCAGCCGGTGTTCTGTCTAGACACTTCCCCTCGGCTTATACTGACCACCTGTACTGCGCAGTATGCAGTAAGGACGAAAACTCCGCCGGTGGACCGCTTTCGTCAGGACACCGGGAGGAAGGAAGGAAGACAGTTTTGAGGTAAGTAACCCTATTTTCTATACAGTTTTTCCACCCTCACTATGCAGATCTCCTGGCAGCAGAGAGATTACATCATCTCTCTGCTGCCCGCCCTCTCTCTCGGGATCCTGATGGGGGGGGTAGGGAGTGCTCTCTCCTCTTTGGGGACCCTGATGTGATGGGGGGTCCTCTCTGGGGACCCTGATGTGATGGAGGGTCCTCTCTGGGGTCCCTGATGTGATGGGGGTCCTCTCTGGGGACCCTGATGTGAGCTGGGTCCTCTCTGGGGACCCTGATGTGAGGGGAGGTCCTCTTTGGGGACCCTGATGTGAATTTGAGAAGCTGATTGGCTACCATGCACAGCTGCACCAGATTTTGCACTCTCCAGTTTAAAGCGGAGCTCCACCCTAAAGTGGAACTTCCGCTTATCGGATTCCTCCCCCCCTCCGGTGCCACAATTGGCACCTTTCAGGGGGGAGGGGGGTGCAGATACCTGTATAATACAGATATCTGCACCCACTTCCAGGACGCATTATCCGAGCTGCCCCGCCTCTATCCGAGAATGCCTCGTTGACACAGCGGGGACCAATAGAGGCGCGCAGCGCGACTCGCGCATGCGCAGTAGGGAACCGTGCAGTGAAGACTTGCGTCTTCACTTCCTGATTCCCTGACAGAGGATGGCGGCGGGGCAGCGAGAGACGAGCGATCGCTCGTCATTTTCTGCCGACACCGCTGGAACCTGGAACAGGTAAGTGTCCATTTATTAAAAGTCAGCAGCTGCAGTATTTGTAGCTGCTAACTTTTAAAAAATGTTTTTCAGGTGGCACTCCACTTTAAGTAAATCAACCCCTAATGCCGTGTACACATGATCAGACATTCCAACAACAAAATCCCATGTTTTTTTTTCCGACGGATGTTGGCTCAAACTTGTCTTGTATACACACGGTCGCACAAAGTTGGTTGGAAATTCCGAACGTCAAGAACGCAGTGACGTACAACACGTACGACGAGCCGAGAAAAATTAAGTTCAATAGCCAGTGCTGCTCTTCTGCTTGATTCTGAGCATGCGTGGCACTTTGTGCTGCAGAATTGTCCACACACGAACGGAATTTACGCAAACGGATTTTGTTGTTGGAAAATTTGAGAACCTGATCTCAAATTTTGTGCGACGGAAATTCCAATGGAAACTGTCAAATGGAGCCTACACACAGTCGGAACAACAAGCTCCAATCGCACATTTGCCGTCGGAGAGTCCGACCGTGTGTACGCGCCATAAGTCTTACTTAAAGCAGACCTTGTACTAAAATGCCAGGAGTAGGGTGAACATTCATGCATTTTTCAATGTTTTTTTTCTGTAATGCAGGGTTTTGTGAATATGGAGCAAATAAGCCGCATACAGTATGATGATCCTGTATTTTAAATCACTGGTCCACTTTAAAGTGTTATTACACCCCAAGTTTTTAGTAATACTTAGAGCAGCTGATCTGGGAACTTACCTTGTAAGCTGCTTATTCTTCTTAGGAGCCCAATCCTGGGAAAATGTAAAACTATCCCTTGCAGTGGGGCTAATTGCTCCTTTTGTCTAGGGGAGAAGAAAAGCGTTTTCACTTACCTGAACCTCTGCTCCTCCTAGTAGATTGAGCTCCCCCATGCTCCAGCGGTGGACTGACCCTCAGTGTCAACACAGGGCTATTGACCCTGCATGGGTCTTGATGACATCAGTACCTTAGACCACTGAAACGTAGGGGAGAAGACATTGGGTGGACCGGTCTAACAGTGGGGAGGAGCAAAGCATTGAATAAGTAAAAATTATTTTATTGTTCTCCTAGACCTAAACGAGTAAATAACCCTTGCAGTGCAGGCACAACCCCACTCCAAGGGATACTTTTTTAGTTGTCTAAAGTTGGACTTTTTTCTTGAGCTGGTCCAAAGATTGACGCCCCAGGTTTCCTCTTCTCGGATGGGTCATTTCCTTTGCAGTATTCCATCAGGAGGGAGATTCTAAGCCTACGCTACCTGCGCTGACATCACAGACAGCCAGAGAGGGCTTGACAAGCCGCACAAGCACGGTGACATCATGGGACATGCAGTCCCTAGGAGGCAGATTAGGGACATTGTATTAAGTTATAATTGTGCTCACCGAGACCAGAAGTTTATGGAATCTGCACACGGCAAATTGCGTGTCTACAATTTTCTTTAACCGCTTAAGGACCGCCTCCTGCACATATATACGTCGGCAGAATGGCACGGCTGGGCAAAACCACGTACCTGTACATGGTCCTTTAAGAGCCCAGCCGTGGGTCGCGCGCTCGCCGCCGTGGTTTGTGCGCGCGCCGCAGGCGGCACGCTCGCGACCCGGTCCTGAGCTCCATGGCCGTGGCCGCGGGACCAGCGGACCCCATCGCCGCTGCCGGGTCACAGAGCTGAAGAACGGGGAGAAGTCTGTGTAAACAAACCTCTCCCCGTGCTTCCTACACTGCCTGTCACTGATCGGCTGTTCCCTGTCATCGGGAAAGCCGATCAGTGACGTCAGACGTAAAGCCACGCCCCCTACTGTAAAAAAAAACACACACGTCACACTAACCCCCTCCCCGCCCCCTAGTGGTTAACTTCGTTACTGCCATTGTCATTTACATAGGAATCAGTGCATCTAAATAGAACTGATTTCTGTATAAATGACAATGGTCCCAAAAATGTGTCAAAAATGTCCGATGTGTCCGCCATAATGTCGCAGTCACAATAAAAATCGCTGATCGCCGCCATTACTAGTAAAAAAAAAAATATTAATAAAAATGCTATAAAACTATCCCCTATTTTGTAAACGCTATAACTTTTGCGCAAACCAATCAATAATCACTAATTGCAATCTTTTTTACCAAAAATATGTAGAAGAATACGAATCGGCCTAAACTGAGGAAAAAAATGTTTTTTTATATATTTTTTTGGGATATTTATTATAGCAAAAAGTAAAAAATATTGAATTTTTTTCAAAATTGTCTTTCTATTTTTGTTTATAGCGCAAAAAATAAAAACCGCAGGGGCGATCATATACCACCAAAATAAAGCTCTATTTGTGGGAAAAAAAGGATGCCAATGTGTGGGAGCCACGTCGCACGACCGCGCAATTGTCAGTTAAAGCGATGCAGTGCTGAATTGCAAAAAGGGGCCTGGTCCTTTGGCTGCAAATTGGTCCGGGCTTAAGTGGTTAATGAAACAGTTGCTGTCTTCTTCTCAACTGTCTCAAATATACTGTATATTTAATTATGTGAAAAACTAAGGCTTTAGTACTAGTTTTACGTAAACAGATGCTTCTTAGGGCCGCTACATTAAAGTGAAGTATTGTGCCCAGTATAAATACAGTATAGGCATACTTAAATGTAATCCTTTCCACAGGAAATGTCTTATGAAAAGAGTTAAGGGCAAGCACCAGTTCTGAGGCACTTGTGAAGCTGAGAAAGGTAAATCCTGGCACCTGATGGAGTTATAGTTCATTTACTTTATACTTTCTTGAACCTTCACAAATGGAAATGTTTGTCATAAAAATTGGTGTTGGTGAGTAATAAAAATACACCACATCCATATAAGTAAATATATCAAACAAAAATGTAGGATACAAAATGGGATTTTCAAATGGTGCAGACACTTCCCCAAAGAAAATCACAAATCAAGAATAAACGCAATATAGTTTATTGTACATGGTTAAAACACATCAGTGCACTTCATATGAAACTACAAGATCTCAAAATGAAAGAATGTAACTCTCACCACTCACTAAATGAACACTACATTAGCATATTATAAGTCAGCATATGAAGGCAAAAGAAAAAAATAGTTGCTGATTTAAAATAACTTCCGATGATGAGGGGAGTACAGTGTAAAGCCCCATACACACGCGCGGACAATCCGTGGACCAGGTCCGTCATACTTTGTCTGATGTTGGTTTTGCGTACACACGATCGGACAAAGTTGTCGGAAAATCCGATCATTCTGAACGTGGTGACGTTTGTTGCCTACGACGGGACTACGTAGAGGCTAGTAGCCAATAGCTTTGGTCTTGTAATGTGATCTGAGCATGCGTAGCACTTTGTCCGGTCGGACAAGCGTACACACGCTCGGATTTGGTGTGATCGGACCGTGTTGACGGCAAAGTTTTCCAGCAGGAGATAAGACTTTGTCCGTCGGCCAAACCGACGAACACTGTCCGATGGTGCATACACACGGTCTGATTTTTCAACAACCTTGTCCGATCGGACAGAATCCATGAAAAAGTCCGACCGTGTGTATGGGGCTTAAGAGACACATTCCAAGGCATTTTGCAAAGATCTTCTTTGGGGATCAGGTAGCCACTAGAGATGCCGGCCTCTTACCTAGCTAAATTCCAAGCCATTTTTCAGCATTAGAACTGTATGCTTAGTGGGTCTTATGCCCCGTACACACGGTCGGAAATTCTGACGGAAAATGTCCGATCGGACCATGTTGTCGGAAAATCCGAGCCGTGCGTGGGCTCCATCGGACTTTTTCCGTCGGAATTTCCGAAGGAAAAAATTTGAGATCCTGCTCTCAAATTTTCCGACAACAAAATCCGATCTGACATTTTTCCGATCGTGTGTAGAGAGTGCAGACGGACAAAGTGCCACGCATGCTCAGATCAAATTACGAGACCAAAGCTATTGGCTACTAGCCTCTACGTAGTTCTGTCGTACGCAATGAACGTCACCACGTTCAGAATGATCGGATTTTCTGACAACTTTGTCCGACCGTGTGTCGGACAAAATCCGTCGGAAAAATTCAGACGGATTTTGTGGTCGGAATTTCCGACCGTGTGTACGGGGGCATTAGTCTACCTAAGCGATTCTTCTTTAAAGCGATGTAGCACAGTAGGGGGAGTCTGGACAAAACTCCTTCTGGACCAAACTCCTTGATGCTTGTCCCACCCTTTGGGATCTGCCCTCACCTGACAGATCCCCAACTTACCCTTGGGCCTATAATGTTACGCTCTTCATAAAATGCATTGGGAAATGTTCCCTGTATTCACCTAAAAAAGGCTCGGAATTTCCCTCCTAGGTAAAAGGCCGACACCTCTAGTGGCTACCTGATCCCCAAAGAAGCTCTTTTGGAAACGGATTAAGACTGGATCTTACCCTGTACTCACCTCATCATTGAAAAATATTTTTAATCAGCAACTATCCTCCTACATATACTGACTTTTGATATGCTGATGTAGTGTTCATCTAGGTACAGTATATAGAGGTTGAGTGGTGAGAGTTACATTTGGGGTACCTTCATGTTGCATTTCTTTTTTTTGAGATCTTGTATTTTCATATGAAGTGCGCTAATGTGTTTTAACCATGTACAATAAACAATATTGTTTTTATAGTTTCATGATTTTTGATTTTCTTTGGGGAGGTGTCTGCACCATGTGAAAATCCCATCCTTTGCCCTACATTTTTGTTTGATATCTTCGCAAATGGAAAGCACTAGTTTAACAGAGATAATATACTACTAAATCTCTACAGAAAAATTATGTAACTGCTTCTATTTATAAATCGGTAGGGATGAGCTGAACACCCCCCTGTTCGGTTCGCACCAGAACCTGCAAACAGACCTAAAGCTCGTGTGAACTTTAGAACCCTATTAAAGTCTATGGGACTCGAACGTTCAAAATCAAAAGTGCTTATTTTAAAGGCTAATATGCAAGTTATTGTCATAAAAAGTGTTTGGGGACCTGGGTCCTGCCCCAGGGGACATGTATCAATGCAAAAAAAAGTTTTAAAAACTGCAGTTTTTTCAGGAGCAGTGATTGTAATAATGCTTAAAGTGAAACAATAAAAGTGTAATATTCCTTTAAATTTCATACCTGGGGGGTGTGTATAGTATGCATGTAAAGGGGCGCATGTTTCCCGTGCTTAGAACTGTCCCTGCACAAAGTTTCATTTTTGCAGGAAAAAAAGCTATTTAAAATCACTCGTGGCTATAATGAATTGTCGGCTCCTGTAATACAGAGAACAGTCATTGAAAATCATTGATAAAAAATAAAATAAAAATGTCATTAAAAAAATGACGTGGGGTTCCCCCTAATTATCCATACCAGACCCTTCAGGTCTGGCATGGATTTTAAGGGGAACTCCATGCCAAATTTAAAAAAAAAATGGCGTGGGGGGTCCCCCTCAAAATCCATACCAGACCCTTATCCGCGCACGCAACCTGGCAGGCCGCAGGAAAAGAGGGGGGACGAGAGAGCGCCCCCCTCTTGAACTGTACCAGGCCACATGCCCTCAACATTGGGAGGATGCTTTGGGGATCTGTGACCCCTCAAAGCACCATGTCCCCATGTTGATGAGGAGAAGGGTCTCTTCCCCACAACCCTGGCGGGTGGTTGTGGGGGTCTGCTGGCGGGGGGCTTATCAGAATCTGGAAGCCCCCTTTAACAAGGGGACCCCCCCTGTTTGAAATGTTAAGGGGGTACAAAAGTACCCCTACCATTTCACAAAGAAAGTGTAAAAAATAGTTAAAAAACACACTGACACCATTGGGAAAAGTCCTTTATTAAAAATAAAAAAAATAAAAAAAAGATTCCAGCGGTGGTAATCCACTCTTGCTATCCAGCGATGGGTGGTCTCTTCTCCGGGGTCCAGCGATGGCTGATCTCTTCCGACGTCCAGCACAGCGCATCCTGTCTCCATGGAGACACTGAGGGAATCCCAGGTCTTAGCTGAGGAGGACGCAGGTTTCCATTACATCAGAGGGGGGCGGGGTCAGGTGACGGAGTGGCCCGGTCCTCCTCTGCTAAGACCTGGGATTCCCGCAGTGTCTCCGTGGAGACAGGATGCGCTGCGCTGGACGTTGGAGAAGAGATCAGCCATCGCTGGACCCCAGAGCAGAGACCACCCATCGCTGGATAGCAAGAGTGGATTACCACCGCTGGAATCTTTTTTTATTTTTTTTATTTTTAATAAAGGACTTTTCCCAGCGGTGTCAGTGTGTTTTTTAACAATTTTTTACACTTTCTTTGTGAAATGGTAGGGGTACTTTTGTACCCCCTTAACATTTCAAACAGGGAGGGTCCCCTTGTTAAAGGGGGCTTCCAGATTCTGATATGCCCCCCGCCCGCAGACCCCCACAACCACCGGCCCCACAACCACCGGCCAACATGGGGACATGGTGCTTTGAGGGGTCACAGACCCCCAAAGCATCCTCCCAATGTTGAGGGCCTGGTATGGTTCAGGAGGGGGGGCGCTCTCTCGCCCCCCCTCTTTTCCTGCGACCTGCCAGGTTGCGTGCCATTTTTTTTTCATTTGGCGTGGAGTTCCCCTTAAAATCCATGCCAGACCTGAAGGGTCTGGTATGGATATTTAGGGGGACCCCCACGTCATTTTTTTTTTAAATTTGACCCGGGGTTCCCCTTAATATCCATACCAGACCTGAAGGGCCTGGTAATTGAATTTCGGGGGAACCCCGTGCTTTTTTATTTTTTATTTTTTTTATCAATGACTTTCAATGAATGTTCTTTGTATTACGGGAGCCGACAATTCATTATAGCCGCAAGTGATTTTAAATAGCTTTTTTTCCTGCAAAAATGACACTTTGTGCAGGGACAGTTCTAAGCACGGAAACATGCGCCCCTTTACATGCATACTATACACACCCCCCAGGTACGAAATGTAAAGGAATATTACATTTTTATTGTTTCACTTTAAGCATTATTAAATCACTGCTCCTGAAAAAACTGACGTTTTTAAAACTTTATTTTGCATTGATACATGACCCCTGGGGCAGGACACGGGTCCCCAAACACTTTTTATGACAATAACTTGCATATAGGCTTTTAAAATTAGCACTTTAGATTTCTCCCATAGACTTTTTAAATTTGCGCGAACACCCCAAATTGTTCGCTGTTCGGTGAACAGGCGAACAGGCAATGTTCGAGTCGAACTTGAGTTCGACTCGAATTTAAAGCTCATGCCTAGAAATCAGTAGGATGTTCCATATTGACAATAAATATGAATTATTTTAGTAGCTGCTGATTAGATTTCAATGGCAGATTGGAGATATTTTGGCAAGTTCCTTTTATACAAAATTGCTTTAGTTTATGTGGGTTTCCTCTGGGTACTCCGGTTTCCACCCATGCGCCAAAGACATGCTGGTAGGTTAATTGATTCCTGTCTAAATTGGCCCTAACATGTGTATGCATGAATGTGAGTTAGAGACCTTAGTTTGTAAGCTCCTTGAGGGCAGGGATTGATGTGAATATATACATGTAAAGCAATTGTCGACACTATATAAATCTGTGTACTAAATATATAAAAAAATAAATGTATACTTTTGGTTGTCTTGTTTGAATGGCCAACATGGTAATGTAAAATAGTTTAGGCAATCTTACAATTACAATTACAATCGCCACTACCAAGAATACTTGAGGTCTTTGGCTAATTTCAAAAGCCCTTCAGCCCTTCCATTGCTTTCTATCTGGATTTTTTTTTTCCCAGGTTAATATTCAGGTTAAGGTGCAATAACATGGCCATATTTGTGCATTGATGTCACCTCTATCCCCGTCCCTTCCTGTTTATTGCTGATGGCAACTCAGGGAGCTGTCATTCGGCGAGTGGCCATTGTTTTGTTAGTTTTTTTTCAATGAAAAGAAAACCAAGACACCATGTAAATGATGAAGTAGGATTTACTGAAGTCCCATATCATTGAAAAAGTTAGAACTTTTTTTTCTGACATGGGACTTCAGTTAATCCTGCTTCAGAATTGGTGTGATATTTTTTTTACATTGCTGGATTCTGTATAGTACCACCATAAAGCCATGCACCCACCTTTCAGGAGGGTTACCCATAGATGTCTGAGGTATGGTTTGATGAATTATTATGCTAAGGTTTTTTTCTTTTAGTGGGTCGGCAGGCATCGGGCATCAACGGCCAATTAATGCGAGTCTGGCGCAATTGTGATAACCTTACGGATTTTAATACCCAAGCTGAAATCTTGACTAATAGGTTTCAGGAGAATGGGTATTCCCAACAGACCCTTATTGCAACAAAAAATCAGGTGCTCCAAATGAACATGGAAGAACTACTGACCACTAAAAAGAAGTCCCCTCCTTTTCAAGGAGGTCTAGCTTTTGTCTCAGGCTTTCATAGGCAATACAAAGATGTAGAAAAAGTATTTAAAAAGTATTGGCCTATACTTTTAAAGGACAAGGATTTGCAAAACACACTACCTACCCCAAATTCATCTATAGGAGGGCCCCAGGATTGAGACATATTATTGCGCCTAATGTACCAGGCCCCCCAAGGAAACCTCCAACGTTTCTTGATGGTTCTGGATTCCATTATTGCACTAGGTGCAAGGCCTGCTGTACCACTATACCTCAGACAAAAAAAAGTGACCAAATTCCAATCTAATGTCACCCATCAGGAATTTACCATCAAACCGTTGATAACGTGCTATTCCAAACATGTGACTTATGTATTGGAATGTCCGTGTTCTCTACAATACTTGGGGAGGACCATGCGTGAGTTAAGGGTACGAATTAATGAACACATAACCAATATTGCTAAAGGTTTTTTCAATCATAGTGTCTCTAGACACTTCCGCCTTTGCCATGATAGGGATCCTTGTCTTCTTACATTCTATGGCATTGATCAAATTATTCCCAATTGGAGAGGCACAGATCTCAAGAGAGCCATCTCCCAAAATGAGACTCAGTGGCTGTATCGTCTCAATACGATGCAGCCACTGGGACTTAACATAGAACTGGATTTAAATAGTTTTTTGACTAATGATTGAGTATAGGGGGCACATAATTTAATAAACCAATAATAACCAATACAAATTAATTACCAATAATAATTTTTTATCTTTATTACCTTTTTTACCTTTTTTATGGTCCCCTCTGTGAGGGGATGGAATTTGATGTTTACTGAGAATGGTATAGTCAGTTGCTATGCTCATTAATTTCTCACATCCTTTCTGGTTCCCTTTGTGGGGCATTAGAATTTGCTGTCTATTGGGATTGGTATAGACAGTTTTTTTACCATTATTTTATAATGCATTATAGATATCTTTGTATGTAGAAAAAGTATAATTATTCCCTATGTTTGGAATGACCAACATTTTTTAGCTTCAATGACATGCTCTAATAGTAAATGCTGTATATGTCCACCTTGATCGGCACTGAGGCTGTTAAATTATACAGCAATTATCCTCACCCCTTTTTTGTGAGCAGTTGGGCTTCTCCACTATATAGGCACGAACACCTAGTAACCAGGTACGCCTCCTGAAGACGTGATACGAAACGTACGGTTACGCGATTTTTTCTTGCACTTCCAGTCCCTCTGGTTGTCTGTGGTGGGCTGTGGAATGCACGCCAGCTATTGTGCTGAGTACGGAGCTTTTCAAACCTGCAGACACGCTGATCAGCCTCAGTGCTGGTTAAATAAGTTAAACACTACACCTGCTTTATATGAAAATACAAAATATTTTTGTAAAAATAGACCATAAAATGGCAGATATAAATACAATGTCAATGTAGCACAATGCTCGGTATCAGGTAAAGAATAATAAATAAAAAAGTCCCTACATCTGTAAAACCATGTAACTAGCAGTTTATTAACCGCTTCCCGACCAACCGCCGCAGTTATACTGTGGTAGGTTGGCTCCCCTGCACGAGCTGTTGAGCGACCGTGAGCAGGAGACACAGAACAGGAACGAGTGTGTGTAAACACACACTTCCCTGTTCTGTTCTAACAGGTGTGACAGATCGTGTTTCCTATTAGCTAGGAACCACGATCCCTCACTTCCTCTAGTCAGTCCTCTACCCCTTCAGTTAGAATCACCTCCCAGGGAACACAGTTAACCCCTAGATCACCCCCCAGTGTTAACCCCTTTACTGCCAGTGACATTTTTACAGTAATCAATGCATTTTTATAGCATTGATTGCTGTATTAATGCTAATGGTCCCAAAAATGTGTCAAAATTGTCCGATGTGTCCGCCATAATGTCGCATTCACGATAAAAATCGCAGATTGCCGCCATTACTAGTAAAAAAATAATAATAATAAAAATGCTATAAATCTATCCCCTATTTTGTAGACGTTATAACTTTTGCACAAACCAATCAATGTACATTTATTGCAATTTTTTTTACCAAAAAAATATGTAGAAGAATACATATCAGCCTAAACTGAGAAAAAATTAGCTTTTGTTGAAAAAAAATTGGGGATATTTATTATAGAAAAAATTTACCAAATATTGTGTTTTTTTCAAAATTCTCGCTCTTTTTTTGTTTATAACGCAAACAATAAAAACCGCAGAGGCGATCAAATACCACCAAAAGAAAGCTCTATTTGTGGGGAAAAAAAGAAGTAAATTTTGTGTGGGTGCAACGTCGCACGACTGTGCAATTTTCAGTTAAAGCGACGCAGTGCCGAATCGCAAAAAAGTGCTCTGGTCAGGAAGGGGGTAAATTCTTCCAGGGCTGAAGTGGTTAAACTAATGCTGTTCATGCATGCATCACTTTTGTCATTCAATTAATTGTTTATTCTAAGTGTTCATTAATTTGATTATTAAAACAATTCAATATGAAATACCTGATTTCTTTTAATTGCGAAGGTTTCTAGTGAGAAATCAGTTAGTGCTTCCATCAACTGTTTTATTCAAGGGAAAAGGAATCAAAAATATTTGAAATTGTGTTGATATAAATGCTCTCTTGAGTGATTATTATTTGTCTTAATAATCAAAAATTAATGTGTGACTGGTACAAAACAGGGAACACTTTTACATTTATAACTAGGCTACCAAGAAATGGGGGCAATTTTTGGACTATCGCGGTACAGTAAAGGCAATACAATAAATGATATAAACATAGATATAAATAGTTACAGGTGATTTTATTGATGCCAAAAAACAAAATCATCATTTTACATATAAAAACATTATAACGTTACACATTATGTCACCAATGGGTAGTCACAATAAAGCAATTGATCACAGATGTTATTTTCCTCAACTAGTTTCGCGGACATTTACCGCTTCATCAGGAGGTTATCTGTGATTAGATCAAGAAAACAAAAACATGGTGATCAAAAAGGGAAGACATAAAACGTTGGAGTACAGCATCATGGTTAAAAGGAATCTTTGAGGATAGAGCGGGGAGAGAGCAATGTGCTTACCCGTGCTCCAGCAGGTCTCAGGCTCATAACGCTACCACCTTAAATATGGTCTCCCGCGGCAACTCGGGGGAGCTACATAGTGTGGCCTTCGGGATCTGGATAGATAAGGTAAATGGAGGTGTTTTTTGTATAATGGATGATGGTACATGCTCATATATTCGCATTCTTGCTGTTTATTATAAGAGGTCACACTCAATACTTTTACATTTATAATAATATTCGACTCACTTAGGCTAGGGTCACAAAACCCAATAATACTTGTGATTGTTGTCAAATGAGAGGACTTTTCCACCAAAACTGGTGCATGTCTGATAGAATCAGAGCATTTCCCATTGATATATGCACTGGGATAATAAAGTTATCATAAATTCAGTAAGGAATTTCTGCAGTATAACTTTTGCGTTAACAAATCACTCCTATATTGCTCATCACCTTGAATAAAGGGGTGGGTTTACTAAAACTGGAGAGTGCAAAATCTGGTGCAGCTCTGCATGGTAGCCAATCGGCTTCTAACTTCAGCTTGTTCAGTTAAGTTTTGACAAAAAAAAAACTGTCTGGAAGCTGATTGGTGCAGAGCTGCCCCAGCTATTGCACTTTCCAGTTTTAGTAAATCAACTCAACTGTGTCCTCCCCATGTATTATAAGCATAAGAGGATGACTAGCAGGGGTGTCCAACCTTTTGAAGAGCGAGGGCCACGTAAGTGACTTGGTAACCAGTCACAAGCCACAATGAGTGGAGGGGACACAAGTCCATTTACATCTGCCACTCCATAGAGGTGAATGGAGGGTCCCATTGAGTCGGACAAATTGTGTGAAAGGGCCTAAGGCTGCTTTCACACTGATGCACTGCGGTTTACCCACACCGCGGATGTAGCGCTGTGCGCCTGTGGCTTTCCTGGGTTTGCTGCACTTTGCTATAGACTTCTATTATATCCTGCAGGTGTGTGCACTTTCTGAAAGCACACAAAATCTGCAGGTAATAACAGAAGTCTATGGCTCAGTGCAGGTAACCCGCAGGTAAACTGCACCTGCAGATCAGTTTGAAAGCAGCCCAGTAACCACTGCAGAACAGATATGCCCAAATATACACTGTGATTTTAGTAATAAACTTACTTTTAATAACAGTCTTCTATTCAGGTATCGCCGGCTGTTGCTGTCCCAGGCAGGGTGCATTTGGTATCACTCCACCTGTGACAGGAGGCATTGCTTTACAGGAAGCATTGGCTTATGCAGCTCTTCTCTGCAGCCGCTTGCTTCATCTACCGCCGGCTTCATGTACCACCGGCACAACTCTAATGCTCTAGGATGGAAACCTGCGATCTGTGCTTGCCAACCCGCTATCCCAGAACAGGAGAGGGCTCCGCGGGCCACATGTGGCCCCCGGGCCACTGGTTGGGCACCCCTGCTATAGGGACTACAGCTTGTTCTCCATCCATTCTCAGGGCCTTTGTGAAGCCATACCTGTTTCCAGCTGATGTGAGAAAATATATTTTTTTCCTTTGTAGAGAGTATCATTTCAGGATTCATTAAACACAAATATATTTAGTTGATTTCTTTAATAAAATAGCTTTTAGTACATATAAATACAATAGAAGTTTTACAGCATGAAAATATCACAAAATAGATTTTATGTTATAGGTAGGTATTGAAGCTTTAAAACATCAACAATCTGGTGTTCCAGCTTATCTCAAGTTGTGTACACCGAATGTAGAAAAATAGAATTCATTTTGCACTACATTTATATTATTTTGTATATTATTTAATTTATTATATTGCTATTACTGGTATTTTAACACTTGTTAATATACCAGTAATAGTACCCGTTAGCACCCGTTAGTAAACTCGGTAGGAGTAATTTACAATTGAGTGTCAGTTTTAGACAAGCCATGCGGAAGTGTGTTCGATCCAAAGACCCAGTTATGAAAATATGACATCTTCTTTAGATTACGCTTACAGTGTTACTAAACCCAGGACCCTGCATTCATTATATCTGGTCTCCCACAGTACACAAAACTTGGAAATGCAATCATTTTAGTAAATATAAACTGCTAAATACCTTTTCTCACCAGCAGTATATAGCAATCTTGTGACTTCTACCAGTGCCTGGTTAAAGCTTTTAGGAGGAATTTTCATACTACACTGGGCCACTCACTCTCTGTCTTGACAGTGCTGATTGGCCCCGTGCTGATCACATGCACTCTTAGATTGTAAGCTCTACCGAGCAGGGCACACTGATTCCTCCCGTACTGAATTGTTTTGTAACTGTACTGTCTTCCATCATGTTGTAAAGTGCTGCACAAACTGTTGGCACTCTATAAATCCTGTATAATAATAATAATAATGCACCCTTCCAAGAAAAGAAAAACTCTCTAGCAATACACACCAAACTGAGCATGTGCAGCCTGACTCCAGTAACTCCGTCTTATCCAGACATGTTATGGGGACAATGCAAGAAGAGGAGGATCTGTGCATACAGCATCAAACAGTCTTTTTACACAATGCAGAGGATTAACCCCTTAGGTTCCACAGTGAGTATAACAAGCATGCTTTACCGCATATACAGACTGCTTTTACTGTTGTGGGTTTAGTAACACTTTAAGCTAGTTGGGTCTACATTAGTATCCCCAGCTGGGTATTTGAAGCTTTGCTTGCATAAACCTACACTCTTTAAGGGCCCATTCACACCCATAACTTTGCGAGATCTCAAAAAATACATGTGTTACTATGATGTGTGGTAGCGAGCATTGTGCATCGGTGAACTGTGGTGCCATTTGTTTTTTGGGGTACTTTAGAACACACTGCAGGGAAGCACAACGCACAGTCCTGTGCATCATGCTGAATTGTAAAAAAATACATATGTTTTTCCTGCTTTGAGGCACATTGCAATTCACTTATTTTGTGCATGCATCAACGTGTGAAATTGCATGTGCTGCATCACAAATGGACCCTTAGTAGATTATGCCAAAATACTGCCATGCACTCTGGATGTGCACTATTTAAGCTACTATGTAAACATTACGTGGAACTGTCACTTGGTATTCTTCTGAGTCAAATTGTCTTCAATGACCTTTCCGTCAACTAGGTCAAAAGCAGCATCCCGTGTGTGTTCACTCACTTTTCAGTCTATTTCAGACAGCATATAATGTGGTAAGATCAGACTGACTGAATCATAGAGTGTTTGATACAGGCCCTGCTGTGTTTTCATGTATATTAAGTACAGTAAAGTGCACTTTTCTACATTTTATGAAATGTAGCCAACTGCCTATTTTGTCAATGGTTATAATTTATGTGTGCAAAGAAATGTTTAATACAGTACATTGAATACTTTATACTACTAAATCAATTTTGGCGTTGTGAAAAATATTTCAAAGTAGACCATCTTAACTGTAATAACTGTGTGCTTAGCAGACATAAGTGCTGAGGTTATCCATGGTTTCATTATAGTAATTATATTATAATAATCATCACCGTTGCAAAACTATTTGGGTTCTATAAAAAAAAAATATTTTTTAATTAGGATTTTTGTCAGCATAAAAAAATGACTGCCTTATCTAGTTGAACCCCACACTAGTGGCTGCTGTACAGTATATACTACTTAATGATTTACTCAACATAATTAGTGATGTTCTTGCATTACACAATGCATCATGTATTAATAATATATTACATCATTCCTCATAATTGAGACTTTTGTGCATGGTATTTACTTTGAATTAGAAACTGCTTTTTTTCCCTGTACAAGTCGTTAAGATTGCAAATGCAGTTTTGAAGCAAGTCAGAAGCACTTCCAAAGGAATCGTCTTAAATTGACCTCAAATGCAAGCTGATTGCACCTGAAACATACTGCATTTTTGGATGCATATGAAGACTTATCCTTTCTTAGCAATGTGTCTACATAGCTTCTTGACAAAATATAAAAAATATTAGGTCTTGTTCATACAGGTGTACATAAGCTTACACCCTGCTGCGTCCCAATTGACATGAATGGGACTGCCTGGATGCGGATGCACAGACACAGTAGATGCTCCCAGTTTGACATCCGTGTGGGTGCAGGTGTCTGAATCCACACTGTCTGTGTTTAACCCCTTGGAGTCAGTACCAGCCGGCCCTTTAAGGGGTTTAGAATGCCAGGAGGGGGCTTCTGCTCATGTGACTCCTGTGATTGACTGTCACGGTGGGCACATAAACGGAAAGCTCCCGATCGCAAGCAGCGAACGGGAGCTTTCCGCTAGCCTCTGGTAACTATGCCTGGAGCGCGCAGGGCACATATTCTTGGCACAGCTCTATTTGCACTATTGCACGCAAATATGCAGCCAATCGGCCCCAAGGCCCACAGAGAGGCCACATATTTGTGTGCACTTGGCGCCAAGAGGTTAAGTACCCACACCTGCACCCATACAGCTGACAAATCTGGAGCAGCTGCTATGTCTGTGCAGCAGCTACCTCCCAATTGACATGAATTGGACTGTATGCAGATGCATGGAACACCTATGTATCCCATGCAGGCAAACCACGCAAAGCATGACCCTCACACCAGTGTATGTGGTAGGCTCCTTCCACATGAAGCAGAGTCTGCTCCAATCAGTAGGGGATCTGTGAGCAGACCCCCTGCTGAATTGGAGCTGAATAGGAATTGGAGCTGAATGGGATGGTTGTCAGTTTTGTGACATCTGTGCCTGTTCAATTTGTGCCCTGTGGACACAGGCAGACCTGTGATGGCTTTATGGACAGCAGGATGGAAATGGACTTTGCTGTCCATTTACATCAGACTATCTCCACTCCATCACATTTAGGTCAAGAAAAATGGAAAAGGATAAAGTCCTTTTCCCCCTTTTTTTTCCGGTAGGCGGATTTAAATGGACACTGTTTACATCCACTTCATAGGGCTACATGGAGATTCTGATTGGGTCCACCTGAAAAGCTGACTGTCAGACCTGATCTGAATTCCCGCGTGCAAGGGTCTTAAGTACACTCATGTGAACGAGGCCTAAATATTGATACATTTTTCTAAAAAAAAAAAAAATGAGAACAACAAGGTCCAGTAAACAGCTTTTGGAGTTTTACTTGATCTCTTACCTGAGCCATAAAATAGATCAATTCTAATAGCAGCACTTTAAAACTTGAGGTATTTGGGAATCAGAAATAATGGTTATAGGAACCAGCCCATAGACTCAGTTCTACTGAAAAACAAAAATAGAGTTTTGAGAATTTGAAATAGAACTGAAATGTGCTACATTTTGTCAAAACTGAATACTGGGTACTGAGCAATTGAAATGCACCATTTTTTTCTTGATTTTCCTAAAATACAGTGTTCAGTGAGACATTAAAAATTAAAATGCATAGCAAATGCAAAGAGACTATTGCATTTCACTTGCAGTGTGTGTTATATACATACATACTTAACTTACTATTATATTGCACGAATGCAGTCACACCAGATGCTTGATGTGACACAGTAGTGCTCAAAACACTTCAAATCTAATGCCTGTGTGTGAAGGGGAAGAAAAAGGAAGAAGCAGCTTTACGTCCAAAGCGGCATAAACAAAATAAATTTGTGTCCTTTTAATTATACCTTATTTGAGAATTCAAGGTATAGGAGACCACCAATCATGATTAATGGCTTTTATGTTATTAGCTGGGCAGGAATTAATTAGAAAAAAAAAAAAAGAATTATCACTGCTATTAAGTATCAATGACTGTCATCAAAGAGTTTATCAGCCACACCATACTGGGTCACTGTTGCTTCCAGTGCAGAAGTGACCACTGCAGTGGCTGTGTGGGGGTCTAAAAATTGGCATACTTGACAGAAATTGAGATATGCATTTTAAAACCCAGCCCTTTTCATGTAAAATTAAGGAATTTTAAATAAAGTAATGCCTTATATAAAAATGTTTGACATACATGAAACTATTTTTAGTACTTTACAAAAACTTTAGATTGCAAAAAACAAGTTTTTCCTTGTAATTTAATAACTATGATTTCTAAGATTCTATGGGGTGGATTTATTGAAAGCAAATGGACTGCTCATTTTGAAAAATAATTTTCAGTTTGCAATGGAATTTACCCGTAGGTTAGTGAATGTGGTAAAAAATCACTTTGCAAATACCCAATCATGTGCAAGAAAAAATAAATAAATAATAAAATATATACAGGCATACCCCACTTTTAAGTACACAATGGGCTTTATTTACTAAAGCTGGAAAGTGCAAAATCAGGCTCACTTCTGCATAGAAACCAATGAGCTTCCAGATTTTATTACCAAAGCTTAATTGAACAAGCTGAAGTTAGAAGCTCATTGGTTTCTATGCAGAAGTGAGCCTGATTTTGCACTTTCCGACTTTAGTAAATAAACCCCATTGTGTACTTAAAAGCGGGGTATGCTTGTGTATATATATATATATATATATATATATATATATATATATATATATATATTTATTTATTTACACATGAATGGAAGATAGAAATGAGCTTCCCCCCTTATTTACTAAGCGAAAGGCAAACGCCCTTGCAAAAGTGAACAGTCTACTTGCCTTTAGTAAATCAAAATCTATGGGTTTATCTTCAATGGTACTGAGACATCAAACTCACAAATTCTACCAATATAATATTTGCCTGTTCCTGATCTTAGCACTTGTATTTGTATCAAATAAATTAGATCTAAGTGATTTAAAGAGCTGATTGTTTTTAGAAATGAAATAATCTTGCCCAGGTTCACTTGAGCAAAAGAAGTGATGTAGCTGAACAAGGGAGTGATGCGAATATAGCTGTGCTTCAGTAGAAAATACAAATGATGTCCCAACAACAACTGGCATCCTTATTTGGCCTCTACGACATGTCATCGTACATAAGTCTGAAGATAATAACTAGAAAGGAGGCTGGTGTTGAGAAGCACAGGTGAAAGTGTGTTATGACAACACGCTCTGATGGAAGCATTGCGTGTCCAGGATCGAGTTTCATCATGTGTCGTTGGTTTAACCACCGTTGGTATCAGGCTTGGGTTTAACATTTCTTGCGCAAAAAATAGCAACAACACCAGGTGCAGCTTTCCATTTTGAATTAGATTTCAGCCACAAAGCATCCTAAATAAAGTTGTTCCAGTGTAAAATAAAGTGCACACTATGATGGGGTTTTGACGTTTAGAAGTAGTGTTCATAAGCTGCGTTGCATAAGTTCAATGTAAACAAAAGAGTGTCAAGTGGGTATATTTAGAACAGGTCTATATTCAGTGCAAGTATTGTGCAAGCTCCTCATCTGAGTGAATGTCCACATGCACCTTAAATAGACAAGTGCTTCTCCCCTTCTCTGTGCTGCAGAGAAAACACAGAGATATTAGAAGGCATGCTCCATAAGGTCACGGTGAGCAAAACATCTACAACTACAACAAAGCAAAGAAGACAGATAATGTTTCAACCCTTTAACCTTTAATCTCTCTACCTATACCATGCATGGGTAATCCACATATGATTTAATAAATAGTTCAGCCTAGATAAATAAATGGATAGATAGATAGATAGATAAATAAATAGATAGATAGATAGATAGATAGATAGATAGATAGATAGATAGATAGATAGATAGATAGATAGATAGAATTTAATAAATAGTTCAGCCTAGGTAAATAGATAGATAGATAGATAGATAGATAGATAGATAGATAGATAGATAGATAGATAGATAGATAGATAGGTAGATAGATAGATAGAATTTAATAAATAGTTCAGCATAGGTAAATCAATTGAAAATGAATAAAATATGTAACACTGTATAAAACACACAGTTCAAGGTCACCAAAAACTGGATTTTTATGTTCACATTTTTTATTATTATACATACAAAATAGAGAAAAGTGTTTTGCAATGGTAAACAGGGTCACTACATAACTTCTAGCATTAGCAGACTGTGGGGGGAGATTTACTAAAACTGGTGCACACAGAATCTGGGGCAGGTCTGCATAGAAACCAATCAGCTTTCAGGTTTTATCGCCAAAGCTTAATTAAACAAGCTGAAGTTAGAAGCTGCTTGGTTACTATGCACAGCTGCACCAGATTCCGTGTGCACCTGTTTTAGTAAATCTCCAATAAATAGTAAAATATTAAATGTGAAGATTTTTATCATTGTAACTTCTCTACTATTACAGTATAATATAATTTTCTGTAATGACTGACCGTTATTGCAATGATACGGTCACAGCAATGACTATTGACTGTTTGGCCTGTCAATGACTTGCACCATGCAGCATGAGTCACATAATGTTAGTATATAGTACTTACTATCTTCCTTTGATTGCTGAGGCAGAAAGTACAGATAGGTCTGGGTGCTGAGCTGGCCACAGAGGCTCTGTACTGGAGACATGGCTGTTCATCCATGCAGTCCTCTCCTATCAGCAGGATGTTAGCTAGATGTGAAATGTAGCTGGAAGCCAGCCTCAGGGTTTCTATTTTGGACAGTTTGCGGTCTGCAGGCTCTGTGGGGATTAGTGTCCTGAGGGCAGTGAAGGCTGTATTCACACTGTGTGTTCTGTCTCTCTCCCGAGCATTGGCAGCTTGTCTTTGCTTGCTTACTCCAGACAGTCTGCCCTTCCTCTTCCTTTTACCCCTGTTGTCCCCATTTGAACAGCTGTAGCCTCCATCGTCCCCTCCACCTAGAGATTTATCTGAGCTGTCGCTTGTGCTCTCGAGATCTTCAGCATCAGAGAGTAGGCCACCACTGCAGTCAGTAGGTTGCCCAATGCCACCACCCACACACTTCATGGTCCTGCAGTCCACTCCTGTAGCCTGTGACTCTGTCCTCATAAGCAGCACCATCCCCCGGGCTCCCATCACTTTTATGCACAGCAGGCAAACAGCACCTGTTAGTAGCGAGCAACTCCACTTGATCCACTGACACCTCAGCAAGTCATTTTTTGAATGGTTGCTCCATTTAGACTGAGCATGTGGTTGCTCCGTAAGGCAAGAAAGGTGGGGTTGGTTGAGAGTTATGGAGCTTGGGGCAATGGCACCATCCTAAGCAGTGCACCTGTTCATGTTGTCATATTGCGGGTAACAGCTAAAGACAGAAGCCCAGCATCAAAAGAATGAGAGGGGACAGACAGTATGTTACCCAGCATGACAAGTTTGCTCAATAAATCTAAGTAAGGTGTGTGGCATCATACTGACCTGCCTTTTGGTTTACCTTTCTAATATTTTAACTTTGTACCATGCATATCTGTATCACTATATAAATTACTGTACTTGATGCAACTTTACATGGTTTACGCAAATTTTTGCATGTGCTTCAAAGGTATAACAAATGAACCAATTTTCTGTTTTTTGATGGTTCTTGATTGTAATGTACGTATGTACTATAATTCTAAATATAAAGACAATAACCCCACACCAAATACTGACAGTTTTGAATCTCTTTATATTGTATATTGAATTCACGTTTTTTAATTTGTTACAGCGCTTCCATATCCAATATCAGTTTGTTTAGTAGTAAGACAATGTGATACATAATTTAAGCTGTAGCATTTGGACAGTGGGACTTCACCAGGGGATATTTCTAAAGATACACTGGAAATGTTATATGACCCTAATCCCAGGGTAACAAAAAAATAAATTCATAAGTATCTATATAAGTAGCTATAGTATACATTATAGAGGGGGGGGGGGGTCCTCAAATGTTTTAAACAAAGGAACAGTTTACTGCTTGGCAGACTGTTTGAGGGCTGGCCAGTGGCCAGTAGGAGTTCAAATTATCCTTAGGAAGACAGGCAGACCTATAATACCTATCATTTTAGGACCCACTTAAGATCACTTGCAAGTAAATATTGGCAGTAATAAATAGCTATGCATCAGTGAGAGTAAAAGATGCTCCAGCATCAGTGGGAATATTAAATGCCCCAGCATCAGTGGTCAGTAGCAGTAATGACTATTGACTACCCTGGCCACATTGGACTTATTTAATAGGAAATGTCTCCAGGTCAGTCAAATAAGTACTTATACATGCAGAAATGTATTAATCTGGTAAAGTACCATATTTTAGGTTACTTTACTTTAGCTGTGACAGCCTCTAAATTAAATTAGAACTTTAAACAGACGTTAAAATCTATAGAAGAACTAAATTTACTCACAGTATTTGATGTCCCTAAGGCTCCGTTTACACCTAAGTGTTTTGGAATGGTGGACACAATCACATGATTCTGCAGCAAAATGCAGGACTCGTTTGTGATGTCTTTATTTCTTAATGGCACTTCAAACACGGTGGGATTTTGCCATGATTACAACAAAACGCACACAAATCAGGCCACAAAAGCAATGCCAAACAAATAATTAGTGTTACTTCAAAAATATGCCACAAAAACATGCAAAAAAAGATTAAAAACCATGGCACGGTAGGTGTCGCTGCAGTATGCTCAGGTGTGAACGGAGACGGTTTCTTTCTGAGTCCTCTTTCTTTTCTGTAGTGTGGTCTCAAAACTATTGTCTGACAAGCCTCTTGATGAAAACAATGCAAACATTGTCTCCCTTGGGGTGTCTGAACATGTTCGGCGAGCCCAGAACTATTTGGGCCGCTCGAATCAAATTCGTGTGATGCGAGCGGCCCGCAATGCACTGCACCGGAGTAAGAAGAAGGAAAAGAGGAAGATGGAAGAAGATGGAAGAAGATGCCGGAAGGAGAAGATGAAGAAACCGAAGGATGAAGAAAGGAAGACCAGAAGAAAGAAGAAAGAAGAAAGAAGATTTTAATAAAGGAATTGTCAAAGACCTTCTCCTGTCATTTTTACAATTTTTGACACTTTTTTGGTGAAATGGTAGGGGTAATTTTGTACCCCCTTACCATTTCACACAGGGGGGGCCGGGATCTGGGGGTCCCCTTGTTAAAGGGGGCTTCCAGATTCCGATAAGCCCCCCGCCCGCAGACCCCCACAACCAATGGCCAGGGTTGTGGGGAAGAGGCCCTTGTCCTCATCAACATGGGGACAAGGTGCTTTGGGGTTCTCAGACCCCCAAAGCATCCTCCCAATGTTGAGGGCATGTGGCCTGGTACGGTTCAGGAGGGAGGGGGGCGCTCTCGTCCCCCCTCTTTTCCTGCGGCCTGCCAGGTTGTGTGCTCGGATAAGGGTCTGGTATGGATTTTGAGGGGGACCCCACGCCATTTTTTTGGCTAGGGTTCCCCCTAAAATCCATCCCAGACCACAAGGGTCTGGTATGGATTTTGAGGGGGACCCCACGCCATTTTTTTTTTTTGGCTGGGGTCCCCCTTAATATCCATAGCAGACCTGAAGGGCCTGGTTATTGAATTTGGGGGGACCCCCACGCTTTTTTTTAAAAAAAAATGTAATTTTTTATCAATGACTTTTTTTTTATGAATGGCTTTCAATGAATGACTGTTCTCTGTGTTACGGGAGCCGTCAATACATTAGCCGCGAGTGATTTTAAATAGCTTTTTTTCCTGCAAAAATTACACTTTTTGCAGGGACAGTTCTAAGCACAGGAAACATGCGCCCCTTCACAGGCATACTATAGACACCCCCCAGGTACGAAATTTAAAGGAATATTACACTTTTATTGTTTCAATTTAAGCATTATTAAAATCACTGCTCCTGAAAAAACTCAGTTTTTAAAAAAAAAAAATTTGCATTGATACATGTCCCCTGGGGCAGGACCCAGGTCCCCAAACACTTTTTATGACAATAACATGCATATTAGCCTTTAAAATTAGCACTTTTGATTTTGAACGTTCGCATCCATTGTAACTAATAGGGTTCTAATGCTCGCACGGACTTTAGGTCCGTTCGCGGGTTCTGGTGCGAGCCGAACGGGGGGGTGTTCGGCTCATCCCTAATCACCAGGCAAACAACTATTTAAAGCTCCAGCATGTCCCCCATTTGGTGTGTTTCACTGAGGGTGCAGGTCAGGCTAGCAGTCCGCCCTGACTTCATGTAATCCACAAAACAAGTAGAGAAAAATCTCACCCTGGGCTTGTATGGTGTGCGGTGGCTGAGATTTTTCTCTACTTGTTTTTTGAACAGGGCCGGTGCATCCACTAGGCGAACTAGGCAGCCGCCTAGGGGCGCAATGCTGCCTAGCCTAGCGAGGGTGTAAGCCAGCTCGGATGGATCATGGATCACTCATGTGGTTCACCTGCCCGGCAGTAGCCACGGCCGGCGCGGCTCAGCTTGAATATTGCTGCTGACTGTGTGTCACTAACACTGTGTAGGCCTGGACCGATGTCGGCGCAGCAGGCGTGGCAGGAGCAGTGAGATGTGAGTGCCCGGGAGGGAGAAGAGATCCCTGACCACCAGAGAGGTGAGGAGAAACAGGCTCAGCAACCCTGATTCGGCAGCGCCACCCAGAGGCTGGATTCCTTAAAACCTCCTCTCCGGTCTCCACTTCCAGCTCCGACAGCGTCCGAAGGACGAGCGGATCGGGCCCCCACGAGGACCAGCAAAGGGGACATGCAGCCAGGGACTCTGTGGTCTAATGGCATAGAACAGAGCACCCCCATCCTCACCAGCCAGAAGAATGGCCTGCTGCTGGCTAGCGTGAACGTCTATGGAAGGAGGTACACACTTGGGACAAGAGGTGCCCAGAAGGGACTGCAGACACTGCTAGGGCCCCCCTCTCACCCCCCCTCCTCATATGCCCAATCCTTACCTCTCTCTACCTCTCTCTCTCATGTAGATACTATATGGGCAAATATTGTATACTGGATTGTGGGGAATCATTGGCAAACATCCACCCTCCAGCCCTCCACAATAGTCCCACTGTTAGGAGCTTTTTTTTTTTGGAGGGGGGGGCGGGCACAAGTAGCTGGTCTTTTTTTTTATCAGAGGAGTTTATTAGACAAATCAGCATTACAGTACAAAGTAATATAGTAAGTTCAGTGGCATACAAGTATAGACAGGTGAAACCACCTTTATCCGGCAGTCAAGTAGCTGGTCTTACCTAGGGTGCAAAATAGTCTAGGACTGGCCCTGTCTGTGAACTACTTTATACTAGTAGGTACAGCACAAACTACCATATCTTGGGGGTAAACGTAAGATGTCACATTGATATATATACCTGCAGATTTTGCCGTTTTAGTAGTAGGCAGGGTTGCCAACCGCCAGTAAATTTACTGATTTGTAAAAATCTATGATCTATGACTGCCAGTAAATATCAGGGGCTGATAATTTCATGCTGTGTTGACTTTTTGGCTCCATGCACACTGGATGTTAAAATAATGTTATAAAAACGCCAGTAGCTTTGCAGTGAGCCTTTCAAACGTTTTTTAACGTTTTTGCAATAGCGCTTTTTCACGTTTTTTTTTGCGTTTTTCCGCATTAGCGTTCATGAGTGTTTGGTGTTTTTTGTGGTCAGAAAAACGACTCCTGAACGCGATTTTATGGCGTTCAGAAAACAGCCCATAAACTCCACTGCTGATAAACATCCAAAAACATCCATGAGTGGACACATAGGATAACATAGAGGGGAATTTATGGGCTGTTAAAAAAAACACCCAAACTCCCAAAAAAGGCCGTTTATGAGCTTCAGTGTGCACGGAGCCTTTAAGTTTAAATCAAGCAAAGGACTTTGTTATAGGTATTGTCAGTGTTTCCATATCATGTTTATACTGTTCAAATATTCACTGTGTTAGTTTTCAATAGGAGTTCTGTCATTTATCAGGTTGCCATTAAAAAAGGTGCTCCGCCAGTAAATTTTCTATGTTTTGGCAGTAAAAAATGCTGCGGGAGGTTGGCAACCCTGGTAGTAGGTAACATTACATTGTTCACGGGGCACAGGTCTGTGATTTAGATTGAATGTTTGTTTTTTTGTCATTTAACACTAAAGTGGAACACAAGCCTAAAACTTTTCAAAATGTCTTTCTTCAGTAATAAAAAGGCAGACTACTGGTATAAAGTAGAAAATTTGATTTTGATTACAGTCATAAAAAGGAAATTTAAAGGCACCGTACAAAAATAGGCAAATACAGGGCCCTGCTCCTGGGAACCTACAATCTAATAGGGAGGGGCTGGTGGAACAAAATGTAATAACTGTGAAGAATGAACTGATAGGAGAAATAGAAATGTGAAGAATGAACTGATGGGAGAAAGGGGGCTGCACACCCTGAATGTGCTATACATGCTGTCTGAGTGCACCAGAGCCAATGCACTGAAAAAAGTAACTTTTTTATGTTTTTTATTAACCACTTAAGCCCCGGACCAATTTGCAGCCAAAGGACCAGGCCCCTTTTTGCGATTCGGCACTGCACCGCTTTAACCGACAATTGCGCGGTCGTGCGATATGGCTCCCAAACAAAATTGGCGTCCTTTTTTTCCCACAAATAGAGCTTTCTTTTGGTGGTATTTGATCACCTCTGCGTTTTTTATTTTTTGCGCTATAAACAAAAATAGAGCAACAATTTTGAAAAAAAATGCTATATTTTTTACTTTTTGCTATAATAAATATGCCCAAAAAATATCTAAAAAAATATTTTTTTCCCTCAGTTTAGGCCGATACGTATTCTTCTACATATTTTTGGTAAAAAAAAATCACAATTAGCGATTATTGATTGGTTTGCGCAAAAGTTATAGCGTTTACAGACAGAGGCTCTTTATCACATGCCGTGTCCAATCACAGCTGATCAGAAGTGTAAACAGGAAGAGATGTTTATTGGATTTTCCTCACTCACTCTGACAGACGTGAGGAGAGACGATCAGTGGCTCTCCGGACGGGGGGGTCTGTGCTGATAGTTTATCACACTGGACCACCAGGGATGCCACCAGGACCACCAGGGTGCCCACAACACATTAATGAGCAGGTATACCCCCCATGGCCACCAGGGATGCCACACAGTGCCCTAAAAGATGCCAATCAGTGCCCACAAATGGTGCCAGTCAGTGGCCACTATGAATGCCTGCCAGATGTCTCCTCATCAGTGATGCCCAGCAGTGCCACCCATCAGTTTCCATCAGTGCTACCTACCAGTGCCCATCCATGCCCATCAGTGCCCACCTATCAGTGCCACCTATCAGTGCCACCCATAAGTACCCATCAGTGTAGCCTATCAGTGCCACCTATGAGTGTCCATCAGTGCCGCCTATCAGTGATGCCTCATCAGTGCCACCTCACTGGTGCTACCTCAATAGTGCCGCCTTATCAGTGCTCGTCAGTGCAGCCTCGTCAGTGCAGCCTCATCAGTGCCCATCAGTAAAGGAGAAAACATACTTATTTACAAAATTTTATAACAGAAACAAAATCTCTAAATGTTCTGTCTTTTTTTATTTGTTGTGCAAAAAATAAAAACCCCAGCAGTGATCAAATACCACCAAAAGAAAGCTCTATTTGTGGGAACAAAATGATAAACAATTTGTTTGGGTACAGTGTAGCATGACCGCGCAATTGTCATTCAAAATGCGACAGCGCTGAAAGCTAAAAATTGGCTTGGGCAGGAAGGGGCGAAAGTGCCTGGTATTGAAGTGGTTAAACGATTCAACACTATGTCGGTTTTTTGATTCCTTTATGAGTACCACTGTTAGGGATTGCCATAGTGCACAGTGGATATACTAACTAAGGATCCATCTACCAACAAGAGGTTTTTTAAGCCCCTTAAAGGGGAAGGTGCATGTTGACCTGCGGAAGGTCACAGATAGAGGTGAGCACATAATTTGGAAGGTGGCTGGCACTGGAGGGTTTTGTGAACTCTACATCAAATTCACAGAATAGTTTCATTATTATTATTCACTATTTTGGACTTTGCACGTTATATCTTAACATCATTGGATGTGTACATCACAGTTTATCACTGTTATTTGAATCACACCGGTGTCTGTATGATTTATTTACCCAGCTCAATATATTTAATTTGTTTGAAGGGATATATAGGGCCTCTTATATAGTGTGCTTTCATTGCGCCAATGTATATACTTACTATAGGGGAGTGCTATACCACTGAATGTAATGCGTCTTACTTTCATTAGGCCCTCCTGTTGGGGTTTTGTGTTCTTTCATATAGAACCTCTGACTTCACAGGGGTTGGGGGGGAGAGAGGGCAAGGAGGTGTCACGTATCTTGGTTGGAGGCTGAGTTGGCAAGAGGGCTTCCCTTGCGGCTCTGGTCTGAGAATCCCTGAGTGTGGTGACAGAGGTAGAAGGTTTAAAGAAGCACGGGTGTCGGTAGCTTAATAGCAGATGTCTGCCACAGTCAGGGACATAGCCAAGTTGAGCTGGGGTCATACACTGTGAGACAGCAGTGTGGTTAGGAGGCAAGCGGGGGTTGGTACCAGGGAAGCAGGTAGAGCAAGTTCCAGTAGTAAGCCGAGGTCAACACCAGGAGATCCGGCAGAGAATAGTCAGAGGCAAGCCGAGGTCAGAATCCACAGAGCAAGGTCAGGAACAAGCAGGATCGGCAATGGAAGATCAGTCAGCACGTAGGAACACAGGAACCAGGCCCCTTTTTGCGATTCGGCACTGCACCGCTTTAACCGACAATTGCGCGGTCGTGCGATATGGCTCCCAAACAAAATTGGCGTCCTTTTTTCCCACAAATAGAGCTTTCTTTTGGTGGTATTTGATCACCTCTGCGTTTTTTATTTTTTGCGCTATAAACAAAAATAGAGCAACAATTTTGAAAAAAAATGCTATATTTTTTACTTTTTGCTATAATAAATATGCCCAAAAAATATCTAAAAAAATATTTTTTTCCCTCAGTTTAGGCCGATACGTATTCTTCTACATATTTTTGGTAAAAAAAAATCACAATTAGCGATTATTGATTGGTTTGCGCAAAAGTTATAGCGTTTACAGACAGAGGCTCTTTATCACATGCCGTGTCCAATCACAGCTGATCAGAAGTGTAAACAGGAAGAGATGTTTATTGGATTTTCCTCACTCACTCTGACAGACGTGAGGAGAGACGATCAGTGGCTCTCCGGACGGGGGGTCTGTGCTGATAGTTTATCACACTGGACTACCAGGGATGCCACCAGGACCACCAGGGTGCCCACAACACATTAATGAGCAGGTATACCCCCCATGGCCACCAGGGATGCCACACAGTGCCCTAAAAGATGCCAATCAGTGCCCACAAATGGTGCCAGTCAGTGGCCACTATGAATGCCTGCCAGATGTCTCCTCATCAGTGATGCCCAGCAGTGCCACCCATCAGTTTCCATCAGTGCTACCTACCAGTGCCCATCCATGCCCATCAGTGCCCACCTATCAGTGCCCATCAGTGCCACCTATCAGTGCCACCCATAAGTACCCATCAGTGTAGCCTATCAGTGCCACCTATGAGTGTCCATCAGTGCCGCCTATCAGTGATGCCTCATCAGTGCCACCTCACTGGTGCTACCTCAATAGTGCCGCCTTATCAGTGCTCGTCAGTGCAGCCTCGTCAGTGCAGCCTCATCAGTGCCCATCAGTAAAGGAGAAAACATACTTATTTACAAAATTTTATAACAGAAACAAAATCTCTAAATGTTCTGTCTTTTTTTATTTGTTGTGCAAAAAATAAAAACCCCAGCAGTGATCAAATACCACCAAAAGAAAGCTCTATTTGTGGGAACAAAATGATAAACAATTTGTTTGGGTACAGTGTAGCATGACCGCGCAATTGTCATTCAAAATGCGACAGCGCTGAAAGCTAAAAATTGGCTTGGGCAGGAAGGGGCGAAAGTGCCTGGTATTGAAGTGGTTAAACGATTCAACACTATGTCGGTTTTTTGATTCCTTTATGAGTACCACTGTTAGGGATTGCCATAGTGCACAGTGGATATACTAACTAAGGATCCATCTACCAACAAGAGGTTTTTTAAGCCCCTTAAAGGGGAAGGTGCATGTTGACCTGCGGAAGGTCACAGATAGAGGTGAGCACATAATTTGGAAGGTGGCTGGCACTGGAGGGTTTTGTGAACTCTACATCAAATTCACAGAATAGTTTCATTATTATTATTCACTATTTTGGACTTTGCACGTTATATCTTAACATCATTGGATGTGTACATCACAGTTTATCACTGTTATTTGAATCACACCGGTGTCTGTATGATTTATTTACCCAGCTCAATATATTTAATTTGTTTGAAGGGATATATAGGGCCTCTTATATAGTGTGCTTTCATTGCGCCAATGTATATACTTACTATAGGGGAGTGCTATACCACTGAATGTAATGCGTCTTACTTTCATTAGGCCCTCCTGTTGGGGTTTTGTGTTCTTTCATATAGAACCTCTGACTTCACAGGGGTTGGGGGGGAGAGAGGGCAAGGAGGTGTCACGTATCTTGGTTGGAGGCTGAGTTGGCAAGAGGGCTTCCCTTGCGGCTCTGGTCTGAGAATCCCTGAGTGTGGTGACAGAGGTAGAAGGTTTAAAGAAGCACGGGTGTCGGTAGCTTAATAGCAGATGTCTGCCACAGTCAGGGACATAGCCAAGTTGAGCTGGGGTCATACACTGTGAGACAGCAGTGTGGTTAGGAGGCAAGCGGGGGTTGGTACCAGGGAAGCAGGTAGAGCAAGTTCCAGTAGTAAGCCGAGGTCAACACCAGGAGATCCGGCAGAGAATAGTCAGAGGCAAGCCGAGGTCAGAATCCACAGAGCAAGGTCAGGAACAAGCAGGATCGGCAATGGAAGATCAGTCAGCACGTAGGAACACAGGAACCAGGCCCCTTTTTGCGATTCGGCACTGCACCGCTTTAACCGACAATTGCGCGGTCGTGCGATATGGCTCCCAAACAAAATTGGCGTCCTTTTTTCCCACAAATAGAGCTTTCTTTTGGTGGTATTTGATCACCTCTGCGTTTTTTATTTTTTGCGCTATAAACAAAAATAGAGCAACAATTTTGAAAAAAAATGCTATATTTTTTACTTTTTGCTATAATAAATATGCCCAAAAAATATCTAAAAAAATATTTTTTTCCCTCAGTTTAGGCCGATACGTATTCTTCTACATATTTTTGGTAAAAAAAAATCACAATTAGCGATTATTGATTGGTTTGCGCAAAAGTTATAGCGTTTACAGACAGAGGCTCTTTATCACATGCCGTGTCCAATCACAGCTGATCAGAAGTGTAAACAGGAAGAGATGTTTATTGGATTTTCCTCACTCACTCTGACAGACGTGAGGAGAGACGATCAGTGGCTCTCCGGACGGGGGGGGTCTGTGCTGATAGTTTATCACACTGGACTACCAGGGATGCCACCAGGACCACCAGGGTGCCCACAACACATTAATGAGCAGGTATACCCCCCATGGCCACCAGGGATGCCACACAGTGCCCTAAAAGATGCCAATCAGTGCCCACAAATGGTGCCAGTCAGTGGCCACTATGAATGCCTGCCAGATGTCTCCTCATCAGTGATGCCCAGCAGTGCCACCCATCAGTTTCCATCAGTGCTACCTACCAGTGCCCATCCATGCCCATCAGTGCCCACCTATCAGTGCCCATCAGTGCCACCTATCAGTGCCACCCATAAGTACCCATCAGTGTAGCCTATCAGTGCCACCTATGAGTGTCCATCAGTGCCGCCTATCAGTGATGCCTCATCAGTGCCACCTCACTGGTGCTACCTCAATAGTGCCGCCTTATCAGTGCTCGTCAGTGCAGCCTCGTCAGTGCAGCCTCATCAGTGCCCATCAGTAAAGGAGAAAACATACTTATTTACAAAATTTTATAACAGAAACAAAATCTCTAAATGTTCTGTCTTTTTTTTATTTGTTGTGCAAAAAATAAAAACCCCAGCAGTGATCAAATACCACCAAAAGAAAGCTCTATCTGTGGGAACAAAATGATAAACAATTTGTTTGGGTACAGTGTAGCATGACCGCGCAATTGTCATTCAAAATGCGACAGCGCTGAAAGCTAAAAATTGGCTTGGGCAGGAAGGGGCGAAAGTGCCTGGTATTGAAGTGGTTAAACGATTCAACACTATGTCGGTTTTTTGATTCCTTTATGAGTACCACTGTTAGGGATTGCCATAGTGCACAGTGGATATACTAACTAAGGATCCATCTACCAACAAGAGGTTTTTTAAGCCCCTTAAAGGGGAAGGTGCATGTTGACCTGCGGAAGGTCACAGATAGAGGTGAGCACATAATTTGGAAGGTGGCTGGCACTGGAGGGTTTTGTGAACTCTACATCAAATTCACAGAATAGTTTCATTATTATTATTCACTATTTTGGACTTTGCACGTTATATCTTAACATCATTGGATGTGTACATCACAGTTTATCACTGTTATTTGAATCACACCGGTGTCTGTATGATTTATTTACCCAGCTCAATATATTTAATTTGTTTGAAGGGATATATAGGGCCTCTTATATAGTGTGCTTTCATTGCGCCAATGTATATACTTACTATAGGGGAGTGCTATACCACTGAATGTAATGCGTCTTACTTTCATTAGGCCCTCCTGTTGGGGTTTTGTGTTCTTTCATATAGAACCTCTGACTTCACAGGGGTTGGGGGGGAGAGAGGGCAAGGAGGTGTCACGTATCTTGGTTGGAGGCTGAGTTGGCAAGAGGGCTTCCCTTGCGGCTCTGGTCTGAGAATCCCTGAGTGTGGTGACAGAGGTAGAAGGTTTAAAGAAGCACGGGTGTCGGTAGCTTAATAGCAGATGTCTGCCACAGTCAGGGACATAGCCAAGTTGAGCTGGGGTCATACACTGTGAGACAGCAGTGTGGTTAGGAGGCAAGCGGGGGTTGGTACCAGGGAAGCAGGCAGAGCAAGTTCCAGTAGTAAGCCGAGGTCAACACCAGGAGATCCGGCAGAGAATAGTCAGAGGCAAGCCGAGGTCAGAATCCACAGAGCAAGGTCAGGAACAAGCAGGATCGGCAATGGAAGATCAGTCAGCACATAGGAACACAGGAACATGGATCAAGGGAAGCTGAAGAACATCCAGCAGTTAACATCCAGCAGGGTCTCCTTTAAATAGGCCATTTGGATATGCATCAGTGCATGCTGGACATTAGCCCGAGCTTGTTTGTGTGCTGGTACATGTGCACAAGCAGTAGCTGCAAGAAAATGAGCATTAGCTGCATAAGAATCAGCATTAGCTGTATGAGAATTAGCATTAGCTGAACTAGCTTTCTGACAGGAGGTATTTTCTAGTGCTGCCATTGTTAGGCAAATTTCAACCACCTCAAATGGGAGGTCTGGTTTCATTTGCACTATGGTATTTTCATGTTTGTTTTGTTTTGATATTTTTGTTTTTATTTTGCACTTTGTACAAATGTATTGTACATTTTATACGCCTATTATTTTTGAAACTACTGTATTATTTTCGATATTATGTAAAACGTTAATAAAAAAAAAGAAAAAAAAAGATATACTTATCATGAACCTTGGCTTTCTGCCTACACGTCTAGTCATAGATGGCATCACTCAGCTCAGATCTTGAAAAAGTTAAGAAGTCGAAATCTTACAAGAATGCACTCACAGCTGTGCTCCTGTGTTGTCCTCCTGTAACATGTGGCTCTTGTTTGCACTACAAGTGGCCACTTTGACATAAATTGTGCAGAAATTATCCACATTTGTCAGTAAACCAGTGCACAGTAATTATGTATATTTGATGCTTGAGTGAGAACTTGCAGAGAGGAAGTGGATAAAAAGGGCTTTAAAAAGGCTGGAGGACATCAATAATACTGAGTTGAAAAAATTAAAGTGAAAGCAGTATTTTATGGAAATAAAATGGTAATTGTTTATGATATATTCTATAGCTACCGTAACTAAATGGCATCCAGTTAGGGTTTAGATCTACTTAAACCCTATAAATCTTGAGTCATACAGCGCTACCCCTGGGTGAGCTGCTTGATTGTTTGGGCCCTTCTGTCTTGCCCAGTGGTGACCTGCCCTGCACCTGGAACCAAGAAACACAGACACACCTAGAAATGCTAGAACAAGTAAACACAAGACCAGGAAAATATTAAAAATAATGCTCGCTGAGCTCCTTAAATCCACCCAGCAGCACACCACACCTCACCTGCACAGACATTGTTTTTCCTTTCTCCTTCCTAATGTGGTAGAAAGCACAAGAGGGCGCAGAATTTGGAAGACTGTTACTGCCGTTGCAGCCTGGACAAGCCAGCCCCTAGAAGTGGCACAAAAAATGAATTTCTATTGTGATTGGCTACAGCTCCAGGACCCGTTTGGAGAGTGGGCTGCCTGGGAGGTGTGGGGTCGACCAAGACCCACAAAGAAAGTAGGGTGCCCAAAAGTGCTGTAATGAGCCCGGGAGTCTATGGACACGTCTTGGGCTTGCTGGAGTGCCCAAAGGATTACAGTGAGCCTATGTATGGGGCTTGAGGGCTGTAGTGTTGCAGAGTGTTGCAGAGAACCTGGAGTAAGAGAGCTGTGGACCTTAACAAAGAGGGACAGAGTGGCCAGGAGCTGGAGTCAGTTGCCAAACTGGAGGGTGTGTTGTCGTGCTACTTCTGGGGTGAGTGTGGTAAAAATCCCCAAGGCAACATGGGCTATTCCCGTTCTATTGCTGCAGAATAAGCTGCTATTTCTATGTCAAGAGAGACTGTTTGCTGCTGGAAGAGCCTGTGGACCTGCTGCAGCCTTGGACCACATGATTTATGCCACTGCTGCCAGAGGATCTGCTCTCATTTGCCGACAGATGGTTATGCCAGGCCTTCCAGAGCTACTGAAAGGATGCTACAGCCTACATCCATTGTTGGCTTTAGAGAGGGACCTTTTGCTGGCTTATGAGGGATGGCTTGAGACCAACAATCAACTCTGTCAGTGGTGAGAGTCATTTTGGTCTCCATCCTATTTCTATTTAATTGAACGCCCGAACCTAGGATAACCGTCCCAGTGCTGGCAGAACTGGGTTATAGATGTTGTGCCAATGGCCAGTGGAGAAGGCATGACCTCTTGTTCATGAAATAGCTATTTTTAAGC
Organism: Lithobates sylvaticus; assembly: GCA_028564925.1. NCBI lineage: Eukaryota > Metazoa > Chordata > Amphibia > Anura > Ranidae > Lithobates > Lithobates sylvaticus. Next base: position 1,171,309 of record JAQSEC010001744.1, on the reverse strand, counting down.
TAATTGTGTTGCTGTATTGTAAACTGTTTGACATTGCACCCTACTTGTTTAACAACTTACGGACCGCCCGCTGCTGTTATACGTCAGTACTTTGAAGAGAGATATCATTGTTATGGCAGCAGCTAGCTGCCATAACCCCAGTATCTTCTTCTTCAGCGGGCAGTCCGCTTTCAGATAAAAGTGGTCTTTGTGCGGATTCGTGGCAAGATCACTTTTATCAGCGGCGGGAGAGGGGCCCCCTCCCGCCGCACTTCGGTGCCCTCCGCCGCTTACCATAGCCGTCGGTAGCGGCGGAGGCGATCGGGTCCTCTTCCGTGTGGTATGGAGATGAGTGAGGGGAAGATGGCCCCCAACCGTCTCCATACCATTGCAGGGCAGAAGCGACGTCAAAACGTCACTTCCGCTCAGAGGCTCCTAAAGAGACATTTAAAAGAAAAAAAATTCCAAATTACATTTAATTTTTAATTTTTATTTTATTGCATTTTATTGTAAATATGAGATCTGAGGTCTTTTTGACCCCAGATCTCATATTTAAGAGAGATGTTTACATTACTTGTAATAGGAATAAAAGTGACACAATTTTTTTTTTTTTAAAGGACAGTGTAAAAATAAAAGGTAAAATAAATAAGAAAATATATTTTTTTAAACATGCCCCGTCCTGCCGAGTCACGTGCAGAAGCGAACGCATACGTGAGCAGCGCCTGCATATGAAAACAGTGTTCAAACAACACATGTGAGGTATCGCTGCGATTGTTAGAGCGAGAGCAATCATTTTAGCCCTAGACCTCCTCTGTAACTCAAAACATGCAGCCTGCAGAATTTTTTAAACGTCGCCTATGGAGATTTTAAAGGGTAAAAGTTTGTCGCCATTCCATGAGCGGGCGCAATTTTGAAGCGTGACATGTTGGGTATCAATTTAACAATATCTTTCAAAATATAAAACATTTTTGTTGCTAACTTTACTGTTGTCTTATATTGTTATTCAAAAAGTGTACTTTTTAAAAAAAAAGTGCGCTTGTAAGACCGCTGTGCAAATATGGTGTGACAAGTACTGCAATGACTGCCATTTTCTTCTCCAGGGTGTTAGAAAAAATATATATATAATGTTTGGGGGTTCTAAGTAATTTTCTAGCAAAAATATGTTTTTAACTTGTAAACACCAAATCTCAGAAAGAGGCTCGTCCTTAACCACTTGCTTACTGGGCACTTAAACCCCACCTCCTGCCCAGACCAATTTTCAGCTTTTGGTGCTCTCACACTTTGAATGACAATTACTCAGTCATGCAACACTGTACCCAAATTAATTTTTTTGTCCTTTTTTTCCCACAAATAGAGCTTTCTTTTGGTGGTATTTGATCACCTCTGGGTTTTTTATTTTTTGCGCTATAAATGAAAAAAGACTGTTTCTGTGATACAATTTAGCAAATTATAAATTTTTCTTCATAAATTTTGGCCACAATTTAAACTGCTACATATCTTTGGTAAAAATAACCCAAATTAGTGGACATTATTTGGTCTTTGTGAAAGTTTAGAGTCTACAAGCTGTGGTGCAAATCATACAAAATTGATCACATTTGATGTACTGGTGGCCTATCTCATTTCTTGTGACCCAAACAAGCCAGGAGCGTACAAATACCCCCCAAATGACCCCTTTTTTGAAAGTAGACATTCCAAGGTATTTAGTAAGAGGCATGGTGAGGTTTTTGATGTTGTAATTTTTTCCCACAATTCTTTGCAAAATTAAGATTTTTTTTTCTTTTTTCCACAAAATTGTCATTGTAATAGGTTATTTCTCTCACATGGCATGTGTATACCACAAATGATACCCCAAAATAAATTTTGCTACTCCTCCTGAGTATTACGATACCACATGTGTGGGACTTTTCCACAGCCTGGCCACTTAGAGAGGCCCAACATGCAGGGAGCACCATCACATGTTTTAGGAGCATAAATTACACATCTAAACTTGTTGACTACCTATTACACTTTTAAAGGCCCTGGAGCACCAGGACAATGACACGTGACACTGACGTGGCACTGATGACAGATGGCAATGATATGTGGCACTGATGACACGTGACACTGATATGGCACTGATGACAGATGCCACTAATACGGGCACTGATGACAGATGGCACTAATATGTGGCACTGATGAGAGATGGCACTTATACGTGGCATTAATATGATGTGGCACTGATGACAGATGGCACTAATACGTGGCACTGATGACAGATGGCACTAATAGGTGGCACCAATGACACGTGACACTGATGACAGATGGCACTGATACGTGGCATTGATGACACGTGACACTGATAACAGATGGCACGTGACACTGACAGGTGGTACTGATGACAGATGGCACTAATATGTGGCACTGATGACAGATGGCACTAATACGTAGCACCGATGACACGTGACACTGATGACAGATGGCACTGATATGTGGCACTGATGACACGTGACACTGATAACAGATGGCACGTGACACTGACAGGTGGCACTGATGACAGATGGCACTGATACGTGGCAATGATGACAGATGGCACTAATATGTGGCACTGATGACACGTGACACTGATAACAGATGGCACGTGACACTGACAGGTGGCACTGATGACAGATGGCACTGATACGTGGCACTGATGACAGATGGCACTATGTGGCACTGATGACACATGGAACTGACGTGGCACTTATGACAGATGGCCCTTTTACATGGCACTGGGGACAGGTGGCACTGGGGACAGGTGGCAGTGTGCACAGGTGGCAGTGGGGACAGATGGCAGTGGGGACAGATGGCACTTTATTTGCTTTATTTGCTTTTGCTTAAGGCCGCTGCAGCCGTTCATCTCTCCCTCCTCACACGTTGTCTCTGTGTGAGGAGGGAGAGCGGCGCTGAGAGATGATCTCATATGTTTACATATGAGATCATCTCTCATTGGACACGCCGATCGCACTGTAAACGGCCACTGTGATTGGCCGTTTACAGCGATCTGTGACTGGCTGTGTCCGAGGGACACGGCCAGCACAGAACTTCCCTGATGCATGCTCTCAGGAGCGCGCATTGCGGAAGTAAACAGGAGGACGTTCAGGGACGCCCTCCCGGCAGGGAGCGTCCGCACTGTAGCCATCTTTCGGCTATAGCGCGGCCGCGACGTGGTTATAGTGGTTGTAAACCCTTACAAACCACTTTGACCTACAGGTAAGCCTAGATTAAGGCTTACCTGTAGGTCCAAGAAATATCTCCAAAACCTACATGGTTTAGGAGATATTTGCAAAAAGACAGGCACCGCTGTCTACGGCGCATGCGATGTAGCCACCGGCACGCAGGCACACTGAGCACGTCGCAGCTAACGGTGATATGTCGCTCTTGGCGGCTCCTGTGCGCACGCGCGGGAATGACGTCATCGCGGCTCCGGCGAATCACAGCGCCGGAGCAGCGATACCCAGAAGTCACTCCGCTATGCATACTAGCTCATTATGCCTTTGCCTTGCAGGGTGCATTTTTTTTTTTTGATAGGCTTTACTTCCTCTTTAAGTGGTTAAAAAAGAAAGAGAGGAAGTGTAGCAATCTGGAGCAATAAAACACCTTTATTAAAAATTTTATTTTAATTTTTATTTTTCAAACCACATGTATCTCCTTGTGCATGTTTTTTTGGATAACTGCGAATGATTCAGGATATTCAGGGAAGATTTTGTGAATGTATCTCACTACTGACAGCCTACTCTTAGCGCAGAAGTGATAAGTATTTTTACTTTTTCTACAGTGCATTGTATTTGTTATCGGTTTGATAAAGAGGCAGCCCTGCCCTGAAATTTTTAACCACTTCCCAAGCCACGTGGCTCTCCTACACCTGGTTGATTGACGATCGGACCAACGTGAGGAGGAAGACCCACATGTTTGACCCTTTACTTCTGTGATTTGCTATTTACATTGATTTTCATTCACCTATTGCTACACTTGGTCTGCTGCCCCCGGTGGTGTCTCCTTTGCATTACAGCTACAGGTGCCCTCCGAAGGAAGGTCATCCTGTTCTGCAAAGGTCCATCCCCGGAAGCTGACCTTGAACGATGTTTCTACACGTTTATGCTGCTACACTCAAATGCTCCTTCTACTGTCCTTATCATTGTACTTGTTTGCCTAACCACTTTGTTTTACAGGGCTTTATCTTTAATAAATCCCATATTATAAAATTCTAGGTGTGTCAGTTTCTCTGGGGTCCAGGTAAGGGCGGGTTATCAGTGGTGCAGGACTACAGGGACCCAAACAATTCAGCAGCTGTTAAGGGGGTAGCGTTATATAAATATTAGCACCATCATTGTTGGAACATTGTTGGATGCTGCACAACAGACAATTGACTCTATCGGAAAATGACTTATCAATTTCAGGCTCTTCCTAAGACATTGGCCAGTGGAAAATTTAGCTACACTCCTTCTGAGGTTGGGGCCCTTAATTCTTGGCAGAGCGCTCACTCTCTTAACAGACAATACTTGTAATCTACAAGTAGAGTAAATTAAGCAATAGGGTTGAGCGAACCTGAACTGTAAAGTTCCGGTCCGTACCGGACTTTTGGGTGTCCGGGTGCCGGACCCGAACCCGAACAATTGACTGTGTGTTCGGGTTCGGGTCCGGTGTTTGGCGATGTATTGGCGCCTTTTTAAAAGCTGCAGGGCAGCAAATCCACGTTAGTTTCACTAGTGTGCCCTTACAAGCCATCACAGCCATGCCTACTAATGGCATGGCTGTGATTGGCCAGTGCAGCATGTGACCCAGCCTCTATATAAGCTAGAGGCACACAGCACAGCACGTCACTCTGCTTTAGACAGGTTCCTGGCTGCTGTTGCTGTGAGGGAGAGAATTACATGATAAGAGTCAGTCCACATTCATGAAATATCTTCTAATTAGTCAGCGATCTATATAGCTAGAGAGTGTAGGTCAAGGTTCCTGTGTCTGTTTTGAGGGAGAGAGAGTTATCCAGATTCAGAAATCAATTCTAAGACCTGGTTGGGTTTCAGTGCACAGTCTTTTTACACTGCCATGAGCCCAGTGCCAGACAAAATATAACTTTTATCTGCAAGCTCAGTGCACCAGCACTGCATATGTTACTGTGAGATACACCATACTCTGGTTGTATTCTGCTATTGCAAAAACATTGCAAAAATATAAAATTTTGCAGTGTTTTCTGCATGTTTGCAGGAGTGTGACATATTCAATCGATCTATTTTTCTTCTATTGTGCTATTCCAAAAAAAAAAAAAATCTGAGTGAAAAAAATGTTTTCATAGCATTTTCTGCAGTTTTGCAGTTTTTGAGATACACGCTGTACATACTCTGGGTGTATTCTGCTATTGCAAAAACATTGCAAAAAAAAATCAAATTTTGCAGTGTTTTCTGCATGTTTTCAGGAGTGTGTTACATATTCAATTGATCTATTGTTCTTCTATTGTGCTATTTCAAAAAGAATCTGTCAGGGCTTCCGTCCGCTGCGCACGCTAGTGCGCAGGCGCACGGGTTCAGCTTCCCGGCTCATAGCCAGTGACAGGGAGAAGATGCGGCGGCGCGTGCGCACTCGTGTTCCCGCCAAGCGGCGCGCGCGCATGCGCAGTAGCGCGGCATCACCTCATGTGACCTCAACGGCCCTATAAAAGGAGGGCCTCTGTGCCCAGACAGACGCTGGTTCGTCTGACAAGCTGCTTCCTGTTTGTATCCTGTACTTGACCCTTGAAGATTGTCTTACCTGTTGCCAAACCCGGATCGTCCTGACTACTCTGCCTTCTCCTGACCTTGACCTTTGGATTGCCTACTTGGATTTGTTACCTTCTCCTGCCCTGGACCTTTGGCCTGTACCTTGGACTCTCTTCTGAATCTGCCAGTGTTTGATCCCTAGCCTGCCTTGGACTCTCCTGCTCAAGGATACCTTTGCACCTAATCTACCAGTGTTTGACCCTCGGCCTGAATTTACCTAACCTGCCTGTGTTTGATCCCCAGTCTGTTTTGCTGTGTCTCAAACTAGGAATTCGTGGACGTACTAACCTGCTCCAGTCTACCCTTCTCTACAACATCAGGAGCCCACGCCTGGTCACCATCCCACCGGTGGCTTGTGCCTCTTGGTGCCAACCGTCCCTGTGTCACCTTCAGGGCAGTGGGCGCCGAGTCGCAAGGGTAACCGCTCTCGGCATCTTGGCCTCGGTGAGTACCTAGTTCATGACAGTACGAACCAGCCATGACAGAGGCCAACAGAGCGGTTTCTCCACTGGACATGTTATGTCAGCAGGTGTCTGCCCTCACAGAAGCGGTACAGAAACTACAGGAGGGTTATGCTCAAGTCGATACTCGACTCCAACAACTGACCACGGCCGCCCCTCTAGCAAGTTCAGCTTCCGGGTCTACTAGTGGGACTTCTGCACCTCAGGCTCAACCTCCACCTGCCATGATGATGGCCGTGCCTGAACCCAAGGTACCAATTCCAGAACGATTTTCAGGTGATCGCAGGAAGTTCAGGTCCTTCAAAAATGCTTGTTCCCTGTACCTTGCCCTGCAACCCCGAACCTTTCCTTCAGAGATTGTCAAAGTCGGGTTTATCATCTCCCTTCTATCCGAGGAACCCCAATCTTGGGCCCATGGTCTCATGGAACAAAGGAACCCTCTCCTTAATACTGTTGATACATTTTTTGAAGCAATGGGCCAACTCTACGATGACCCCCAACGTAAGGCCACGGCTGAGGCCACCCTGCATACCCTCTCTCAGGGTAAAAGGCCTGTAGAGGACTATACGGCGGAGTTCCGCAAATGGTCTGCCGATACCACCTGGAATGAGGCAGCCCTCCTCTACCAGTATCGACTGGGATTAAGGGAGAGTCTGAAGGACGAGTTAGCCCGGGTGGAGCCTCCTACTTCGTTGGAGGAGTTGATCCAGGTAGCCACCAAACTGGATCGACGTATGCGGGAACGTCGCTCAGAACGTATACAAGGGTCCCGACCAATATGGGTTTCCCCAAGGATGCCAGCTGCTTATCCGACCGTCCCATCCGGTCCATCGGCCCCTGAAGGGGAACCAATGCAGTTGGGTTTAGTCCGTCCCCGCCTTACCCAGGAAGAACGGCAGCGAAGACGGAGATCCAATCTGTGCCTCTATTGTGGGGGTTCAGGACATTTCCTCCTGAATTGTCCCATCCGGCCTAGTAAGTTGCCACCTCAGCCTTTCATGAATTGTCAAGCCGTCAATCGGGCCCACACTTATGTGACTCTTTCTGTTTCCCTACAGCTAGCGGGAAGGAAGATCCGGCTACCAGCCGTGATTGACTCAGGGGCTTGCAGCTGCTTCCTGGATATCTCTATCGCCAAGGAATGGCACGTTCCTTGCCTCAACAAGGCAAATCCTCTATTGGTCCACTTAGCTGATGGGTCCCTTCCACAATCTGGTCCAGTAACTCAGGAGACTTCACCTATCCTCACCACCACAGATTCCGGCCACCAAGAGTTTCTACGGTTTGATCTTATATCTTCTCCAATGTTTCCAATTATCCTTGGACTTCCTTGGCTGCAAGCTCATGACCCCCAAATTCACTGGAATAGGAAGGAGGTCTCCTTCTCATCACCATATTGTCACCAACACTGCATCTCTCCAACTCCCTGCTCTGTCCTATCGGTTATCTCGACATCAGAGAATCTTCAACACATTCCCCCGGTCTATCAGGACTTTAAAGATGTCTTTGACAAAAAGAAGGCCGACCATCTACCACCACATCGGGCCTATGACTGCCCCATCGAATTGCTCACAGGCTCCGCAATTCCCTTTGGGCGCATATTTCCTCTGTCAGAGACCGAACTAAAGGCCCTCAAGGCCTATATAGATGAGAATCTCGAGAAGGGCTTTATCCGGCCATCCACCTCTCCAGCAGGGGCTGGTATTTTCTTCGTTGGAAAGAAAGATGGTTCACTCAGGCCCTGCGTTGATTATCGAGAACTTAATAAAATCACTATCAAGAACCGATATCCTCTACCACTTATTCCTGAACTCTTCCAGCGGTTCCGGTCAGCTAAAGTTTTCTCTAAACTCGACTTAAGGGGTGCCTACAACCTTGTCAGAATCCGTGCAGGGGATGAGTGGAAGACGGCCTTCAGGTCTCGCTTTGGCCACTATGAATACTTGGTGATGCCATTTGGCCTATGTAATGCTCCAGCCACTTTTCAGCACCTGGTTAATGACATTTTTAGAAAATATTTGGATGACTTTTTAGTCGTGTACCTCGACGACATTCTCGTTTTTTCCGCCACTCTGGAGCTACATCGGGAACACGTCAGAAAGGTCCTCACCATCCTCAGAGCCCATCAGCTCTATCTTAAAGCTGAGAAATGCGAGTTTGAAAGATCTACCGTACAGTTTCTGGGGTTCATCATCTCCACTAAAGGCACCTCCATGGACCCACAAAAGGTCAAGGCAGTGGTAGACTGGCCACCTCCTAAGGATAAAAGAGCTGTACAGAGATTCATCGGTTTTGCCAATTTTTACAGGAGGTTCATCGCCGGTTTCTCTGCCATTGTGAGCCCAATCACCCAACTGACCCGCCTACACAGCCGTTTTCAGTGGTCCCAGGAGGCCCAGGAAGCTTTTGTCAAACTAAAGACCCTCTTCACGTCTGCTCCTATCCTACGGCACCCAGACCCACTGCTACCTTTTGTCCTGGAAGTGGACGCCTCGGAGTCAGCCACAGGCGCCATCCTCTCCCAACGCCATGGGCCGAAAGCCCTGCTGCACCCAGTGGCCTTCGCCTCCCGAAGGCTCAATCCGGCCGAGAAGAACTATGATGTTGGTGATCGGGAGCTATTGGCCATTAAATCCGCGCTGGAGGAGTGGAGATACCTCCTCGAAGGAGCAGTCCACCCAATTACCATTTTTACAGACCATAAAAATCTTGAATACCTTCGCACTGCTAAACGCTTAAGACCCCGTCAAGCCCGTTGGGCACTCTTCTTTTCAAGGTTCACATTCCACATTTCCTATCGGCCAGGGTCAAAGAACGGCAAGGCAGATGCTCTATCCCGTATCTTCCCAGAGTCCTCACAGGTATCAGAACCCAGCACCATTCTTACTCCTCAGAACTTTCTACTACTCACACCTACTGACCTGATTTCCACTCTATCCACCGCTTCGGCTCACTGCAAGGATTCCATTCTGGACACCCTAGAGAGACGTGAAGGTTTATTCTGGCTCCAAGACAAGATTTTCGTCCCTACAGAGGTGAGACCTGTAGTCCTGAAAGCTCTACATGATCATAAACTAGCTGGGCACTTTGGGGTACGGAAAACAGCAGAACATATCTCTCGCACCTTTTGGTGGCCAGGCTGGAGAAGTGACTGCCAAAAATACGTATCCTCCTGTATTACATGTCAACGAAACAAGGGTCCTAGAGCAAAGCCATGGGGGTTACTAAGGCCTCTACCCGTCCCAGAACGACCTTGGGCCGACATTTCGATGGATTTCATCGTGGAATTACCTCCATCACAAGGCTTCACCACTATCCTAGTGGTAGTGGATCGGCTGTCCAAAATGAGTCACTTTTTGCCTATGATCGGCACCCCCTCTGCCCTGGAGACCGCCAACATTTTTGTCAAGGAGGTTGTTAGACTCCATGGGGTACCCAAGAGCATCGTCTCGGATAGGGGCCCACAATTCACCTCAAAATTTTGGAAAGAACTTTGCAAAACCTTGGATATCAACATTTGTCTTTCATCTGCCTACCACCCACAAAGTAATGGACAAACTGAACGCACTAATCAAACTCTTGAACAATACTTACGATGTTTCTGTTCTTCCGCACAAGACGACTGGTCCTCTCTATTATCTTTTGCAGAATTTGCATATAATAACTCTTCCCATTCGACCACAAATCAGACTCCGTTTTGGGCTAACTTTGGGTTTCATCCATCTTTTCTCCCTAATGTTGTCTCTGAATCACGGGTGCCCGCTGTACAAGAACGGATAAGTTACATTCAAACCAACTTCAAAAGACTTCAAGACGCCATGCAACACGCCCAGGAAGGATATAAAAAGTATCACAACAAGGGGAGGAAGGAGAATCCTCATTTCAAGATTGGAGAGAAGGTATGGCTGGCAACTACCCATCTTAAGATCGCGTGTCCTGCAAAGAAGTTGGGTCCCAAGTTCATTGGACCATTCGAAATAAAGAAGATGGTAAACCCTGTGGCTTTTGAACTTGCCTTACCCAGTTCCTACAGAATACACCCAGTGTTTCATGCCTCCCTACTGAGACCCTTGGTCCCCAGTCCTTTCCCAAACAGAGAAGAAGTTCCTCCTCCACCTATAACAATTGATGGAGTGGAAGAATACGAGGTAGAGTCGTTACTTGGCTGCAGGAAGGTGGGCCGTCAGCTTCAATTTTTAGTAAAATGGAAGGGCTATCCACCAGAGGATAATTCTTGGGAACCATCCGGAAACTTCCATGCCCCAAGATTAATCAAGATCTTTCGACAAGAACACCCTGAATTGATGGAGAGCCTGGGCGTCCGGAGGCCGCCCCTCAGGGGGGGGCACTGTCAGGGCTTCCGTCCGCTGCGCACGCTAGTGCGCAGGCGCACGGGTTCAGCTTCCCGGCTCATAGCCAGTGACAGGGAGAAGATGCGGCGGCGCGTGCGCACTCGTGTTCCCGCCAAGCGGCGCGCGCGCATGCGCAGTAGCGCGGCATCACCTCATGTGACCTCAACGGCCCTATAAAAGGAGGGCCTCTGTGCCCAGACAGACGCTGGTTCGTCTGACAAGCTGCTTCCTGTTTGTATCCTGTACTTGACCCTTGAAGATTGTCTTACCTGTTGCCAAACCCGGATCGTCCTGACTACTCTGCCTTCTCCTGACCTTGACCTTTGGATTGCCTACTTGGATTTGTTACCTTCTCCTGCCCTGGACCTTTGGCCTGTACCTTGGACTCTCTTCTGAATCTGCCAGTGTTTGATCCCTAGCCTGCCTTGGACTCTCCTGCTCAAGGATACCTTTGCACCTAATCTACCAGTGTTTGACCCTCGGCCTGAATTTACCTAACCTGCCTGTGTTTGATCCCCAGTCTGTTTTGCTGTGTCTCAAACTAGGAATTCGTGGACGTACTAACCTGCTCCAGTCTACCCTTCTCTACAACATCAGGAGCCCACGCCTGGTCACCATCCCACCGGTGGCTTGTGCCTCTTGGTGCCAACCGTCCCTGTGTCACCTTCAGGGCAGTGGGCGCCGAGTCGCAAGGGTAACCGCTCTCGGCATCTTGGCCTCGGTGAGTACCTAGTTCATGACAGAATCTGAGTGAAACATTTTTTTTTTTCATAGCATTTTCTGCAGTTTTGCAGTTTTTGAGATACACGCTGTACATACTCTGGGTGTATTCTGCTATTGCAAAAACATTGCAAAAAAATCAAATTTTGCAGTGTTTTCTGCATGTTTGCAGGAGTGTGTGACATATTCAATTAAACTCTTTTTCTTCTATTGTGCTATTCCAAAAAAAAAAAAATCTGAGTGAAAAAAATGTTTTTATAGCATTTTCTGCAGTTTTGCAGTTTTTGAGATACACGCTGTACATACTCTGGGTGTATTCTGCTATTGCAAAATGCAGCCGGGGCACCACCAGCACCTCGGAAGGCAGGGTTAGCATGGCCGAAATGTGGAAAAGCTTTGTCAGCACGCCACAACAACCAACACCACCAGCTGAGATGGAACGTCTTAGCAGGAGGCAGCATTTCACCAACATGGTGGAGCAGTATGTGTGCACACGCCTACACGTACTGAATGACGGGTCTGCCCCCTTCAACTTCTGGGTCTCCAAATTGGGCACATGGCCTGAGCTTGCCCTTTACACCTTGGAGGTGCTGGCCTGCCCTGCAGTCAGTGTATTATCTGAACGTGTATTTAGCATGGCAGGGGGCGTTATCACAGACAAGCGCAGCCGCCTGTCCAGAGCCAATGTGGACAAGCTCACGTTCATTAAAATTAACCAGGCATGGATCCCACAGGACTTGTCCGTACCTTGTGCAGAATAGACACGTATACCGGTGTTCTGACAAAAACTGTCTGGCCATCGGATAGTGTCTGGCCACTTACTGAGCTTGCGCAGTATGGAGGACAAGGAGATTCACAAAATCTCCAAAGATGAACGGCGCCTGCGCAGTGAGTGCAGGTTCAAGCCCCACCATCCAAGTGGACATACGGTAGCACATAGTAACAGGGCACCTCACGGGCTCGCTTCGCTCACCGCGCTTTGGGCGCGGTCTTGCTTGGCTCGGCTTCAACCTCGGATGATGTGGCTTGAACCTGGACTCCCCGCGCATTGTCTTCGGAGAGTTTCGAAATCCCCTTGTCCTACGTACTGAGCAAGCGCAGTACAGGGTGGACACAATGGGACGGGGGACAGAATTCGACACATCACCAGCCTTACCCAGCCATTGTTGTATTTTTGAACCAGTGTTGGCTACCTCGTCCTCCTCCACCGCCGCTTCCACCTACACCGCCACATCCACCGCCACCTCAACCACCTACTCCATATGGACCTCGTCCTCCTAGGTCAAGATTATAATTTCTTTATTTTTTTAATTTCCAAGTATTTTATTATCCCACTATCTTATCCATTAAATTGAATAATTTTTTCCAGAAAGGGCGTATTCTGGGGCATTCCCACCATATGTGCGGCATCATGCCGTTGAGTTTCTGAGGTTCTTAATGACTTCCTGTACCTCTTCTGCTGAGAAGGGGGCCTCCAGCATATTATTTTTATTTTTTATTTTTTTTATGTTATTTTAAGTTATTTCCCTATCCACATTTGTTTGCAGAGCACTTGCCATGCGCTTAACAACATTTTGTTGCCATTTGCAGCCCACTAGCCCTTTCCATTACTTTTTTACAGCCATTTTAGTCTTCAAAAATTTGGGTCCCCATTGACTTCAATGGGGTTCGGAGTTCGGGGGCAAGTTCGGGTCAAGTTCGGTCCCGAACCCGGACTTTTTTCCGAAGTTCGGCCGAACCCGCCGAACCTGAACATCCAGGTGTCCGCTCAACTCTATTAAGCACCCCTCTTGGCAAAACTCCTGTCTAAGCAACAAGGTCATTATAGTAAATTATAACAATTTACAATATCAGTTATATTACCCACCAAAAGCAATCATGCCTTCACTGAAATCATATCAGCCAATAAGAGCTTAACAAAAATCACAACTAAATAATATTCAATGATGGCAAAGTTGTGTAGCGGTACCCCCGTAAGGGCTGCTGATTTGGTTACTAGACATCTGCCAATCATCCTGCTGCTAAGCCTACAGCACAGGCCTGGCTAAATTGACCTGCACCTGGGCCCTGCAGCTAGAAAAATACTACTCTAGCACCTACCTTTAGGTAGAGGGTGCTACAGTTGTGTTAAGTCAAATCACAAGATTACATTATACATACTCCCAAACTTTAGAATTCCAGAAAGGGGGACACATTCAGTACAAGAAAACACCACTTTCAACCGCCACCCACAATTTGCCTGCCACGTCAGGTAAGGTTTGAGTTTGAGTCCCACTTCACAAATCTGAAATTAGGCGGTTGGGGCACAGTTAGCAGTGGGAATGAGGTGATATGGAATAGAGAAAGTATAGCACAGAGTACAGAATTGAGCAGTACAGAAAAGTGAATTTTACCGCACAGAGTACAGGATGAGGCATTGTAGAAATACAGAATGTACAGCACAGAGTACAGGGTGGGGTAGTGAGGAATAGGGAATGTACAGAGAAGTGTACAGATTGAGGCAGTGTAGATTATTGAATGTAAAACAGTGTACAAAATAAGGTTGTGTGGAGTATGGATTGTACAGTGCAGAGTGCAGGATGAGGTGGTGTAGAAATATAAAATGCATGGCGTAACGTACAGGATAAAGCTGTGTGAAATATGGAATATACAACATGTAGTACAAAATGAGGAAGTGCAAAAAAGGTAATGTCCAGCACAGCAAGGGAAAGTCAGTGCAGAATAGAGAATGTATGGCACCCTGTACAGAATGAGGTGGTGTGAACTAGGTTATGTGTTGCCAGGGGCGTATCTATCACAAGGCAAACAAGGCGTTTGCCTTGGGCGGCATTTTTCAGGGGGGCAGCGCCACGATTGCCCAACATGACAGCCCGACATGTAGGGGGCCCGGGCGCAGGGTTGGGGGGGGGAGCAGGCTGAACACAGTCACGTGATGTGGTGCTGCCATTTACAAACAGTTTAGGAGGACTGGAGGGGCATTAGAGGATTTAGTGCACCGGAGTTCCCGCCCCATTGCCCGTCCACAGTCTCTGACCATCTCTTAGGCCACAGCAAAATATATACACTCGTTATCCGCTTTTAATGTACAGAGAGGAAGAGGTGGAGCTATAATTGGAAGAGGTGGAGCCTAGAGCGAAAGAGTGGAGTTTTACAGATGAAGGGGTTTATCTTAAACAAGAAGGGGTGGGACAACTTTACATGGGGGGCTCCCGATAATGCCTAGGGCAGCACAAAACCAAATTATACCACTGTGTACAGCTAGAAGCAGTGTGGAATAAGGTATGCACAGCACAGATACTGAATGAGGTAATGTGGAATAGGAAATGTACATAAAGTGATGAGTGTGTTGAATATGGGACATAAGTAATACTTCATATTCCCATCGCACACGTTCCTGGATAAGCTCTCAAAGTTTGGGTGCTGCAGCAACAACCAGCTGTATTCTGGTTCAATTCACAAAGTAGATATTTACCAGCACACCATGGATCGACAAAAAGTGCCGTCCAAACAAATTATTTATTGCATGATCACAACACAAGGAGAGTGCAACGTTTCGCAGTCACGCAGGACCCCTTCGCCAGGCATGTGATAAACGTGTGGTACCAGTGAAAAGGATTTAAACAACCATCAAGCAAAAAAGAGCAAGAAACAAAGCGCCACCCAACCCTTGACAGGTATGACATCAGAAAGTCCCGCCAAAGGCTTATGCCGCGTACACACGGTCGGAATTTCCGATGGAAACAGTCCGATGGGAGCTTTTCATTGGACTTTCCGACCGTGTGTATGCCCATCGGTCTTTTTCTGTTGGCATTTCTGACGGAATTTGAATTGAGAACCTGTTCTTAATTTTTCCGACAGAAAACCATTCTATACGATTTTTCTGTCGTGTGTATGCAATTCCGACACGCAAAATTCCGATGCATGCTCTGAAACAATTCGACGCACGCTCGGAAGCATTAAACTTCCCTTTTATAGTGCCTTCGAACGCGTTGTATGTCGCAGTGTTATTGACCGTCGGAATTTGGTGTGACCGTGTGTAGGCAAGACAGTTTGAGCGAAATTCCGTCGGAATTCCGACAGGAAAACCATCAGAGCTTTTTCCGACAAGAATTCCGACCGTGTGTACACG
Organism: Lithobates sylvaticus; assembly: GCA_028564925.1. Taxonomy (NCBI): domain Eukaryota; kingdom Metazoa; phylum Chordata; class Amphibia; order Anura; family Ranidae; genus Lithobates; species Lithobates sylvaticus. The sequence continues at coordinate 1,155,897 of JAQSEC010001744.1, read as the reverse complement.
GCATTAGAAAGATGAGCACAATATCACATGTTTAAGAAAAACCTGCTTTACTAATCCATATTTATTTACATCTCTCTTTGTTTTCCATTACTCCTTGGTCCCAAACTTTTTCTTTCATTCATGTTTTTCTTTCTTTTTTTCTTGTGTCTTTGGGACCTTAGGCACACACCAAAAGATTTGAGGCACTTACCTCGATTGTCCAGTGCTAGTGACACCCATGGTCGGGGGCCAGCATCCTATGGCTATCCAGTGGGCCAGTCTGAGCACCTGGAATTTCTTTTAACTTACAAGTTTATAGGGAATGTTTCAATTCCCAGTAGCTAGCTGCAAATCTAATAGTTAATGACACTGAGATATAAAAGAAACCTGTTATGAGAGAAACATGGAGGCAATTATTGCTGCAGTCTCATTCTAAAATGCTTATTGCCTGGCTATCATAATGACTTGCTTCAATAGTCTGAGTCATGAAACAGGTATACTGACTTGAAGGACTTCTTAATATAATAATCTTCATACTTGTTCTGGGCCATTGATGTATTAAAGCTAAGGGGTTAGAATAACAGTAAGTCAGCTAGAATTTTCATTTAACAAAGGTACAAAGTGTGAGTTCAAACCATAACTCCAGGAAAATAAAAATAAATCATCCTTGCATCAGGACCTCCCCTGCACTGCAAGAGTTAATTGCTTGTTATGTCTAGAGTAGAAATGAGAAACTGTTTCACTTACCTGATTCCTTGCTCCAGGCCTTTGGTCCTCAGCCCATCAAGAGTATGGTAGACTATGTATGCTGTCTGTGTTTTCAGTCTCTACCTTAGGCACAAAGGTGTTTGGTTGTTGCTGATAGTTAGGCTACTTTCACACTAATGCCTCGTACACACGAAGGGACTTTCCCGCGGGATTGTCCGCTGGACTGGAGTCCGCCGGACAATCCCCCCGTGTGTGGGCGCCGGCAGACTTTTTGGCGCCAAAAGTCCGGCGGACTAGGTTTTAAGTTTTGTTTTAAAATTATCCGCTGGACTTGGCAGTCCGGCGGACAATCCCGCCATTAGAAGGCTAGTCCGCCGGACTTTTGGAAATGAACGGACTTGCCGATCATCGGAAAGTCTGTTCATTTAGCGCGTGACTTCAGGTAGACGGAGCTAACGAAGGCAGTGAATGCTGCCGCGCTAGCCCCGTCACCTGGCATGGATTTAAAGGGAATCCCCACGCCGAAAAAACGGCGTGGGGGGGGTCCCCCCCAAATCCATCTCAGACCCTTATCCGAGCACGCAGCACGGCAGGCCAGGAAAGGGGTGGGGACGAGCGAGCGCCCCCCCTCCTGAGCCATACCAGGCCGCGTGCCCTCAACATGGGGGGAGCCCTGGGGAAAGGGGGGCCATGCGGCCCCCAACCCCAAAGCACCTTGTCCCCATGTTGATGAGGACAAGGGCCTCTTCCCAACAACCCTGGCCGTTGGTTGTCGGGGTCTGCGGGCGGGGGCTTATCGGAATCCGGGAGCCCCCTTTAATAAGGGGGCCCCCAGATCCCGGCCCCCCACCCTATGTGAATGAGTATGGGGTACGATGTACCCCTACCCATTCACCTAAGGTGTAAAGTGTAAAGAAAAAAAACACACAATTTTAAAAAAATATTTTATTGCACTGCTCCGGGGTCTTCTTCCGTCTTGGGGGGTCTTCTTCCGTCTTGGGGGGTCTTCTCGCCGGACTCCTCTGCTATTTACCTAGCTCTTTTACCGAGCAGAGGAGGCCGGCTACCTTCTTCGTTGTAAACGCCGTCGTCTGGGGGTCTCGATCCGCCTTCGGGGGTCTTCCAGGGTCTCTTCTGTTCTTGCCGCTGCGCCGCCTTCTTCTTCTTCTTCTTCCTCTTCCGATGTTGATCCGTCGCTCTCTCTGGCCGGAATGGCAGAGCCGCGCTGTGCTGGGACTTATATAGGGACAAGGGGACAGGGTCACATGCTCATGTCACATGGTGACCCCGCCCCCCTGTGATGTCACAGTCCCAGCATCCTCCGAGACTGCGACATCACGGCCCCCCTTTCCCCAGGGCACCCCCCATGTTGAGGGCACGCGGCCTGGTATGGGGATTCCCTTTAAATCCATGCCAGGTGACGGGGCTAGTGCGGCGGCATTCACTGCCTTCGCTAGCCCCGTCTACCTGCAGTTACGTTCTAAATGAACGGACTGCTCCGTGTGTGGGCAAGTCTGTTCATTTATAAAAGTCCTGCAGACTTTTTCCCGCGGATTGTCCGCCGGAGAAGTCTGGGCGTGTGTGGGCAAGTCACACGCTCGAAAGTCCGGGCGTGTGTGGGCAAGTCACCCCCTCGGAAAGACCGGCGGTCTGTCCGCTGGACTAGGTCCGGCGGACAAAGTCCGAACGTGTGTACACGGCATTAGGCGGTTTTCAGGCGCCTTATCGCAAGAAATAGCCCCTGAAAAGCGCCTAAAAACCGCCTCCCTTTCATTGTCGTGTGTCTTTTCACACTGGGGTGGTGCACTTGCTGGACATTATGAAAAGTCCTGCAAGCAGCATTTTTGGAGCGAGTTGGGAGCGCTGTATTTAGCGCTTCAAAAACGCACTGCCCATTGCGCCTGAAAAGCGGGTTGAAAGCGCTGCAAAACTGGACTTTTAACCTATTTTTGGGTAAAATACGCCCTGCTAGTGGCTAAAAAACTCTGCTAAAACGAGCAGCGCTTTAGCACTAACGCCTGGGTGTCCCAGTGTAAAAGTAGCCTTAAGATATTGAGATAATGGAGTGAAAAATATTGAGGCTTGAAACAAAGCCCCCCATGGTACAATGAGAGGTAATATAGAAGAGAGAAAATATACAAAATGGGGACCAAGGAGGATGAGAAGGAATAGGGAGGGACAAGAAGGGCCAAAATATCAGTCATTCGGTTTTCCCTCTCAACAAAGCTAATGACTATATCAAAGTTAATCCCTCTTAGTAATGTGTTGCATCAAATTCATGAAGCATTTGCAACACTTTTGGTTCTGACAGCGACTCACGTGCCAAAGTCAGGTAGTTCTAAAATGTGCCACTTTTACATTCTTTTGCAACACTTGCTCCAAATTCAAAATAAGATACTAAAAGTTTGTATTTTACAAAATTGGAGCTAATTAAGACCAACTTTCTTTTGGAGTACACAGACAGATTTTGGGAAAGCGTCTTGCATGCATTTTAAAAGTGGTGTAACATGCGCCTAATTCAAATATACTGTAAGTTCTAGACAGATGAATTTAGCGCACGCTTTTAGAATGCTTGCGAGACAATATTGCAAAATCTGTCTGCGCCATTCTTGATGAATTCCAGGGATTTAATCCAAGGCCTCCATACCTTAAAGGGTAAGTACACCTTTACAGAAAATCTGTAAGGTGAATTTACACTGGACCCCCTCCATATCCCCCCCGGTCCGGCAGTACCTGAAGCCGGCAATTACACACTAGGAGACATTGGGTCACCGATTCACCGGTCCAGGGATTTGCTTAATCTCCTAAACGTACCTCGTAAAGGTACGTATAGGAGGCATTCTAATTGGTCGGCACCAGAACCTGCTTAGACTGTCCTGTCAGTGGGGGAGAAGAAGAGAGAAAGCCGTGGGTATTTCAAATCCCCGAACCAGTGGAGCGGCAACCTTATATCTCCTAGCAGGTGATCGCTGGCCTCAGATACTGGGGGGGGTTCAGTGTAGGTTCACCTTACAGATTTTCTGTAAAGGGGAACTTACACTTTAAGGAACAGTCAGTGAGTTTACTTATGGATTTCTTGATAAAGAAGAAGGCATCAACTCTGTCTGACCTCTGCAAATGGGGTGGCTTACATGAGTAGGCCAGGGTCATACACGGGTAGGCATCTGGAACATAGCCAGTAGCCGGGTCAAGGTTACACATAGTTACATAGTTAGCTAGGCCGATAAAAGACACAAGTCCATCCAGTTCAACCATAAACAAAAAGAAATAATAAATAAAAATAAAAAATATCGTACAATCCAATATACCCAATTCTAATCTGTTTGATCCAGAGGAAGGCAAAAAAAGAAAAACAGAAGTGCATGCTCCAATCTGCTACAGCAGGGGAAAAAATCCCTTCCTAATCCCCCTAGAGGCAATCGTATTTTCCCTGAATCAACTTTACCTATAAATGTTAGTACCCAGTTATATTATGTACATTTAGGAAAGTATCCAGGCCTTTCTTAAAGCAATATACTGAGTTAGCCAGAACCACCTCTGGAGGGAGTCTATTCCACATTTTCACAGCTCTTACTGTGAAGAAACCTTTCCGTATTTGGAGATAAAATCTCTTTTCCTCTAGACGTAAAGAGTGCCCCCTTGTCCTCTGTGTTGACCGTAAAGTGAATAACTCAACACCAAGTTCACTATATGGACCCCTTATATATTTGTACATGTTGATCATATCCCCCCTTATTCTCCTCTTCTCAAGAGTGAATAAATTCAGTTCCTCTAATCTTTCCTCATAGCTGAGCTCCTCCATGCCTCTTATCAGTTTGGTTGCCCTTCTCTGCACTTTCTCCAGTTCCCCGATATCCTTTTTGAGAACTGGTGCCCAAAACTGAACTGCATATTCCAGATGAGTTCTTACTAATGATTTGAACAGGGGCAAAATGATATCTCTCTCTCTGGAGTCCATACCTCTCTTAATACAAGAAAGAACTTTGCTTGCTTTGGAAACCGCAGCTTGGCATTGCATGCTATTATTGAGCTTATGATCTACCAAAACCCCCAGATCCTTCTCCACTACGGATTCCCCCAGTTGTACTCCCCCTCCACCCAGAAGATTAGATAGAAGCGCGGTCAAACAACAAGCCATGGTCACATTCAGGTGTTCAGCATAAAGTGGTCAGGAGCAAGCAGGGTCAGCAATGGGTAATCAGGTAACAAGAAAGCAGGAGCACAGATCACAGGTAGCTGAATATCATCCAATGATTATCAGTCACCATTCCTTCCTATAAATAGAGCGCTTAGCCTGTTTTGAGATTTGGCGTGCTCAATTGCGGATTGGTGTGTGCAGCATTTTCAGAATGCATGTATACATGTTGATGCACTGATGTGCGTGCCCATGCAGGTTACTGGCAGGAATTCTCTGCCTCCATGCTGGCGCATGCATACTTCTGTTAGCTTCCTGACACTAGTATTTTAGAAAGAAAGTTTACACTTATATTCAGTAGATAAATTGGACCATATTTATGAGGGTCCAGTGTGTCTTTGCTAGGATTTGTGTTCATGGCAATATGGGTCATGAGGGAAGAGGATTAAAGGTCTGGGATTTGGGATTTTGCTGGATTGAAAATATTTATTGTTAAAGTACTTTTGGGTTAGTAATATCAGCTTCTAACTTTTGAACACCAAGTCCTCTGTCAGAGTTGGTAAGGGAATATTGCCTAGAAGTTGGTCTGCAAAATGAGGATGAAAAGTTGAGGGTTTTTGATAAAGTTTTAGAAGGATGTTTCTAAATTGACACTTCACTTTACTTTTTTTTAAATCCTATGCTGCTAGCATTAGTAAATTAATAGAAAAGTACTGTATATGATATTTACCTGTGTTAAACTTATTTTTATTTTACATTTCTTCTGTTACTTCCTGGTTTTTGGGCCTAGGCAAATGATGTCATACATCCCAGGAGTCTTCAGAAGCAGAGGAGGGGTTTTCTCAAATAAAAACACCTTGTGCCTGCATGCCTGAGCTAAGGGCAGATGGATTCAAGGAATCATTTGCCCTTACTGAAGATGGCCATGGGCAGAAATGCTAGGAGTTTTTTCAAAGTGATTTCTCAGCAAAATAAAGCATGCAGACATAGATAAATGTGTGAGTTGTCTTTGAATGATAAAAATTAATTAATTAGCCTTTTTGTTTGTGGTGTTTGGATTAGTGTAGTTCTGCTTAGGTAGTTTGGCAGAAATAGTGCCATAAGGTATGCAAGTCTGATTGGTGCCGTCTCTTTTGGCTTTGCGTTACATAGATTAACTAACATGGTGGTTCTGGCATAGAAGTTACATTTTGTCCAGTGGATCCACTTTTCTGCCTTGTCATTTAAGAGTACGTGCAGTTCAACTTTGCAGCAGTAATAAACTCAAAAGAAAACATTTTAATATGTTGCAGCTTACCAATTCTGAGATGTGGTGGCTGTATTAGTTTCCTTTTTTAGGATTTCTTTCTTCTATTTTCATCTGGTGATCCAACCAGCAAGTCTGTTTTTCACAAGGTCAAGCTTCCCAGCAGAATGTATTAGTTTACATGGATGAGACAAACCACTTAATACTGGCAGGGGTGATTAAATCATAATCACAACAGAAACTACCCAAATGACCCTGATCAAAAGTTTACATACCCCAGTTCTTAATACCGTGTATTGCCCCCTTTAACATCAATGACAGCTTGAAGTCTTTTGTGGTATTTGTGGATGAGGCTCTTTATCTTAGATGGTAAAACTGCCCATTCCTCTTGGCAAAAAGCCTCCAGTTCCTGTAAATTCTTGGTCTGTCTTGCATGAACTGAACGTTTGAGATCTCCCCAGAGTGGCTCAATGAGATTGAGGTCAGGAGACTGAGATGGCCACTCCAGAACCTTCACTTTATTCTTCTGTAGCCAACGACATGTCGATTTGGCCTTGTGTATTGGATCATTGTCATGTTGGAATGTCCAAGTACGTCCCATGCGCAGCTTCCTGGCTGATGAATGCAAATGTTTCTCCATTTTTTTTTGATAACATACTTATCTTGTCATCAATTTTGACCAAATTTCCTGTGCCTTTGTAGCTCGCACATCCTCAAAACATCAGTGATCCACCTCTGTGTTTCACAGTAGGAATGATGTACCATTCATCATAGGCCTTGTTGACTCCTCTCCAAATGTAGCGTTTATGGTTGTGGCCAAAAAGCAAAATTTTGGTCTCATCACTCCAAATGACTTTGTGCCAGAAGGTTTGAGGCTTGTCTCTGTAGCGGGCCCCACACTTAGATAGGTAATTAGTATGGGTTCTTTTGTAAGTGTAGGTTAGATGTAGGTAAATTTGGCTGGGCCTGTTTTGGCTGGTCGTTTATTTGGGGATGGGAGTGTTAGTGTAGAATGGGGTGTGACCGCCTACACTTGGGCTCAGGGATACCTCCTCTGCTGGACAGTGGGCAGGACTGGAAAGAGAGGAAAGACTGAGGCCTGAGTGGCAGGAAACCCATGTGAGAGAATTGACCAATGGTTAATTACTTTGGTCAATGGGTGTCTCTCATATAAAAAGGGGGTTCACATGCTCAAAGGGGCCTGGGAGAGCTTTAGAGAAGAGAGGAAGAGGGCCGGAGGGCCAGGAGTTCAGAGACCCCAGAGCCTCCGGGCGAAGGTTTGAATGCCTGGGGGTTCAGAGACCCCAGAATTGGATAACCGGAGGAACGGAACAGTAACCATGTAGAAACCTAATGAGGACCAGGCGTCCCAATGCGGGGATGTACCGGACATCAAAGGAGGAGGAAGTAGGAGTCAAGCGGACGGAGGAAACTGGGAATCGGCTTTCTGTGAGTAATATGGACTGTTGATTGGGAGTGAGCAAGGGGAGTGCAACCCAGTAGTGCTATTCCGTGAACACGATGTGTGTCCAAGGACTGCAGTGATACACAAGTGATATGACAACAAGAGTCATGGAAATAGGCAGTGTGGCCTGTGACTTTGTAGTCTAACTCAATGCATTATTCAGAGTGATGCTGGTCGGTCCATACTGGAAGTGTTAAGTTCTAACCAAGCAAAAGTTGAGCGCAGGAGGGAGTCACCAGGAGTAAATTGTAATGTGGCAATATGATAAGATAACGGGGCATCTCATATCATCTATTTCATCATTCATTGATTTACCCCATAAAAAAGCATAATCAACTTTAAAATTGTCTGGTGTTTGAAATTGCATGGGACAGGAAGAAACAGGGCTAACTGACAAAAAGGTAGTGAACAACACAGCAGCTCCCAAGAAGGTAGTGCGCTACATGGAGGTCCCACCGAGATTATGTTTATTGTCAACCCGTTATCCATGGCAACTAAACTGGTCAAGAAGAAAAAAATTCTAGCATTCAGTGACTGTAACATGTGTAGTCATACGTGGCAATCACAGCGGCACCGTGCCATTCATTTACAGAGGTGTCTGGCGTGGGTATAGCGCTGACAACCGCCACTGTTTGCAAAAAAAACTGTTCTGCTATCACAGTTGAAAATTTGTGGATGTCGCTGTTGCCCTTGGAAAAACAGACACAGGGGGTGGTGCGGCCGAGGACTGCGGAGAAGTTGGTCCCTTACAGTTGGGACATCAGAAGGGAGACATTTTTACTGTGAACTAGTGACTGCTGCCAAAACCTGCAATTCTACAGTGCATGCCACCAGGTGTCGCTGGAGTGCACCAAGAAAATGCAGTGTTACAGTTCCTCGCGCGCTGGAACAAGTAAGGGTGTGGAGCCACGCCCAGGGGGAGAAGATCCCAGCGTTCAGCGTGCCACGCGCCACACCCAAGGCAGTGTAAGATGGCGGAGGGTGTTCAGAGCACACTCGCCATGCAGAGGTTACCTGATATGCGGGACCGGGTCCTAATTGACACCGAGATGCGGTTGGAGCTTAACAGAGGACTGGCATTGGGAGTCATCAGAGGAGTGGAAAGACTTTGCATGTTGTGCCCCGAATGTATAGAATGCATTAAGATAAACAACAACTTCTGCCTTTACAACCACTTTAATAAGGTTCTGCATATGACATTCTAACTAACAGAATTACATTGTAACTAACAGGAATATTCAGTATTTAATTTATACAATGTATAGTCTCTTATGGCATGCAATCTAAATGATTTTTTATTTTGTCTGATTCAATTAAACTGAAAACTGATGTGATTCCTGATGAGATTGCGATGTTCTATTGAAAAAACAGTTGTACATGCATTACTTTTTAAACAATCTGCCATTCAAACCACCTTGGAGAATGACAAATGAATGCTTAGGATTCTGAATAAATTCAGGTAATATCACGCATGAGGGCTATTAGGTTTTCTTTGCCTGATAGCATTCAACACTTGCCTCTTCAGAGTAATGAAGCTGCTCTATGATCCCAGCTGTTGTGTTCTGCACAAGTTATACCAACTGTGCATAGTTGCCTTAGACATCTCTGACATGAGGACTTGATCAAAGTAGTAACCATTCTATAAGGACTAGTATACAGAGCATGCAAAAGGTTAAATAAAGAGAAGAATTGTCTGTCAGCTAAAAATGCATCTGTTCGAATATAGGACACCAAAATATGACATCTTTGAACATGTTCTATAAACTTATAGTGGCATTTCATCACAATAAAAACTTGGTAGGAAGTCTATATTTTCATTTTTAAGGCTGAGCTCAGCAACAGCTACAGTGCCTTGAAAACTTATTCATACCCCTTGACATGTTCTACATTCTGCCATGTTACAACCAAAAACGTAAATATATTTTATTGGGATTTTATATGGAAGACCAACACAAAGAGGCACATAATTGTGAAGTGGAAGGACAATTATAAATGGTTTTCAAAATCTTTTACAAATAAATACTGTATTTTCTGGCGTATAAGACTATCTTTTACACCGAAATTACACAGCCAAAAAGCAGGGGTCGTCTTATACGCCGGGTGAAGAAGCCGCCAGATGGATTTCAGTCCGCTGGACGCTCTGTAAAATTGTAATATGTATACAGTATGCGCCGCTCAGCCAATCCCGGCGGGCGATGCACTCTGAATACAGAGCCTGCTAAGCCTGCTCGGATTGGGTAACAACCTCTGCCAATCCGAGCAGGCTACATGAGTCAGAGCGGCGCGGGCTGATGTCATAGCCTCTGCCAATCCGAGCAGGCTTTGTATCCATCAACAGATTAGGAAAATACAATGCCTGCCGTGATTGGCTCAGTGGTGCACACTGTCTACACACTGTGTTCTGAAGTGTACCTGGTGCTACTGTACTAACACAGCATCATATACTGTGTGTACGTTGTGCTCTACATATTAACAAAGCATCCTGTACTGCACATCTAGCTCCAGCTCTCCCCTAAAATACAGGTATGATTTATGGTGCTTTGGAGGAGAGGATTCATTGTTGCTGCCTACCAATTGTGGGATCTCTGGGACTTGTAGTTCACCAGTTTCCTTTTTCTGATGTTAAGTCTGATGTTGTTTTTTTTTTTTGTTTCTGATGTTTTTTTGTAAATGGTGTTGCCTCGGAAGGGGGGTAGTCTTATATGGCGAGTATAGCCCCAAACCTAAGTTTTCACTGGAAAAATAGGGGGTCGTCTTATACACCCAGTCGTCTTATACGCCGGCAAATACGGTATGTGAAAAGTGTGGCGTGCATTTGTTGTATTCAGCCCCCCTGAGTCGATACTTTGTAGAACCACCTTTTGCTGCAATTACAGCTACAAGTCTTTTTGGGTATATCTCTACCAGCTTTGCACATCTAGAGAGTGACATTGTTGCCCATTCTTCTTCGCAAAATAGCTCAAACTCTGTCAGATTGGATAGAGAGCTTCTGTGAACAGCAATTTTCAAGTCTTGCCACAGATTCTCAATTGGATTTAGGTCTGGACTTGACTGGGCCATTCTATCACATGAATATGCTTTGATCGAAACCATTCCATTGTAGCTCTGGTTGTATATTTAGGGTCATTGTCCTGTGAACCTCCACCCCAGTCTCAAGTCTTTTGCAGACTCTAACAGGTTTTCCCCTGTATTTGGCTCTATCCATCTTCCCAACAACTCTGACCAGCTTCCCTGTCCCTGCTGAAGAAAGGCAGCCCCACAACATGATGTTGCCACCACCATGTTTCACGGTGGGGATGGTGTGTTCAGGGTGATGTGCAGTGTTAGTTTTCCACCACACATAGTACAGTAGGTTTGCAGTTGTGCCATGCTCTTTCCATTTTCAGATGATGGCATCAACGGTGCCTTGTGAGATGTTCAAAGCTCGGAATTTTTTTTTTATAATCATAACCCTGCTTTAAACTTCTCCACAACTTTATCTCTGACATGTCTGGTGTGTTCCTTGGCCTTCAGATGCTGTTTGTTCACTAAGGTTCTCTAACAAACCTCCTGAGGGCTTCACAGAACAGCCATATTTATACTGAGATTAAATTATACACAGGTGGGCTCTATTTAATAAATAGGTGACTTCTGAAGGCAATTGGTTCCACTAGATTTTAGTTAGGGGTATCAGAGTAAAGGGGGCTGAATACAAATGCACGCCACACTTTTCACATATTTATTTGTAAAAAATTTAGAAAACCATTTATAATTGTCCTTCCATTTCACAATTATGTGCCACTTTGTGTGGGTCTATCACATAAAATCCCAATAAAATACATTTGCCTTTTTGGTTGTAACATGACAAAATGTGGAAAATTTCAAGATGTGTGAATACTTTTTCAATGCACTGTAAATACACAGATAAAATATAAATATGTGACCTGTTTTATCTGCCAAAGGTTTTGTTTTCTGACCAACTATTAATGAGTAGAGTTCGGCCCAAACATCGACTGTTTGCCCGTTTGTCGAACACCCAAATTTGCGCCCATTTTTTATATAGCCGGAAATGGTACTGTATTGCTGGCAATTTAAATATCATTTCATGCATTTTTTTTCTTTAGAAATTTAATTTTTGCTGCAGATACGCCACTTTGTTGGCAGATTAAGAGGACCCCCCCCCCCCCCCGGGGCGATACATTTCATATTTATTGCTGAACTTTAAGCATCATTAAAATCACTGCTCCTGTAAAAACAATCTTTTTTAAAAAAAATATTTGCATTGATACATGTCCACCAGGGCAGTACCCGGACCCCCATACCCTTTTTATGGCCAATTACTTGCATATAAGCTTTCAAAATAGGGACTTTTGATTTTTCAAGTTTGGGTCCCATAGACTTTAATAGGATTTGCCATTTGGGTCAGAACTTTTTCTCTGTTCTGGAGTTCTGGTGCAAACCAAACTCTGTTCGACCTATCTCTATTAATGAGATTTACACAGCTCTGCCACATAACACATCTCTGCCTGGCAGGGACCTGATTTTACTCTGCTTCTGTTAAATAACACTTACAGATATTGTCCTTCACCCACTCTGTGAGTGGACAGCAAATGGAGAACCAAAAGACAGATGTCAGTTATCCCTCTATTACTCTGCTCTCTGCTTCTGTTATTGTGTCCCTTGCTGGCACATGAGCATTAGGGGACAACTGACTGGCTCAGGGATCATCTAAAAGTAGACAGAGTAGGAGATAGTCAGACAGATCGGGTAGGGAGTTCGACAGGATGGGAGAGGCTCAGAAGAAGTCCTGGAGGTGAGTATGGGAGGAAGTGATGTGTGAGCTAGAGAGAAGGAGCTCTTGGGAGGAATGAAGAGAACGATTAGGCTGGTATTATGAAGCTAGGTTAGTGATGTAGCTGGGGGCAGAGTTCTGGATGGCTTTGTAAGTAGCTGTCAGTATTTTGAATTTTATTCATTTGGTGAGTGGAAGCCAATGAAGGGATTGGCAGAGAGGGGTAGCAGACACTGAATGGTTAGTGAGGTGAGTGAGTCTGGCATCAGCATTCACGATGGACTAATGGGAGAATAGCCTATATAAAGAAAAGCCAATGAGGTGGGAGTTCCAGTTCCAGTAGTCGATGACCAAGGAGTGAATTAGAAGCTTTGTGGTGTCATTGGTTAGGAAGGGGCATATTTTGGAGATGTGGTGTAGGTCAAGGCGGTAAGCTTTGGACAGTGATTGGATGTGGGGCCAAAGGAATAGTTCAGAGTCCAAGATTACACTTAGCATCCTGGCATGCAGGGACAGTATGATAGTTTTGCCATCGATCTTGATAGAGAAGTCAGAGGAAAGGGAACATGGGGTAAGAAATATTATGAGCTCAGTTTTGGAAAGATTTAGTTTGATGAAGTGGTTAAACATCCAGACTGATGATACCAAGTCAAGTTAAGTTACTTACACTGTTTACATTTATAAAAATGGGTTACATGAAATTATGTATCAATGAATACAGAGCTATATTAACCGCTTAACCACTTCCCACCCGGCCACTGCACATAAACGGCCTGGTGGGCGCTCTCTCCTTCTGAGTGGACGTTCAGGAACGTCCCTCAGAAAGAGCGGGATTGCGTGCGCGTTCCCGCGCAGCTGCGCGATTCCGATGCGCTCGTGTCATCTTAGATCGGCAGGAGGGCTCTGTGATTGGCCCTCCTTATCACATGACGGCCGTGTCCAATCACGGCCATCATGTGATGTAAACAAACAGCAGGTTTCTAGGCAATCAGCTCTCCTCTCCTCATACGGAAGTGGTCGCTGTGGAGAGGAGAGCGGATCTCTGAAGCCGGCTGGTGATCAGTGAGTATTAGCTGTTTTTTACAGCTTTTTTCTCACTGATCACCAGTCTAGTGTCCCCACACATGTCAACAAACAAACAAACAACAAAAGCATGTAGCAGAATACATTTTGGCTAAAATTTATGACAAAATTAGATTTTATTGGATTTCCTTTAAAATAGAATAAAGAAAATATTGTTTTTTTTTCCAAATTTCAGCTTTTTTTCCGCTTATCGTAAAAAATAAAAAACGGAGTCGTGAATAAATACCACCAAAAGAAAGCTTTATTTGTGCGAACAAAATTATAAAAATGTCATTTGGGTACAGTGTAGCATGACCGCGCTATTGTCATTGAAAGTGTGAGGGCGCTGAAAGCTGAAAATTGGTCTGGGAAGGAAGGCGGCGAAAGTGCCCAGTATCGATGTGGTCAAGGACCGCAGCAGGCGCAAAATCACGTACCTGTACGTACTGTCTTTCTTTGGCTCCGGGGCGCATACACGTGCTACCGGAGCCCCGCTCCCGCTGTGATTAGACACACCGGAAGGGTCCAGCGGAAGCAATGTCTGCCAGTACCCACCGATCGTTCTAAGGAGAGGCAGAACGGCGGTCTGCCTATGTAAACAAGGAAGACCGTTGTTCTGCTAGAGGTGAAAATGGAGATCTTGTAAGCAGAAACACGGATCTCTGTTTTCCTTTAGTCAAAGCACATCCCACACAGTTAGTAAAAAACCCTAGAGACACACTTAACCCTTTGATCACCCCTGATGTTAACCCCTTCCCTGTCAGTGTCATTAGTACAGTAACAGTGCATTTTTGTTTTAGCAATTGATCACTGTAATATTGTCAGTGGTCCCCAAAAAGTGTCAAAAGTGTCAGGTAGGTGTCCGATTTGTCCGCCGCAATGTCGCAGGCCAAAATCACTGGTAAAAAAAAGGAATAAATAAAAATTCCATAAAAAAATCCCCTAGTTTGTAGACACTATAACTTTTGCGCAAACCAATCAATTATACATTTTTGGGGATTTTTTTTTACCAAAAACATGTAGCAGAATACATATTGACCTAAATTGATGAAGCAATTTGATTTTTAAATTTTTTTTATTGGGTATGTTTTATAGCAGAAAGTAAAAAAATATTGTTTGTTTTTTTTTTAAATGTCAGTCTTTTTTTGTTTATACCGCAAAAAATAAAAACCGCAGAGGTACCACCAAAAGAAAGCTCTATTTGTGGGAAAAAGGGACGTTATTTGGGTACAGTGTCAGGCGACCGCGCAATTGTCAGTTAAAACAACGCACTGCAGTATCGCATAAAATGGCCTGGTCAGGACAGGGGTAAAACATAGAAACATATGTAGCAAGGTCTCCAGCCTCCTTCAGTTTAATGAGAACCTCCAGGGCCAGAGATAGCTGACCTCCTTCTGTATGTAGTGGGTTGTGAGGCATAGTGGGTGCAAGGTGGATAAAGTTATTGGGCGCCAGACACTTCTTGAATGCAAAAGAGATGTTTATTTCTCTTACAAACTTTTTTTGGGGGAAAGAGGGTTAGGGCCAGGACACCCTTGAATAGTTGCAAGTTCAATTAGCAGACTCCAAGACTTTAATAGGAGGACCGCCATGCAGGGAAAGGCCTCCAGCAAGAAGCCACATCTGCACGTGCAGTAATGCTGTCTCTCATGGCAACAGTCTTTAACAGCTCTTAACACAAAGCGTAACAGTTCTTTCACCTTCACTACAACTTCTCCTTGTAGTTCTTGAGTACACTGAGCTCCTAGTCTTTCACTAGAACCACTGATTCACTGCCACTGAATCCCTTGAGCTCCTCAAATCTTCACGGTGGTATCTTCCTTAAGCGTCACCCCCGCCTCTCTGCTGGGTCCCTAGTTTGGCACTCCCGATACTTCTCAAGCTTCACCCCACTGGTATGCTTGGTCAGCCAGATGTCCCCAAGATAGGCCCAATCTCCAGCCTAGCAGCCCAGGGCAACATGACACACGTCCACCCAGACAGCCATCCAGGTGGCACAGAAGATAGATTACCTGACTCCACCCGAATATATAGGTTCTCCCAGCAGGCCAAGGGATTTAAGAAAACCCCTGCCCATTGGCTGAGATACCCCATATACCCATAACCTGACCTTGAGTTGCCCTTCTCATATCTAGTACCACCAAGTACCCGGCCACCTAGTGGTAGAAGAGAAAAGTGCCAAACTTAGGGAGAAATCAATAGATCTCTAACAATAAACCAGGATAACTACTCCTGGCAAGTAAATTTGTGAGGAGCATCCCTGCCTAAACTCCAGGGTGCTACACATAGAAACATAAAAAAAGTAACAGCAGAAAAACACAGAGTAGTCCATCAAGTCTGGCCATTTTATTTTTTATTTTTTTTTATTTTTTTGGGGGGGGTTTTATTTTTTTTATTAACCTTGTTGTCTGACTATAGATCTATGTTTATCCCAAGCATGTTTAAAGCCGTTTACTGTTGACTGTATCATTATCTCTGTTGGTAATTTATTCCAAACATCAACTACCCTTTAAGTAAAATAATACTTTCTAAGATTCGTTTTGAACTTTCCTCCAGTTAGTTTGAGGTCATGTCCCCTTCCGGAGCTGAAGTGGTTAATGTGTAATAGGGGCTTTGTGGCTGGTTAGAGCGCCAACAACACAAGTCCCTACCTCCACTGCTGTCCTGTTAGAACACTGTCATCCCCTGCTGGGGCCGAACCCTTCGCCATCTTGTTCCCCACTCCATACTAGAGGCCTCCACACAACATTCCAGGTCATTGACCTTTACATCCCCAAAGGAAGGAATGTCAACACATAAAGTAGTTTGCTGCACTTTACTGATGGAATTCTAGAAATGACATAACAGTCACATCACATCAACATACAATCTTGGCATACCATAGTCAATCACATTTGGTGAATGTTCTGCAGTATTCACATGTGAAAGCATATGCAGCACCTTGACAGCCATCTCTCTTTACAATCTCACCTTTACCTAGGGGTCATTAGTACTCACTGTAGTCACCTCCTCTTTAGATAGATCTCTCCTGGGACCCTCCAGGGGAGCAGTCTCACACATGGAACTCCTGGCATGGCCCAAAAGGCCTTTTGCAATCTGCCCTAGCTACCACCTCCATTCATTCAAATTAATGGGCTGCCAAAACACATACATGTGAATGTGTGATGTGACAATGGCTGCAATGTAATTGGGGTGCTGTGATGTGTAAATGGGTACTATGACATGAAGGGGACTCTAATGTAATGGGGGCGCTGTGATGTGTAAAGGGGCACTATAATGTGAAAATGACTGCAATGTAATGGGGCGCTGTGATGTGCAGACGCTGCAATGTAATGGAGTGCTGTGACATGAAAGGGAACTGAGGACACTGTGGGACTGCTGTGAAGGGGGTCTGCAAACTTTTTTTTTAGATAATTCTGTGTGTGTGTGTCTGTTTTTTGAGATGTTGAGGTGAAGAGAAAAATTGCATGGGGGGGGAACATTTTTTTTGCCCAGGGCCCAAACCATATTAACTACTTCCCACCTGGCCACTTTATATATACGGCCGGGTGGGAGCCAACTACTTCTGATCGGACGTTTCTGAACGTCCATCAGAAATAGGGGGATCGCGCGCGTGCCCGCGCAGCGGTGCGATCCCGATGCACTCGTGTCACACGGACACGGCGCATCTCGGATCGGCAGGAGGGCTCTGTGATTGGCCGGCTCTCCTCTCCTCACACGGAAGTCATCGCTGAGGAGAGGAGAGCTGATCGCTGCAGCTGGCTGGTGATCAGTGAGTATTAGCTGTTTTTTTACTCACTGATCACCAGTCTAGTGTCACCAACACAGTAAAACACACATGTCCCCACACATGTCCCCAAAACATACATGTCCCCAAAACATACATGTCCCCAAAACACACATGTCCCCAAATAAAAACACATGTCCCCAAATAATAAAAACACATGTCCCCCACATATGTCCCAGTAAAATCACATGTGCCAATGATTACCTGCACACATATGTCCGTGATCACCTGCACACATCTGTACATAATCATTTGCGTACATATGTCCGTGATCACGCAAACCAATTATTATACACTTAACGGAATTTGTTTTACTAAAAACATGTAGCAGAATACATGTTGGCTTAAATTTATGACAAAATTTGATTTTATTGGATTTCGTTTAAAAAAGAAAGGAGAAAATATATTTTTTTCCCCAAATTTTCACTATTTTTTCGCTTATATCGCAAAAAATAAAAAACGGAGTCGTGAATAAATACCACCAAACTAAAGCTCTATTTGTGCGAACAAAATGATAAAAATGTCATTTGCGTACAGCATTGCATGACCGCGCAATTGTCATTGAAAGTGCGAGAGCGCTGAAAGCTGAAAATTGGTCTGGGAAGGAAGTGCCCAGTATTGTAGTGGTTAAAGACGGCCCTGCTAAAGAGTTGCGGGGAGGTTTGACTTGAATTAGACTAAAGTTGTAATACCATTGGTAGAAAGATTGGCATGAACACACCATTATTGTGTAGAGTTTAGTATGTATACATTCTAGATCCATCATCCCACCCATCAGTGAATGTTTCTGAATCAGATAATTTTTATGAATTTTTAACATTGACACATTAAAAACAACAAACACAAATAACATCCCATATTATAAAACAAATAATACAAATAATTTTAAAAAAAGGAGCATAAAGCATATAAATAATAAACAATTAATGCTTACTAAATAAAACAGACTTATGCCCCATACACACGGTTGGAAATTCCGACCACAAAATCCGTCAGATTTTTTCCGACGGATTTTGTCCGACACTGGTGTTGCATACACACGGTCGGACAAAGTTGTCGGAAAATCCGATCATTCTGAACGTGGTGACGTTCGTTGCGTACGACGGAACTACGTAGAGGCTAGTAGCCAATAGCTTTGGTCTTGTAATTTGATCTGAGCATGCGTGGCACTTTGTCCGTCGGAATTCGCTACACACGATCGGAAAAAGTCTGATCGGACTTTGTTGTCGGAAAATTTGAGAGCAGGATCTCAGATTTTTTCCGACGGAAAAAGTCCGATGGCGCCCACACACGGTCGGATTTTCCGACAACATGGTCCGATAGGACATTTTCCGTCAGAAATTCCGACCATGTGTATGGGGCATAAGTGTGACCAAGGGCTCACATAAAGTAAAAAAAGATATGTATATACAGTGGAACCTCGGTTTGCGAGTAACGCGGTTAACGAACGTTTCGCAGAACGAACGTTTCGCAGAACGAGCACTGTATTTCTAAAAATCCTACCTGGTTTGCGAGTGTTGTCTCACAAAACGAGCAGGATTCAGGCCAAAAGAGTTGTGCAGTACCACTTTTGGCCTGAGGTGGGGGGGCGCCAGAGCCGAACAGCGCCGATCGGCTGCCCTCGGCAAACCTCGGGAACGGAGTCTTTCTGAGGTTTGCCGAGGTCAGCCAAAGTGTGCTTGGGCCTTTTTGGCCATTTCCGAGGCTCTCTGGCGCCCCCTGCCTCTGGCCGCATGCGGTATTGCATCCCATTGAAGTCAATGCAGAACCAATTATTTTCGTTTCCATTGACTTCAATGGGAAAACTCACTTTGATATGCGAGTACTTTGGATTACGAGCATACTCCTGGAACGGATTATGCTCGTAATCCGAGGTTCCACTGTACTTTAATGCAGTTTAATGCAAGAAGTTTTATTTTTCCATATTAAGCACCTAAATATACTGTTAAACTTATTAAAGATCCGTAGGGGTAGCCAAATAGGAGCATTATGTAATAAATACAGAAGTTGAGGCATCCAAATCATCTTAATTAAATTAATACGGCCTACTATCGGTACAGGCAACTTATTCCAGGTTTTACTTTGGGCTTTAAGTCTAGAAAATAGTGGAAGAATATTGTCGTGGATATATGACTGAGGAGACGCAGAAATAATAACACCGAAATATTTTATAGAAGACACTACCCTGAAATGTGAGACTGTAGGTGGTAGTGAATCTGGTGTAGGATCTAGAGGCAATAGCATAGATTTCTCCCAATTTATACCTAGCCCAGAGGACCTGCCTAATTCTTCAATGTATTTCATAGTATAGTATAGTATAGTATTTCATAGTATTTCCGGCAAAGATGAGCAAATATAAGTTAAAAACAGGAGAACATCATCCGCATATAACAATATCTTTTCCTTCATAGCACCTCTGATCATACCAGTAACGTCGGAAGAAGCCCTTAGAAGGCAAGCCAGAGGCTCTATGGCAATAGAAAAAAAGCAGAGGAGACAATGGGCACCCCAGCCTGGTGCCCCTACAGAGTCTAAAATTAGAAGACTGTAGGCCATTGACCCTAATTGATGCCCTAGGAGCAGTATATAGCAACCAGACCCATTGGCCAAAGATAGAGCTAAGACCAAACTTTTTAAAGATGGCCCACATGTATGTCCACTCAACACTATCGCAGGCCTTAATGGCATCCAGTGTTAAAAAAACACAGTCTGAATATTGCAAGACTGGAACTTGCATATTTAATAGGCACGTCTAATATTCGTTGCCGTTGACATGTTTGACATAAATCCAGCCTGGTCTGAATGGATAATATGCTTAATGACCTTTTTTAGTCTAATAGAGAGTACTTTAACCAGAATTGTAACATCTGTAGATAATAAAGAGATTGGTCTATAGGATTCAGGATATAGCAGGTTTTTATCTTTCTATATGACTACTATAACGGCATCGGTCATAGAGTCTGCCAGCCGTCCCTTACCAAAGGCCTCATTTAGTGAGTTAAGAAGGGCTGGAAGCAGCCCCTCATTATATTGTTTTTATAGATCTCAATAGGGAGACCATCAATCCCTGGAGCTTTAGAGTTAGAAAAACTAACTATTTTCAAGTTCTTAAAGTGAGTGGAGCATTAAGAATTTTTCCAATCTTCCACTGAGAGAACCGGGAGAATAGGAGTATCCAGATAAGTAGACAACTCATTCGGAGTATAGTTGACTCTAGAGGTATATAGATCCTGATAGTACAACTGAAAAATGGATAGAATGGAGCTAGTCTCATTATAGTAATCTCTCCCTCTCCATTCATCAAAGCTGAAACATGAGTAAGATTAGACTGAGACCGCACTATTTGAGCCAGCACCCTTAATGTTTATAGGTATGTCTTACAAGGCTTCACATTTGTACAAAAAAGTGCATCCTTTCAGTATGAAGGAAAAAATACAAGTAAAGGCACAAGAACTTGGGACCATAAATTACCCAATAACAACCAAAATCTGTAATAAATACACAGTCTTTTATAGTGCATGTGGGGAGTAAATAATATGTAAGGAATAAAAGATCCTCCACACTCTGACTCTGTCAGTATGAGGATCTACCGCTGTAGATGGAAAGCCGGCTGCTGTGGATAGACTCAAAATGAGGCATGAGGCGCAAAGGCACGGATGGCAACAGGGGATGACCTCACTAGACGCGTTTCATGAGCATGCACGCTGCGGTGTTCTGGCAAGCCACGCTCCTATTTCAACAGACATTAATGAGAGGACCATACGGTGCCATTATAAAGGGGATGAACAAGAAAGGGGAGGGGAATAGGACATAGTAATATGGGCAGTACTAATTAATATGTGCAAAGATGCAGTCTAAAAACAAATGGCACATGTACTAATATAAATCAGAAGATGGGCTATTATTCATAAAGGGCATAATTTAGCATGGTGGTGTAAAGATGGTAACAGACATAGTGGATATCTATAAGACCCAATATAACTGATGATAGATTATTCTTAAAAACGAAGGGGACATTTTAATTAAGGATATAAAAAATATAAAAAATATAAAACTAAAAATGAATATAAAGTTATAAAAATTATTAAAAGATTATTAAAATTATATGACTAGGGGGCAGTCACATGTGATCTAATATTATGATCACAATAAGGATATAATCTAAATGGACACTATACACAAGTTATGAGAAACGTTAGACCATTAAATTCAAAGATGGGGAGGGGGGAAGGGGGGGAAAACAGGTGATAAACAAACACAGGTTCATAAATAACAGATGTGGAGCATAAAGTGACATAGTTATGTATATATATATATAGTCCCGACACTAAAATTATAATGTACTATAACATCTAGTACATCTACTATAACATCTAAAAAGGTCACAGTAATAATAAAACAGAGAGGACGATAACAGTCAAATACAATCCTGACACTCTGGTGTTTATATGCACATTAACAACTTAAAAGAAGGGAGGGGGAGCATCTCCATCCATCCTCTTGTAAATGTGCAGATTATGTAAACTCACATACATGTGTAAACATATGTAACACTAGGGAAAAAAATTATGAAAGATATCATGTCAAGCAAGGTCCAAAGATGT
Source organism: Lithobates sylvaticus (assembly GCA_028564925.1). NCBI lineage: Eukaryota > Metazoa > Chordata > Amphibia > Anura > Ranidae > Lithobates > Lithobates sylvaticus. The sequence continues at coordinate 1,134,140 of JAQSEC010001744.1, read as the reverse complement.
GTGAAAAAAAACAAAAAGATGTGTAATATAATGATGTATATAATAATGTATGATATGTACATCACATTGTGGCTATAAAAGGAATGTCAGATTCCAATAATTGGGCCTACATGAATAATTGGTGCTAACTAATTTTATAGGCGCTAGAGGCATAACGTGCCTGTATTTTCAACTTAAATGTGAGTTGACAACTGTATGCTTATTAAAGTTTTAGTATGAAGGCAATATAATCTGGAAAAGGTAAAAAATTCTTAAACCTGATCACATCTTTAACATAGATATAGATATTTAACTATGATATCACATTTTATCTAACTATAGTTATCACACCAGTTTTTACCTGTTGACATTTTGCAGTACCTTTGGACAGTTCATAGGCTAGAGCTACATATGCTGATTTTACTGGTTAGAAACAGATTTTAAATAATTCTTGTGGTAATAAATCCAAAACCAAAAATGTCACATAATACAGATTAGCAATCCTTAGATGTGGTGGCTGCATGCATTTTCTTTTTTTAGTGCAAATAAACATGGAGCTTTCAAAACGTGCAGTGTTTGCGATCTGCTGCAGGGCGCCAGTGTAAAATTAATGACACCCTAAACACAGATAGCAAACACAGTACGTTTGCCTGCACTGGATCGGATGGTACCAAAGTACCGTGAGATTAGGTTGCAGTGTGTGTGATGCAGTGCGTTTTTTTATTTGAATAGGCCTGCTCTCAATCTTTTGCTGGCTGGAATTCCGCCAGCAAAAGTCCGATGGAGCATTCAGCTCTCATCTGACTTTTGCTGGCGGAATTTCCGATCGGGTGTACGCAGCATTATTTCCTTTTTTATGCAGCAGTATAATGTAGCAGTCAGAGGGTTGAGACAACCATTTACAGGTGTTTACGTTGATCAACTTTTATTTATACCAATTTATGTAAAAATTATGTAAAACTTCTATCTCAAAAGAAAAAAAATGATGCTGTAACTGTATTAAACTGTGGAGTTTTTTTTTTTTTTTTGAAAATTATTTTTATTAAATATTTTTGATATACAACAAACAACATTTACAATGCCATCAACCGACAGCTACAACAACAGCTATAACCTCCCCCCCCCCCCCCTGTCCCCCTGCCTGTACTCAGTTCCCTTCCCCCAACAAAAATTATATTATTTGTGGGATAACAGCCATTTCACCTCTCTAATCACCCAAAGTATATGTCGTTTTACTCTTCACCCTGTATAAGGTATCTGATGGCTACATATATGTCCCTCCCATTCTTCCGCCTAGGATCATCCCATCACACTGTTTGGTCAGACTCATACCAAGCTCTCCAGACTTTTTCAAATTTTTTACTGCATCCTCTATCCCTATACGTAGCTTTGTAATACGGGAGCATTGCGTTCACCAAGCCTTTCCAAAGTGTTATTTCCGGAGCCCCCACTTTTTTCCACTTGAGTAAAATGGACTTCTTCCCATAAAATAGTAGTATCGTAAGTAAAGTTCTATGTGCTCTAGATAGGACTACTTCGTCCACCAACCCCAGAAGATACATATCAATAGTCAGGGGTACCGGAACTTGCAACACCTCTGCTATACAGGAGGTGACCCCAGACCAGAATTGACGGATCTGGGGACAGCTCCAGAACATGTGATGTGCGTCCGCTGAGGCGGCAGAGCACCTCCAGCACTCTGAGGAAACGGATGGGTATATTTTGGCCAATCTGGCAGGGGTATAATATATTCTATGTAAGAATTTAAACTGGATAAGCCTATCCCTTGCTGCCACTAGGTTCTTAAATGGTTGTTCCCACATATCATCCCAGTATGTCTGGTACCTCTGCTTCCCATCTTTCCCTACAATTAGTTAGAGCCTTGGGACTAATTTTGAACAGTTCCTTATATGTAACTGATAAGGTCTTTGATAGTTCCTCCGTCATGAGTGTGTCTTCTAACCTAGAAGGAAAGGATTCAACCTTCTGCTCTCTAAATTGCATTTGAAAGGTGTGTCTTAACTGGAGGTATCTGAAGTACTGAGAGTTAGGGAGGTCATGTCTAGTCTTAAGGTCATTAAATGTCAAGAGTTTACCATCCCGTGTAATATCTTTTAGCAGTTTAACTCCCCTGCTCGCCCACCCAATTGAGTCGTCCAGGGCATAGAAATGTTTCAGCTTCGGATTCATCCATAAGGGGGAGGCTGGGGAGAATCCCTGAAAGCTAGGGCATGCCAATTTCACTGCCTCCTCCCATGCTTTTATAGTAGCCTTCATAGAATCCATGAGAGGAAGCTCACTCCTCAGACCCCTATGTATAGCTAAACGAAGAGATTCATAGGAACCTAAGTGGGCAGCCTCAAGAATTGTTGCAGAGTCGCCTCTATCAGAAACTAACCATCTATTCACAAATACCATTTGGCCTGCCAAATAGTACTTACGCCAGTCTGGCAGAGCCAACCCTCCTTGTAGCACTTTCAAGCCTATTCTGGGCATTTAAGGGGCCCACAAAAATGAGCTGGTGATCCCATCCAGTTTCCTGAAAAAAGACTTCGGTATCCATACCGGAGCATTCCTCAGGAAATATAAGATAACCGGGAGAATCTTCATTTTTACTAGATTAATCCTTCCTATTAGAGATAGTGGGAGTTTTTGCCATGCCTGTGCCTTTTGTTTAAAGAAGGTTATGAGTGGCTCTAAGTTCAGAGGCATACAATCCGTCACATTTGCCGTCACTTTCACTCCAAGGTAGGTAATCTGAGAAACCCATTTTAATGGCAAGTTCTGATTCGCTCTAGCTCTGGCCTCTCTATCCAAAGGCAAAATTGAGGACTTGGTCCAGTTGACCTTTAGACCTGAGTAGCCAGCAAAGGTGTCCATAATATCAAGGGCCGCCACCAGTGAGTCTGCGGGGTCTTGTAAAAATAATAAGAGGTCATCGGCATATAATGCCAAGCCCTCATCTATATTACCTACCCGGATTGCTTTAACCCTTGGCGACGCTCTCAATTTAAACTGTGGAGTTTGAATTCACTTTGTCTCTGTTGCTCCTTCATCCAGAGTTGGGACACTCTAATATAGGGAGTTTATTACTGTCTGGATCACCAGCTGAAAACAGAGGGGAGCAGCTAAGGTTTGGTTCACACCAGGAATCGCACAGCAATGCAATTCCAGTGCGATTTGAGTGCAGTGCATTTTTAGGGAAACAGTTTTGATCGGAAATTCTGATCGTCTGTACCAATTCCGAAGCGCAAAATTCCTACGCATGCTCGGAAACAATTTGACGCATGCTCAGAAGCATTGAACTTAATTTTCTCGGCTTGTCGTAGTGTTGTACGTCACCGCGTTCTTGACCATCGAAAGTTCAGCAAACTTTTGTGGGACCGTGTGTATGCAAGCAAAGCTTGAGCGGAATTCCTTCGGAAAAACCATCCATGATTTTTCCGACAGAAAATCCGCTCGTGTGTACGCGGCATTAGAATTGGTAAGCTGCATTGTAATAAATGTTTGCTTTTGGGTTTAATACTGCTTTAAACTGCCTATACATGAGGAAATAATTATAATCAGATTATTTCTACACCTTGTTAAAAAGGTTAGACAGTATCTTGGCTAAAAGCAATCACAAGAGATGAACTTGGGATAACAAAGATGGCTGAAAACTAGATCAAGTAAATTCAAATTGTTTCTTCTAATCACATATTGTTCTTCGTTAATCTACACACCATAGTTCCTTTCCTCTGAGATTCTTATATAATCATAAATAATAAATGGTAGAGCTGAGTAAAAAAGCTTATAAAATGATCTGGACTGACCTCCAAGTCCTGTGTATGGTCAGTTAGATGCAAGGATACATCAATGTAGTAGCAAAATAATAATAATCTAGCAAGATAATACAGCAATTTACCAAGTCAGAGTTTTTAGAGCACAACCCAAAATTCAAAGACAGATGTGCAGGAAGAGAAGAGATTACAAGATCATGAAGCATTCTCTTTTTTTTTTCCAGCCGCTTGAACACACCTACTAAGAGGTAAAGCTGGATCTCAGATCTATATTTCATGTATAATTCATTGTATAATTAAAAATTTTTTTTTTTACAAGAAATAATGAAATGCCTTTGTGTGTTCATGGTTTTGGATATGAATATTCTGTCCAGAACTATCTAATAAAAGTCTTTGCAGTGGCAGTTACAAGCGTTTCAGTAGCTGAATTTTTTTTTTGCACTATTAACAACCCAAAGCTATTACTCTCCATGAAAATATGAATTCTGTTAGGTAGCACAGCTCATTACTTAGTAATAAATGAACTTCACAGCTTAATACTAAAATACAGTATATGCACTAAGCGAACTCCGATGTTTAGCTCTTCTTTAGAATGTGTATTGTCTTTGGTAGTTACCTAGGCCTTTTTTTTATTACTTGAAAATGACAGTGTGATATTCCCCGAAGCTGTAAAGCTATATGTAAAGCAACTGTGAGAATCCATTTTAACATTCTGAGCTGTGAATTCTCGTGCTCTGCTCCGGCACAGCTGATGCACATACATGGTATCTTGGCTGCATGTACACACGTGCAGCTGTTGGAATGACCTTGCACCTGTAAATGACCATCGCACCCAAAATAAAGTGGCCAGGTGCACAAGATTAAAACAGAATAGACTGGCAATTCATGGCTGACTCGTTTGTTGAAATGAAGAAGAGCTAGAATTAAAAATTCTTCTGTTACAATAAAGACAGTTCTTTTTTCTTTTTTTCTTTTTTCGTTTTCCTCAATATGTTATTTATGCATTTTTATTTGGCAGTTCCATGTGTTCAGCAGTCTGCTAGGAAGAAATATGCCACAAAGTGAAAGGAAAATATAATTAGTTCTCTAATTGGTTCTAAATATGTTAGAACACAACAGGGATCAGTCATAAAAACAGCTGCACAGTATGAAGAGAGATATTTTAATGAAAATGTCAAAGACCCTATAAATACAAGCCACATTTACATATAATATAATTGGTACTAAATTGATGTGGTTATTGTCAGTCTTTATTGTTGTACCTGTGAAGCTAAAATGAATGTGGTTAATGCATCAGTTTTATTCTATTGGAACAGAGCCAAAAAGTCACCTCTATTTAAAACCACCTCTGCAAATTGAATTTTTCCTAATCCTGAAGGATCTTTCTGGGCTTTTGCATTTAAAAAAAAAAATATCTAAATTCCAGTACTGAAACAGTTTCAAAGTAACAATACAGATTGGTGTGCCCCTCATTTTGCTGAAAATGGGAGCCGTCTATTAAAAACACATCTCAAAATAATGGTTTCTTTGGACAAAACTAGGGGACCTAAGTAGGGGTCAACTATTTTTCAAGTGGAAAACCATTTAGGGCATTAGTGGGCTAGGGGCAACTTTCTTATATAGTGGCCTTATTATCAATCCTTTTGGGGTGGATGAAATGTGTGTATATATATGTATATGTACAGCGGGTAAAATATGTATTGAACACATCACCATTGTTCTAGGTAAATATATTTACAAAGGTGCTATTGGCACGACATTTTCACAGCATATCAGTAACAATCCATGCAATCCATACCTACAAAGAAACTAAAACAAATAAGTTCAGAAATTATGTTATGTATAGTAAGATGGAATGACACAGGGAAAAAGTATTGAACATGCTAACTGAAATGTATTTAATACTTCATACAAAATCCTTTGTTGGTAATGACCGCTTCAAGATGCCTCCTGTATGGAGAAACTAGTGGCATGCATTGCTCAGGTGTGATTTTAGTCCATTCTTCCACACAAACAGTCTTCAAATCTTGAAGGTTCCACAGGCCTCCTCTATGAACTTTTCTATTGTATTCAAGTCAGGTGATTGGCTGGGCCACTCTAGCGGCTTTTTTTTCTTTCTTTGAAACCAGTTGAGAGTTTACTTGGCTTTGTGTTTGGCATCCTTTTCTTGCTGAAATGTCCACCCTCATTTTATCTTCATCATCCTGGTAGATGGCAGCAATTTTTTTGTAAAGAATGTCTTGGTACATTTTTCTATTCATCCTTCCTTTACCGATATGAAGTTTGCCAGTACCGTATGCTGCAAAACAGCCCCACACCGTGATGTTCCCACCTCCAAACTTCACTGTTGGTATGGTGTTTTTGGGGTGATGTGCGGTGCCATTTGACTTCCAAACATGGTGTGTATTATGGCATCCGAAGAGTTCAAGTTTGGTCTAATCAGACTATATTCTCCCAGTATTTCACAGGTTTGTCTAAATGTTGTGCAGCAAACTTTAAACAAGCTTCAACATGCTTTTTCTTCAGCAATGGAGTCTTGCATGGTGAGCGTGCATACAGGCCATGGCAGTTGAGTGCATTACTTATTGTTTTCTTTGAAACGATTGTACCTGCAAATTCCAGGTCTTACTGAAGCTCTCCACAGGTGGCCCTTGGCTCTTGGATAACTTTTGATAACTGATAATTCTTTTCACTCTGTCACAAATCTTGCAAGGAGCACCTGGTCGTGGCTGGTATATGGTGAAATTATGTACTCTTCACTTCCGGATTATGGCTCCAGCAGTGCTCACTGGAACATTCAGAAGTTTAGAAATCCTTCTGTAACCAATGCCATTAGTATGTTTTGCAACAATAAGCTTGCAAAGGTCTTGAAGGAGCTCTTTGCTTTTACCCATCATGAGATGTTTCTTGTGTGACACCTTGGTAATGAGACACCTTTTTATAGGCCATCAGGTGAGACTGAACCAGCCGTTATTAATTTGCAATGACAAGGGTCAGGATTGCTTTCTAATTACTGATAGATTTCAGCTGGTGTCTTGGCTTTCCATGCCACTTTGCACCTCCCTTTCTTCATGTGTTCAATTCTTTTTCTCAGTGTCATTCCATTATATTACACATAACTTAATTTTTTTAACTTATTATAATTTTTTTTATGTATGGATTGCATGGGTTGTTACCGACATGTGGTGAAAAGTTCATGTTAATAGCACCTTTTGAAATATATTTACTTAGAAGAATGGTGACGTGTTCAATACCTATTTTACTCGCTGTATATATCTATATCTATATACACACTCACCGGCCACTTTATTAGATACACCTTACTAGTACCGGGTTGGGCCCCCTTTTTTCCTTCAAAACTGCCTTAATTTTTCATGGCATAGACTTAACAAGGTGTTGCTCAGAGATTTTGGTCCATATTGACATGATGGCATCACGCAGTTGCTGCAGATTTGTCATCCATGATGCAAATTTCCCATTCCACCACATCCCAAAGTTGCTCTATTGGATTGAGATCTGGGAACTGTGGAGGCCATTGGAGTACAGTGACCTCATTGTCATGTTCAAGAAACCAGTTTGAGATGGCTTGAGCTTTGTGACATGGTGCATTATCTTGCTGGAAGTAGCCATAAGAAGATGGGTACACTGTAGTCATAAATGGAAGTACATGGTCAGCAACAATACTCAGGTAGGCCATGATGTTGAAACAATGCTCATTTTGGACTAAGGGGCCCACAGTGTGCCAAGAAAATATCCCCCACATAACACCAACTCCATCAGCCTGAAACGCTGATACAAGGCAGAATGGATCCATGCCTTCATGTTTTTTACAACAAATTCTTTCCATACCATCTAAATGTTGCAGCTGAAATCAAGACTCATCAGACCAGGCAAAGTTTTTCCAATCTTCTATTGTCCAATGTTGGTGAGCCTGTGCAAATTGTAGCGTCAGTTTCCTGTTCTTAGCTTACAGGAGTGGCAACTGGTGTGGTCTTCTGCTGCTGTATCCCATCTGCTTCAAGGTTTGATTTGGTGTGCATTCAGAGATGGTATTCTGCATATCTTGGCTGTAACGAATGGCTATGTGAGTTACTGTTGCCTTTCTATCATCTCAAACCAGTCTGCCATTATCCTCTCACCTCTGACATCAACAAGGCATTTCCGTCCACACAACTGTCGCTCACTGGATACTTTCTCTTTTTCAGACCTCAGAGAGTTCTTTGCCATGAGGCGTCATGTTGAACTTCCAGTGACCAGTATGAGAGAGTGAGAGCGATAACACCAAATTTAACACACCTGCTCCCCATTCACACCTGAGACCTTGTAACACTAACGAGTCACATGACACCGGAGAGGGAAAATGGCTAATTGGGCCCAATTTGGACATTTTCCCTTAGGGGTGTACTTTTTTGCCAGCGGTTTAAACATTAATGGCTGTGTGTTGAGTTATTTTGAGGGGATGGCAAATTTACACTGTTCTACAAGCTGTACATTGTAGCAAAGTGTAATTTATTCAGTGTTGTCACATGAAAAGATATGATAAAATATTTACAAAAATGTGAGGGGCCTACCGTATTTTCCGGCGTATAAGACGACCTTTTACACTTAAAAAAACTGGCCAAAAAGCAGGGGTCGTCTTATACACCAGGTCAGCCCCTCGGATGCCTGCTGGGTGTTCGGTAATACTGTATGTAGCTTCGGCTACATACAGTATCTACCGCTGAGCCAATCCCAGTGAGCGATGTATTCAAATGAATACAGAGCCTGCTCGGATTGGAGTAACAACCTCTGCCAATCCGAGCAGGCTACTCTGTAGCCTGCTCGGATTGGCTTTGAGAGTCAGAGAGGCGCGGGCTGATGATGTTACAGCCTCTGCCAATCCAAGCAGGCTTTGTATTCATTAATAGAATACATCGCTCGCCGTGATTGGCTCCAGCAAAAGCAGGAAGAAGGATATGGCGCCCGCTCCAGCTCCAGCAAGAAGGAAGAAAAATGAAGCCTCGGAAGCCTCGGAAGGGGGGTCGTCTTATACGGTAAGTACAGGAAAAAAATGCTTAAAAAACTGTAAGATTAGGGGGTCGTCTTATATGCCCCGCCGCCTTATACACCGGCAAATACGGTACTCACTTTTGTGAGATACTGTGTGTGTGTTTATATATATATATATATATATATATATATATATATATATATATATATATATACACACACACACACACTTTTTTTTGTATTCCTGAACAGTTTTCGTGTTTCTGTTAACCAAGCTCTCTTAACCATGATTTAAAGACACAGAACAAATACCCATTTAGCATCTCTACTACAGTGCCTGTTGTGCTGCCACACTCTTCTTGAGCCTAGAAGAACAAGCGTAAGGCTATTTTCACACTGGGGCGCTGGGTGCGCTGGCGGTAAAGCGGCACTATATTTAGCGCTGCTTTACCGTCGTTTTAGCAGCGCATTTCGGCCGCTAGCGGGGCGAGCGAGCGGCCGAAAAAGGGTTAATACCGCCCGCAAAGCGCCGCTGGAGCTGGACGGGTTCGCTGGACGGGTTCGGACCGCTGCCCCATTGTTTTCAATGGGAAGGGGCGCTTTAGGAGCAGTAAATACACCGCTCCTACAGCGCACCAAAGATGCGGCTTGCAGGACATTTTTCAGCGTCCTGCAAGCGCACCGCTCCAGTGTGAAAGCCCTCGGGCTTTCACACTGAAGACACAGCAACGGCTGTTTCAGGTCAGTTTGCAGGCGTTATTTTTAGCGCAATAGCACCTGCAAACCGCCCCAGTGTGAAAGGGGCCTAAGGAAGGGGAGGATTTACAGCTTGAGTCAAGCAATGCTTCTGATTTAAGCATCATCATTGCAATAAAGTGCACCTATGACAATTGGAAAGTGCTTTCAACTTGGGAAATCTCAAAATGAGCAGGACCCAGTTGCTGCAACCAGTGCTGTCATCACCAGCCTAGTAGCATGGTACATTCTTGTATCCTAGCAGCTTGCTTAAAGATAAGCATTTATCTCCAGGTACATGGCTAAAGTGCTAGCCTTTTCCTACTAAAAAAATAAATAAATTGTCTGGCGCCATTGGCTCCCGCTGCTGTCAATCAAGGGCAGTTAGCCAATCAGGAGAGAGAGGGGGTGGGGCCGAACTGCGGCTCTGTGTCTGAATGGACACACAGAGCTACGGCTCGGCTCAGGTGCCCCCATAGCAAGCTGCTTGCTTTTGGGGCACTCAACAGGAGGGAGGGGCCAGGAGCACCAAAGAGGGACCCAAGAAGAGGTGAATCCAAGCTGCTCTATGCAAATCCATTTCACAGACCAGGTAAGTATAACATATTTATTATTTTTAAAGAAAAAAAAAAAATGACACTTTAGTATCACTTTAATGTTCAGCCCTTAAAGCATTTGTAGCTCTCTTCCTACAAGAAACTACTTTAATAATATATGTTTAATTTTTAATCCCATTCCTTCCTGGAATTTTGTAAAATAGTGCTAATACAGTATGTGTGATAGTGAAAAAAATAGATGCTGTACCCCAACTTTCATGTAACCCCTGTATATCATTTTCTTATATATATGCATAATCTGTATATTTGTATACTTTAAAAATTGTCAATAAATATATATTGTGAAAAAAATTATTGATGCTGGAATAGAATATTTGCCAGTAAGTCTTTTTAGGACTGGATTCATAGTTAGCCCAGGTGTATATTCTTCTTGGTAGCGTAGCTTATAGGCTCCAAAGCTGGACATGCATGGAAATCATTTTGAAATATTATTTTTACACATTCATAACATTGCCAATTGACATTGAGAATTGATATCATTGACAAAAAAATTAAAACAAGAAAAAACTGCAGAACATAAAATATTTTCCTACTTGGCCAGGGAAATCCTCTGAGTAGTCCCTATAGCCAACAGTCCCAGATAACCTTTAGGTAAGCCCAAATAGTTTCTAGAGGTATTTTCATAGCAGACTGTTATAAAGTGCATTTAGCACATTTGCAGCTTATCAGCAGTGAATATGAACTTAGCAGGTATGCTTTATGGTTATTAACGACGTTCACATTTAATGACATTAGCTGTACCCTCAGTTTCTTTAAAGATATACAAAAAAAGAAAATACAATTTACCTTTAACAATTTTATGTCTTCTTTGCAGCACTTATAAGCTAATGTTACCTTCTTGTTTCTGCTACTTGTGTGGCCCTTGCAAAAGTCTGTCAATTCATATATAGTGCAATTCATATATCGAAATGGATTCTACCTGCATTGACACTGAATTTGAGACCTGCATCCGAGATTGCTGCTGCTATCTTGGAACAAAACATGGTATGGTGTCACTATATCACCTAATGTGTATACCTGTGTATGCATAAACACCACTAAAGCCAACACCTCATTGTTCTGTGCATGGAAGTAGGCACAGCTGGAAAAATGATGTGTGGAGGTAGCAATCACATCAACGGTAGGCAAAAGAACGCACAATAGTGCATAGGCCTCTAGAAGTCTTACTAATATTTTCTCCTGGTTATGGCCCGCACGCGATACAAATATCGTATGACAGATCATTCATTTTTTTTGGTTGCTAGTCTCATATCAAAAATGAAGAGTTTACTAAAGTGCTGAAAATTCTTGTACGACATGGAAGTGATGTAATGTGGTGTAGTTTATTTGTATTGTATTTTCGAATGACAACTGTACTGATTAAACGAAAATCGTACGATCTGGTATGGTACGAGAAAAATTTCCGTGCTTGTCCCATAATATCGGATGAACTGTCGCGATCGGCTCTCAAAAGCTGTGTACTAATGATCAGATTATCGTACAATCGCTTCGAAAACCTTTATTTTTCATACAATTTTCATTTTTTTAAATTTTCGTGTGTACGGGCCATTAGGGTCTGCTCAGATTTGATATGTATCTTGTGAAAAGTGGCCTCATTCTCATATAATTTGTTTGGTATATGCTTTATATAGCAACCATTACAGTATCTCTTTATATTGAAAGATTGCTTTAAGACAGAGCCCATTGTCTTTTCTAACACAATGGATGACCTGGTCATATGCTGACAACTTTGCCATTAGAGACATTTTTACAGATACATTTGAATCAATCCAGCACAAGTATGGTATACTACAGAATACGTTGTAGAAGAAGCAGGAAAGAACTGGCTACATTTTTTCATACAAGGAAGTGGATCGTACACAAGAAACGTTGGAATACGGGAATAAGGAATGGGTTGGGAGTGGGGGAGAGGTTGCACATTACTGAAATTCCTTTGCCAGAGCAAATTAAAACAAAAAAAAAATATAGGGGCTTTCATTACTGCCCCTTCTCTAAATTATAATCTATTGGGTGTCACATTGATCCATTGGTCATTAATATTTGCAGAATTACTGATCTAGACCAAGTATGTATATTAGGAAAAATTGGAGAAAAGCCAGACATTCTGATCTAACATACTTGTTCAGGCTTAGTGGCTCATAATATTAAAACAGAAAGGTCAACATGACAACCAAATAACATTTTTTCAGAATGAAAAGTCAGAATTAGCAGGCTCAGTGTTTTTCTCAGGAAAGATTCCCTTTGACAAAAACAAACTCTTAAATGACTGTGTAATGCTATGTAAAGCTGTCTAAAGGTTATGTCTTGCTGGACTGTGGTTATCCATCACTGATAAACTTTTAGGGAGACTGCATGTCTACATGTTCTGTACAGGGAATGTATAGAATTTACAATGATCATACACAGTACATTTCAAATGAACCACTAGAGGGCAATACACACCACTTTAAAACAATTTTATAGAAGACAATCTTAAACTTCATAAGCATACAGAAATACTTTTGAACAGTGTGGCATCAAATTCAGAGATCTGCATAACATAAATGCCTTAAAGCTAAACTCCAGTAATTATATTTTTGCTTACTTACTGTACATAAGGCCAGCTTGGCTCGATGGTAGCGTTGTTTATATTTGTTGAGTTGCTGGTAATGCTGTAAATCACTGTAGTAGTCTGTGATACATACAGTGAAAGCCATGATCTTCTGAGTTCTGTTAGGGTGGCTTTTACGCTGTGCATTGACCACAGGGGGTAGCTTGCTCGGCACCTTCACCATTCATACAATTCCTTGAATGTTTTCCAATGATTACAAGGCATTCACCGATTAGACAGGACTTTTCCAAAGCCTCTCCAATCCTATGGAATGCCCTACCCCAATCTGTCCGCCTATCTCCTAATTTATTAGCTTTTAGACGATCCCTGAAAACCCTTCTCTTCAGAGAAGTCTACCCTACCCACACCTAACAACTGTATTTTCATTTTCTCCATCAGCTCATCCCCCACAGTTATTACCTTTTTGTTTCAACTTTTTGTTTGACCCTCCCTTCTAGATTGTAAGCTCTAACGAACAGGGCCCTCTGATCCCTCCTGTATTGATTTGTATTGTAAGTGTACTGTCTGCCCTCATGTTGTAAAGCGCTGAACAAACTGTTGGCGCTATATAAATCCTGTATAATAATAATAATAATAATAATAGACATGATCAAATTACAACATCAATACCTCTCCTCTCCACCTCATCCAATTTTACTGCAGGCAGAAGCCAGAAAGAAAAACGTTTTTTATTCTCCTAAAGGCCTGAACCTAAGCCTAAAGAAACCAAAGCAGGCCTGTGGCAGAGACCTAAAGAAACCAAAGCAGGCCTGTGGCAGAGACCTAAAGAAACAAAAGCAGGCCTGTGGCAGAGACCTAAAGAATCCAAAGCAGGCCTGTGGCAGAGACCTAAAGAAACCAAAGCAGGCCTGTGGCAGAGACCTAAAGAAACCAAAGCAGGCCTGTGGCAGAAATCTAAAGAAACCAAAGCAAGCCTGTGGCAGAGATCTAAAGAAACCAAAGCAGGCCTGTGGCAGAGACCTAAAGAAACCAAAGCAGGCCTGTGGCAGAAACCTAAAGAAACCAAAGCAGGCCTGTGGCAGAGACCTAAAGAAACCAAAGCAGGCCTGTGGCAGAGACCTAAAGAAACCCAAGCAGGCCTGTGGTAGAGACCTAAAGAAACCAAAGCAGGCCTGTGGCAGAAACCTAAAGAAACCAAAGCAGGCCTGTGGCAGAGACCTAAAGAAACCAAAGCAGGCCTGTGGCAGAGACCTAAAGAAACCCAAGCAGGCCTGTGGTAGAGACCTAAAGAAACCAACGCAGGCCTGTGGCAGAGACCTAAAGAAACCAATGCAGGCTTGTGACAAATACCTAATGAACCCAAAGCTGGACTGCAGCAAAGGCCCATGGAATCCAAAGCTGGCATGCAGCAGAAACCTAAAAAATCCAAAGCTGGCATATGGCAGAGACCTAGAGAATTCAATATAGCCTGGGGCAAAGACCTAGAGACTTTAAACCTGGTCTGTGGCAGAGGCCTAAAGATATCAAAGCTGGCAAGTGGCAGAGACCTAAAGAATTCAAAGCTGGCCTGTGACAGAGGCCTAGTAAATCCCAAGCTAGTCTGTGGCAGAGACCTAAAAAAAATTAAAGTTGGTCTATCTCAGAGGCCTAAAGATTACAAAGCTGACATGTGGCAGAGGCTTAAGGAATCAACTGCGGGCATATCGCTGAGGGCAGCTTTGGATTCTGAATGGTTTGCTGTGTTTCTACAGTGTTCACTATCAGTTTACTGATAATTGAAGGCATGGGATATTTTTGCTGTGTCTTTTGGGTATCCTGTACCCTAGCCCTCACTCCACAAGTTATTTTACCAAAAAAACTTTAAAACTAGGGAGCCTGAAGTCTGTTTGTTGCCACTGGTGGATTGCTGTGTCACTGGGTGCAGTTTCAGGGCAGGTCATCATCAAGAAGGGTAAGAGAGCCAGTTAAATTCCTGCCGCTTCTATGGGGGTGAGGGCTACATCCGTAATCAAATTCCACCTGCTAAATCCACTCACAGCTAGATTGGTGTACTGTTGGGTGTAACTTCAGTGTAGGTCAAAATTAGGTAGACTAAGAGAGTCATTTAAATTCCAGCAGCTCCTTCAGAGTTAGATACTACATCAGTTATCAGATTCCACCTGCTGTTTATGTGGTTCAGATCTGCAAAGGAAAGTTGAACCACAAGGTGTCCCAGTTTTTATGCAGGAAACCTAGTACATGCAGGTATATTCTATGTTCCTGATTAGTATCAGTTAAAAGCACTCAAATGTGTGTGAGTTGGTTGTATGGCTTAGCACTTGAATAGTGACCCAAACTAAATTTACAGATGTCACTCAAGGCTCCACTGGGTCCTCTTATGTAGCAACAGCTTGGAGTGGAGAAAAGGAAAAAGCTCGTCCCAGCTCTAGACATCAAATGGAAAAGGGAAAATTCCTGGAAGTAGCAAAAGCCTCAGGCCAGGCTCCAACCAGGCCCCGCCCCCAACACGTTTCACTTAGCTTAGGATAATGACTATGACCAGTGGGTGAAGTGAAATGCATTGGAGGCATGACGTGTTAGAGCCTGGGCTGATGCTGTCATACACCTTCTTATTGGGTTTTGCAAAGATATTCATCTTCCAGGACTTTTCCCATTTCCAATAGCACTTGAATTATTTATATTAGGGGGAAAGTGCAAGGAAAGGTTGACATTTTGAAGAGGGATATAATACAGTGCTTTGAAAAAGTATTCACACCTCTTGAAATTTTCCACATTTTGTCATGTTACAATCAAAAACATAAATGTATTTTATTGGGATTTTATGTGATAGACCAACACAAAAGTGGCACAGAATTGTGAAGTGGAAGGAAAATGATAAATGGTTTTACATTTTTTTTACAAATAAATATGTGAAAAGTGTGGCGTGCATTTTCATTCAGCCCCCTTTCCTTGATACCCCTAACTAAAATCTAGTGGAGCCAATTGCCCTCAGAAGTCACCTAATTGGTAAATAGAGTCCACATGTGTGTAATTTAATTCCAGGATAAATACAGCTGTTCTGGGAAGTCTTCATTGGTTTGTTAGAGAACCTTAGTGAACAAACAGCATCATGAAGGTCAAGGAACACACCAGACAGGTCAAGTATAAAGTTGTGAAGACATTTAAAGCAGGGTTAGGTTATAAAAACATATCCCAAGCTTTAAACATCTTCATCATCCGGAAATGGAAAGAGTATGGCACAACTGCAAACCTACCAAGACATGACCGTCCACCTAAACTGAAAGGCCGGGCAAGGAGAGCATTAATCAGAGAAGAAAAAGATTAAGGTTGATTCCCCCAGTGAGGTAGATGGAAATGGGTGGTGATCTCATCCCTATTATATAGATAAGAAAGAATCCCCTAAGGTTGGGACTTTATATAGAGCACCACTCTCACAGGATTTTAATAAATCATAGTGTAAATGTTTTATTAGTAAAAAAGATATAAAAAATCCTCCAAAGATGTTTAGCAGCAGGATGCACAATATACAATATGCATGACAATACATATACACATAATAACATACAAAAAGAAATTATACAGAAAGTAACATAATAATACAGAACAACATTAAGGAAGTCACAAATACGGTACTATTACTCTCCCGGAGGTGTGAGTCCCCCGTGAACTCAACGCGTTTCCAGTTACCCAGATATGGGAACCTTCGTCAGGAGTGGGGAGTGAGATTTATATCGGAGAAGTACCTGTCGCTCACATTGGAGACGAAATTCATGGACCGGTGGCTTGTATACCAGCGGAAGCGGAGGGAGGGGTGTGCGTCTCCCAAAAGTACAGAAAGGAAATGGATGTGGCAGCACACACTAGGTTGGTTTCAATGATGGGTGATCCTGCGTATGGGCTTTATGTAATAACGACCAGGTATATAAGTCACATGTATCCTTGGGGAAATCCTCATCCCCGAGAGTTAATATCTCGGATAGGTGAAGAGGTGGTCCCAGTAATGGAACACCTAGGGTCGGATCAGTACGGCACAAACGAACGAGGGACACTCCACAAAGGACGGGGTTTTGGGTACCCATTACTGGGACCACCTCTTCACCTATCCGAGATATTAACTCTCGGGGATGAGGATTTCCCCAAGGATACATGTGACTTATATACCTGGTCGTTATTACATAAAGCCCATACGCAGGATCACCCATCATTGAAACCAACCTAGTGTGTGCTGCCACATCCATTTCCTTTCTGTACTTTTGGGAGACGCACACCCCTCCCTCCGCTTCCACTGGTATACAAGCCACCGGTCCATGAATTTCGTCTCCAATGTGAGCGACAGGTACTTCTCCGATATAAATCTCACTCCCCACTCCTGACGAAGGTTCCCATATCTGGGTAACTGGAAACGCGTCGAGTTCACGGGGGACTCACACCTCCGGGAGAGTAATAGTACCGTATTTGTGACTTCCTTAATGTTGTTCTGTATTATTATGTTACTTTCTGTATAATTTCTTTTTGTATGTTATTATGTGTATATGTATTGTCATGCATATTGTATATTGTGCATCCTGCTGCTAAACATCTTTGGAGGATTTTTTATATCTTTTTTACTAATAAAACATTTACACTATGATTTATTAAAATCCTGTGAGAGTGGTGCTCTATATAAAGTCCCAACCTTAGGGGATTAATCAGAGAAGCAGCCAAGAGGTCCATGGTAACCCTGGAGGAGCTGCAGAGATCAACAACTCAGGTGGGAGAATCTGTCCATAGGACAACTATTAGTCGTGAACTCCACAAATCTGGCCTTTATGGAAGAGTGGCAAGAAAAAAGCCATTGTTGAAAGAAAACCATAAGAAGCCCCGTTTGCAGTTTGCGAGAAGCCATGTGGGGGACACAGAAAACACATGGAAGAAGATGCTCTGTTCAGATGCGATCAAAATCTTACTTTTTGCCTAAAAGCAAAACGCTACGTGTGGCAGAAAACTAACAATGCACATCACCCTGAAACACACCATCCCCACCATGAAACGTGGTGGTGGCAGCATCATGTAGTTGGGATTCTTTTCTTCAGCAGGGACAGGGAAGCTGGTTAGAGTTGATGGGAAGATGGATGGAGCCAAATACAGGGCAATCTTAGAAGAAAACATGTTAGAGTCTGCAAAAGACTTGAGACTGAGGCAGAGGTTCACCTTCCATCAGGACAATGACCCTAAACATACAACAAGAACTATAATGGAATGGTTTAGAGCAAAGCATATTCATTTGTTAGAATGGTCTGCAATTACAGACTTGCAGCTGTAATTGCAGTGAAAGGTGGTTATACAAAATATTGACTCAGGGGGGCTGAATACAAACCCCACAATTTTCAAGTATTTTTTTTTTTTTACATTTTGAAACTCATTTATCATTTTCTTTCTACCTCACAATTATATCCCACTTTGTGTTGATCTATCACATAAAATCCCAATAAAATACATTTACGTTTCTGGTTGTAACATGACAAAATGTGGAAAATGCAAGGGGTATGAATACTTTTTCAAGGCACTGTAGGTGCTAGGTACTGGTTTCAGGTGTTTTTGAGAATAACCACATGACTGAGGATTATTAAACTTCATATTGCCCCATTGAATTATAGAATCAAAATTAAACGTAGAGTACCTTCAGTAAAATGTCATCATCCCTATCCCATTGCATGATAGTTCATGCAATGTATACCATTGTCAACATTGAGCTGGTGGTTCTTTGTTGTACTATGCTGTAAGCATCCCAGCAGTTAAGGATCTCACAGGTTATGAACCTTTGGCGCATACAATTCCAGAAGGCATTTCTTTCATTTCTTTATGTCTTCCTACTTACACTTACTGTATGTCTGGATGTAAGTGGATGTAAACCTAGTTCATGAAATTTGACCACTATATATCTGTAGTGTTTTTTTTTATCTCTCTCCAAAGCACTAAGTCCTGTGTCTTTCTGCTGTTTTGTTGCTCTGTTATCAGCATGATAACTTCTAACAAGTTCTCTGTCAACCAAGATAAAACCTGCCTGAAATTTGTATTGAGGGAGGTTGCTATAAATAGATTAGCAGAGAGCTTGACTTGTCACAGCACAGCTCTGCCTGTGGGGGGGGGGTGCCTTTCCTCCAATCAGCTGTCTTGGCTGTATGCCAGGAAGCCACTCCCAGTGCCGAACAGAAAGAGAAAATCTCTAACACATTGTGCACTAAAGAATATATAAAGCTGAAGACAGCAGATATACATGTAAAATGTATATAGGGAGATTTGTTTCATCCCTGTGTATCATCTGAGGCTATTCACTTCACTGGGTATATGTGAGGGTTTACATCCACTTTAAGTCTTCCTACTTAAACTTGGTGCTTAAAATGTTACTAAGCTCACAAGAGTACAACCAGTCTGTATATGCAGTAAACAATGCTTGTCATACTCACTGTGGAACCTAAGGAGTAATCCTCTGCATTGTGTAAAAAGGCTGTTTTATCCTGTCTTCTCCACTACTCCCCTTCTTCCACTGTCCCCAATCTATTTGCTGATAGAAATGGCCTTGGGGGCAAGCTGCACATGCTCAGTTTTGTGTGTATTGGTAGAGAGTTTTGTTTTTATTTGGGGGGGGGGGGTATATGTGATCAGCACAGGGCCAATCAGCACTGTCCACACAGAGGGTCAGGGATCCTGCAAGCTCATAGGGCAATCAGGGGAGAATGAAAACTCCTCCCACAAGATTTAACCAAACACTGATAGAAGTCACAAGACTGCTATATATGGCTGATGAGAAAAAGGTATTTAGCAATTTATATTAACTAAAATATCTGCAGTTCCATGTTCGGTGTACTGTGGGAGACCAGATATAGTGAATGCTGGGTCCTGGGTTTAGTAACACTTTAAGAAAAGTCACTTCTGTGGTGCATTACATTTTTTAATCTCCATGTTGTGAAACAATTTTCCAGGTACCTGATGCAGTACTATACATAGGTCCATATCCTAAGGTGGTATTTTTAACCAGCCATTTTCTGTTTTACTGCTTGTAAATTAATAACGTAAATACTAAGCAAAATTAAGCAAATGTACAGAATGACTTTTAGCAGTGTTAAAGCTGAACTCTGGATGCAAAAAATAATTTTAAATATTCTTATGTATAAATTACATTACATCACATAACAATTATTATTATTTTACAGGATTTATATAGCGCCAACAGTCTGCGCAGCGCTTTACATCGCTTTACAATATAAAGGGAGACAATAGAGCAACAATACAATTCAATACAAGAGGGTTAGGAGGGCCCTGCTCCTGCGAGCTTACAATCTAACAGATCCACTTTGTGTCCACTAAAGAGAAAGTGAAGTTTCTCTTTAAGAATTGGGTATAGTACATTTTAAATGTGTTTGGTAGCTTTGGAGAGTTCATGTTAAACAACCACATTAGCAAAGTAAATGTGCACCTTTTCATGGATTTCATAAACCGCCAGTAGTATTATTCTCAAGAATAATGTTCCTTGTGGAGCCAGTAATTTAATTACTTTCTCTATAGTTTCCCAATTGAATTCATGTAATTTTCACTGTCTGCTATGACCAGATGCTTGAAAACAAAACATTTGTCAAATACAGGATATAACAGAGACCACAGGGTGCCTGTAATACGTCCTGATGGTTGTTTATGTATAACAGACCTATCATTTGCAAGGGTGTCACAGCAACTGGAAGAGAGCAATAGACAAGGACAAGCATCAACCCTTAAAGTCTTACAATAAATATCGCAAAAAATATTTGTGAGAGATGATCCGTTATTATTTTTAATGCAATAAATGCTATTAGTCGGAATTGTATTTTCATTACCCAAATGAACCTTGGTTTGCTGTTTGTTTCATTGTTGTCGGCAAATGTTAAACCTAGGGATACAAGCTTATTTGCCTAAAATGAGTAAATCATCAGTGAATATGCAAAATATGTACAGTGCCTTGCAAAAGTATTCACCCCCTTGGCCTTTTTTCATGTTTTGTTGCTTCACAACCTGGAATTAAAGTGGGGTACCACTGCCTCCGCGTTTTTTTTCTTTTTCTGTACATTAGAAATATTAAATGTTTTTAAACTTCTGACTCACATCTCCCGTCCTTCCCGCTGTCATCCTTTAACTGTCTCCTCCAAGAGCATAGTTATAAAATCCCTGTACGGGGGTTTCATCTTGCCTGTGGGCATGTGAAACCCACAGGCATTCTCTTCCGGGATGCGGTAACGTCAATTTCCCATCATGAAATGCCCCTTGTCGCAGATCTCGCGCACGCGCATTCGACATGTAGCGGAGCACCGTTCACAGCTTCTGTTGCCATCACAACAGGCGACATCGTCGGAAGTCCCGCCCTGTTGTGATGGCAACAGAGATAATCTAGCCCTCGGCGGTGCTCAAAGACTCCTGGGAAATGGTGACTCACATCTCCCAGGAGCATTAGCGAACCTTGCCGCCGAGGGAAGTGACGTTTTTAGCCTGGGCTAGCGCAGAGGCAGATTACGTGGGACCACCTATCAACAGGGAGACACTAGGTAAGTGACATTTTTTTTTTTATCCATTTTTTTTTTTTTTTAGGAGATTGTAGACAGATACAAATCAACTTATAATTATGGGGGAAACACCACTTTAACATGGATTGTTTGAGGATTTGCATCATTTAATTTACAGAACATGCCCACAACTTTGAAATTTTTTTTTTTTATTGTGAAGCATACAACAAATAGGACAAAATAACAGAAATTCAATGTGCATAACTATTTACCCCCCTAAAGTCAAACCTTTGTAGAGCCACCTTTTGCGGCTATCACGGCTCCAAGTCGCTTTGGATAAGTCTCTATGAGCTTGCCACATCTTACCACTGAGATTTTTGCCCATTCCTCCTTGCAAAACTGCTCCAGCTCCTTCAAGTTGGATGGTTTGCGCTTGTGAACAGCAATCTTTAAGTCTGACCACAGATTTTCTATTGGATTGAGGTCTGGGCTTTGACTAGGCCATTCCAACACATTTACATGTTTTCCCTTAAACCACTCAAGTGTTGCTTTAGCAGTGTGTTTGGGGTCATTGTCCTGCTGGAAGGTGAACCTTTGTCCTAGCATCAAATCACACACAGAGTGGTACAGGTTTTGCTCAAAAATATCCCTGTATTTAGCACCATCCATCTTTCCCTCAACTCTGACCAGTTTCCCAGTCTTAACTGCTGAAAAATGGGGGGATGGTGTTCTTTGGGTGATGTGATGTGTTGGGTTGCACCAGACATAGCGTTTTCTTTGATGGCCAAAAAGTTACATTTTAGTCTCTTCAGACCAGAGCACCTATGCCTTTTCGCAAAACCCAAACGTGCCATTTCTTCTGGCCACTCTGCCTTAAAGCCCAACTCTATGGAGCGTAAGGCTTATTGTCATCCTATGTACAGATACTTCAATCTCTGCTGTGGAACTCTGCAGCTCCTCCAGGGTTACCTAAGGTCTCTGTGCTGCCTCTCTGATTAATGCCCTCCTTGCCCGTTCCGTGAGTTTTGGTGTGCGGTCGTCTCTTGGCAGGTTTGCTGTTGTGCCATGTTATTTCCATTTAGTTATGATAGATTTGATGGTACTCCTAGGGATCATCAAAGATTTGGCTATTTTTTTATAACCTAACCCTGACTTGTACTTCTCAACAACATTGTCCCTTACTTGTTTGGAGAGTGGTGCCACTTGCTTAGGTGTTGAAGCCTCTGGGCCCTTTCAAAAAGGTGTGTATATGTAATGACAGATCATGTGACACTTAGATTGCACACAGGTGGACATCAGTTTGCTAATTATGTGACTTCTGAAGGTAATTGGTTGCACCAGAGCTTTTTATGGGCTTCATAACAAAGGGGGTGAGTACATACGCACATGCCAATTATCAGTTTTTTATTTCTGAAAAATAGTTTTATGTATATATTTTTCTAATTTTACTTCACTAACTTAGACTATTGTGTTCTGATCCATCACATATAATTTAGATTAAAAAAAACATTGAACTAAAGTCTGTAATGTAACAAAATAGGTAAAAAGCCAAGGGGGGTGAATAATTTTGCAAGGCACTGTATTTATTCTTACAATGATTTTGCTGATGCACAGCTTTTGTGCCCAGGAGTGGGTGACTCTATTAAGGGTAACCTACTAATGGGGGTACAATTACTTAAAATGCTTTACTTGTTAACAAGTGAGTAGGAGTATGCAAGGGTTAAACATAAAACACAAGCTTTCAGTTTTTAATTACCTTGCCAGTACAGTCTAAATATAGGCCACTGCATGCCTTCTTTTCAGTTGTGCCAGTCTGTGTGTAATTGGTCTACAAACCTTGAAAAAATAAAACAACACCTATGTGGCCGATTTATTAGGTCACCAGAGAATGATCAGAGTGAAATGAAGAGCTACCTCTGTTGGCTATCCATCTTTATTTCTTACATCAGGAAAACCAATGGAAGAGTGAGCCTGTTAACATATGAAAGACATGTAAAAATCTATTTAGAGTAAACACTCCTATATTAAATCAAAATATGGTCTCATTGAAAATGCATTGTACTTACCCATTAGAGCAACCATGACTTTCAACAGGAAAACCACTTTGTTTTTTATTAAAGTACCAGCAGTAAATATAGCTCAACATAGAAGAGAAGGTAATGTTTTGTAAGGTCATTACCCTCAGAACTAATGTTCTTGGTTGAGGCTATGACATTACACAAACACTTTCTTATCTCTCAATTACTATACATTTTGAGTTCCCATATTTTCACATCCATTAATGGTGGGGTCCCACTGCTCCATTTTGAACTTCAAATTATTTTATGACTTGGTAAATGTGGCAGAAAAAGTGGATATACCCCAAGGTGGATGGAAAGAGTCAGGGGATCTAGCTGCTGGAGATTAAGAAGTCAATGAGGGCTTGTTCAAATGTACATGCATTTTTCTGCATGTTAACTTATGTTAATGTAAAATTTTTATGTTTTTTTTCCCTATGACCTGTATCGTTACATTACTTTAATCTCACTTGTGCTATGTTTTTGCACATGTATATGCATAATAAGGTCACTAGTCTCAATCTTTAATTGAAAGATCACTTTTGGGTAGACTTACATTAACCTTGAGTTAGGGTGTAAAGCTGAGGGGAGCAGTATTTCCCAGATTGTTCCTTGGCTATCACTGAGGTACACAAACATTTTGTGTAAGCAAGGGCAGAGCCTGCTATGTAGATAAAGGCCAAATAAGAACATATATTGGTGCTTCTTTTTCTTTTTAGCAGCCACAACTGTAGGAGCGTTGTACTTGAAAATGTGTTCTTTGCAAATTAAGGCCATTTTGGAAAGAACACAGAATTTGAAGTAGGATTCTCTGTGAGGACAGGGCTTCTATTCCAGAAATCCAGCAGAAGAAGCTCTGCAATGCTATGCTTAGAAGTGTGCTAAGCATAATTTCTGGTGGCACTTTGACAGGACATAAGTCAATAAGATGTAGAAGGGAGTTACTGGTCTGCTAATATTTTAAAAAAATGTTTTTAAACAGATTAGCCCCTTTATTACTTTCAAAAGCAATCTACTAGAATTCCAAGAAATGTCTTCCTCATGTACTACCTAAACATCCCTCTTTTATCATTCAGGGCAACCTACAGGAATGCACCAGAGTTGATTTCACATGGTGTGTCTGCTGTACTTTATCATAGTTAAATCAGTTTAATCAGTGTTTCACTTCCACACTATCTATTCCTTGTGTCCTCTTTTTGCTTTGGTTGGGTCTTTTTACTAGGCATGCGTACACTGCAGCTCACTTGTAACAGCTTTCTGGTGTTTAAGTCTGGTTCAATCTACTTACACCTAGCTAGAGCAAATCTGTCACTTATTTGGATTTTCGTGTGATTATTCTGTCCTGTTACTCTGGTTACCACTTCTGCCGCGTACACACGATCGGACATTCTGACAACGAAATCCTGGGGTTTATTTTCGACGGATGTTGGCTAAAACTTGTCTTGGTCGCACAAATGTTGTCGGAAATTCCGATCATCGAGAAAGCGGTGACGTACAACACGTACGAGAAGCTGAGAAAAATTAAGTTTAATAGCCAGTGCAGCTCTTCTGTTTGATTCCGAGCATGCATGGAATTTTATGCATCGGAATTGTGTACACATGATCGGAATTTCCGACAATGGATTTTGTTCATAGCTTTTGTCGGAAATTCCGACAAAAAATGTCCGATGGAGCCTACACACGGACAGAATTTCCGACAACAAGCTCCCATCGAACATTTGTTGTTGGAAAATCCGATCGTGTGTACGCAGCATTAGTGTGTCCTCTGGTATCTGCTTCTGGTGGCTGTTCCTGGTCACAACTCAGCTTGGACTGTGGTTCCCAACTGGAGTGCCTACCACCTACCCTAAACTTTTAATGGGTTTATTGACTACATTTGTTTGCTGCATAATACATTGCCAGGCACTTTGACTATATGCAGTTTTGAGGGCCCCAGTCTAAAAGTTGTCACCAGCCAAGTTATAGCCTGCTTCATGACAGTTAATTGAAAATGCAGGCTCTAGACCTTGGCAATATCCACTTTTGGCGACAGGGAGGATTCATTTTTACCATGTGCTGTGAATATATTTCCCTGCACTATAAATCCAGATTTTACACCAATTCTAAACCATAAATAATTTAGTGCCTGGCTTAAACGTAAAAACTTCACTTAAAATTCTTCATTAACTCTTCAGCGTTGCTTATTAATGAGTTCCTCTATTTTTTACCTTGATCTTCCCCATAATGACTTTTAAAGTGCCATCCAGATGCATAATTTTCATAGTAGTAAGGTTTTTTTACATTCCTGACTACTGTTTTTTGAATCAAGCCATGCCAGACACATTGCTATTTACACCTATGGAGATATTCATTCTGATATATAATAAAAATGGTAAAATGATCCTAACACCTACAAGTCTGAACAGCAAGATATATTTTTCCTACAAAGATCTCAGTCAGCAAGCTGGTTATAAATGTATTCCTAGGTGATATATTGTATTAAATATCCATCACAGATTTTTCCCATAGACATCCATGGCATTGTTTGGAAAATTGGTCAGGAGGATCAACATCTAGAAAATAACTGTTATTTTGTCCCTTTCCTTTTCTTCATTCGAGTTATTTATTTAATATACCTCTTTTTCCTCTGCTTAAAACTGTTCTACAAAAACAGCAGCAGTAATTTGGCCCACACTCTAGAATGTGACATTGAGATTTTACTCACCTGCTGCTGCTCACCCATCCATACACACTGTTAAGAGGTTACAGGAGACAAGTTCAATTTCAACAAGGAAACTGTCTACAGAAATAGCAGCATACCAAATACAACAACCAAGATTATTGCATTTTGTATTGAATACACTCTCTTAATCACACATGAGAATGGCAAATGCTCAAATCAGTCCTCAGTATGCTACCATTCAGACAGATGAGATATCTTGCAAGTGAGTTGGAATTCTACAATTTGCTGGGATATGCATGTGTCAACATGTTCAGTCTGGTAAATCAAGGCATCTGACTAGTGCCAGAGAATCACCTCTATTATATATACATCACTGCTTCCAAAAAGAAAATACATGCTTTTAATTGAAGTTACAGTGTCAGGTATAATTCATCTATTTGGTCAGGTTTTTGCATGCAGGCATGGATTATATACTACGAAAAATTATATTTCAGTTACAAAAGAATTTAGTCATGTCATGTTTTTATTGCATTTGTTATTCTTTCTTGTTATATAATATATTTGTTCAATATATGTGTTCAGAAATTTACAAATTATCACACATGTTTTTGTTACTACTACTACAGTATCAATAGCTTCTAGTGGTTAGCTTTCCCAGGCATTCAAGAGTAGACAATGGAGCCACTCAAAGTGGAGATAAAATAATAAAAATATGAACACTTATAATCATTAGTTATTGGTTGAACAAAACTATTTTGTACAAATAAATAATTGGGTAGATTTACTAAAACTGGTGCAGCTGTGCATGGTAGCCAATCAGCTTCTAACCTCAGCTTGTTCAATTAAGGTTTGACAATAAAACCTGAAAGCTGATTGGTTTCTATGCAGAGTTGCACCAATTTTTGCACTCGCAAATAACCCCCAATGTCTACACAAATATGCAATATCTAAGCATGAAAACGGACAGCATATATGAGAAACATTTCACTAAATAAAATGCCATTGAAATAAATCATCAGGTAAGTGAACTGATGCCAGTGTAAGGGTTGGCAATAAAATATAACACATTAGATTCAATATAATCATGAGGTCAAGGGATCCAATCAGAGTGGAGATAAAATAATTGTTCAAAAGAAAAAGTAAACACTTATGATACTTAAGTAATAGTTGAAATAATTATTTTGTATAAATAAAATAACATCTGCACACCTATATGATATCTAGGAAGGTATATATGAGAAATGTTTCACTAAATAAAATTAGAACCGCCATTGAAATAACTCATACAGCTTAGTGAATTGAAGTCAGTGTGAGAGATGGCAATAAAATATAATTTGATAATTTCAATATCATTATAAGGTCTGCATTGGGACTTGTCTTTGTTTAGTATTGTTCTAAAGCATACAGCCATGTGTTCATGATTTGAAATCTGTAATCAAATATTCTGTAACTCAAGAGCATTTTCAATGCAAAGAATTGAAGTGGAGAGGAAGCTGTATGGTTAAGCAGGACAGTAATAGGAGAAGCCAGCATCACTCTCAGTAACATATCACACCTGTCTGCCCAGCAGGTCACATTGAGAGAGGCAACATAATCCAATGGCAGGCTGTGTCTGTGAATTGTGCAGGACTGGTTGGGTTATAGTCTAGGAGGGACAGATAGAAGACTGAAAGCTGATGTTAATGTGATCTGTGTATATCTCTGGCAAGATGCAGCCAGCCTCGGCTTCTACGACTGCAGTTGATGCCACAGGTAAATTTTATCCATGGTCTTCTAATGATGCAGTTTGAATATGTTACTTTTTCTGTGCAGATTGTATGGCTTTGCAAATGTTTCCCTACTATATTCTTCTTTTCTTAGTGTAATTGTGATTATTTTACTTTAGTTTGATGTAGTCGAACATGATGCTAAAGAAATGAAAGATGATGGTGCATTTCTAGACCTTAGTTGTTTTTAGCAGTATAATGTATTCATTTACAGGATGCTTAAGCTGCAACAGAGACATCCAATGGTGACAAATTAATAATAGTAAGAAAATAATTGTCCCTGCTGCAAAAATGTTTTGTACACAGATTGTATGATCATTGTTGTACAACATCCCCTATCAATGTTATAATAAACAACAAAAACACAGAAACACGTTTAAATCCAATCTACGTACCTTGCAGTCCGGACTTTATCTGTGAAGATGTTATTAGGATTTATTGACAGATAGTGAAACATGGCGTGATGTACATTTGTAAAATTAAAATTTGTGTTATTTAGTTATAATTAATTTGCTATGACTTCATGACAAACTATCGAATGTTAGCATGCTTTCCTACACTCATAGTTTTTTTTAGGAACAGCAAAGGCATTTTTTGTGATCTGTGACATAGTTTAGGATAAACTTTTATCATTTCCGAGTTAGGAAAATAAATTGGATGGCTTGCTGGCTTGTTATAGAGAACACTGCCATCCAAACCCAGCGATCAGATAGTCCATAAATTATTTATTTCGTACATAATAGTAGCACTAGTGTTCCTGCTATACAGTTACTTCATCCTATCATTTACAGACACCAGAAATACTCATTATACATGTTACAAATTCTTTAAAGACTGGGTTTGGAAAGTCCTGATGTGTTTCTTAATCTGCTATGACTTGCTATCAAAGAAAAACTAATTTTGAAAATCTGTTACAATTAAATATTCCATCAGACAGATCTTTCCTCAAATTTTGATGTGTGAGATGCCATTATGGTCTTTATCTGTATATTTTCTGTCCATAGTGTGGGATGTATGCAGGGAATGCAAGATATGCACTAACCAAGGGCAAAATAGGGCCTATTATAAAATACAGTGGGGTTTATTTACTAAAACTGAGTGCAAAATCTGGTGCAACTCTACATAGAAGCCAATCATCTTATAGGCTTTATTGCCAAATCTTAATTGAACAAAATTCAATTAGAAGCTGATTGGCTACCATGCACAGCTGCACCAGATTCTGAGTGCTCCAGTGTTAGTAAATTAACTTCAGTGATCTCTGTGTAAAGTTGAGAAGCCATAAAAAAATATTTATCTTGCAATTGTCTATTTTCCTATAAAGTGTATATAGTACTATAGACCAAGACACTTTGCATAGCATCTTTGCTTTTTTGCTGCAGTAACAAAAACACAGTTGAGTTGTAAAATGGTCATTGCCAGTTTGATTATACACATACAATCGTTACAGAAAATTGAACATTTGTAAAATAAATCTAAACATTATTGCTTTGAGGAGGCTGTTCACTTTGAAAGGGAACTTGAGTGAATGTGGTGAATTCAAATTTTAAAGAATACCCAATCACATGCAAGGAAGCATGCATTCATTGCTTTCACATGATTGGATGATGGATATCACCAGAGCTTTAACTCATTCACTAAGCTTTAGGAAACATTCCCTTGCAAAGTGAACAGCATATTTGTCTTTAGTAAATCAACCCATTTGCATAAAGACTCTCAAGGCATCTCATTTTAAAACAGTTTTCAACTGGTCAGAATTCTTCAAATGTATCATCTAAAAACCCAACTGGACCAAAGTTTAAGCAGTTCTATAAGCCCATCTTTTCACAAGGTCAGGGTGCCCAAGAGGTTTTGTTGCTCACCATTGCATTGCCAGTAATGTTGCTTTTCTTCATTAAACAGATTCTACTTAAAACTTTTGTAAATCATTTTACTTTTTCTCATAAATAGAAAGTCATTTTTTAACCAAGGTTAATTTATTCATTAACTTTAGCTAGGAATTTCTCTTAGGTATAATTAAAATTCAAAGCGCTGTTTGAGCATAATTTCTCAATGCTTGTACTTGTAGAAACCATGAAACAATCTCTATCCTTATGTCAACAGGTAATATTAAAATTAAATGAAAAAAATATATATTTCTTTGTATAAACCAATAGGTGGGTATGTACATCAAAAACAAATCTGTATTTTATGAATAGTAAACATTTTCTAATAGTATGTAAAGCTTTTCATTTAGCTTACATTGTTAAAACAAAACGGGGGATTGTGTATATTTAAAAAACGGTTAAAGTGGAGGGCCACCCAAAAAAAAAATGCATTCATTTTTTTAACTTACCTGAAACCACTGTTGCTAGGCAGTCTTCCTAATCTGCCTCTTCCTATTCCACGGCGCTTCCTCCTCTTCGGTGAGCGGCCCCGTTGCCTTCTGGGACATGTGTGTGTTCCAGAACACAACGGGCCATTCACAAAGCGCTGCGCGACTCACGCATGCGCAGTAGGAAACGGGCAGTGAAGCAGCAAAGCTCCACTGCCTGTTTCCCTTCGTTAAGATGGAGGCGCCGGCAGCCGATCCGATGGACGGATCGGCCTTGGGCTGCCGACATCGCAGGATCGCTAGACATGTAAGTGTCCTTATTAAAAGTCAGCAGCTACAGTGTTTGTAGCGGCTGACTTAAAAAAAAAAAAAAACATCCGGAACACCACTTTAAGTATCATAATTTTAAACATAGGGACCTTTAAAGCAAGATCTGCCATCCAGTCATTATTATCTGTCTAGAAATTTGCAGTTGTGATTTAATTAGAGGATCTCATCTGAAGCCTCTGCTCTCGTTGAACAAATCACAGTGTTGACATGCCTGCAACCTGCTGCTGTAATAAAATTACTTTACCCCTGTCTTATTAAATTAATACCTTGTGCAGCTCCTTTTGTATTTATGGATATTGGCTTATATGCTTGACATTATTATATTTTGAGGAACTATAACTCCCACTTACAGTAAATATATTTATATGATAAAGTATGCAGTTTGCCTCTGTGATGTAAGACTGTATATACCAGTTACCCATGTATTTTTTATTCAGTTATTATACACACTGGGCCATTTTTATTGTCTTCTGCACAACCCAGTTGTATGGAAAGGGTTCAAAATGTAATTTATATTTAGTTTTGTCCATTATTGTAAGTAGGTTTCTTCCATAGTGTGCCTCCTAAGTGTCTTACTATCATTGTTAATTGGATCCCCCATTGTTTCTGTCTGTCTTCTCATCTATGTTTTTATACTTGTGATAATGTGTATTGTACAGTACTTTGTATTCAGGGTTGTAGGTGCCGGATGGTCTGGTCACCTAGGCTGGTTTAAGGGCCTACCTAATTGGCTCATGTTAATTATGTCACTGTCAGCTATTAGTTTCTAGATGTGGATTAGCATAAAGTATATGTTGGCTGTTCCTCAGTTATGTTAATTATAATCCTGTATACTGTTTCCTTTGCATACAATAAT
The DNA here is from genome assembly GCA_028564925.1 of Lithobates sylvaticus. Classification (NCBI taxonomy): domain Eukaryota; kingdom Metazoa; phylum Chordata; class Amphibia; order Anura; family Ranidae; genus Lithobates; species Lithobates sylvaticus. The sequence goes on along the minus strand of JAQSEC010001744.1, from coordinate 1,102,998 downwards.
GTGATCAAGCTTTTATCTGATTTTGTGTTGTATATAAATTCTCTGAGTTTTCAATAAACAATTTTTATGTTTTTCACCACCCTACACTGTGTCCCGACTAGTAACTGGTGGGCTGTGGGATCTTATATCATTCTGTTACCGAGCAAGGGAAGCTTATACGATGGACATACTCATCTTCAGTACTAGGGTCCATCACATTGGTGACAAGCGGTGGGATAGTGATTCCTTGCTGTGAACACATCCAAAACCTCCACTATGGTTAGCAGAAGAAGAGAGGAACAGATACCAGCCACCATGTTAGAGGAATTTGTAAGAAGAGTTCAAGAGATGCAGATGAATAACAGAGGACCAGTGCCAATGCAGGTCCTGCTTGGAGGGTATGACTCTGTCCACCGTAACTCTGGAAGGGAGAGCTGGACAGAGAGAAGCGCTGCCAGGGAAAAATTCTCTTCTCCACCCAGGAAAAGTACTGGTCACAGTATGGATTGCGGGTACTGTTTTTTGGGAGAACAACCACACAAGGAGTGGACAGCTGAGTTAAGCAGGCTGGTCCATGCTGAGATACGCCTAGTGAGCTTTTAGCAAAAGAGCTGGCATCAAGGGATAGCGCTGTTGACCTCTGCATACAACAATCGGTGGCCCTGAAGAATTTGTGCAAGTCCACTGACTTTTCAGTTTACTTCCCAGCGGAACAGCTGATATCAGGGCAGAACATCAATGAGCTCTGCCCAGCACCAAGAGCAGCTTCAGCCTTCCAAAGAGCCGGCCTTTCTCCGATACCACTGACAGGGACATGTGATTTCCTAACAGCATCTGTGGTGTTACAACAAACTTCTCCAGCTGAAGCGTTGGCAACTAAATAGAGGGTCCAAGACCTCTGCTCCACACCTGCAACAGTTCGGGAGGCCCAGGGTGAGGAGGTGGCGGTAACTCCCCAGCAGCCAGATGAGGGTAAGGGAGGTGGAGCAGCCGTCTCATCTCCCCAGCAGCAGACAGCGCCCCAGAATGGTAAAGACCACCCAGCTGAAGCGCTGGCAGTCGGACAGAGATTCCACAACCTCTGTCCCACACCTACTAAAGACAACTATTCCCTGCATTGAGTTGAGAAAAGAATGAATGGACTTTAGAGGCATCTATAAAATTTATAAGAAGTTATTAATCTTAATTAAAACTATATTTCACATTACAAAAAATGACAACACATAGGACATCTAAAATTTAGGTAGGACTCCCCTTGTTTCCTCTAGAGGGTATAATACCATATATTGTGTAACAATTCACATAAATGCATCCACATTTGTACTCCTCTCAATTGGGGGTTCCACTTGTCCTCCTAGTATAAAATAATTCTGCTCAACATGTTTAGCGACCAAGAAGTCTCTTCTTCAGGAGCTTGAATATGTTTGCACCACAGGTAACAAAGCATCAGCACTGGCCCCATACACTCGTGGTGCCCCCCCTACAGCAGCCGCAAATGACTCATATGCCAAGATGTGGGGACACACAAGGTAAATAGTAAAGTGGAAGTTGCAATTTTCCTAGGAACCAATCTCCACTATCTATAACTGCAAAAAGGCCTTAGTTCCAAACTGCTGCTTTAGGATGATAATTCCAAAAGGTAGGATATAGTTCAGAAACACTTAATAATTAGTTTTACCGCTCAGTGTCTAATGGTCCTAATTGCAACTCCTGTGGTATGTGGTACCAGATGGATCCCTCTATGTCCAGTGCTGTGACAGGGTGTGGGGGAAGTGAGAGAGGTGTGAGGGGACGTCTCCCTCAGAGTAAAGGTGGGACAAATACATCACAACTACGATAGGGTGTAAGTTGCCTGGGTGTTGAGGAGAAATTTAAGTTTGTGAATAAAGGGAGGGGTAATTAGCCACCCAGAGTATAGAAACGAATCCTGTCAAGTGTATTCCTAAATAAGGGATTTTAGTGTCTTCTCAAAGATACCAAATAGTAGGTTGAAGGGTTTGGAGTAGTGGGGTAAGAAGAGTGGCGTTAAGAGCTTCAGACTTCAAAGGATTTCCCTATAGGCCTGAGAGAGCTCCAAGTTAATTAAGGATGTTGTGTAAATTTGGCAGTGAGACAAGCAGATTTGTAATTGTAAGAATAAGACTGAGAATGAGTAATATTTGAAATAGGCCAAAGCCCCATTATTCTAGGGTATAAAAAAGATAAGGTCAGGACACAGAATCAAATAGTTTTAGAATATCTAATGATAGAAGCATACGTGCATTTGGAAGCCTCAATGGGAAGAGCCAGTCTGTGACTGTTGTCGCTGGCTTATCTAATTGGCATAAAGCCAACTTCATCTTGATGAATGCGTTCACCTATACCTTAATTTAACCTTGTCGCAAGAAATTTAGAGAAGAGCTTCAGGTCGACATTGATTAGAGAAATAGGCCTAAAATTGGACCGATTTATATAATCTTTTTTTATTTTTAGGAGTCATTGAAATTGCAGCTAAGAGAGATGCTATGTGAAAAGAGCATTGCTTACATAGGTTGTTAAATGTTGTATCACTGTATGCACTTCTGACTGAGAAGCAAGAGAGTCAAGTAAGTTATGTAGAGCCTCAGAAACATGTGGTAGAGATATTTGAGAAAAAAGAGCATCAGCAACATCTTTAGAGAAAGAATCCATGGAGTTATAAAGTTCTGATAGGTGTTGTGTAAATAGATAACAGTATTAGTACTAGTACTAGTAAATACTGCTAGTGTAGTTATGCTTTCCAATGTGAGGAGTTTTAGCGTTGGGTTAGATTTCTGAAATCTAGAGCCTAGGAGGGAGTCCTGCTTGTTGGCTTCAAGATAGAAGAGGTTAAGATTTAATACTGATTGATGGATGGCGGTACCGCCAGCTGAGCCACTTTGTCGGAAGTCTCCCACAACCAGAATCAGGACAGGGGATGACTTGACTCAGCTGGAACGGACCTTTTCAGCTGACAACACAAAAAATATGACCTCCAAAATATATAAATTGTTGTTGGAATTGGAGAGACCTGAAGTACCGCCATACATCAAAAGATGGGAGAGGGAGCTGGGGTCACAATTAGACACGATTATGATAAGGAAGGTTTTGAAATTAACCCATAGTTCAGCAGTCGATTCCAGGACTGCGGAAATAAATTATAAATGTATAACCGCATGGTATGCTACCCCTGACAAAATAAGCAAATACCAACAGGGAAATGCTTCGGAATGCTGGAGAGGATGCAAAGAGAAAGTTACACTGGCCCATTTGTGGTGGGATTGCCATAAAATTAAAAAATACTGGGCAAAAATTATAAAGTATATCAAAGAAATTACCCAAATAGAATTGAAAAACGACCCTCACTTATTAAACGCAGCTTAAAGACTTATCCCGAGGAGATGGCGGGAACTTGAAAGCCTACTCATATGGGATTGGATTGATGAGGTTGAGAAAACTTATACCATGGAGTGTCTGAAGTATAACCTAGAAGGGAAAAAAGAAGGGCTGAAAGAAAGGTGGGAGAGTTGGAAAAAATAAAAAAAAACTGGAGTTATGTTGAAGCAGTGAGGCCCCTGTAGCGTAATACAACTAAATTGTAGCCTACTTAGATTAGTCTAGTCCATGGGAATCTTGGTACGAGGAGGTGAGGTGGTGAGAGGGTTAAAAGGGGGGGGGGGACTGGGATTAAGGGCGAAAATGAGAAAGACCAAATCAGATAGGAAAAGTGGTTTTAGTATGAGGGCCCAATGTTTTTGTATTACAATTGTATAAAGGTCTATATTTTATTGAAAGTTGAAAAAAAACTTAAGAGTGAAATAAAATGAAAAAGAATAAAATATTGCGAAGAGAAGAAAAGGCTACTGTGATGTAAAAATGAGAAGAGACAGAGATGAACGTGCAAGTTGATTCAGGTCTCTCATATAAGTTTTACTGATGTGGCAACAAAAAAATAAATAAAGATAGAAGAGGTTATTTGATTTTTCAGCTTGGCCAACAAGTAGTAGTTTTAAGTTCCACCTTGCATCATGTAAAGCAATTTTATGAATTTTAGAAGGATTGTTTCGGAATGCTTGTGGCTTGTCCTGACATGTGCGTTCAAGAAGATGAAGAAGTGTCATCTGCTACTTCCTAAGAGAGGATGCAAATTGAGTGCAATGACCTCTTATTACAATCTTATGAGTCTCCCATAACATAAGAGAAGAAAGTCAGGAAAGTTATTGAGAGTTAGATAATCTAGAACAGGGGTCTTAAATGGCATGATGGGACTTGTAGTTTCGCAACAGCTGGAGGGCCGCAAGTGCTGGGACAAGGCCATCTGATGCCATGGGCAAAGATGGCAAAATAAAGAAAGAGTCAGTGTCCCTTCAAAACCAGAAAACACTAAAAACAATACAAAACTACAATACAACAATACTATACTGTAGCTGCAGCCCCGTCACAGCATATGTACTGTGGCGGGTCGGCAAATGGTTAAAGTGTAAGTTCATCTTACAGAAAATCTGTAAGGTGAACTTACACTGGACCCCCTCCCCCCTGGTCCTGCTAACCTGGAGTCCAGCAATCCCCCGCACTGACAGCCCGTATCGCCGTTGTACTGGTCCGGGGATTTGAAACCCCTGCAGCTTTCTCTCCTCTTTGCCCACAGTGAGAGGACAGGCTATGTGAGTTTTGATTGGTAGGCGCCGCAAATGTGACGGCCCGACCAATTAGAATGCTCCTAAACATACCTGCTGATGAGGTACATTTTGGAGATTAAGCTGTAAATATTTCTAAGCCCCGGACTGGTGAGGCGGTGACCTGATGTCTCATAGCGGGTGGTTGCTACCACTTTAGGCCAGCGGGACCGGCGGGGAGGGGGGGTGAGGGGGATGTCCTGTGTAACTTCACTTGACAAATTTTTCTAAAAAGGTGAACTTACCCTTTAATTACCAATGGCATTTGTAATATGCAGCATAAGGGGGTTCATGTATTGCCACTGGTCACTAATGTATTAATGACCAGTGTCAGTTAATTAACCCCTTTGTGCTGCATTAGTGGCACCAGTATCAGTGTTACGCTGCAGCATGAAGGGGTTAATGAACACTGATACTGGTGCCACTAATGCAGCACAAAGCGGTTAATTAACTGACACTGGTCATAAATGCATCAGTGACCAGTGGCAGTACATGAACCATCTCATGCTGCATATTGCAAATACCATTGGAAAACCATTAATTATTAATCTCACCCCCCCCCCACCACCAGAGTTAGCCCATTTATTCATTCATTCATAGATGCCCATCTGCTTACTTTGTTATTGACTGCCTGGTTGGTTCCTCCTCTTGCCTGGCAGCTCTCTATGGTCCTCTCTCCTCCCGCTTCCTGGCTGGCCTCCTTGTGACATTACGCCTCGCTTAGACTCGGAAGCGCCTGTTGGGCGGAGATTATTCCACGGCGTCGCCTGACAGGGAAGGGAAGACCGGGTCCATTACTTGTGTCGGGTGCAGGAGTGCACTAGGCACATCTTTGCAAGCAGGCGCAGCTCTGCAGTGTTGTAGGGGCAGTCGGGGGTAGTCAGTTACTTGTTGCCCAGAAAGTTTAACAGCACACTGCCAGCACTGCACCCCCCTTCCTACAATAAATTTCTCTGGCCCTTCCGCCCACCCTTTATACCTGCCCTGGGTCAAGTGTACTATTTTATTTTATTTTTTTCATGAATTGCAGTGCATTTTTATGAAATGCATTGCTATATACTGTCTACATTTTAAATGACAAACATTGTGTGTTGCCTGCAGTGAATCAAATTCTTCCCTTTATTGTCAAACTCCCAACTAGAAAGAAATGAGAGGGGCTACAGGAAAAAAAACAGGTCTCTAAATGAAACACTGGCACTAAAAAACTGACAGTTCAGTAGATTTCTAGGAAAACTACAACTGCTAATTAGCAACAGTTAGGGGCACCTAAGCTAAAGAGAAACTATTGGCATAGGTTAGCATGTAATAAAACCTGCAACATTGTTTTATTATGTGTTGATCCTGTCAGTAGAGATGTTTTTTTTTCTGTTTTTTGCTGTATTTACCAGGCCAAGCTATTCAGCTATCCAGTAAAAGTGTCACTTACAGAGTTGGGACAAATCATTTAACACTCAAAGGGGTGATAAAAATGGTCAGCTTTTATTCTATGTTTTGAACATTTTTTTTTAAAGGAAAGTTGTTGCTGTAATTGCATAAAAATGTTAGCTTGTAGTTGGGCTTTAATTTTGTTTATTTCTTAGCCAATGTCTATTAAAAACTATGTTTTAAGACTACTTTACAGTATCTACAGGGTGGCAACATTGCTGTGCAATTTTACTGCCTCGTCACCCTATTACAGGAAATTGAAAAAGACTGGATCAATTGCAAGGATTAACTTGTAATGTCCTGGAAGGACTCTGTGGTAATGCTAGTGACTGACTGCATCATATACTGTATGTCCTTTTATTGTTCCAAAAGTTACAATTTAAGGAAGATTAAACTGCAAAGATAATGTACGTAGCCAAAATAATGCCTGTTTACTGCAGTCAGTTCAGTGAAAGATGATTTCTGATTAGTTATATTGTTTTTTACCTTATTAAATACATATTTATAGCTGCCAAACTATTGTCATAAAGTGGATAAGTATTTGTGTCTCTTGATCTTCAAAAGTTGATTGTAATTCAAACTCCAAATTAAATTGTAGGCCACTTTGCTAAAAGAAAGAAGACTTCCCTGTGGTTTACCACCACTCTTCTTGTGGTATCAATTTTTATACTGATAATTGGCCTTGCTGCAACCACTAGGACAGAGAACATAACAGTTGGAGGCTACTATCCAGGGATCATTGTAAGTTCTAATTCTCAGTTTTGTGTTATAAATTCAGCTGCTTCACAACTACTGTTTATTTGTATATGTTTTAAATTGATTGCAATGATATAGGCACAATGGGAGAAATTACTATTGAGTGTTACAAGCACAATGCTTGCACCACTCTTACAGACATAAAAAAATGGAGCAGATGCTTCTCCTAATTAACAAAGTGGTGCAAGCCCCTTTCTTAATTAGAAGCAATCAGTTCTCTGTTCTGCCATGGCTATAATAAACACAGCACAGAGAACAGGAGAGCTTGAGTTGCATGCAGGGTTGCTAGCCCTGAAGGTTCTGCTTGCGTAGTGTAATCACTGCACGAGCAAAGAGAGGGATGCAAGCTGTCAGCGCACATCCTTTATGACAAGATCTCACCTGGGGGGGGGGGCTGGGTAGATCCACAGCAGTTTTTGTTATATGGAAAACTGTTGCATTCCCTTGTTAATCAGTTGCAGACCCTGCACCAGTTTTTTTTTCACTCTGAAATAGAAACTGGTGTGGGTGGCACTGATAGACCTAACACAGATCTATCTACTTAGTTTATGAGGTACACACCACTTATGACAGTTTCCCGCTCCATTGAAATGGCACAGATAATTCTTTCAGTGTTTGATAGTACAAAGGAGGGAAGGTTAGAACTTCTTTATTTTTTTATTGCTGTCTCTGTCCCCATTGATGAGGTCGCCTCTCACTTACTGACCACATAGACAGTGGGGGAAATCTCTGAAGCAGAACACAGCCTACAGTAAAATTTCACAAATATTTTTATTCTTCTTCACTGTAGTCAGGGCCGTCTTTAATATTTATTGGACCCTGGGCAAACATTTTCTTTGGGCCCCCCTCCATGCAATTTTGCTCTACACCTGCCTGCATACCATGGACTGGGGTAGTGAGGGGACCCATCAATAAACATAAAAATCCTAGGGATCCTAGGACTCCTGGGATCAGTGGCAGTGCTGAGGGGAGGGGAGGGTGTAATCAATGGCAATGCAGATTTTTTTTACTGACTATCAATATAAAGAGGAGTTTCAACACTGGCCACCAATGTAATACGGTTTACACTGACAACTAATGTAATAGAAGCATTCACAGTAACCACCAATTTAAGGAGGAATTTACAGTGACCACTAATGTAAGGGGCACCTTCACACTGTCCACTAGTGTGAATAAAAGGATTGTACCCCAAGCCCCAGTGTAATGAAAAGATTTACAATGACCACCAATGTAAAGGGGATTTACACTGACCACTAATGTAATAGGAGCATTTCCAGTGTCCATCAATGTAAGGAGGGATTAACACTGACCACTAATGTAAGGGGGACCTTTACACTGGCCACTAGTGTGAACGAAAGGATTCTACACCAAGCCCCAATGTAATGAGAAGATTTACACTGACCATCAATGTAACTGAGACATTTAGCCTGCATTCACATTTGTGTGTGCAGGGAAAGCATACAAAATCGCTTTCCTGACACCACAAAAACGTGCCACCCTTTAGCAGATTTACAGCAGTACCATCAATTGTTAACGACACCCTCACAGCTGAGATGTGCTGTGGCACTGTGTGATTTTGAATAAGGGTTAGGGACCTACTTACACATTTCAAGCGCATAGAGCAGCCCATTGAAAAAATTGGGCTTCCCTACATGCAAGCTACATCTTTATCCACCCTGGCAGTACACCTTTGCATCCTAAAACCCCTGCTAACCTCTGCACCCCAAACCTCCCCCATCCTCTCCACTCTAATCCTCCACCCCTTTAACCCTACCTGCCTCCTCTGCTCATCTTTGCACCCACCTTCCTTACCTCTATACATCCCCTCCTTGCTCTCCTGTGCACTCAAACTGTAATACCTTCTTTGCCTACCTCTGCACACCCCACACTACCCTCCCCCACCAATTTGCTTACCTTTGCAGAACAGGCTGATGTTACCACAGTTTCAGGCATGATTTTCAAGCATGCTCCTTCATCTCCCCAGTGGGCAGCATTCAGTAAAGGTGATGGTGGATATGACCCCAGGGGGGCATGATATATATATGAATGCTGCCAGTCTGCATTCATTTACATATGAATGCCGTCGCTATTTACATATCAATGCAGTTATTTACATGTAAACACAGGTTCTGTAGGTTAGTCATCTTTACACAACAATAGGGCAGAGCTGGGCAGCATTAGTAGCAGCACTTCACATTGAGATATTGGGACACAGCACTGTACTAAAAACGAGGGAATTTAAACTGGCATAGTTGGCAAGTATCAGGTAGCTGCTTTGGGCCTCACAACAACGGCAGGGCCCAGGGCAGCTGCCCCTTTTGCCCTGTCTTAACCACTTCCCGCCCGGTCAATAGCAAATTGACGTCCGGGAAGTGGTTTAGTTATCCTGACTGGGCGTCATATGACGTCCTTCAGGATAACAGCCGCCACGCGCCCGTGGGGTGCGCATCGCGGCGATCGGTGGAGCGGTGTGTCAGTCTGACACACCGCTACACTGATCTCGGTAAAGAGCCTCCGGCGGAGGCTCTTTACCACGTGATCAGCCGTGTCCAATCACGGCTGATCACGATGTACACAGGAAGAGCCGTTGATCGGCTTTTCCTCACTCGCGTCTGATAGACGCGAGTAGAGGAGAGCCGATCGGCGGCTCTCTTGACAGGGGGGGTATGCGCTGATTGTTTATCAGCGCAGCCCCCCCTCAGATGCCCCCACTAGACCATCAGGGAAGCCCCCAGGACCACCAGGGAAGCCCCCAATACCACCAGGGAAGCCCCCAGCATGTGGATGGCCAGGTACATCCCCCATGGCCATCCACATGTTAAAAAAAATGCCAAAAATATGCCAATCAGTGCCCACAGATGGGCACTGATTGGCACATCATATTTAATTAAAAAAAAAGTTAAAAAAAGGGATGCAAAAAGGGATGCCCAGCAATGCCACCCATCAGTGTCATCAGTGCCACTCATCAGCGTCCATCAGTGCCACCTATCAGTGCCCATCCGTGCCCACCCATGCCCACCTATCAGTGCCCATCCATGCCACCTATATGTGTGCATCAGTGCCGCCTATGAGTGCCCGTCAGTGCCGCCTATGAGTGCCCGTCAGTGCCGCCTATGAGTGCCCGTCAGTGCCGCCTATGAGTGCCCATCAGTGCCACCTGAGTGCCCATCAGTGCCGCATACCAGTGCCACCTATCAATGCCCATCAGTGCCACCTATCAGTGCCCATCAGTGCCGCCTATCAGTGCCCATCATCAGTGCCACCTCATCGGTGCCCCCTAATTGGTGCCACCTCATCGGTGCCCATCAGTGCCGCCTTATCAGTGCCCATTAGTGCCGCCTTATCAGTGCCCGTCATTGAAGAAGAAAACGCACTTATTTACAAAAAGAATTAACAGTGACAAAGAAAAACTAGTTTTTTTGCAAAATTTTCGGTCTTTTTTTGTTTGTTGCGCAAAAAAAAAAAAATCGCAGAGGTGATCAAATACCACCAAAAGAAAGCTCTATTTGTTGGAACAAAATGATAAAAAATTTGTTTGGGTACAGAGTAGCATGACCGCGCAATTGTCATTCAAATTGCGACATCGCTGAAAGCTGAAAATTGGCTTGGGCGGGAAGGTGTCTAAGTGTCTGGTATTGAAGTAGTTAAAGATGGCCTGACTGTAGTGTGAACAACATGAATGTATTGCTGAATATGTTCCTATTAAATAGATTTCCTTTAAATTCTTGTTCCAGCAACATTGTTAGGAGCCCATAACAAAGCCATTAAGGGGCCCCTTGCCTCTCTAATCTCCATTACACAGGCTATTCTTCTATAATAGCAATTGCATAGAGTTTCCCGATATTATATTTTTGCTATTGTTGTCTGCATTTATCACTTTGTAGCCAAGCAGTGCTTTTGGCAGATCATTGGAATAGATACAGGGAATATGGTTACTTTAGCTGTGGGCAGCAATTTATGGTAAATGCCAAAAAGTATAAAGACGTTTGTTAAAATTATGTAAGATATAACTAAGTTATATTTTTCAGATTTTCAATTTTCTTTTTCTTTTTTCCCAGCTCGGCTTTGGATCTTTTTTAGGTATTATTGGAATTCATCTAGTAGAAAATCGAAAACAAATGGTATGTATCATATTAAGTTTCTCATCTGAATCTGTGCCATGCAAATAACAATAATTTGACACAAACATTGTAAAAATTAAAGTGAATGTAAACTCCAAGGCCTTGTTTGCACTGGAACCATCAAACCTGCATTTATATACATTTAGAGGACACCTCATAAGCACATGTAATGATTTTTTAATGGTGCCATTCGCACTGAGCATTTACCTGGATTTAGGTGTGATCAGTTTAGCTGCGTTTAGACAAAATAGAATGTTGTGCATCCATGGATCTGATTAGAAACTCTAAATGCATAAAAATGTGACTAAGCGCACCAGGAGCATCTAATTGCAGTAAAATGTGATCTGGGAGGCATAAAAGATGATTTCTCCTGCTATTAGATAAGCTAAATGCAGGAGTGCCAGTGTGAATGAGTCCCAACAATGAACTTTTGTTATTTGCTTGTGTGGGAAATAAGCTTAAAGCAGAGGCACAACATCCATTTTCTTAAACAAAAAAGACTGTTTATACAAGGACAATGAAACACAAAGCATGCAGGCCTCCAGCCGCAAAGTAAATGTACTGTACAGTATGTAAGATAAAGCAAACCTCTGCTTGACTGATCCCTATTTAATCCCGAACAAAGTCATGAAGTCATGTGTTCCAGGTAATGTCCCTTTTTGGAATGGCAGCAGTTTATAAAACAGGTTCCTTCCCATCACACTCCCATCCCATCACACTCCTTCCCATCACACATTATATATATATAATGCACAGTGCACATCTTTGGAAAACATCAAAGGTGAAGTTCTCAAGACCTCACTTGTCTATGTCCTAGGCTCAATTCTACTGCGTTTTAATAAAAATTCAATGAAATGACTGACTATTGCAATGGTAACGGAAGACCTATAAGGTCCTCACTAAAGTCCCCAAGTGATGTAAGGAGCCAGTGGTTAACTCAGCTTATATGTATTATTTATGGTAATATCTGTTTTGGGTGGTGTTCCAGCAGATTGCACTGTGCCATCCATATTTCAAAATACACTGACTATTTAATACAATTTAGTATAATGTCTTTTTTGTAGTTCCATTAACAAGTTGTAATTCTTCAGAAAGAATTGCCTGTAACTAAAAATAAACCTGTCATGAGAGAAATATGGGAAATGCCTTTTCTGACCTCTGAAAGGGTTGGTTACATTGCTGCTATGTCAGGACAAGTTTCTTTGACTGTGACTGAGGAAGCAATGTGATTTAGTAAGTAGGCATAGTAAAACAACGCAAGGTTTCTATTACTATTATGATAGCCAATATTTGTTCTATCGGTAAGCTAAGGCAGCCAATGGCTCATCAAAAGTGAACAATTTATTCTGCAATTTGTCATTTTAAAGAACTTAGTATAATAATATGTCTGGTACTAAGGACAATTACGTTATTTACAAATGAAATAGAGGCTTTTCTAAAAATCTGTATATAATATTTGGGCAGAGCTACAGAAAGAATAAAATGAATGAAAAAAAGTCTCAAGAAAAAAATGCTATTTAATTCATTTTGAGGCCCGGTTCACACTGCTGCGGTGCGGGAGATCGCATATGATTCGCACCGCACTGCAGTTCAAATCATATGCGATCTCTGTGCGATGCAAATTCAGCCATACAGATAGTATGGCTGAATTTGCATTGCATTCGGCCCAAAATCGGACAGGACCCTTTTTTTTCGATCCGCAGCAGAATCGGATCGCATGGTGTTCTCACCATGCGATCCGATTCCTGTCCGAGTTTGCAGATCGCACTGCGATATGCGAGCTGCTATGGGGGTGTCATTAACATTTCATTGACACTCCCAGCAGCTCGCATAGGGCAGTGTAAACTGCCGGCGGGAGACATGCGGTGCGGGAACCCGCAGTGGATTCGCAGCGTTCCCGCACCGCAGCAGTGTGAACCGGGCCTTATTATTTAAAGCAATCTCACTCATTCATCCATGTCTCCATGATTTATTTTGCTGAGAAATCACTTTGAAAAACACCACCCAGCATTTTTGTCCATGACCATCGTAAGTAAGGGAAGATTCATGTAGCATTTACTCCCTGCAATCCATCTACCCCTAGTTCAGGCATGAAGACAGGAGGGTGTGCTTAGCTGAGAAAACCCCTCCTCCCCTCCTTAAGACTCTTGGGATGTATGACATCATTTGCCTAGGCCTGGAAACCAGGAAGCAACTGAAGAAATTTAAAAAAAAAGTCTAAAGTAAATCTAATATACTTTACTATTTATTTACTAATGCTAGCAGCATAACGATTAAAAATAGTCAGTGTTAATGAGAGAGAATTTCTGTCAGATAATGCACCACTTCACCCAGAAAATTGTTGCAATTACAAATTTTTAGGCATTCTCATGTTTATTTCTTTTGTATGGGTATGACACAAAAAAGTGGAGAAACAAAAAGCCAATAATTGCATTACAAGTTTGTGATGCTTCTGCAATTTGTAGTTAAACTCACCTGTATCAGTTAATAGGTACTGACAATATTGAAATCACACCAGCAACCAGTTAAAATGGTTAAAAATGTACTCAGCCTTTCTGTTGTGTGTCTCTGGTGTACGTTTATCAAACAGAGATAATTCATCTAATTTCGAACAGAGATAATTTATCTAATTTCAGTTCACAGCAGTTCTCAGAGAAAAAATCTTCTCCTCTGGCACCCTGTTTATGAAGTGGATAACTTTTGTTCTCCGGAGAAGTTTTTCCTCTGAGAACACCTGAGATCTGTGTAGAAGGAGGAGGGCTGCCTGTGATCTCCTGAGATATCTGTGTGATTACAGAGCAGCTGAGTTTTAAAAGTGAAACCAAAGTTAAAAGTATCTTTCGCTCCATAAGACGCACTTCTTCCCCCCCAAAAAAAGACGGGGAAATGCATGTGCGTCTTATTTAGTGAATACTGACCAGATGCCACTGTGTAACAATATCGGGCACCTCCCCTCTCCTTTCCCTGCTATGTCTTCTGGGTCCTGTAGGCTGGTTAGGGTTCATGTCACTGGCGCACGTGCAGTGACGATTTTTTGTCCCTGCTCGATCAGTGACGTCAGACATACAATACAAGGATACAAGAGGCTGGCATTTCCAGTGTGTCATCTGCTGGAGTGACCATGCAATGTTTGCACATGGCAACAGGTAATCTAGTCATTCTCAGGTCTTTTATCAGACTGCACCTGCAGTGCTGTGCTCACACCCTGGATAGTGAATTTGTTATAAGATGGTGATATTTCCTATGAATTGTATATAGACTGAATTTGGTGACAGGGCAATATTTGTTTGCTGCCTGTAAGTTATCTGGCACACTTGATAGATGCCTACTGTATTTTTAGGCATCAGGTTGTGTAAGTTACAAACAATAGTATATTAATTGGGGCATCATCTCCTGTGCTCCAAATCAGCATTTGGTTCAGAATATTTTTTTTCTTGTTTTGCTCCTCTAAAACCTAGGTGTGTCTAATGGTCAGGTGCGTCTTATGGAATGAAAAATATGGTAGATGAAAATAATAAGCACTGGCGCTTTTTTAGACACATTTTGGCCCTTTAGCGCACATTTTGGCACAGGTTTTTTTAACATGCATTTTGGTGTGGTTTGTAACGTACATTTTGGCGCTTCTTTTAGCTTTTAGCATGTAGTTTGACACTTAGTTAATGTGCATTTTGATTTGCTTTTTATGCGTATTTTGTCAAACAGCACATTTGCTAGCCACTTTTGGGGTGCCAGTAACAATTAATGGCACCACAAGCATATCATGCATTTTGCATGTGTTTCCAGAATGCACACAAAAACACAGGTAAAAAATGGGCCAAAACACATGTTAAAAAAGCACCAAAATGCACATAAAAATTTGCTAAAATGCGTTTTAAAAAACAAGCCAAAATGTGTGTTGAAAAAAGCAGCAAAAAGTGCACCAAAAAATGTGCATTTTGGCACTTTGGTAGTGTATTTGTCAAATGACAAAATGTGTGGCAAATGTGTGGCAAAATCCATGTCTTCTAACTGCATTTGGGGTGCCATTAACAATGAATGGCACCCTAAAGCTCATTGCTCATCCACCTTACCAACCGCTCTGTCTCTGCTACTCCTCTCTGTCAATCTCTCCACTGGCTTTCGCTCACCCAAAGAAATAAATTCAAAGTACTAACAACTACTTACAAAGCAATCCACAACTTTGCCCCCAGCTACATCACCGACCTAGTCTCAAAATACTAACCTAATCGTTCTTTTCGTTCTTCTCAAGACCTCCTGCTCTCTAGCTCCCTCATCACCTCCTCCCATGCTCGTCTCCAGGACTTTTCCAGAGCCTCTCCAATCCTATGGAACTCCTTACCCCAATCTGTCTATCTCCTACTCTATTAGTTTTTAGACGATCCCTGAAAACCCTCCTCTTCAGAGAAGCCTATCTTACCCATACCTAACGACTGTATTTTCGTTTTGTCCATCTGATCATTCCCCACAGCTACTACCCTTTGTTCCACTTGACCCTCCCTTCTAGATTGTAAGCTCTAACGAGCAGGGCCCTCTGATCCCTCCTGTATTGAATTGTATTGTAATTGTACTGTCTTCCCCGATGTTGTAAAGCGCTGCACAAACTGTTGGCGCTATATAAATCCTGTATAATGTAATAATTGCATATTTTGACACAGCAATTTGGAATCGTGGCAAGAATTTCACAATTCTGACAACAATTCTGCATTGCTCAGATGTGAACGGGTCCAAAAGACAATACATTATAACTATACTGTGTGTGTTTGTACTATGTGTATGTATATATATATATATATATATAAAACACATATATACTCACATAAACATATATAGTTATTGTTTATGTTACTCTTTAAGCTTGCTGTTGCTGATAGGAAGAAAGAAGCCTCCTTCCTCACATCACAGCAGCTTCTCACCCAGATTCTCCACCTGGAGAATCTGGGACAGAGATATTTTACAGAGATGACCAATGAGATCTTCAGATCTCACCTTCATAAACTGGTCATCTGTGTAAAGGTGAATGACAGAAGGATGTGTCCTGTGATCAGAAGTGAAGAACATGTTCTCCACTCCTCATCTCAGCTTCATAAACTGGAACATCTGAGAGATCAGCTGTGATCATCAGGATCTTGGCACTTCTCTGTTTGATAAACGTACACCTCTGTGTGCCATACAGAGCATAGAGAAGGGAAAGAGCAACAAGGAATTGTGTGCGGATTTGGGAACAAATATTGTTAATGTTCCTGTGTCCACTGTGGGCAACATTGTCAAGAAGTTTACAGCCCCTGGCACTGTAGCTAATCTCCCTGGATGTGGACAAAAGAGAAAAATGTATCAAAGATTGCAACAAAAGATTGTTCGAATGGTGGATAAAGAACCTCAATCAACTTCCAGATAAATTCATGCTGACCTTCAGGCATAGGGAACAACTGTGTCAGCTCCCCCATCTGAATGAAAAGGGATGCTAAGGTAAGAGACCCAGGAGGACCCCACTGCTGACACAGAACCATAAAAAAGCCAGATTGGAGTTTGCCAAAACTTACATGAGAAAGCCAAAATCCTTTTGGGGAAATTGTGCTGTGGACAGACGAAACAAAATGACAGCTTTTTGGTAAAGCCCATCTTTCTACTATTTTCAGAAAAAGAAATGAGGCCTTTAAAGAAAAGAATACAGTCAAACATGGTGGAGGTTCACTGATGTTTTGGGGTTGCTTTGCTGCTTCAGGCACTGAATGCCTTGACAGTGTGCATGGCATTATGAAATCTGAAGACTACCAAATAATTCTGGGGTGCAATGTAGGGCCCAGTGTCAGAAAGTTCGGTCTTCATCATTTATTTTATAGTTATGGGTTTTATAGCAGAACAATGACCCAAAGCACAAGTCAAAAAGCACCCAGAAATGGTTTAAGACAAAGCACTAGACAGTACTGAACTGGCCAGCAATGAGTCCAGGTCTAAATCCCATAGCGCACCTGTGGAGAGATCTCAAAACAGCGGTTGGGAAAAGGAACCCTTCCAATCTGAGAGGCCTGGAACAGTTGGCGAAAGAAGAATGGTCCAAAATTCCAATAGGGAGGTGTAGAAACGCATTGATGGTTACAGGAAGCAATTGATTTCAGTTATTTTTCCCAAGGGGTGTGCTACCAAATATTTTGACGGTGCCAATAATTTTGTCCAGTCCATTTTTGGAGTTTTGTGTGGCATGTGGCCTATTTGGATTTTTGTTTCTACTTGATTTTTGTGTTAAACCAAAGCAAACAAAAGAAATAAGCATGAGAATGCCTAAACATTTGTAATAGCAACAATTTTCTGGGTGAAGTGGTGCATTATCTGACAGAAATTCTGAGGGGCCATTATTTTTGGCCATGACTGTATTCTAAGCACATTTTTTCTTAAACGGAACATCACTCTCTCATTAACATTGACTATTATTAATCCTTATGCTACTAGCATTAATAGACAGAAATTACAACATTTTTGGCCATGACTGTTCATGTATCCTACAGGCAGTGAATCCCATATTTGCTCTTAGCACTTAGGGAGAGAATTGAAATGATTTTGTCTCACTCCACAACAGTGATAAGGACCCTGTCTGGGAGCCTTGATAATTTCTGTTTGAGCCAGGGGTCGGCATTTGGGATGATGATAAAGCTAGTGTAAAGTTTCATAGTCTTGGCCCTCCTACTAGCATATCTTAAATTCGTTTTTTATACTTTTTAATACTTTTAAGGTCAGTAATGGAAGCCATATTTGACAGTTCTATTTCTTCATATGGTTTACTGCTTTGCAGCAATACATGTATCCTAATGATAGCATCTTTTTAAAGAATAACATAGGAAAAACTTTGCTGAAAAAAATAAACAGTTTTCACTATTATTGCAGTGTTCCTAAACTTATATTATATGGAAATGAATGGATATATTTTTCATTTGACCAAAAAGAAATACCATATAACATTATTATTAAAACCTGTTTACAAATGAAGCCTGCAACTGCTGTTAGCAGACTTCATTCATACAACAGCTACTGCTAATATATACAGAACATAAACAAAATATTCCAAAACTTTCCTAATCTCCCAATGGAAATATTATTGTGTCATCAAGCTGGTTCAATATGACAAATAAAAAATAAAGACAATATTATATTCTATGAGAACAAAGTCCATGAATGGAAACAGTTACATATGTTGCCAGACCCTGTGAAGATTTGCATGTGTGTACTTCCCTTTAAAGAAGTCTCAGAGCAAGTAACGAAACATGTCAGGGTGGAGCTTAATGTAGTAATTTCATGTTTTACTATTGCGTTGGTTCTGTATACATTGCCATATATAGTTGCGCGGCACCAGTGGCGTCACTAGGGGGTGGCTTTTGGGGCTATAGCCCCGAGTCTCTGCAGGGGTCCCCAATCAGAGGGGAGGTTCCCTGGGGACTCTGATGTAAGTGGGGGGCTCTCTGGGGACCCTGATGTACGTGGGGGGCTCTCTGGGGATATATACACACACACATATATTACTGTATATACATGTTTATGCCCATCTAAGCGTATGACTTTCTTTACTACGCTGCTATGGGCTCTAGCCCCAGATCTTTTGTAGACCTAGCAACGCCCCTGCGCGGCACTATTTGATTCATTCTTAAGGTTGATGTGGGAACTTGGAAACAAAGCACAGTGTGAGCAGCAACTTTTAACAAATTGGGTTATTTATGCTTTTATTTTAGCTGTTTAGCACTTATTGTGCTGCGCAGAGATTTTTATTTTATAATGCATAAAGTTATATTTCTATAGTCTATTTTTCAAAAATGCTAAAATTGCAGGTCTTACACTGGTTGAAGAATAGCATTCATCATACAACTTGAATTCTGCCCAAGTATATTGAAGCAGATAACAGGAGGGAGAGGAATAGATGCTTCCATTATATTTGTCACTTATTTGCAAGTTTCTGAGGAATACAGCATTTGGTTGATGGCCTGGCTGTTGCATCCACTTTGTAAATCTGTTGTCAGAATAGGCCCCTTCTTCACAATAAACACAATGGGGTTAATTTACTGAAACTGGAGAGTGAAAAATCTGGTGCAGCTGTGCATGGTAGCCAATCAGCTTCTAAATTCAGCTTGTTCAATTTAAGCTTTAACAAAAAAAAAAAAAACTGAAAGCTTATTGGTTTCTATGCAGAGCTGCACTAGATTTTGCACTCTCCAGTTTTAGTAATTCAACTGCCCCAATGTCACTACTCTCATGTCAACAACTAGAGTTATCTAACCATAGAATAAGTACTTTTATTTACTGGAAAGAAGGTTGCATAATTCAAGGCATTTTAAAATATTTTTGCGTTGTCTTCCTGTTGTATTTTGTATCATTTTAATTGGTTTATTCCATTTTGTTCAGCTAGACATCCTTTCTCATTTATAAATATAACAACAAATTGAATTCAATGAATCCAATAAAACTCAAAACAACATTTATTGTTCACACTAATGTAATAACAGCTTCTGAAGAGCACTGGGTAAATAGAAGCCATTATAGGTTACATTTTCGTGGCGCTGGAATTCTGGAAAATGCATCTGCATTTTTATTTTTGGATACATGGACATTGAAGTGAGGCAAGATTCCACTCCTTCCCAAGGTTATAGCAGAGTTTGCATCACTAGTTTAATTGAACGCAACAAAGAAAACAGATCTAGAGTAAAAAAAGTGTAAGCTACTCTATGGGGGTCAATTAACTAAAGGCAAATAGACTGTGCAGTCTGCAAGTGCAGTTGCTCCAGAGCTTAGTGAAAGAGGGAGAGCTCTGCTGACTTCCATCATCCAATCATGTGCAAGCAAAAATGTTTTTTTTTTTTTTTTCCTTGCATGTGCTTGGGTATGCTTTGTAAAGTGAAGCTTTACCTCATTTACTAAGCTCTGAAGCAACTGCACTTGTAAAATTACACAGTTTTGTCTTTAGTAAATCAACCAATGGGGGGGTTTGATCAAACTGATTTACACTTGCTAGAATAAAACCTACAGAATAAACAATAATAATAATAATAATATTAATAAAGTATTGACAAATCCCAGAGCCAGACAGAGTGATGTCATCCCTCTCCTGGGGTGGATTGTTTGCCTTAAAATATTATAAACTTTCCTACCCACACCTTGTGTTTTTTGTCCTGCATAAGATGAGCATTGATCATGTAGTTTCAGGAT
The DNA here is from genome assembly GCA_028564925.1 of Lithobates sylvaticus. Taxonomy (NCBI): domain Eukaryota; kingdom Metazoa; phylum Chordata; class Amphibia; order Anura; family Ranidae; genus Lithobates; species Lithobates sylvaticus. Next base: position 1,082,858 of record JAQSEC010001744.1, on the reverse strand, counting down.
TTCAGCTGTTGCTCTGTACATGCAACATCTTTACATTGCAGTGTAAATTTCTCAGTTTGTGTTCAAACACAGGCATGCGGCATGGCCCTGCACATTTTAATGCATGACCTCTGTCTGTAGTGTAAGACCTATAATTTCCTGTTAAGAAATTACATACATCTCTGTTACTGGGTCTTTTAGTTTAGTTCTCAGTAGGTGAGAGCTACACAATAATTAGATCTGATACAGACACAACGGGCAGAGCAAATCACTGAGAGGTCACCATGCAGTGTTTCAAATAATTTACACTCCCACATTTGTGATGAAACACAGATTAAATGTTGAGTCACGCATTTGACACTGTGTAACCTGGAACAAGAAGTTGTCTTTTACCTTTAGTGAATAGGGATATTCTAGCTGCAGCAATATATGAACACAGGGGGATTGATCAGCCATGACCCTACAAAGAGTGCATGTGATCAGCAAAGGGCCAATAAGCATCTGTCCAGACAGAGGGTCAGGGGTTTTGCATCCTAATATGACAGCCAGTGCAGTATGAAAACTCCTCCTACAAGCTTTAACCAGGCACTGATAGAAGTCACAAGACTGCAATTTACTGCTGATGAAAAAAGGTATTTAGCAGTTTTATATTTACTAAAATGATTGAATTTCCACGTTCTGTGTACTGTGGGAGACCAGCTATAATGAATGCAGGGTCCTGGGTTAGTACTACTTTAATACTATATGGTTGACGATAACTTTGAACTTATCATAACCCTAGCTCTGTGAATTCTCATGTTAGACTGATGTTATCTTGATATGCCTTTTTTTAATACACTGTATACCAGTTGAATACCACTTGACATATATGTTTATCTGACCTTGTGTATAACATCCTTCTCTAGAAAATCTCAGGATGTATGCTCGTTATATATTTATATATTTTTGGAACAAAACGTACCTAAAAAATGAAAAGAAAATGAAAACATATGAACGTGTACAATGACTTTAAGTCTTCCTCTAACTTGGTAGTTATGCTTGTATTATAGCCTTCCTCAAAACTGACCCCCCAAGTGACTTCTGTCAACATATATCACTAGATAGGTTGTTGGCAGCCAATAGATGGCCCTCCCTATGAGGACCCCTGTTCACATAACCTGTGTCTGGCAAATTGATTTGCTAAACATTCACTATAAAGTATAACCAAACTTCAACTCCTTCTATTGGATACCACTATTCAAACTTTAGTGCTGTGCATTTTGTGGCATATGTCCTGTATGCACAGTTTTGGCACCATCCTTACCATCAGTAATTAAATGTATTAGAAAACTCCTCTCATTGTCCCAGGGGATTTGTTTAAACGTGCGAGGGGATTGGATCAGAACTGAGGTTGCAACCTTTTATTTTGAACCAATGATTATTTAAAGCAGTAGTCTACTTATCTAGTATCGCATATTAAAATGTGCATGACATATATGGTGCATGGTAATTGTACAAAAAAAATGTGCCAAAATGTATCACTAGCCTGTATAAACATTAATATGACAGATATCAACAAATAAATATAGACATTGTTCACGTTTAGTACTAATACTGTCAATCAGCAGAATGTGCATGTATGGTCAGCTGCAGTTATAATTTTTCTAAAATCTACTGGCATTGTAGACATGCATTATCTTCTGCTGTAGCATGGCCCACTATAAATGACTACCACTCAAGGCAAAGGTCACAATTCTCTATTAAGTCTAAAGGAGCTCACTCAGTATAGTTGATTTACTAACATCAAATAGACTGTTCACGTTGCAAGGGAATTATGCCTTGAGCTTCATGAATGAGCTGAAGCTCCTCTGACTTCTATCACCCAATCATGTGTAAGCAACAATGCTGTTTTTGTTTATTTTCCTTGCACACGATAGCGTATTTTTTGCAATCTGCAATTTCACCACATTCACTAAGCTCTGGGGAAAATTCCCTTGCAAAGTTCAGCTTCCTTTGCAAAGTGAACAGACTATTATCCTTTAGTAAATCAACCTCAATGATTCTGCATGGGCTCATAAACCAAAGTTGGAGGTGATAGAGAATTTGTTCTCTATGCATCTTCCATACAAATAAATATATCTGCATTAAAAGTTATTAAATGTAAAATAAACAAGAAGGGGGGATACTGGTGAGAGGTGGGTGGAGGTGATGTCTCAGTCCCAATTAGTATTTATACAACAACAATCTTATAATGAGTTACACCTCAAACATATGTAAACAATTTAAGAAAAATGTATTGACATACATTTAAAAGCAACACATAGTACATTAATTGATATTCAAAAATACATGCAAGATACTAAATATGGTTCAAATAAAGAAACCTTAAACATGGAACCTAAAAGGTCATATTAATATCCACTATTAATAATGTCAATACATTTTTCTTACATTTATTAAACGTAAACGTTTTCCACAACAAACTTTTTTCTGATCCAGGCTATTTTTTTCTTCTAGCTAGTAGCTGCCATTGTATTTATCAGTTTTGGTGTGGTAGCATCGTTCTGCTGTGCTATAGTTGATGGCGTGATTGCGGCACGACATATTGTGAGTATTTGTTCATGATAATGCTTTTAAACTTTTTCTAGTTTTACATTATGCAAAAGGACAAACACACTTGAAATAGACACTAGTCATATAGTCAGCCAACTACATAATTTCTAAATATATTGGTTATTGATGAATGGGTTTGAGTATTGGGTAATTACTTCCTGTCTACAGCAAACGTCATTTAAATATCCCACCGCTCGAAACGGCGCATATACAGTGCATCCAGAAAGTATTCACAGCGCTTAAATTTTTTCACATTTTGTTATGTTACAGCCTTATCCCAAAATGGATTAAATTCATTATTTTCCTCAAAATTTTACAAACAATACCCCATAATGACAACATGAAAGAAGTTTGTTTGAAATCTTTGCAAATTTATTAAAAATAAAAAAATTTAAAAAATCACATGTACATAAGTATTCACAGCCTTTGCTCAATACTTTGTTGAAGCACTTTTGACACCAATTACAGCCTCAAGTCTTTTTGAGTATGATGCTACAAGCTAGGCACACTATATTTGGACAGTATCTCCCATTCTTCTTTGCAGGACCTCTCAAGCTCCATCAGGTTGGATGGGGTACACAGCCATTTTGAGATCTCTCCAGAGATGTTCAATCCGGTTCAAGTCTGTGCTCTGGCTGGGCCACTCAAGGACATTCACAGAGTTGTCCTGCAGACACTCCTTTGTTCTCTTGGCTGTGTGCTTAGAGTTGTTGTCCTGTTGGAAGATGAACCTTCGCCCCAGTCTGAGGTCCAGAGTACTCTGGAGCAGGTTTTCATCCAGGATGTTTGTATTGCTGCAATTATCTTTCCCTCAATCCTGACTAATCTCCCAGTTCCTGCCACTGAAAAACATCCCAAAAGCATTATTTGCTCACCACCATGCTTCATTATAAGGATGGTATTAGCCAGGTGATGAGCGGTGCTTGGTTTCCTCCAGTCATTACGCTTGCCATTCAGACCAAAAAGTTCAACCTTTGTTTCATCAAACCTGAGAATTTTGTTTTTAATGGTCTGAGAATCCTTTTGTTGCCTTTTGGAAAACTCCAGACGGGCTGTCATGTGCCTTTTACTGAGGAGCGGCTTCCATCTGGAAACTCTCGACTACAGGCCTCATTGGTGGAGTGCTGCAGAGATGGTTGTTCTTCTGGAATGTTCTCCTCTCTCCTCAGAGAAATGCTGGAGGCCTGTCAGAGTGATCATCAGGTTCTTGGTTACTTCCTTGACTAAAGCCCTTCTCCCCCGATTGCTCAATTTGGCCGGGTAGCTCGCTCTAGGAAGAGTCCAGGTGGTTCCAAACTTCTTCCATTTACAGATGATGGAGGCCACTGTGTTCATTGGGACCTTCAATGTTGCAGAAATTTTTCTGTACCCTTCCCCAGATCTGTGCCTCTATACAATCCTGTTTTGGAAGTCTACAGACAATTCCTTGAACTTCATGGCTTGGTTACCTGTGGGACAATATATAGACAGGTGTGTGCCTTTCCAAATCATGTCCAATCAACTGAATTTACCACATGTGGACTCCAATCAAGTAGTAGGAACGTCTCAAGGATGATCAGTGGAAACAGTATGCACCTGAGCTCAATTTTGAGTAGCATGGCAAAGGCTGTAAATACTTATGTACATGTGAATCTTTATTTCCATTTTCATTTTTTTATTTTTTATAAATTTGCAAAGATTTCAAACAAACTTCTTTCATGTTGTCATTATGGGGTATTGTTTGTAGAATTTTGAGGAAAATAATGAATTTAATCCATTTTGGAATAAGGCTGTAAAATAACAAAATGTGGAAAAAGTAAAGCACTGTGAATACTTTACGGATGCACTGTATAATACAAAATCAGCTAAATAATCCAATAATGTTGGTAAACGGGATGTAAAGTATTTTTTAACTATATTTTCTTTCTTTATTAAAATCAGCTCTAAATAAATAATATTTAATTTTTTTTATATTTTTGTCAGATAAATATGAAATGTTGCATAAAAATTGTATTGTATGTGTTTTTTTTTATCTAGCAGGCATAGGAAGCTTTAGGCCTTCTTTTCATATTTCTCTACTTACTGTCTGCTGTACAAAGCCTTGCCACTAAAATTCACCCACTCAGATTCATAGTGACTCATCACTATGATGGGCAGCCTCATTGACCAATAGAAATTTGCAAGAGGGAAGAAGGGGCAGGGACATTTCAGCACAATTATCAAAGCTGGCCATTCAGCTAAAAGCTTTGCATTATTTATGTCTATGTCCCATTACAGATTTTTCCTCACTTCCTGTCTGATGACAGTAAATAAGGAGAAAAATCTCTAACTAGAATTGGGCAGCACAGTGGCTAAGTGATTAGAACTTCTGCCTGGCAGCAATACGGTCCTCAGTTTAAACCTTAGCCAAGACACTGACTGCATGACGTTTGCATGTTCTCCCTGTGCTTACATGGTTTGCTTTGTGTACTCCAGGTTTCACCCATACACCAAAGACATGCTGGTAGGTCAGTTGGCCTTAATATTTGTGCGCATATATGGAAAGGTCCTTAGATTGTAAGCTGCTTGAGGGCAGGAACTGATATGAACGTGCAATATGGAAAGTATTGAGTAAATTGTGCTATATAAATATGTGTAATAAATAAGACTAAAAGTTATGTTTTCGCCAGACATAGACTTTAAAATATAACTCCCAGAAGATTGCGCGGCTATGCAGGACAGAGCAGTGAGACATGCGCACCCGGCTGTGAAGCTGCAAGCTGTCAAAACCGGATGCCCACAGTAGTATTGCCAGCGCCGTGGACAGGCAGGGGAGAGAATGGAGGCTTTGGGTGGCCACGTCCCTGGATTGTGGGACAGGTGAGTGTCTTTTTATTAAGAGTCAGAAGATACACTTTTTTTGTAGCTGCTGACTGTTAATAAACAAAAAATGTACTGGAACTCCGCTTTGAATTAAAAATAACCTCACTCCTTTAAAGCGGAGTTCCACCCAAAAGTGGAACTTCTGCTTTAAGCACTCCTCGCCCCCTAACATGCTACATTTGGAATGTAATTTTTTGGGGGGGAGAGTGTGTGTCATCTTTTTAGTGGGACTTCCTGTCCCGGCCGCCTAGGTGACTCCTCCTCTCGCCCCAAAGCGGCCTCTCCCTGCCAGCAATCTTCTGGGACACAACACAGGTCCCAGAAGATTGGCTGGCCAATGGCAGAGCGCAGTGCGGCTCATGCAGTGCGCGCCCAGCCATGGAGCCGTAAGGTGTCACGGCTGGGTGTCACTGCCCACAGTAGATATGACGGCACTGAGGAGAAGAGGGGGAGAGGAGCGAGGCTTCGTGCGGCTGCATCGATGGACCGTGGGACAGGTGAGTGTCTTTTTATTAAAAGTCAGAATACACTTTTTTTGTAGCTGCTGACTTTTAATAAACTAAAAAAACAGGTGGAACTCCGCTTTAAGAAGTGCACTAATCCGGTGCACTGCAGGGTACAGACATTCACACACACGGCTGCTGGGATGTCAGGAGGTATTAGAATCCACAACTGATAAACAGCCCTGTGAAGTTCCCTGTACTGTCTCTGTGCTGACATTTCTCTGGGCTCCCCTGTTTGCACCTTCCAGCACACTAGGAGTTAACACAATGGAATGTGAAAATGGGGGAAGCTGGGGAAATGTCAGCACAGAGCACGTGTAGGAGCCAGTGTAAGTAGAGTACAAACACATTTGTACTCTACATACTGCTGTTGAAATACCTGTGTGGTAATAAATGCAGAGTTATAATCCATTAAGTGCCCACCGCTGTATGTGCATTTTAAAATATATGCAGCTTCATACCTCATTTCTTAGTGTGTGTATAACTGTATATGCCGTTCATGTGACTGCTCGGTCTGGCCCACATCTCTCCTCTCACGTCTCTCATCTCTGCTGACGTCAGTGTGAGTTCTCAGCCCCGCCCACCGACTGTAGCTATCAGATCAGAAGAGAAGCGGGTGGGGCTGACGTCAGGAGAGACATGAGAGGAGAGAGGCGGGCCGGACCTGGCAGTCACATGAGCGGCATATACAGTTATACACACACTAAGAAATGAGGTATGAAGCTGCATATATTTTAAAAAACACATACAGCGGTGGGCACTTAATGGATTATAACTCTGCATTTATTACAAAAGTTATTTTGACAGACACGCTCAGAGCTCTCTTCCAAGAGGGGCGGGGCAAGTCGGGATGACGTCACCCGACATAGATTTTTCGGGTCCCATGCATCGATTCCGCATCGGGAATACCCGAATCGCGATGCATCGATTCAGCGATTAAATGCCGCACCCCTAGTGCACACAGAACCTGGCAAAGCTGTTCTAGATTCTTTTGTCAAAGCCTAATTGAACAAGCTGACGTTAGAAGCCGATTGGTTGCTATGCACCTCTGCACCAGTTTTAGAAAAATCTCCCCCAATCTCCTCTCTTTTAACTTTTAGGAAATGATAATCATATTGAGTCCTGTCCAATCCTGTTACACTGCATTCTTTACCATCCCATACTTATTTATGCAACATTACTTATGTATGCCCTTTGTACTCACTTTTAGATTTATAAATACTCTTTTCCCTTTTATAGGTAACATACAGTATTGCAACAAATCTTGCAACAATGTATCACTTAATTTTACACTATATTATAGGATGGACATTTAATCAGAAATCTGTCTCCTTCATTTTTTACTAATAGTCATCTTTCCTTTATGATGAAATTAGTTTTTTAGATTTCCAAAAAATTTATGAATGTGATTCTGTTTACAGAAGCACCTAGCGCACTGTTTGTGTTGATTAAATAACACATTATGCCCCTTAAACTGGGCACACAGTTCTGCTGAACCGGCCAACATTCTGATTATGTGTACAGTTGTCCTTCCAACAGAAGCCAGTATAATGGCCCATATACACGATGAGATTATCGGAAAAATGATCGTCCATTTTTTTTTTGCATGCTAATCTCATATTGAAAATGAAGAGGTTACTAAACTGACGAAAATGTTCATACGACAGATTAAAAATTCGGAAATTATATAATATGTTGTAGTGTATTTGTATTGTATTTTCGGACGACAACTGTACTGATTAAACGAAAATGGTACGATTTGGTATCATACGAGGAAAATTTTTGTGCTTGCACAATCGGATAATATTGGATGAACTGTGGAGATCAGCTATTGAAAGCTGTGTACTAACAGTCAGATTATCGTACGATCACCTCGAAAGCGATATTTTTGTAAGATTTTCGGATTGTGTGTATGGGCCATAAGGACCGGCTTTGGTTGAAGGGGCATGCTGGAAAACCAGCATCCAATCAGCGCTGATTAGTGTGTTTTGGCGGAGGGTCAAGCCCCCCTGTCAGAACACAAAGGCACAGTTGGAAAGATTGCTCAACTAACATCACTTAGTTAGTACAGCTATATCTGTTTTTGCGTTCAACCCGGTGGGCGGGAGTGAATGTGACAATCAACAAACATTCACAGGTGGTTAACCATGTCCTGTAATTTAACACACATGCACTGGAAAGACTTTTCAAATAAGCCTCTTTGTCTTTACCTAGTGGCTTAGTGCTTGAACATCACTCAGAAACCCCATACCTTTTGTATTTTTATTTTTTTTTACATCACAGTAAAGATACATTACTTTGAGTGCTGCGCTGTCAGAGCTTTCACCAGTCACGGGTGCTCACATCTTCTCCTGGTTTTCCTTCTGGGTTCAGACTATTCAGCCACATGATTGACCAAGCTGTGAACACTTCTGCTCATGTGCACAGGAGTTGTGCCTTAAATGTATGTTGAGCTGCACATGCGTGGCTAAGGGTACTTTAATGCTTATAGGCAGAGAGGAGCACTTATAACTGAAGAGATTAATAGGGTCTCTTAAGTTCAATTCCACTTTAACATTGTCTAGCTAACAATTTTCTTTTCAGACTTTATCATTTCTATAAATGTACATTTTACTTGTATTTTTACCTGTATGTATTGTATTTCATTTAAATTGAGGCCTGGCCCCTGAAACGCTTTGGCTAGATCCTTTGATGCAGTGCTCTTCACCTAGCTTTTCTGAGTGATAAAACCTGACAGAGGTTCTTACCCTTCCCCATGTCAGCCAAAAAAAACATTTTTGTTTTTACCTGGTATCTACCAGAAAATAAAGTGAATGTGTTGAGTTCCCAGAAAATAGATTTCTAATAAGGTCTCAGTCCACTGTGTTAGCTGCTGCTTTTGAAATATTTGAATTGAATACAGAAGTATAAGACTTTCCCTCTGAATTATGGATTGGGTAGTGACTTAGGCAATCTGCTCTAATTAGAACATGGAGGAATGGCTGCTGACAGGACATCAAAAGTCAGACTTGTCACTGACTGATTATGGTGTTGGTGGCAACCTTCTTCATGAACTCCATGACTCCAACAGCCTGCAGAACTTGTGGATCACTTCTCCAGTAGCCCTGACCCAGTGTACTCAGTTTTACTCCATTTAACCATAGATGGCTAGCTAAAACAGGGACATATTTAAAGCAGAGGTCCACCGAAAGGGGAAAGTTCTGCTTTAAGGCCTCCTCACCTGCTCCTGATGAAGAAATTGCACTTTTTAGGAGTGGGGGGGGGGGGGGGTTTGGAGACGGTACCTGATTCTGACAGGTACCTGGCGCTTAGGCGATCAGCAGCAGAAGTTTTTCTCCCTACTCCCTCTTTACAGTCTTCTGGGACACATAACAGGTTCCAGAAGACTGTGGGACCCTTTACAAGGCACATTGCTGCTCATGCATGCACAGAGGGCATCCGACTGGGAAGCTGCAAGCCACAGTTAACATGCCATCACCAGGGACAGACGTCATGAGAACGGCCAGGGTGAGTCCATTGCTGTATCGTGGAACAGGTGAGTGGCTGTTTATTAAAAGTCAGCAGCTACAGTTCTTGTAGCTGTTGACTTTTACATTTTACACAGGAGACTGGAGCTCCTCTTCAAAGAACAAATGGGTTTCACAATTTACTGTCCTGTTTTCTTTTTTTGTTTTGATGATTTGGGGTAACAAAAAAAAAAACCTGGTGCAGATAAAATACCTTTTCTTATTACCTCCCTGGCAGCTGCCTTTAAATCAGTATTCTTTCATTTGTCTCTTATCTCTTTAATTCAAACTTCAATGTTACTCTGAGATAGAGAACATAAATATGAAAGGACTTTAGTGCATTTGTTGGCATTCTATTATAGATAAAGTTCTTGTATGACTATAACATAATAAATCTGTTTCTTCTATTGCTCTTTCCATTGGACACACACTAATGTGCATATGTAAAATTCTACAAAAAGGAAATAAATGCATTCAGTACTTATACAAAAATTTTGAAGCTAATGTTAGAGGTTCAATTTGACGAACCACTTTCCTAGGATATAGTAACTAAATCCAAGAAATCAAGATGGGGCTTTTGAGGTACAAATTATGTATACTAATTGTCCCGGTTGTTAAAAATAATATTTGAATAATATCCATTAAAATGTATTCAATATAACATTTGTGCAGAATGTATCCACACCTCTGCCTATCATTCATCAATCATACCCATATATACAGTGTGTGTGTGTATATATATATATATATATATATATATATATATATATATATATATATATATATATATATATATATATATTACTGTATATATCATTTTTTTTATTATTATTTGTTTATTATACACACGCACTTCATCAACAATATCCATCAAACTAAAGTCATTCAAAACAACAATAGTGCCGCACTGTCGCTACATCCAAGTGTCTTCTATATATTATATTCAATAAACATTTTAAATAGATGAAAATTGTGAAAAAACAGAGATAAATAAAAATGAAGTGAAAAATAAAGCAGTCCTTCAGTGTACTGCTTCAGTGCCTAGTAGAACACAAGTCCATCAGTGCATATCCTTTGTGAACTTCTCAATATTGGTTAATCCATGCAATAATATAGCTCCACATATAATCCAAGTGTCAACACTCTTGTGCTCCTCCCCAGTGGTATGAGACTGAAGGCCACACTCACCTCAATCAACATTTTCCCCAGATACCAACCATAAATGAACACCATGACACTGAAATTGGCAAAATATTGGCCGCGGCAACTTTATTGGTTTACATAATACCATATATAAATCTTTTTTTTCAAATAATACATTTTATATCACTTGATACAAACCAAACCACATTAACTGCCCAATTGTTAGAACTAGGGCAGCATTTTTAAAGCATCAACATTGTACCATTTACCAAAAAGTCCCCCCAACCACATAAAGAGTGCCAGCGACTGGGGAGGGAGCTCTTGTGCTGCTGCTCTGGTCCAGGGGAAAAGGAATAAGCCCCAGTGCAGCAGTGCTTAAATAACCTCTCCTAGCTATCAAGAACATTCCAAGGATTCCTATTGGATCCCAGAATCCTCCAGCTTAAAATCTTAAAGGGACAGTAACCCTAATAGACTATCCTATATACACCATATATACTATCCTAATTAACATAGTAAGAGGTGCGTGGCCACTGTCTCAAGTCGGTGGGCCCCTAATTGTGCCCCCCTTTTCCATTATCCTCACCTCAGGAAGTGTGACCCCACAACTAAGTTTGGTCAATCAGCACTGGTGAGCCATGCCTGGGCTCAATTGAAAAGGAATCTCCAGGCTCCTGTGCTGATCCTTAGATCAGTCTTCTCCCTACATGTAGATGGAAAACAAACTACATAGTGCTTATAATGTTTAAAACCACATATTTTATTAAAAGGTGAAGAGAGGTACTCACAATCTTATGGTGCTTCCAGTGCACCAATCTCTAACATAAAGTCAGTTATTAACACCAGATAAAGCTGCACAGCTGTTGTCTGTCAGCGACTCCTCGCTCCTCGTGTAGCTTCCGCTGCCTACACCGTCCTCTCCTCTGCCCTACAAAATGTATGGCTCAAATTGCACCGCACAGACATTGCATAAGATGTGCACAGGAATGCGGTGCGATTCCCGTGCAAATCACATGCACGCACCAGTCTGAGCCTAGGCTAAAGGTGCACTTTAAAGCAGGAAGGATGAAAACAACCAAAAGTATTATGGTTACAATTTTTTTGTCCTCTTTCACAAGTAAATAGTTTAAAGCAGAAAGCTCATCTGTGTATACATTTAAGATGATGGCTGTTTTCGGTAACAAATAACTGGTGGTAGATTCATGTTTTCTGTTAGCCAGCTGGAATAAACTCACATTGTTTATACATCATAAAAGCCAAAAATCTAATTCTGTTAAGCTGAGGACTTAACTTTGGATATAAATATCTTTGCATTCAAAATAAGTATCAAATAAATATCAAACAAAACCCACAAATATATATTATGGAGATGGCAATCAATCATCCATTAAAAACATGCTATAGGTAGAGTATATTTCTGGACATCTTATACAGGTGCATCTCAGCCTTTCACACTGGGGCTGCAGAAGAGGCAGTTTACAGGTGCCTTTCAGGCGCTACTTTTAGTGCAAAAAAAATGTAAAACGCCTCAGTGTGAAAGTGGCCTTAAGGTTGCAGATAACAAAATTAATTTATTGGCGTATAACACGCACCCCAAGTTTAGGAGGGAATTTTAAGGAAAAAAAACTTACATTTAAATGCCCATCAATGCAGCCTTATCAGTGTCCATCTGCAGCCTTGTCCATCTGCAGCCTTGCCCAGTGCCTTTGCAGCCTTGCCCAGTGCCTTTGCAGCATGGCCCAGTGTCTTTGCAGCATTGCCCAGTGCCTTTGCAGCCTTGCCAGTCTCTTTGCAACATTGCCAGTCTCTTTGCAGCATTACCCTGATTTAAATTTGGCGCCGATCTCCGCTGACTGTGAGCGGAGAGGAGCGAGCGGAGCCGAGATACACAAAGCCGAGTGTACTTCGGCTAGAATCGGCTCTGCTCACAGTCCCGCCCATCTCCACTGATTGCGAGAGGAGCGAGCGCCGCTGACATACAGAAAGCCGAGTGTACTTCAGCTAGACTCGGCTCTGCTCACAGTCAGGGGCCTGCGAGAGGAGCCGAGTCTAGCCGAAGTACCCTCGGCTTTCTGTATGTCAGCGGCGCTTGCTTCTCTCGCAATCAGTGGAGGTGGACGTGACTGCGAGAGGAGCCGAGTAAAGCCGAGTGTACTTCGGCTTTGTGTATCTCGGCTCCGCTCGCTCCTTTCCTCACAATAAGCGGGAGATCGGCAGGGATCAGCGTATAACATGCACCCACGATTTTCCCCTGATTTTTTATACGCCGATAAATATGGTAGTTTTTTGGTTTGTAACTCATCTTGTATCTTCTTTTACCAACATATATACAGTATATAGCATTACATATTAGTATTGTTTAAAAAATAGAGGCGTCACCAAGAATTCCCCTTTCATTTGAGTCTAAAACTCTATATTTTGGTTTTTATCCATGGCTTCTTTGATTTCCTTGGCTGTGGAGAAGGTCACATCAAGTAATGTGATGAATGGAAGACATTAATCTACCTGTCTGAATTCTTGCCTAGCTGTGCATTTGCTCTGATTACTTGGTGGGATTATAAAGATTGATATAGTTCTCTGCTCATTACAAAATAGGTATAAAGGAAGGAAGATCTCTATTAAACTGTCCAGCAGTTTCTGAATGAGAATTCACAGTTCCAGCGGCAGACCTTTTTTTAGTTTAATTCTTGTGCCGTTATTCTAACAGTTCTATTGCTTTCTCTAAATCTTTAGATGACAGAATTAAACTGTTATATGTGTATTATTTGATAATGAACTTTGATGGAAAAAGCAGAAAAGAAACCTAAGCACAGAACGTGGTGTACTTTCAAGTTATGTGTTGCTCTATGGGGGACTCCAAGAAAAGTGCAACACCTTTTTTTTATGAACAGAGATTGGTGCCATTGGACTGATCATTTTCTCATGTGCTTACTTTTGTCAGTCTTTTCCAAATTCTGATTATAGGATTACAGATAATGCCGTGAATTAGAGAACATGCCATTCCCATAAATCACTTATAATACTTCAAGATGAGCCCGGAGCATTGCAGCATTTTTAAATTTGCATCACTTACATTTTGCTAATGTATGCCATTTATGTAAAATGTGCCATAAATGTACACATGTGTAATACAGCGATGTTAATCTCTGGTCCTTGGTGGCTGACAGCTATTGGGAGAAGCACAGCTTTGCTGATTAGATACAGCTTAAAGGGTAACTCCACTTTCATGGGAAAAACAAAACAATATAGCGTATACAATTGTGACTCCAGTCATATTGTTATTGATTGTTATTAAAAATGACCTTTCCTTTTCAGTCTGCAGCACTGTAATGTTCTGTAAAATGCAATGCAATATGGCTACCTGGAAGCGTTCTGTATACAGATGGTATACAGAACACCCCTTGAAAATTGAATTTCTGTGCTTGAGTGATTAGCTTATTGATTTTCCAAGAATCCTGCACTAAGATACAGAGTTTTGGGATCCCCTGTAAGGCTCGATTCACATCTATGCATGTTGCTTTTGAGCGTTTTTGGAGTGCTTTTTGCGGTGCTTGCTACGTTTTTGGACATGCATTTTTACCGCGATTTTGCTGCGTTTTGCGGTTTTATTTTATTAAATTTTTTTTACACTGTGGTTTCTTAGCAACCAGCTATATACAGTTTAAAAAATTTTTAAAAATTAAAAAAAAACGCGGTAAAAACATGGTACTTGCGATTTGGATGCGGGTCCATTGACTTCTATTACATGCAAAACACTGCATTTTGCATGACAAAAAGCACAAAAATGCATTGATGTGAACATGTTCCATAGGAACCCATGTTAAAAAATGTCCCTGTATTTATGCAAAATGCATCAAAAATCGCATTAGTGTGAATCAAGCCTAACTCAAATATATTTTTTGGTGAGATACTTCCATAGGGAAATCAGGTGCAACAGCTGACTGATAATTATAAAACCACATATAGATTAACTCTGGACATGGACACAGGCAAGCAAACAACTATTTCTTCAGCATAACAAAAGGTAGAAATTTGCAACAAAGTTTGTTAAAATCCTTTCAAAGTACACAGATCACCCAGAGGGGGATGTTTTTTTTTCTCAAAAAAAGTGGAGTTACTCTTCAAAGTGTAACTGTGTTCAGATAATGTACATTCATATTTTTTGCATATTCTTAAATGGGAAATAACCACTTTTGCAAAGGGCAATCATCCTCAAGATTCACGACAGAAGCTTTAAAAAGTTGTTCAAGTCTCTCCCTCAGCAGCTTAGCTTTCCCTGCTTTTGCCTCCCAGCTGTTGGTTGGGAACCTTCCAGACATCTAATCTATAATGTCCAGAGCTACTGGTCTGGAAGGGAAGAGTGGGGTAAGTTATAGTGGAGTTCCACCCAAAAGTGGAACTTCCGCTTATATGCTCCCCCCCTCTGGTGTCACATTTGGGAGCTTTCAGGGGGAGGGCGGGAGGAATGGGGACCCGTTTTTGACAGGTCCCCTTCCCCATTTCCGTGGCCCGATCTCCCGGATGTTCGGCCCCCCCTCTCCTTCCCTCACCGCCGGGCCAATTAGAAAGCGCAAACGCACTTCGCGCGTGCGCAGTAGGGAACCAGCATTGCCTGGCTCTCTTACCAGGAATGGCGGCGGCAGCATCCGGTAGTCGATCCGAAGATCGGCTGGGGTGCCGACATCGCGGGCTCCCTGGACAGGTAATAGCCTCAATAATTTTTTCACCCAGGCTGGACCTCCTCTTTAAGCTGTTGACAGGACTTAAAGAAATTCAATGCCATGAAATTTGAGGATGAATTTCTTAACAGTTCCTGCAATAACAGAGGTCAGTAAATATAAACCAGAAAGTAGCATAGTGTGTATTTAGCGGTTAGTCTGTGGTTCCATTTTACGTTTTCTTAGGACAACAATACATGAAAAACAAGGTATGTCTATTTTCCAGTCTGGAGTTCACGGTAAAAAATACATAACTTTCTCCATACACAGGGTTATTATAATGCCACATCCTATTCTGCAAATCTCTACTGTAGAATTTATGGTAAACATACATCCTAACCAGTACAAAATATATTAGGGAACACAAGATATTAGTATCTTGCTCCCAGCAGCTTACAATCTATTAAGTAGGCCACATTGATATAAAAGGCATATCAATTCTTGTGGGAGGAGGGACATGGATATTGAATGCCATATATATTAGAAGTGGTGTGTTTGATGTCCAGTTCACTCACTCTCCCAAAGGTTACTGATCTTGGTCTTCCATTACCCTTCTCTGGTCCTCTGCTGAAGAAATCATGTTCAATGTAGACAATTAAAATAATCTCTAACAACTACCCACAGCTCCGGTCGGTTGCACTATGATTTCTTGTCTTAGCCTTGCACTTTTTTTTTTCACCCTCCTGCTAACTGAATATTGTAGATAATGGTGCTGATCCATGGTTTATGAGCAAGATAGGGAGATCTACACTCACCTCCTTTTCTGTTTACCAACTGTCAAACTGACCCAAAGAAAAAGGGTTCTCTACAATAGGGACAAAACATAAATAAAAATAAATCGACAAAGGATCCAGTCCTTACCTACATTATCCAAAAACAAAGTTCTGGCTAAAGTTGGGCTTTAAAGTAGATGTAAACCCTAACTGAATTACCGGTACATTTAGTTTAAACATGCACTGTTTATCATTAACAATTGCTATGTTCTTTTATATAATACTTATTTTAAACCTTCTTTTGGAATCTCTGTGCTTTTAATCTCCTCCAGCATTCTAGCAGCCACTTCCTGTCTACCAATCTTGGCATTTCGCAGAGTGAGCTTCCTGATGGTGACAAACACAGAACATGCCTGGGTATTGAGCATTGGCACAGTCACTTATGGTCTCCAGTAGAAGCACATGTGACAGGGTGACAATGCAAGAAAGCAAATTGAGAGGGAAACGAGACAGGGAAAGAGTGTTTTCATCCAATAACAGAAAGTGCCTAAACAAATATGTTAATCTGAGATTATCTTTTTAGGAACCAAGACCTTTGTATAATGAGAGATGTATTTTCTACGCAAGTGGATCAGGACTTGCTTATGACACACAACAGACAGAAGTAAGTAAACACAATTCTGGCATAAAAAATACTAATATATTTACAACCTCATCAATGCAATAATTTTTAATCTGCATGTGTTTAGTAATTAATTCAGCCCCAGAAGATTTGGCTGCTCAATGACCAGGGTATTTTTTGCGATATGGCACTGCGTCGCTTTACCTGACAAGTGCGCGGTTGTGCGACACTGTACCCAAACAAAATTGATGTACTTTTTTTTTTTCCACAAATACAGCTTTCTTTTGGTGGTATTTGATTGCCTCTGCAGTTTTTATTTTTTGCGATATAAACAAAAGAAGAGCGACAATTTTGAAAAAAAAACACAATATCTTTTACTTTTTGCTATAATAAATATCCCACATTTTTTATTAAAAAAACAATTGTGTTCCTCAGTTTAGGCCGATATAAATTCTTCTACATATTTTTGGTAAAAAAAAAATTGTAATAAGCATATATTAATTGGTTTGTGCAAAAGTCATAGCGTCTACAAAATAGGAGATAGATTTATGGCATTTTTATTATCATTTTTTTTTTTTTTACTAGTAATGGCGGCGATCTATCAGGACTGTGATATTGCAGCAGACAAAGTGGACACTTTTGATACATTTTTGGGACCATAAAAATGCACTATTACTGTATAAATGTCACTTGCAGGGAAGGGGTTAACACTAGGGGCGATCAAGGGGTTAACTGTGTTCCCTAGGTGTGTTCTAACTGTAGGGGGGATGGGACTGTCTAGGAGGAGAGAGAGAGATCTGTGTTCATACTTAGTATGAACACACAATCTGTCTCTACTCCCCTGAAAGAGCCAGGATTGGTGTGTTTATACACACCGATCCCGGTTCTCGCTCTGTCAAGTGCGATCGTGGGTGCCCGGCAGTCATCGTGCCCGCTGGGCACTCGCATGGGTTCTGGGCACCCTTTCCTGGCACGCGAGAGCTCCTAGTGGCCAAAAGGCGAAGTGACGTAAGGTAACGTAGTTTATCCCAGCCATGCCATTCTGCTGCAGTAAAACAAGCAAGCAGCTAACATGTACACTGGTGCTACTTAAACCTGAAGCTTGGGTATAGATCCATTGTTTCAGCTTGAACCAATGTACTGTAAGTATGCATGTGTGTGTGGCTGTTTCCCATGGAATGGGAAATCATTGCAGTAGGTAAGAGTACTACAGTGATCACTGCTAGCATTGGGTCCCATGCTGAGCAGTTGCCCTGCTGCTTAGCAAACACTGCTTGTTTGGCATGGCACCATTCACAGATGGCTTTAATAAATGCAAAGCATTCTCTGATTAGATGAGGTGGAGGTTGTGAAATCACCACCTTGTCTCTCCACCTCACCTTAACAGAGTACAGAAAAATATCTGTCAATCTACCAAAAATCAAGTGAGTTAATTTGGATAAATACTTTCAGAGATCCTGCACATTTTCCAAAACTA
Organism: Lithobates sylvaticus; assembly: GCA_028564925.1. NCBI lineage: Eukaryota > Metazoa > Chordata > Amphibia > Anura > Ranidae > Lithobates > Lithobates sylvaticus. The sequence goes on along the minus strand of JAQSEC010001744.1, from coordinate 1,064,764 downwards.
ATATAGGAACCTGTATGCACTTATTACCTTGTACAATGCTTCAGCGCTATATAATAAATTGCACCAATTGCCAATTTCATCTCTTTCTCCCTCAGGCAGAGCCTTGTTTAATGCCCCCATTACCCTAGATTAGGTCAAGGCTGCTATCTTGTCTATCCCTAACAAGACCCTTGGTCCTAGTATTCTTTCTGAATGGCACAAATTGTATGTTAATAATCTCTCTCCTGCTCTCAAAGATCTTTTTGCTGAATTTCATGAGCAGGGGACCCTCCCTAAACCTATATACCAAGCGCATATAGTACTTATTCAGAAACTGGAGACAGACCCCATGAATTGTGGTACAAAAACAAAGACAAGCACCGCCAACCTAAGTGCAGTAGTATGTCACAATTTTAAGTGTTTAAAAGAGAAGAAAAGCACTCACTCTGTGTAGAGTGAGGCATGCCTGAAGAAGGAGCATGCATGCTCCGAAGCACCTATAGGACTTGACGTGTGTACGTCCCATCAAACAGAGATCCTATATTTTGGACAGAAGCACCCATAGGACTTGAAGTCTGCTAGTCCCATCACACAGATCATATATTTTGTTCCCAGAAGCACCTATAGGACTTGAAGTGTGTTAGTCCATCACACAGAGATCATATATTTTGTTCCCAGAGGCACCTATAGGACTTGAAGTGTGTTAGTCCCATCACACAGACCTATATTTTCTTCCCAGAAGCACTATAGGACTTGAAGTGTGTTTGTCCCATCACACAGAGATCCATATTTTGTTCCCAGAAGCACCTATAGGACTTGAAGTGTGTGTTAGTCCCATCACACAGAGATCATATATTTTGTTCCCAGAAGCACCTATAGGACTTGAAGTGTGTTAGTCCCATCACACAGAGATCATATATTTTGTTCCCAGAAGCACCTATAGGACTTGAAGTGTGTTAGTCCATGCAGAGAAGCACCTATAGGACTTGAAGTGTGTTAGTCCCATCACACAGACATACATTTTCTTCCCAGAGGCACCTATAGGACTTGAAGTGTGTTTGTCCCATCACACAGAGATATATTTTCTTCCCAGAAGCACCTATAGGACTTGAAGTGTGTTAGTCCCATCACACAGAGATCATATATATTTTGTTCCCAGAAGCACCTTATAGGACTTGAAGTGTGTTAGTCCCATCACACAGACCTATATTTTGTTCCCAGAAGCACCTATAGGACTTGAAGTGTGTTAGTCCCATCACACAGAGATCATATTTTGTTCCCAGAAGCACCTATAGGACTTGAAGTGTGTTAGTCCCATCACACAGAGATCATATATTTTGTTCCCAGAAGCACCTATAGGACTTGAAGTGTGTTAGTCCCATCACACAGAGACCTATATTTTGTTCCCAGAAGCACCTATAGGACTTGAAGTGTGTTAGTCCCATCACACAGAGATCATATATTTTGTTCCCAGAAGCACCTATAGGACTTGAAGTGTGTTAGTCCCATCACACAGACCTATATTTTCTCCCAGAAGCACCTATAGGACTTGAAGTGTGTTAGTCCCATCACACAGAGATCATATATTTTGTTCCCAGAAGCACCTATAGGACTTGAAGTGTGTTAGTCCCATCACACAGAGATCATATATTTTGTTCCCAGAAGCACCTATAGGACTTGAAGTGTGTTAGTCCCATCACACAGACCTATATTTTCTTCCCAGAAGCACCCTATAGGACTTGAAGTGTGTTAGTCCCCATCACACAGAGATCATATATTTTGTTCCCAGAAGCACCTATAGGACTTGAAGTGTGTTAGTCCCATCACACAGACCTATATTTTCTTCCCAGAAGCACCCATAGGACTTGAAGTGTGTTAGTCCCATCACACAGAGATCATATATTTGTTCCCAGAAGCACCTATAGGACTTGAAGTGTGTTAGTCCCATCACACAGATCATATATTTTGTTCCCAGAAGCACCTATAGGACTTGAAGTGTGTTAGTCCCATCACACAGACCTATATTTTCTTCCCAGAAGCACCATAGGACTTGAAGTGTGTTAGTCCCATCACACAGAGATCAAATATAGTGTGTTAGTCCCATCACACAGAAGCACCTATAGGACTTGAAGTGTGTTAGTCCCATCACACAGACCTATATTTTCTTCCCAGAAGCACCATAGGACTTAAAGTGTGTTAGTCCCATCACACAAAGATCATATATTTTGTTCACAGAAGCACCTATAGGACTTGAAGTGTTAGTCCCATCACACATATATTTTCTTCCCATAGGACTTGAAGTGTGTTAGTCCCATCACACAGAGATCATATATTTTGTTAGGCACCTATAGGACTTGAAGTGTGTAGTCCCATCACACAGACCTATATTTTCTTCCCAGAAGCACCCATAGGACTTGAAGTGTGTTAGTCCCATCACACAGAGATCATATATTTTGTTCCCAGAGCACCTATAGGACTTGAAGTGTGTTAGTCCATCACACAGACCTACATTTTCTTCCCAGAAGCACCTATAGGACTTGACGTGTGTTAGTCCCATCACACATAGATCCTATATTGTGTTCCCAGAAGCACCTATAGGACTTGAAGTGTGTTAGTCCCATCACACAGAGATCATATATTTTGTTCCCAGAAGCACCTATAGGACTTGAAGTGTGTTAGTCCCATCACACAGACCTATATTTTCTTCCCAGAAGCACCCATAGGACTTGAAGTGTGTTAGTCCCATCACACAGAGATCATATATTTTGTTCCCAGAGGCACCCATAGGACTTGAAGTGTGTTAGTCCCATCACACAGAGATCATATATTTTGTTCCCAGAAGCACCTATAGGACTTGAAGTGTGTTAGTCCCATCACACAGAGATCCTATATTTTGTTCCAGAAGCACCTATAGGACTTGAAGTGTTTTAGTCCCATCACACAGACCTATATTTTCTTCCCAGAAGCACCCATAGGACTTGTAGTGTGTTAGTCCCATCACACAGAGATCCTCTATTTTCTTTGCAGAAGCACCCATAGGACTTCTAGTGTGTTAGTGGCATCACACAGAGCTCCTATATTTTCTTCTCAGCAGCACCCACAGGACTTCTAGTGTGTTAGTGGCATCACACAGAGCTCCTCTATTTTCTTTGCAGAAGCACCCATAGGACTTCTAGTGTGTTAGTGGCATCACACAGAGCTCCTATATTTTCTTCTCAGCAGCACCCACAGGACTTCTAGTGTGTTAGTGGCATCACACAGAGCTCCTCTATTTTCTTTGCAGAAGCACCCATAGGACTTCTAGTGTGTTAGTGGCATCACACAGAGCTCCTATATTTTCTTCTCAGCAGCACCCACAGGACTTCTAGTGTGTTAGTGGCATCACACAGAGCTCCTCTATTTTCTTTGCAGAAGCACCCATAGGACTTCTAGTGTGTTAGTGGCATCACACAGAGCTCCTATATTTTCTTCTCAGCAGCACCCACAGGACTTCTAGTGTGTTAGTGGCATCACACAGAGCTCCTCTATTTTCTTTGCAGAAGCACCCATAGGACTTCTAGTGTGTTAGTGGCATCACACAGAGCTCCTATATTTTCTTCTCAGCAGCACCCACAGGACTACCGACTACAATGGCTGGAAGACCGCCAAGGGGAGGCAGAGCGTGCAGAGCCAAGAACACAGGGCAGGCAGGCTCTGTTTCTAGTGGACGTGGCCGTGGCCGTGGACGTGGTCGTGCATCGTCATCAGCACGTGGCCATGGGACACGCGCGTCTTTGTTTTCGGCAGCTGGACATGTGGAGCCGCATCATGCTGAAGGCTTGGTAGAATGGATGACCAAGCCCTCCTCATCCTCCTCATCCTCTCTCACCCAGGCTCAGGGTACTGGCAGAGCAGCTGCCAACGCGTACTCAATGGCATCATCAGCCACCCCTTCCCTAGACCCACCATGTCCTCCTGAGGAGTCCCCCGAACTCTTTGAGCACAGTGTTGGGTACATGCTCCAGGAGGATGCCCAACGATTCGAAGGCTCGGATGATGATACCCAGCTTGAGGAATCTGGCAGTACTGTTCCACCAGCTGCAGCTTACTGCCAGGTTTGCTCTAGTGGTGAAGAGGGAGGGGATGATGAGGTCACTGACTCCACGTGGGTGCCTGAAGGGAGAGAGGATGAGGAGGAGGACGAGGAGGAGGAGGATGCGGCGTCACATGTCCAACGAGGCAGGATGCCCCCTGGAGGCCAGCTAGAGGCCAGCACAGCAACTGTACAACACCGCAGAGCTCCGCCTGTGCAGGGCGCTGCCTCTGCACGTTATCAGAAAAGTTCTTTGGTGTGGGCCTTTTTTGAGACGAGTGCATCAGATCGCACCACTGCTATTTGCAATATTTGTCTCAAGCGTATCTCGCGTGGCCAAAACATCAGCCGCTTGGGCACCACAAGCATGACCAGACATATGTCGACCTGCCATGCAGCTCGTTGGCAGGCACACATAAAAGACCCACACCAAAGAACTAAGCGGACCTCTCCTTGCTCTTCATCAGCTGGGATCTCCATCCCCACTACACCTTCAGTCCTCTCTGAAAGCTGCTCTGAGAGGACTGAAGGTGTAGAATTAGGTGTGTCACAACCAAGTACTTGCAGTACACCGACGTCCGATTGCAGCAGGCAAATTTCCCTGCCCCAGCTGCTGGACCGTAGAAAGAAGTACACTCCCAGCCATCCACATGCCCAGCGGTTGAATGCTAGCTTGGCTAAATTGCTAGCACTTCAACTGCTGCCTTTTCAGTTGGTAGACTCGGCCCCCTTCCGTGAGTTTGTTCAATGTGCGGTTCCTCAGTGGCAGGTTCCCAAACGCCACTTTTTCTCACGGAAGGCGATTCCGTCTCTCTACCGGCATGTGGAAGGCAATGTCCATGCCTCGCTGGACAGGGCGGTCAGCGGTAAGGTGCATATTACCGCTGACTCATGGTCCAGCAGGCATGGACAGGGACGGTACCTTTCTTTCACGGCCCATTGGGTCACTCTATTGGCAGCTGGGAGGGATGCAGGACAAGGTGCAGTAGTGTTGGAGGTTGTTCCGCCACCACGCCTCCAAAACGCTACTACTGCTACTGGTTGTGACACACCTCTCTCCTCCACCCCCTCCTCTTCTTCTTCCTCCAGTGCTCTGTCCTTGGAACCAGCGGTGCTCCGTAGGCGTACAAGGGGCTACGCAAGTACGCAGGCAAAAAGATGCCGTGCTTGCGCTGGTGTGTTTGGGGGACAGGAGCCACACTGGGCCAGAGGTTCTGGCAGCTCTGCAGGGGCAGGCCGAGAGGTGGTTGACGCCACGTCAGCTTAAGCCAGGAATGGTCGTTTCTGACAATGGCACCAACCTCCTCTCCGCCCTGCGACAGGGGCAGCTCACCCATGTGCCCTGCATGGCTCACGTCCTCAACCTGGTGGTGCAGCGGTTCTTGGGCAGGTTCCCAGGCTTACAGGATGTCCTGAGGCAGGCCAGGAAAGTCTGTGTGCATTTCCGCCGATCTTATAATGCCAGTGCTCGGCTGACTGAGCTGCAAAAGGAGCTGAACCTGCCCAAGAACCGCCTAATATGTGACATGCCCACCAGGTGGAACTCAACGTTGGCCATGCTGCAGCGACTGCACACGCAGCAGAGGGCCATCAATGAGTACCTTTGCGACTACGGCACCAGGACAGGGTCAGGGGAGCTTGGGTTTTTTTCCCCACGTCAGTGGAGCATGATCAGGGATGCATGCACTGTCCTCTCACCATTTGAGGAGGCCACGAGGATGGTGAGCAGTGACAGTGCATGCATCAGTGACACTGTCCCTCTTGTCCACCTGTTGGAGCATACGCTGCGTGGGATAATGGACAGGGCACTTGAGGCAGAACAGAGGCAGGAAGAGGAGGACTTCCTTGCCTCTCAAGGCCCCCTTTATCCGGACAGTGTTCCTTCTGTCCCACCCATCACACAGGAAGAGGATGAGGAGGAGGAGGAGGAGGAGGAGGAGGAGGATTGTGTGAGCATGGAGGTGGAGCCTGGCACTCAGCATCAGCAGCAGCAGTCTTTTAGGGATGATGTACAGTCCCAACAAACCAGTGGACTTGTACGTGGCTGGGAGGAGGTGGCTGGCGATCATGTCATCCTCAGTGACCCAGAAGACTCCGGACCGAATGCCTCAGCTAACCTACGCTGCATGGCCTCCCTGATCCTGCAAAGCCTGCGGAAGGATCCTCGTGTTCTTCGGATCAAGGAGAGGGACCATTACTGGCTGGCCACTCTCCTTGATCCGCGGTACAAGGGTAAGGTTGCGGACCTTATCTTGCCGTCGCAGAGGGAGCAGAGGATGAGACATCTCAGGGAGGCCTTGCAGAAAGGTCTGTGCAACGCGTTCCCAGAAACTGGGAGGTTACAAACTCCTGGTCCTGGGCGACGAGTTGCTGAGGCTTCGGTCAGTAGCAGAAGGAGCGGTGGGGAAGGTGGACGTCTGACCGATGCGTTCAGACAATTTTTTAGTCCGCAGCCCCAAGGTATGATCGGTTCCAGCAACCATCGCCAGCGTCTGATATACATGGTGCAGGAATACCTTGGGGCAAGGTCAGACTTGGACACCTTTCCCACCGAAAATCCTCTGGCTTACTGGGTCCTGAGGATGGATCACTGGCCAGAGCTTGCACAGTATGCAATTGAGCTACTGGCCTGTCCTGCCTCCAGCGTTCTTTCCGAACGCACATTCAGTGCTGCTGGAGGATTTGTCACTGATCATAGGGTGCGCCTGTCCACCGCCTCGGTTGATCGACTGACTTTCATCAAAATGAATCAGTCTTGGATCACCACCAGCTACCAGGCAACTGAGGCGGATATAACCGAATAATTTATAATGTCACATCCCTTCAAGACTGCCTATGCTGATGCTGAGTGACTGTCCTCTTATGTTCACTGACTATCCTCTTCCTCCTCCTCAATGATCCATGCCACCACACCAGTGCCTAAGGCACAATTTTTCAGCCCCTGTTTAACAGGGGCGTGTACATACAATTTTTAGAAAAAAATGCTTCGCAACACGTGTGACTGCTGTGCTCCAAGTACAGTATCTGTGAGGGGTTGCAGTGTTGTGGCACCAGCACCAGTGCCTAAGGCACAATTTTTCAGCCCCTGTTTAACAGGGGCGTGTACTTACAATTTTTTTAAAAAATGCTTCGCAACACGTGTGACTGCTGTGCTCCAAGTACAGTATCTGTGAGGGGTTGCAGTGTTGTGGCACCAGCACCAGTGCCTAAGGCACAATTTTTCAGCCCCTGTTTAACAGGGGCGGGTAATTACAATTTTTTAAAAAAATGCTTCGCAACACGTGTGACTGCTGTGCTCCAAGTACAGTATCTGTGAGGGGTTGCAGTGTTGTGGCACCAGCACCAGTGCCTAAGGCACAATTTTTCAGCCCCTGTTTAACAGGGGCGGGTAATTACAATTTTTTAAAAAATGCTTCGCAACACGTGTGACTGCTGTGCTCCAAGTACAGTATCTGTGAGGGGTTGCAGTGTTGTGGCACCAGCACCAGTGCCTAAGGCACAATTTTTCAGCCCCTGTTTTAACAGGGGCGGGTAATTACAATTTTTTAAAAAAATGCTTCGCAACACGTGTGACTGCTGTGCTCCAAGTACAGTATCTGTGAGGGGTTGCAGTGTTGTGGCACCAGCACCAGTGCCTAAGGCACAATTTTACAGCCCCTGTTTAACAGGGGCGGGTAATTACAAATCTTGATCTAATAGTTCACAGCAGGGCCCATTCCTGCGCCCACCAAGAGTAACTATGAGGGCCTACAGTCTTGTGGCAACACCGTCCACCACCACCGCCAAAGGCCCAATTTTCTGCCCTGTTCAACAGGTGCTTGCAATTACAAATCTTGATCTAATAACTCACAGCAGGGCCCATTCCTGCGCCCACCAAGAGTAACTGTGAGAGCTTACAGTCTTGTGGCAACACCGTCCACCACCACCACCACCCCCAATTTTTTCTGCCCTGTTCAACAGGTGCATGCAATTACAATCTTGATCTATTAACTCACAGCAGGGCCCATTCCTGTGCCCACCAGTCTTGTGGCTACACCAACATCTAATAGGGCAAATTTCTGCAGAGTATATACCCCAGGCCCCTACTTTCAAACATCCAACTTACAAACGACTCCTACTTGCAAATGGAAAGAGAAAACAGGAAGTGAGAGGAAATCTACCCCTAGGAAGGGAAATTCTATCCTGTTAGATTTAATTTGGGAAAAAGGTATCTCCTCTCTACTGATACTTTATCACCAATCCTTGTTTCAATTAAAACCCCACTTTTTCCAAAAACATTTGTCATTGGGACGGAAAGTGAGGTGACATGTTCTGAACAGATGTGCAAAGACAGCAAATGTTACAGGGGTGATAACCCCTCCCTATGTTCTCCAAAAAGCTTAAAAATAGATTTTTTGGGATGGAGCTACACTTCATAATGTACCTGTTCAGATTCTACTTAGAACAAACCTAAAGCCGCAAGTGGTTTTAAATGGCTTCTTTTTTTCCTTTACAAATGTCATTTTGTGCAAGGACAGTTCTAAACACGGGAAAACACATGCCACTTCACAGGCATACTTTAGACACCCCCCAGGTACCATATTTAAAGGAAAATTTCACTTTTTTTTTTTTCACTTTATGCATCATTAAAATGACTGCTCCCGAAAAAACGTTAGTTTTTAAAAGTTCTTTTTGCATTGATATATGTCCCCTGGGGCAGGACCCGGGTCCCCAAACCTGTTTTATGACATTAACATGCATATTGGCCGTTGTAATTAGCACTTTTGATTTCGAACGTTCGCGTCCATTATAACGTATAGGGTTCGAAAATTCGCGCGAACTTTCGGTCCGTTCGAAGGTTCTGGTGCGAACCGAACCCGGGGGTGTTCGGCTCATCCCTAGCCCCCATTACCCTAGATTAGGTCAAGGCTGCTATCTTGTCTATCCCTAACAAGACCCTTGGTCCTAGTATTCTTTCTGAATGGCACAAATTGTATGTTAATAATCTCTCTCCTGCTCTCAAAGATCTTTTTGCGGAATTTCATGAGCAGGGGACCCTCCCTAAACCTATATACCAAGCGCATATAGTACTTATTCAGAAACTGGAGACAGACCCCATGAATTGTAGTACAAAAACAAAGACAAGCAGCGCCAACCTAAGTGCAGTAGTATGTCACAATTTTAAGTGTTTAAAAGAGAAGAAAAGCACTCACTCTGTGTAGAGTGAGGCATGCCTGAAGAAGGAGCATGCATGCTCCGAACGCGTGCATGACGATTACGTCACTAAACGGCGACTCCTGTGACTCCACAGACCATAAGATCGCACAGCACTCTGCCGTCTAAAGCCTGGGACTCTGGAAACCACCGGCACCGCCAGACCAAGACACACACAGTGCAACAGGATCAACCCCCCCTTCCTCTGGAGCCACATCGCCTGCTTCTTATAAAGAAATGCATGCTTCTACTCTACACAGAGTGAGTGCTTTTCTTCTCTTCTAAACAATTAAAATTGTGACATACTACTGCACTTAGGTTGGCGCTGCTTGTCTTTGTTTTTGTATCCTCTCCAAGGTGTCTTCTGCCCTTCAGCTTGCTGCCTCCTGCTCTGTGCCAGTATTTTCTTTCCCTGGGATAAAACTACCAGGCTAGAGATTGCTAAAAACTATTGACAATAATCCCACCAGTACAAGGAGCCATCTTTTGAAATAATTTGTCTATTGACTCTTTGCTGCCTCTGCTAAACAGAACCAGATTCCTGGACATAAACAGGAATCTTTTGTTCATCATTTCTCCCCTCCTTTTCCCTTCCCTCTCCTCATGTAAAATACACCCATGCATACAAGTCTTGTCCTTTAGCGCAACAAAAATTTGTTTTTTTCCATGAATTGTGGTTCCTACAGACCAATATCACTCCCTAACATGGATCTAAAGATCCTCACTAAGGTCCTAGCAACTCGCCTGTCCTGAGTCATTGAAACTTTGGTAGCTTCTGATCATATGTGTTTTTTCCCACAAAAATCCACTGATATTAACATTAGGAGACTTTTCACTAATCTGAAATGCATTACCCTTGTGTATAAGTTTCCCAGGCAGCGATCAAGGTAGGCTACATGGTCTCCTCCCTTTTCTATACAACGTGGCACTTGCCAAGGTTGTCCCCTACAATTTTTGGTCTCATGATGGAGCCTATTGAAGTAGCTCGTGGCACTAACCCTGATATTAAAGGCCTCATACTCCTTGGACTTGAGAAGAAGGTGGCCATGTATGCAAATGATATGCAACTATGACTATTTGAGCTCAGCTTTGTTGACCCTGGAGGAGTGCTTTGTGTTCTCTGGTCTTAAAATGAACTAGGGCAAGTTGGAAATACTGCCACTTGATTGCATACAGACAATGGCCTGAAATATAATGTTGTTTCTCCAGTGGGTAACCAAAATAAAATACCTAAGCATAGAGGTGACTAATGATGTTAGTGACCTTGTCCCTTTAAGCTTTTTGACATTGGTCGCAAAGTCCAGGATTAAGGCTTTATCCCATATCTCATTGAAAAGGTGGATTTACTTGGGACATTGCACAACGGGGAGGGGGGAATTCATGTGGGTTTCTGTTATTGTTGTTTATTGCTGTTTTAAAAAAACTGTGAATAAAAATAATTTTCCAAAAAAAAAATTAAAAAAAAAAAAAAAAAAAAGAAAAGGTGGATTTAATCAAGATGAAGCTACTTCCTGCTTTTTTTTATATGCTCTTAGAAACAATCCCACGTGGCTTCTATTATCCCTCTTTAAACAACTGGATGCACTATTGTTCTCCTTTTTGTGGAACAATAGGTCTCCCATCTCAGTTTATCTACCCCACAGCAACACCTGACCTTCTGATTTTTTTTCAATACTTCTTGGGCTCATATGGGGTGCTCCAGTTACTCCTTTATAGAGGCGTCCAAGCCCCATAACCTCTCACTCAAATTATGTGCAGAATTGGGGTGCTTCCATTAGTCCATACTAATCACTGGTCCTCGCATACTCCTGGAATAATACATATCTCCTGCATCTCCTTTGAATTCAGGTCATCCGGGTATCAAGGGAGATTAGGGTCCTAAGTGACCTATTTTTGGATGCAAATTTTCCCCCTGACTTCATTGACAATGAAGTACTCTTTGCCTAATAGGCATTTATTCTGTTCAATTGAATTACACCATGCGTGCACTGCTCAATTTCTTCCAACCTTTTTCCACTTGGAGGCAGGGAGTATGGAGGGCTGAGTCCTTGCCCAAGGCTCACTCAACTCTATACAAGGCACTACTAACATCCTACATCACAGGGACTAAATAAACACAGGGAATGTTGCCTCTCGACATTCCCACTTAAGATAATGATGACTGGGAGGATGACTAGCATGACCCATTCCCGTCAACTAATTGCAGCCAGGGGCAGATTGGTGCAATTTAAAATACATATGCATTGAATACTTTTTTTAATTGTGTGCATACACTTTATACTCCTAATATCCAAGGGGGTGTGAAACCTTTGTGACCAAGACCCATTTTATAGTTTTGATGTGTGTTTACTTAAAAAACATCTCTAACTGCTTTGCATATCAAAATTATATTCTGAGTATTTTTTTTTTACAGGAAATATAAAGATTTTGTTTGATAGAGTCTGAATGTGTTTTTAATAAGCAGGTAAATGGACAATTTTTTAAAAAAAATATACAATAGCTTGTTTAACAACATGGCCCAAGCCAATTTTCAGATTTCAGCGCAGTCACAATTTGAATGACAATTATTCAGTCATGCAACACTGTACCCAAATTAAAATGTTATCTTTTTTTTTTTTTAGACAGATAGAGCTTTCTTTTTGTGCTATTTAATCACCACTTGGTTTTTTATTTTTTGCTATATAAACAAAAAAAATACCAAAAATTAAAAAAAAAAAACACCTTTTTTAATTTCTGTTATAAAATGTTCCAAATACTGTAAATAGTGTTTCTTTATAAATTTAGGCCAAAATGTATTCTGTTACATCCTTCGGTAAAAATAACCCAAATCAGTGTATATTTTGGATGGATACATTTTGTGTTTCCCTATTAGCGGGCAGGGACTCATTGGTGAAAGACATCTATTGCTAAGTATCTTGTTACATTTTTCCAACATTATTACAGTACATTTGTTATCTTTATTTGTCATTTCCTTATTAGATGTTTATGTGATCTCTCTTTGCACATCTTGGAAAAAAAAAAAATGTAAACTATCACATAACCATAATAAAATAATTAGTCTGTGTGAAAGTTATAAAGTCTACAAACTATGAAACTATGGTATATATTTAAACTTGATCAATCCTGTGTACTGCCTATCTCATTTATTGAGGCCTTAAAATGCCAGGACAGTACAAATACCACCTCTTTTTGAAAATAGACATTCCAATGTATTTAGTAAGAGCCATGGTGAGTTTTTTGAAGTTGTAATTTTTGTCACAAATTTTTGAAAAATAAAGAAATTGAAAAAAAAAGATTTTTTTTCACAAAGTTGTCATTTTAGGTTATTTCCCACACACAGTATAGGCATACTTATAATTACACCCCAAAACATATTCTGCTATGCCTCCTGAATATGGGGCTAACACATTTGTGAGACTTTTTCATAGCCTAGATGCATAGAGGGGCCCAAACATCCAAAGAGCACCTTGAGGCTTTCAAGGAGCATAAATGACACATCTAAATTCACTACCTACATTTTGAAATCTCCACAAAATGACCCCATTTTTGGAAAGCAAACAATTCAAGGTATTTTCTGAAAGGCACAGTGAGTCTTTTGAAAATATCACAAAGTTGTCAAGTAATAAGATATTTCTTACACATATCTTAGGTATACTTAGATTTATTGAAAACATATTCTTCTACTCCTCCCGAGTATGGGGATCCCGAGTTTATGTGAGACTTTTTCACAGCCTAGCCACATAGAGGGGCTCAAAATTCAAGTAGCACCATCAGGCATTCTAGGGGCATAAATTATGCATCTAAATTTCCTGACTACCTATCACATTTTTGGAGATCCTGAAGCACCAGGACAGTGGAAACATACAAAAAATCCAGATTTTGGAAAGCAAACACCCAAGGGTATTTTTAAAGAGGTATGGGGAGTCTTTTGAAGACTTCATTTTATAGCCACATATTTTTGGAAAATGCAGAAAGAAAATAAAAAATAAATTTTTTACACATTGTTTTTTTAATAAATATTTCTTACACACAGCATAGGCATACGTGAATACTTTGAATTACGATTCAAAACACATTCTGCTACTTATCCCAAGTGTGGCAATATCACGTGTGAGATTTTTTCACTTTTTGCACTGACTAATGTACTAGACATTAGGGATGAGCCGAACACCCCCCTGTTCGGTTCGCACCAGAACCTGCGAACAGACCTAAAGTTCGTGTGAACTTTAAAACCTTTTAAAGTCTATGGGACTCGAACGTTCAAAATCAAAAGTGCTAATTTTAAAGGCTTATATGCAAGTTATTGTCATAAAAAGTGTTTGGGGACCTGGATCCTGCCCCAGGGGACATGTATCAATGCAAAAAAAACTTTTAAAAATGGAAGTTTTTTCGGAAGCAGTGATTTTAATAATGCTTAAAGTGAAACAATAAAAGTGTGATATCCTTTAAATTTCGTACCTGGGGGGTGTGTATAGTATGCCTGTAAAGGGGCGCATGTTTCCCGTGTTTAGAACTGTTCCCGCACAAAGTGTCATCAGGTCTGGTATGGATATTAAGGGAAACCCCAGGTCAAATTTAAAAAAAAATTACGTGGGGTTCCCCTAAATATCCATACCAGACCCTTATCTGAGCATGCAACCTGGCAGGTCGCAGAAAAAGAGGGGGGGACAAGAGAGCGCCCCCCCTCCTGAACCATACCAGGCCACATGCCCTCAACATTGGGAGGATGCTTTGGGGGTCTGTGACCCCTCAAATCACCATGTCCACATGTTGATGAGGACAAGGGCCTCATCCCCACAACCCTTGCCCGGTGGTTGTGGGGGGTCTGCGGGCGGGGGGCTTATCAGAATCTGGAAGCCCCCTTTAACAAGGGGACCCCCAGATCCCAGCCCCCCAGTTTGAAATGGTAAGGGTGTACAAAAGTACCCCTACCATTTCACAAAGAAAGTGTAAAAAATAGTTAAAAAACACACAGACACCATTGGGAAAAGAGAAAAAAAAGATTCCAGCGGTGGTAATCCACTCGCTTGCTATCTCACTTGCTATCCAGTGATGGGTGATCTCTTCTCCGGGGTCCAGCGATGGCTGATCTCTTCCGACGACGTCCAGTGCAGCGCATCCTGTCTCCATGGAGACACTGCGGGAATCCCATCTTAGCTGAGGAGGACCGGGCCACCCGTCACCTGAACCCGCCCCCCTCTGACGCAATGCAAGGGGGAAGCCGGGCTTCCCCAGTGACGTACGGGTGACCCTGCCCCCTTCTGATGTAACAGAAACCTGCGTTACATCAGAGGGGGCGGGGTCACCCGTACATCACTGGGGAAGCCCAGCTTTTCCCTTGCGTCAGAGGGGGGGGGTCACCCTTACATCACTGGGGAAGCCTGGGTTTCTCCACAGAGACACAGCTGAGGAGGACCGGGCCACCCGTCACCTGACCCCGCCCCCCCTCTGACGCAAGGGAAAATCTGAGCTTTTCCAGTGATGTATGGGTGACCCCACCCCCTCTGATGTAACGCAGGTTTCCGTTACATCAGAGGGGGGCGGGGTCACCCGTACGTCACTGGGGCAGGGTCAGGTGACAAGTGGCCTGGTCCTCCTCAGCTAAGACAGGATTCCCGCAGTGTCTCCATGGAGACAGGATGCGCTGCGCTGGATGTCGTCTAAAGAGATCAGACATCGCTGGACCCAGGTGAAGAGATCACCCATCGCTGAATAGCAAGAGTGGATTACCACCGCTGGAATCTTTTTTTTATTTTTTTTATTTTTAATAAAGGACTTTTCCCAACGGTGTCTGTGTGTCTTTTAACTATTTTTTACACTTTTTTTGTGAAAAGGTATGGGTACTTTTGTACCCCCTTACCATTTCAAACAGGGGGGGTGGGATCTGGGAGTCCCCTTGTTAAAGAGGGCTTCCAGATTCTGATAAGCCCCCCGCCCGCAGACCCACACAACCACCGGGCAAGGGTTGTGGGGATGAGACCCTTGTCCTCATCAACATGGAGACATGGTGCTTTGAGGGGTCACAGACCCCCAAAGCATCCTCCCAATGTTGAGGGCATGTGGCCTGGTACGGTTCAGGAGGGGGGCGCTCTCTCGTTCCCCCTCTTTTTCTGCGGCCTGCCAGGTTGCATGCTCGGATAAGGGTCTGGTATGGATTTTGACGGGGACCTCCACGCCATTTTTTTTTTGGCACAGGGTTCCCCTTAAAATCCATACCAGACCTGAAGGGTCTGGTATGGATATTTAGGGGGAACCCCACGTCATTTTTTTTTAGTTTTGACCCGGGGTTCCCCTTAATATCCATACCAAACCTGAAGGGCCTGGTAATTGAATTTGGGGGGAGCCCCACGCATATTTTTTTTTTTTATCAATGACTTTCAATGACTGTTCTCTGTATTACGGGAGCCGACAATTCATTATAGCCGCGAGTGATTTTAAATGACTTTTTTTCCTTCAAAAATTACACTTTGTGCAGGTACAGTTCTAAGCACGGAAACATGCGCTACTTTACAGGCATACTATACACACCCCCCAGGTACGAAATTTAAAGGAATATTACACTTTTATTGTTTCACTTTAAGCATTATTAAAATCATTGCTCCCGAAAAAACAGCCATTATAAAAAGTTTTTTTTGCATTGATACATGTCCCCTGGGGCAGGACCCAGGTCCCCAAACACTGTTTTTATGACAATAACTTGCATATAGGCTTTTAAAATTAGCACTTTAGATTTCTCCCATAGACTTTTACAGGGTGTTCCGTGGCTTTTTCGAAACACCCCAAATTGTTCGCTGTTCGGTGAACAGGCAATGTTCGAGTCGAACATGAGTTCGACTCGAACTTGAAGTTCATCCCTACTAGACATTATATCATGCTTACATTGTGTGCATTTTTATTTGCCAAGCTACATTTTATTTTAAATTGCAGTGATATTTGTATGTCAAAAGCATTATGAGCCAATTCATTGTTCCCTTTTTCTTTTCACTGTACGGTACAGGTAACATGCTTTACTTCAAGCAGTCAATGTCAACTAAGAATAAGGACTCATACATGCTACTGTTGTGATCTATATGACTGCGAAAAGTATGTAACAGGATTTTATTTTCTGGTGTTGTAGAGCATATGTTGAAAGCTTAACTCCAGGCAAGCTCGTAGACTTTTTAAAATACATTTCCAATAACTGTGTTACTTATTCTGTTCAGGCACTCCTGAGATCCAGGTCACTCTGCCAGATATAGCATATCCACTCCCAGACTCCCAGCAATATAGCCCAGTCTGGAAAATGGCCAGGAGCAACAGCATAAATGCATGCATTCCCGACCCTCTTTAGCAGACACGTGGGGTGCTATTAATTCTTTAAGGCACCCTTATGCATTGGAAATAGTGGCATTTTTTTTGTGCCTTAACCACATAGTATTACAGCACCATGTGGTCCCATACAACTGCATTTCCTGTACAGCGGGCCATTCAAATCAATGAGCAGCTGTGCCCCCGCAAACATGCACACAAGGACCTGCATAGCGCACACGTGTGAACCTATTAGAAGGAGGAAACTATGCAATGCATCAAAGCTTGATTTGTTCATTGCATTGTCTTTTCCATTTCTAAGGCAAAAATAAACATTTTTAATGAACATGTAACTGGATTAAAGTTTTCTTTTTCTTTTATATATATATATATATATATATATATATATATATTTGCCTGGAGGTCAGCTTTAGAAAGAGTTCCTTGTTTTTCTCAAAGATACACTTGAGAAAATACAAATAGATACAGTAAAATTCAGTGCAGTTTAACCACTTGCCGACCGCCCCCTGTATATATATACGTCGGCAGAATGGCACGTACAGGCAGAACCACGTACCTGTACGTGCCATTCTTCCGGCGGGTGGGGGGTCCGATCGGACCCCCCCCGGCCGGCGGGGACGGTCGGGATCGCTTCAGGAGCGATCCGGGATGAGGGGACGGCCAGTGGTTTCTGGCCACCCCCTCGCGATCGCTCCTGGCGAATCAGATGCTTCCTCTGTCTGTGTCAATCAAAACACAGGCAGAGGAAGTGATGTCACGCTCGGTGCGCCGGTCTATGTGACCGGAACGCCGAGCTGTGAACATCTAAAGGTTAGTGCACAAACAGTACACTGACACCAGTACACATAGGCACACAAAACACCCCCTGTCACCCCCTGATCACCCCCCAGATCACCCCCTCCCCCCCCAGTCACAGTGTCACTAATTGCAGTGATCATTTTTTTACTGATCACTGCATTTAGTGTCAGTGTGACTGTAATAACTGTCAGGGCAGTTAGTTTTAGGTCCAAGGTAGCCCCCCACCCCCCCCTAATAAAGGTTTAACCCCTTGATTGCCCCCCAGGTAACCCTTTCACCCCCTTTTGCCAGTGTCACTAAGCGATCGTTTTTCTGATCGCTGTATTAGTGTCACTGCTGTCGCTAGGTAACCATTTTTTTTTTTTAGGTAACCGCCATGTTTATATAGGTTCATAAATAGGTTTATAGGTCAGGTACCCCCATATTACAACCTAAATAAAGGTTTTAACCCCCTGATTGCCCCTAGAGTTAACCCTTTCACCAGTGATCACAGTATAACTGTCACTGGTGACGCTGGTTAGCCAGTTAGTTATTTCGTTATTTAGGTTCCCCGTCAGGTTTTTATATAGCGTCAGGTACCCCCATATATTACCTAATAAAGGTTTTAACCCCCTGATTGCCCCTAGTTAACCCTTTCACCCCCTTTTGCCAGTGTCACTAAGCGATCGTTTTTCTGATCGCTGCATTAGTGTCGCTAGGTAACCATTTTTTTTTTTTTAGGTAACCGCCATGTTTATATAGGTTCATAAATAGGTTTATAGGTCAGGTACCCCCATATTACAACCTAAATAAAGGTTTTAACCCCCTGATTGCCCCTAGAGTTAACCCTTTCACCAGTGATCACTGTATAACTGTCACTGGTGACGCTGGTTAGCCAGTTAGTTATTTCGTTATTTAGGTTCCCCGTCAGGTTTTTATATAGCGTCAGGTACCCCCATATATTACCTAATAAAGGTTTAACCCCCTGATTGCCCCTAGTTAACCCTTTCACCCCCTTTTGCCAGTGTCACTAAGCGATCGTTTTTCTGATCGCTGCATTAGTGTCGCTAGGTAACCAGTTTTTTTTTTTGTATTACTGTTACGGGTGACGCTGGTTAGTTAGCTTGTTTTTTTATACTGTCAGGGCACCCGCCATTTATTACCCAATAACGGTTTAACCCCCTGATCGCCCGGCGGGTGATATCAATTAGGTTTTAGGGTCAAATAAGGTCTGCGTCGCCCCAGGTTAGTGCCAGTACCGCAAACACCCACGCACAAAGCATACACCTCCCTTAGTGGCACAGTATCTGAACAGATCAATATCTGATCTGATCAGATCTATACTAGCGTCCCAGCAGTTTAGGGTTCCAAAAAAAAACGCATTGTTAGCGGGATCAGCCCAGATACCTGCTAGCACCTGCGTTTTCCCCCTCCGCCCAGCCCAGCCCACCCAAGTGCAGTATCGATCGATCACTGTCACTTACAAAACACTAAGCACACATAACTGCAGCGTTCGCAGAGTCAGGCCTGATCCCTGCGATCGCTAACATTTTTTTTGTGGTAGCGTTTTGATTCAGTCGCTTCAGTCAGGAGCTTTTTTACCTGTGAATCTCAAAAAAAAAAAAAAATAAAATAGTTGTCGTTTTATTGTTCTCTCTCTCACTCTATTCTCTCTCTATTGTTGCTCTTTTTTTACTCCATTCTATTCTGCAATGTTTTATTATGTTTTATTATGTTTTATTATGTTTTATCATGCTTGCTTTTCAGGTATGTAATTTTGTTTACTGTGTGTTTTAGTGTTGAGCATTTTTTTGTTTTCAGGTGCGCCATTCAGTTGCAACGCGGATTTATTTATCTTGACAGCAACAGCGTTTGCTCCCACGATACATAAAGCCGCGACTCCAACGCTGTAGGAGGTGATTTCACCACCACAGTTAAAAAAAAGAGCATATATGCCGAAGCATGGGGGCAGCAGGGGGGGGGAGCGATTGGCTCCTAATGCCACGTACATACGGTCGAAATTCCGACCGTGTGTACACGGCATAACTTTTGCGGGAGGATGCCCCCATGCATCGGCATATATAAATGGTGCATGTATGCCCATCATTAGAAGTGGGTGGATGAAGGGAGGTATTCTAATGGTGGGCATACCCACCAATCAATCTCTTTTTTTCGTTCAGCCAAGAGGCTGCATGAAAAAAAAAAGATTACAATATATGTCCAGTATGTTGCTGGACTTTGAATGGTTATACCAGAATGATGCCTGCAGGTTTAGGTATCATCTTGGTATCATTCTTTTCAGCCAGTGATCGGCTTTCATGTAAAAGCAATTCTAGCGGGTAATTAGCCTCTAGACTGCTTTTACAAGCAGTGGGAGGGAATGTCCCCCTCCCGGATATAAACCGCGCCATTGGGAAATTGGGAAAGCATTTTATCACACCAA
The DNA here is from genome assembly GCA_028564925.1 of Lithobates sylvaticus. Lineage (NCBI taxonomy): Eukaryota > Metazoa > Chordata > Amphibia > Anura > Ranidae > Lithobates > Lithobates sylvaticus. Next base: position 1,044,992 of record JAQSEC010001744.1, on the reverse strand, counting down.
TCTTGGTGTGGTCAGATGCTTTGAGGGCAGAGGAAAGATCTAGGGTCTAATAGACCCCAATTTTTTCAAAAAAAGAGTACCTGTCACTGCCTATTGCTATCATAGGGGATATTTACATTCCCTGAGATAACAATAAAAATCATAACAAAGAAAAAAAAAATGGAAGGAACAGTTTAAAAATAAAATAAAAAAGCTAAATAAATAAAAAAAAAAACAAAAAAAAAAAAAAAAAGCACCCCTGCCCCCCCTTCTCTTGCGCAAAGGCGTACACAAGCGTTGGTCTGGCGTCATATGTAAACAGCAATTGCACCATGCATGTGAGGTATCACCGCGAAGGTCAGATCGAGGGCAGTAATTTTAGCAGTAGACCTCCTCCGTGAATCTAATGTGGTATCATGTAAAGGCTTTTAAAGGCTTTTAAAAATGTATGTAGTTTGTCGCCACTGCGTGTTTGTGCGCAATTTTAAAGCATGTCGTGTTTGGTATCCATGTACTCGGCCTAAGATCATATTTTTTATTTCATCAAAAATTTGAGCAATATAGTGTGTTTTAGTGCATTAAAATAAAAAAAAGTGTATTTTTTCCACAAAAAATGCGTTTGAAAAATCGCTGCGCAAATACTGTGTGAAAAAAAAAAAAAATGCAACACCCACCATTTTAATCTGTAGGGCCTTTGCTTTAACAATATATATAGTGTTTGGGGGTTCAACGTAATTTTCTTGCAAAAAAAAAATATGTTTTCATGTAAACAAAAAGTGTCAGAAAGGGCTTTGTCTACAAGTGGTTAGAAGAGTGGGTGACGTGTGACATAGGCTTCTAAATGTTGTGCATAAAATGCCAGGACAGTTCAAACCCCCCCAAATGACCCCATTTTGGAAAGTAGACACCCCAAGCTATTTGCTGAGAGCAATGTTGAGCCCATTAAATATTTTTTTTTTTTGTCCCAAGAGATTGAATAATGAAAAAAAAAAAAATATATATATTTTTTTTACAAAAAGTTGTCACTAAATGATATATTGCTCAAACATGTCATGGGCATATGTGGAAATACACCCCAAAATACATTCTGTTGCTTCTCCTGAGTACGGGGATACCACATGTGTGGGACTTTTTGGGAGCCTAGCTGCGTACGGAACCCCAAAAACCAATCACCGCCTTCAGGCTTTCTAAGGGTGTAATTTTTTTATTTCACTTCTCACTGCCAATCACAGTTTCGGAGGCCATGGAATGCCCAGATGGCATAAAACCCCCCAAAATGACCCCATTTTGGAAAGTAGACACCCCAAGCTATTTGCTGAGAGGTATTGTGAGTATTTTGCAGATCTCGCTTTTTGTCACAAAGTTTTGAAAATTGAAAAAAGAAAAAAATTTTTTTTTTTTCTTTACTTTCTTCATTTTCAAAAACAAATGAGAGCTGTAAAATACTCACCATGCCTCTCAACAAATAGCTTGGGGTGTCTACTTTCCAAAATGGGGTCATTTGGGGGGGTTTTGTGCTATTTTGGCATTTTATGGCCTTCGAAACGGTGATAGGTAGTGAGGAGTGAAATCAAAAATTTGCACCCTTAGAAATCCTGAAGGCGGTGCTTGGGTTTCGGGGCCCCGTACGCGGCTAGGCTCCCAAAAAGTCCCACACATGTGGTATCCCCATACTCAGGAGAAGCAGCAAAATGTATTTGGGGTGCAATTCCACATATAACTATGGCATGTGTGAGCAATATATCATTTAGTGACAACTTTTTGAAAAAAAAAAAATCTTCTTTTTTATTTTTGTCTTTATTCAATCACTTGGGACTAAAAAAAAAAATATTCAATGGGCTCAACATGCCTCTCAGCAAATAGCTTGGGGTGTCTACTTTCCAAAATGGGGTCATTTGGGGGGGTTTTGTACTTCTCTGCCATTTTAGCACCTCAAGAAATGAAATAGGCAGTCATAAATTAAAAGCGGTGTAAATTCCAGAAAATGTACTCTAGTTTGTAGACGCTATAACTTTTGCGCAAACCAATAAATATACGCTTATTGGCATTTTTTTTACTAAAGACATGTGGCTGAATACATTTTGGCCCAAATGTTTGACTAAAATTGAGTTTATTAGATTTTTTTTATAACAAAAAGTAGAAAATCTCTTTTTTTTTCAAAATTTTCGCTCTTTTTCCGTTTATATCGCAAAAAATAAAAATCACAGAGGCAATCAAATACCATCAAAAGAAAGCTCTATTTGTGGGAAGAAAAGGACGCAAATTTCGTTTGGTTACAAAATTGCATGACCGCGCAATTACCAGTTAAAGTAGTGCAGTGCGAAATTGAAAAAAAGACCTCTGGTCCTTTGGCTGCCAAATGGTCCGGGGCTGAAGTGGTTAAGACCATTCATTTTGAATGTGCTCAAATCGCACCACATCGCACCAAAGATATGTATGCAGAAATTTTGGAACAGCACTCTAACAGGATCGCATGGTTGTTTTGTACCATGTGATTTGGTGCTGGCAAACACACTGCTTTTGGGATGTCATTAAGATTGCACTGACACAAGGGTAGTGCGATTTGAATGTGGTGTGGAAAATGAGCACGGATCATGGCGATTCCCACACCACATTAGTGTGAACCTAGCCTGGATTTAAAGAAAAAAAACATCTACCTGCTTAGGATAGACCTTGCTGAAGAGGGATGACCATCTTGTGTCTTCCCACTAAGCTGAATCTTGCCATAATGAAAGACTTCTAATGCAACATCAGAGGGCACACAGTCCTCTGATAATCAAGGATAGTTCACACTGCTGAACCCCAATCACCTCCTTCACACTGATGAATTAATTAGTGCTTGGTATGCAGACAGATATCTCCTGGCCTAGAGGACGTAAGTAAGCTTGTACTGACATGTTTTATCTATATTTCCTTTTATGAAAGCATAGGTTCTTCTACCTCACAGGGTATCTGCTCTGCTCCCGTATTGGTTATCAAAATGCAATAATCAAACTTTTACCATAGGATATCCACTCAATAGCAAGATATACTGTATCCAGGATTACTCAGCATAGAGAGTCCATAGTATTCCATAGAGACTCTGCTGGATTTAAAGGGTTTGTAAAGTCCTTAATTAGGGTGAAAAACCTTCTGTACTGAAGCTGCCCCAGAGCCCCCCTTTTTTCTTACCTGAGCATGGCTGTTGCAGCTATGTGCATGAGCCCAGCGACTCCAGCCGCTGTCTCTGTCCCCATTGGATAGATTTATAGCAGCAGGAGCCATTGACATGGGAGCGGGGGGTGGGGTTGAGTCCTGCTGTCTGTGTCAATGGACGCAGCAGCAGGACTCGTGAGCACACCCACACGGGTGCCCCCATGGAAAGTGGCTCTCCGTGGGGGCACCCGATGAAGAGGAGGAGCCAGGAATGCCACGGGGCACCCCAGAAGATCGGGGGTGCTCTGTGCAAAAACCTTGCAAGTCAAGGCAAGTATAACATGTTTGTTATTTTAAAAAAACATGAACCTTTACAACCACTTTAAGCATCCATTTATCAAGCATCTTCCTACAAAGATCTTACAATTTATAACTGGAAATTGTCTAATACTAGGTTACTGTTACTGTGTTAGGATACTCAAATATCTTACTGCATTACTTTACTTTTTGCAAAAGTAATGATTGGAACTCGAAGATACACTTTACATACTAATCCAGAAGACACAAAATAACCATCTAGCACAAATATTGTGATACCATATAATGCACAAGATTTTTGTACAGTTCTAGACATAAGAATATTTATTGGGATTTTGTGTGATAGACCAACACAAAGTGGCACATAATTGTGAAGTGGAAGGAAAATGATAAATGATTTTCAAAATTTTTTTACAAATAAATACCTGAAAAGTGTGGCAGGCATTTGTGTTTTACTCTGATACTCCTAAGTGCCGGTTCACACTGGGGCAACACGACTTACAGCGCGACTTAGCAAGGCAACTTGGAAGCAACTTCAACGTGACTTGGAAGCAACTTGGAAGCAACTTCAACGTGACTTGGAAGCAACTTGGAAGCAACTTCAACGTGACTTTGAGTTATTTACAACACAACTTCAAGTCGCCCCCAGGCCAGGCGACTTTGGCTGTGGCCAATCACAGAATAATCAGCTCTCTGGGAGGGTGGGGTTTGCCTGAGTAAACAAATTTCTTTTCCTGTAAAGTCGCTTCAAAATAGATGGAGATCCGACTTGGAGGCGACTTTTATTGAAATCAATGGGTACAAGTCACCTAGAAGTCAGATTGAAGTAGTACAGGAACCTTTTTTGAAGTCGGAGTGACTTCAGTAGTGTGCATTGAGACGGCTCCATAAATTAACATTACAGCGCGACTTGTGACAACTTGGGGCATCTCGGGGCAACCTGAAGTCGGATCCTGAGTCGCCCTGGTGTGAACCGGCTCTAACTAAAATCGAGTGGAACCAATTGCCTTCAGAAGTCACTTAACTAGTAAATAGAGTCCACCTGTGTGTAATTTAATCTCAGTATAAATACAGCTGTTCGGTGAAGCTCTCAGAGGTTTGTTAGAGAACCTTAGTGAACAAACAGCATCACAAAGGCAAATGAATACACCAGACAGGTCATGGATAAAGTTGTAAAGAAGTTTTAAATAAGGTTATAAAAAAGTTAGGTTATAAAAAAAATACCCCAAGCTTTGAACGTCTCACAAAGCACTGTTCAATCCATCATCCAAAAATGGAAAGAGTATGGCACAACTGCAAACCTATAAAGACATGGCCGGCCACCTAAACTGACAGGCCGGGCAAGGAGAGCATTAATCAGAGAAGCAGCCAAGAGGCCCATGGTAACGCTGGAGAAGCTGCAGAGATTCACAGCTCAGGTGGGAGAATCTGTCCACAGGACAACTATTAGTCCTGCACTCCACAAATCTGGCCTTTATGGAAGAGTGGCAAGAAGAAAGCCATAAGTCCTGTTTGCAGTTTGCAAGAAGCCATGTGGGGGACACAGCAAACATGTGGAAGAAGGTGCTCTGGTCAGATGAGAACAAAATTTAACTGTTTGGCCTAAAAGCAAAATGCTATGTGTGGTGGAAAACTAACACTGCACATCACCCTGAACACCCAATCGCCACAGTGAAACATGGTGGTGGCAGGGCAATCTTAGAAGAAAACCTGTTAGAGTCTGCAAAAGACTTGAGACTGGGGCGGAGGTTCTACTTCCAGCAGGACAAGGACCCTAAACATACAGCCAGTGCTACAATGGAATGGTTTAGATCAGGTGTCTCAAACTGGTGGCCCTCCGGCTGTTGTGGAACTACAAGTTCCATCATGCCTCTGGGAGTCATGCTTGTAACTGTCAGCCTTGCAATGCCTCATGGGAATTGTAGTTCTGCAACAGCTGGAGGGCCACCAGTTTGAGTCCCCTGGTTTAGATCAAAGCACATTCATGTGTTAGAATGGCCCACTCAAAGTCAAGACCTAAATCCAATTGAGAATCTGTGGTAAGACTTGAAAATTGCTGTCCACCGATGCTCTCCATCCAATCTGACAGAGCTTGAGCTATTTTGCAAAGAAGAATGAGCAAACATGTCACTCTCTAGATGTGCAAAGCTGGTAGAGACATCCCCAAAAAGACTTGCAGCTGTAATTGCAGCAAAAGGTTGTTCTACAAAGTATTGACTCAGGGGGGCTGAATACAAATGCACGCCACACTTTTCACATATTTTTTTTTTTTATTATTTAAAAAGCATTTATCATTTTCCTTCTACTTCACAGTTATGTGCCACTTTGTGTTGGTCTGTCACATAAAATTCCAATAAAAACATTTACATTTTTAGTTGACAAAATGTGGAAAATTTCAAGGGGTATGAATACTTTCTCAAGGTAATGTAAATATTATGGCAGAGGAATATGGGGTGGCATGTTTTCTTGGAAATCATTTTTAAAATTTATTCCATCTCAGATATAAGTTGACAAGCGTTTTTGTTTTCTTTTATTTGGCAGTTCAGAACAGTCTGGCAGCTACTATGAATTTGTTGGCGTAAACAGTTGCCAGGATGTGGTTCACTTATACCGACTGCTGTGGACCTGCACCGTCCTAAATATTGTCGGCCTCTTCCTTGGCAGTGTCACTGCGGCTGTCCTTGGAGCCTTTAAGGATATGGTAGGATTTATTTCCTAAGTTATCTGAATATAAAGCTGTACCTTATCCAACTTTGTGTCAAAGAAAGAAAATGTGTAGTCTGTGCATTGCAGACATCATGGGGTAATCCAAACAATGGGGTGTGTAATAAAGAAGACATTTTCCATAGACTATATGAATAAAGAGCGCATTAAAAGTTACATTAACCATAAAAGAAACTCTTGATATGTGCAGTGACCACAGATTTTTTTACTTCATGTATACGTTAACACACTGGGGAGAATTTATCAAAACTGGAGCAGCCAGAATCTTGAGCAGATGTGCATGGCAAGCAATCCGCTTCCGTCTTCAGATTGTTCAGTTAAGCTTTGAAAATTAAAAAAAGAAGCTGATTGGTTGCCATGCAGATCTGCTCCAAATTCTGACTGCACTGGTTTTGATAAATCTCTTTCAGTATATATCAACAATGTATTCGGGGATCAAATGAAAAAGTCAGATGTACAAGTCTAAATACATTTGAAAAAATCTAATATATTCACGTACATATACACACACAGTATGTCACGGGTCCACTACAGCAGTGGTTCTGAATCCTGTCCTCAAGTACCCCCAACAGGCCATGTTTGCAGGTTTTCCTTTATCTTGCAGGTGCTTTAAATCAGAGTCAATGGCTTGGTATTTTGGACATTTATTTTATCTAAAGCCCCATACACACGGTCGGATTTTTGCATGGATTCTGTCCGATCGGACAATGTTGTTGAAAAATCAGACCGTGTGTATGCACCATCGGACAGTGTACGTCGGATTGTCCGACGGACAAAGTCCTATCTCCTGCTGGATAGATTTGCCGACAACACGGTCCGATCACACCAAATCCGATCGTGTGTACGGTTGTCCGACGGACAAAGTGCTACGCATGCTCAGATCACATTACAAGACCAAAGCTATTGGCTACTAGCCTCTACGTAGTCCCGTCGTAGGCAACAAACGTCACCACGTTCAGAATGATCGGATTTTGTCCGACCGTGTGTACGCAAAACCAACATCGGACAAAGTATGACGGACATGATCCGACGGACCTGGTCCTCGGATAGTCCGAGCGTGTGTATGGGGCTTAAGAGAAACTCCCAAAACATGGCCTGTTGAGGGTACTTGAGGACAGGGTTGAGAACCACTGCCCTACAGGAATACTTGAAGCAAATCCCTTCTTAAAGTTTCTTGTTTCTGGGGGGGCGTGGCCATTCTGGGCATGTGAGTGGTTGTGCCTAACTGAGCATCCGCCATTTATCTTCCTGTTAATTCTTCTTGCGGAAGCTATACCACCGATACCAGCCAGCCTTCTCCTTCACAGAACTCTGGGATCCCTCCAGTGCAGCTCTTCTGTCATTAGCCAGTATATTGACTAGAAAAAATAAAGAGAAAGCTGTTGCCCTGGAGATCCAGCATGGCGTCACCTCTGTTCTCCCACAGAACCCTCCTAGAGACACAGAGCAGCCCAAAGCAATCTCCTCCAAGATCGGTAAGACTTCTCACCCTGGGGTTAGGTGAGTGGGTTAGAGTGGGAATTAGAGAAATGCTATGGCAGAAACTGACAGACTCACAGGGACAAGAGCTGTTATATGACACATGTGTCCATCCTGGACACACAGCTGGATCTGACCAACAGTTGCTTGTTTTTGACAACTAGATCTGCCGCATGATTTGGATCCCCTATCAGACCCTGATAAAATGCAGATGCAGGACTCAGGGCAGCCAGCCATTTCCACTGAGGTACCTGTGGACTCTGAACATCTAAGCTGGGAGATCTACTACGTGTAGTTCATAAGTGCACTGCTTCAGTGTAGTCAGTTAAGGAGCAGCTCGGGGAGCTAAAAGAAGAAGTTGCCTTATTAAAACAGGATTTGCAAAAAATATGAGAACATACTACAGCTGCAAAGAGTGGCATCAGTGATCTGGAAGATAAACTGCCTCCTCTGCTTGCAGAGTCTCACTTCACAGCTCAACTCGCCAACAATGATATAGTCAAAGACAAGGATTTAGAGAATAGGCTTTGGCAAAATAATGTCCCTATAACGGGCCTCCCTGAGTGCAAGACTTTTTAGAGAAATGGCTATTGGAACTTTGGCCTTGACCCCCCTATTTGTGGTAGAATAGGACATTGAACACTCAACCGCTACCCCCAGGACATCCACCAATAGTGATTGTGGCCTTTTTCCTGAATTACAAAGACAGGGAAATTTATCTACGTTTGGCCCAGGAATGCTCTAACTTAATGGGGTAAAAATGCCCTTCTATCCTGATTTCTCTTCAGTGGTTCAACGGCCAAACTCTTTGATGTTAAAAATCACCTGCAATGCCTACATCTACAATATGCCATGTTATATCCTGCCCGTTTGAGAGTTGCAGCCCTAGGTCAGACCCACTTCTTTGACAGGCCCACGGAAGCCTCCAACTAGCTGGATGCAAATGATGGTCGTCTGCATGCCCAGAAGCCTGAGGGAGATTCTTAATGTGGGCTCTAATCTAACAGTGCAGTGTTTCATTTTACCAGCTTTTCTACACCGTGAGACTTCCCTATTGCAACGCACCGAGGATGTGCCTGTCATACCCTATAGGTTAAAGTCAACATGGTGACTATCTCCAAGATGTGTTGGTTCTATATACCATGAAGCCCTTGTACTCCAGGTGTTAACAGGTTGCCCACTTCGGCTCCATATCTCTACAGTACTGTTGTGCCTTTTTCCAGATTTTTTTGTATAACCCACTTCTCCAGAGTGGCTCAGATTATACCAACTCCTGATGTATTTGATGGCTTTGATTTTTTTATTCACAGTGTCATAGTGCCTTCATCCCATAAGTCAAGCCTATGATTGTCTACCAAGGTAGACTCCATCAGGATGGACAGTAACCGGTTTCCATACTTGGGTGACTGCCCTTGTTATTTCATGCCTTTTTGGTATCAACAGTGTGGATGTCCCTTTGATATCTTGGAATGTTAGGGGATTGCACAGTCCCCTGGTCAACACCGTTAACTGCAAATATCACACCCTGCAATCTGTGAGCTCCAAGAGACTCACTTTATGAAAAAAAAATCTTAAATTGTCTCTGTTACTCTTGGATAGGTCATGCATACCATTCTGCTTATTCATCCTTTTTTAGAGGTGGTAGTATTCTGCTACATAGATCTTTAGATTTTCAGGAACTTGCCTCCATTGTTGATGTTAAGGGTAGTTATATTTTTAGACACTGCAAACTGTAAACGGTTACATGCATATTAGCTATGGTGTACAGTGTATTCCTATTCCCTTTTCCACTATGGTATTAAGACAATTACTGTCCTTTCTACTAGATAAACCAGATGTACCCCTCTTTCTTTTGGGTGTCTTTAAAAGTATATAGACCACCATCTTGACAGGCATCCTGGTTATATCAGACCCTAACTGTAGAGGTACCACACTATACTTTTTTCTTTTGGAAGTGGGGTGGACCGGTTTCTGGAGGGATCGACACCCCCATGAACAACAACTTTCATGTTTCTCTAAAACCCATTCTTCCCTTTCCAGGATAGACTTATATATATAGGGACTTCTTCTGTCCCGTTGTTAACTAACTTCCAATATGCCCCAAGAGGCATCTTCAACCATTGATAGTATGGATATCTGTCAAACCATTTATTAACTTGCCTAGAGAGTTGCCTGATTAATTACTGTTTTTGGTATAAATTATATTTCTACATGGCAAATAATTTACTAGCTGGTGTAGTAGAGTAATAAAAAGCCAACAGACCCCAACAGCCATGCAATGCATGCTGCTGATTCTGTGTAATTAAATAACTAATTGAAAAATAATAGCATTGTGGCCAGGCCCGGACTGGGAAAAAAAATGGCCCGGGCATTTTGGAATGACCAGCCCATGACATGTTAACCGGCCCCTTCCCCACCCTGACGGCTCCCTGGGAGAGGGGGAACCCGACAGAGGTGCGGGGGGGCGAGGGTGACTGGGAAAGACCACAGGGGGCAGATAGCACAGTGAAGAACCTTGAGAACATGGGGTGGGGCGAGAGCACAGGGGGGCTGGAGAGCACTGTGGGGGGAGGAGGATAGCATAGGGGAGAGGCAGAGAACACAGGGAGGAAGAAGAGAACACAAGGGGGCAGGAGAGCATGGGGGTTGGAGAGCACAGGGGTTGGGGGGTGGAGAACACAGGGGGAAGCAAAAACACGGGGTGGGCCAGAGAGCACAGGAAGGGCAGGAGAGCTCGGGGGTGGAGAGCACAGGGGAGGCAGAAATCACTGGGGGGTCAGGATACAAGGAGCGGTGGGGGTGGCTGCATATAGAAGAATCATTCTCTCCATCTTCCTCCAGCAGTCTCGAAAAAGCCTGCGAGAGGGAGAGGAGCAGAAGCAGGCATTCAGAGACTGGGGGAGGAAGATGGAGAGAAGGATTTTTCTATATTCAGCTACCCCCATCGCTCCTCCTATACAGGTTACAGGGGGGGTCGCACTTGCATTCTCTCTGATCCTGCAAACACCAGGGAGCCGGAGGTGTCTCCTCTAGCTCTTCCCCCTTCATGTTTCCATCCCCCTGGTGCCGATGCCTGAGCTAAACTGGCAGCCGGGTGGCCGCGGAGAGGCCGGGTGAGTGGAACGAGCTCAAAGAGCAGCCCAGCTGCCTTGGGCCCCACAAGGATATTTGGCCCTAGTGCCCCCTGGGCAAGTGCCATGTTTGACCTATGGCCAATCCAGGCCTGAGTGTGGCATTCAATTAGTGAGGTCATTCAGTCTATGAAAAAAAACAGGTGTCAAACAAGGTGGCCCTTATTTAACCACTTCAGCCCTCAAAAGTTTTACCCCTTTTTTTTGCAATAGGGCACTGTGTTATTGTAACTGACCATCGTGCTGGCGTGCAATGCTGTAACCAAATAAAATTGATGTCCTCTTTTTCCTACAAATAGAGCTTTAGTTTGGCGATATTTGATCGCCTCTGCGGTTCTTATTTTTTTGCGCTATAAACAAAAAAAGACTGACAATTTTGAAAAAACTAAAACTAATTTCTTACTTTCTGCTATAATACATATTCAAAAAAAGTAAAAAAAACAAATGTCTTTATCAATTTAGGCCAATATGTATTCTTCTACATATTTTTGGTAAAAAAAATCCCAATCAGCGTATATTGATTGGTTTGCACAAAAAAAATAAATATAAAAAATAAAATATAAAAATATAAAATAAACTATAGGATAGATCTATGGACTTAATTTTTTTAATTGTTTTACTGGTAATGGCAGTGATCAGCGATTGTTTTTTAGCGAGACAAATCTGACCCTAAGTGACACTTTTTGGGGACCAGTGACACCAATTCAGTGATCAGTGCTAAAAAAAAAAAATGCACTGATCACTGTATAAATGACACTGGAAAAGAAGGAGTTAAAATCAGGGGCGATCAAAGGGTTAAGTGTGTTCCCTAGCTGTGTGGGGGGGAAGTACTGACAGGAAGAACACAGAGATCGCTGTTCCTGATTACTAGGAACTAGGGATGGGCCCGGTGCTCGATTAGAACCCACGTTCGAATCGAGCACCGGGCGTTCGCTCGCTCGGCGAGCCCAGAACTATTTGGGCCGTTCGCATCACATTCGTGTGATGCGAGCGGCCCCGCAATGCATTGCGGCCGGCGCAGTGCATTGCTGGCTGATGATTGGCCAAGCATTGTGACCCCGCATGCTTGGCCAATCACAGCGCCGAAAACTAGGAGAGCAATAATTGGCTACAGGCAGGATGCCTGTAGCCAATTAAAGCTCAGGGGCTTTAGTACACGCCCCACCATTTAAAATGCTGCCACGCCGTCGGCCCCGGTCACATGTGTTCCGGCTTTAGGAGAGAGCAGTCTGCTGATTCTGTCTTTGCTTGATTGCTATTTCTTTGCTAAACCATTGCTACCTGAGTCATTCATCATTAGTGATCATTCATTGCTGCTGATTGCACAGTTAGTGTGTTATTAGCTGCTGCTGGGGATTAGTCTGGTGTGTGCGTAATGTTAGTACAGTATTGCAGTAGCACCAATCGCAGTGCTGTTAGCACAGCATTGCACCCCAACTTCTGCCCCAACCTTCTGTCCCATCCATATAGTACCTATAGTGTCTTTGTGTCAGCAGCACCCATAGGACTTCTAGTGTGTTAATGGCAGCACACAGAGCTCCTATATTTTCTTGTCAGCAGCACAGACACCAATAGTACCTATAGTGTCTTTGTGTCAGCAGCACCCATAGGACTTCTAGTGTGTTAGTGGCAGCACACAGATCTCCTATATTTTCTTGTCAGCAGCACACATATAGTACCTATAGTGTCTTTGTGTCAGCAGAACCCATAGGACTTCTAGTGTGTTAGTGGCAGCACACAGAGCTCCTATATTTTCTTGTCAGCAGCACACATATAGTACCTATAGTGTCTTTGTGTCAGCAGAACCCATAGGACTTCTAGTGTGTTAGTGGCAGCACACAGAGCTCCTATATTTTCTTGTCAGCAGCACACATATAGTACCTATAGTGTTTTTGTGTCAGCAGAACCCCTAGGACTTCTAGTGTGTTAGTGGCAGCACACAGAGCTCCTATATTTTCTTGTCAGCAGCACACATATAGTACCTATAGTGTCTTTGTGTCAGCAGAACCCATAGGACTTATAGTGTGTTAGTGGCAGCACACAGAGCTCCTATATTTTCTTGACAGCAGCACACATATAGTACCTATAGTGTGTTAGTGTCAGCACCCATAGGACCTACAGTGTGTTGTGAGCACACATAGGAGCTCTATTTTTAATACTATATACACTACCGACTACAATGGCTGGAAGACCGCCAAGGAGAGGCAGACCGTGCCGAGGCAAGAACACAGGGCAAGCAGGCTCTGTTTCTAGAGACAACAGTGCTGGTCGTGGACGTGGTCGTGCATCGTCATCAGCACGTGGCCATGGGACACGCTTGTCTTTGTTTTCGGCAGCTGGACATGTTGAGCCGCATCATGCCGAAGGCTTGGTAGAATGGATGACCAAGCCCTCTTCATCCTCCTCATCCTCTCTCACCCAGGCTCAGGGTACTGGCAGAGCAGCTGCCAACGCATACTCAATGGCATCATCAGCCACCCCTTCCCTAGACCCACCATGTCCTCCTGAGGAGTCCCCCGAACTGTTTGAGCACAGTGTTGGGTACATGCTCCAGGAGGATGCCTAACGATTCGAAGGCTCGGATGATGATACCCAGCTTGAGGAAGGCAGTAGTGTGCGCGCAGAGAGAGGGGATGCTGAAGGACAGCAATCTGGCAGTACTGTTCCACCAGCTGCAGCTTACTTCCAGGTTTGCTCTAGTGGTGAAGAGGGAGGGGATGATGAGGTCACTGACTCCACGTGGGTGCCTGAAGGGAGAGAGGGGGAGGAGGAGGAGGATGCAGCGTCACATGTCCAACGAGGCAGGATGCCCCCTGGAGGCCAGCTAGAGGCCAGCACAGCAACTGTATCACACCGCAGAGCTCCGCCTGTGCAGGGCGCTGCCTCTGCACGTTATCACAAAAGTTCTTTGGTGTGGGCCTTTTTTGAGACGAGTGCATCAGATAGCACCACTGCTATTTGCAATATTTGTCTCAAGCGTATCTCGCGTGGCCAAAACATCAGCCGCTTGGGCACCACAAGCATGAGCAGACATATGTCGACCTGCCATGCAGCTCGTTGGCAAGCACACATAAAAGACCCACACCAATGAACAAAGCGGACCTCTCCTTGCTCCTCATCAGCTGGGATCTCCATCCCCACTATATCTTCAGTCCTCTCTGAAAGCTGCTCTGAGAGGACTGAAGGTGTAGAATTAGGTGTGTCACAACCAAGTACTTGCAGTACACCGACGTCCGATTGTAGCAGGCAAATTTCCCTGCCCCAGCTGCTGGACTGTCAAAAGAAGTATACTCCCAGCCATCCACATGCCCAGCGGTTGAATGCTAGCTTGGCTAAATTGCTAGCACTTCAACTGCTGCCTTTTCAGTTGGTAGACTCGGCCCCCTTCCGTGAGTTTGTTCAATGTGCGGTTCCTCAGTGGCAGGTTCCCAAACGCCACTTTTTCTCACGGAAGGCGATTGACTCATGGTCCAGCAGGCATGGACAGGGACGTTATCTTTCTTTCACGGCCCATTGGGTCACTCTATTGGCAGCTGGGAGGGATGCAGGACAAGGTGCAGTAGTGTTGGAGGTTGTTCCGCCACCACGCCTCCAAAATGCTACTACTGGTTGTGACACACCTCTCTCCTCCACCCCCTCCTCTTCTTCTTCCTCCAGTGCTCTGTCCTCGGAACCAGCGGTGCTCCGTAGGCGTACAAGGGGCTACGCGAGTACGCAGGCAAAAAGATGCCATGCCGTGCTTGCGCTGGTGTGTTTGAGGGACAGGAGCCACACTGGGGCAGAGGTTCTGGCAGCTCTGCAGGGGCAGGCCGAGAGGTGGTTGACGCCACGCCAGCTTAAGCCAGGAATGGTGGTTTCTGACAATGGCACCAACCTCCTCTCCGCCCTGCGACAGGGGCAGCTCACCCATGTGCCCTGTATGGCTCACGTCCTCAACCTGGTGGTGCAGCGGTTCTTGGGCAGGTACCCAGGCTTACAGGATGTCCTGAGGCAGGCCAGGAAAGTCTGTGTGCATTTCCGCCGATCTTATAATGCCAGTGCTCGGCTGACTGAGCTGCAAAAGGAGCTGAACCTGCCCAAGAACCGCCTAATATGTGACATGCCCACCAGGTGGAACTCAACGTTGGCCATGCTGCAGCGACTGCACACGCAGCAGAGGGCCATCAATGAGTACCTTTGCGACTACGGCACCAGGACAGGGTCAGGGGAGCTTGGCTTTTTTTCCCCACGCCAGTGGAGCATGATCAGGGATGCATGCACTGTCCTCTCACCATTTGAGGAGGCCACGAGGATGGTGAGCAGTGACAGTGCATGCATCAGTGACAGTGTACCTCTTGTCCACCTGTTGGAGCATACGCTGCGTGGGATAATGGACAGGGCACTTGAGGCAGAACAGAGGCAGGAAGAGGAGGACTTCCTTGCCTCTCAAGGCCCCCTTTATCCAGACAGTGTTCCTTCTGTCCCACCCATCACACAGGAAGAGGAGGAGGAGGAGGAGGAGGATTGTGTGAGCATGGGAGGTGGAGCCTGGCACTCAGCATCAGCAGCAGCAGTCTTTTAGGGATGATGTACAGTCCCAACAAACCAGTGGACTTGTACGTGGCTGGGAGGAGGTGGCTGGCGATCATGTCATCCTCAGTGACCCAGAAGACTCCGGACCGAATGCCTCAGCTAACCTACGTAGCATGGCCTCCCTGATCCTGCAAAGCCTG
The DNA here is from genome assembly GCA_028564925.1 of Lithobates sylvaticus. Lineage (NCBI taxonomy): Eukaryota > Metazoa > Chordata > Amphibia > Anura > Ranidae > Lithobates > Lithobates sylvaticus. The sequence continues at coordinate 1,029,514 of JAQSEC010001744.1, read as the reverse complement.
CGAAAGGATCCTCGTGTTCTTCGGATCAAGAAGAGGGACCATTACTGGCTGGCCACTCTCCTTGATCCACGGTACAAGGGTAAGGTTGCGGACCTTATCTTGCCGTCGCAGAGGGAGCAGAGGATGAGACATCTCAGGAAGGCCTTGCAGAAAGGTCTGTGCAACGCGTTTCCAGAAACTGGGAGGTTACAAACTCCTGGTCCTGGACGACGAGTTGCTGAGGCTTTGGTCAGTAGCAGAAGGAGCGGTGGGGAAGGTGGACGTCTGACCGATGCGTTCAGACAATTTTTTAGTCCGCAGCCCCAAGGTATGATCGGTTCCAGCAACCATCGCCAGCGTCTGATATACATGGTGCAGGAATACCTAGGGGCAAGGTCAGACTTGGACACCTTTCCCACCGAAAATCCTCTGGCTTACTGGGTCCTGAGGATGGATCACTGGCCAGAGCTTGCACAGTATGCAATTGAGCTACTGGCCTGTCCTGCATCCAGCGTTCTTTCCGAATGCACATTCAGTGCTGCTGGAGGATTTGTCACCGATCACAGGGTGCGCCTGTCCACCGACTCGGTTGATCGACTGACCTTCATAAAAATGAATCAGTCTTGGATCACCACCAGCTACCAGGCACCTGAAGTGGATATAACTGAATAATTTATAATGTCACATCCCTTCAAGACTGCCTATGCTGATGCTGAGTGACTGTCCTGTTATGTTCACTGACTATCCTCTTCCTCCTCCTCAATGATCCATGCCACCACACCAGTGCCTAAGGCACAATTTTTCAGCCCCTGTATGACAGGGGCGTGTAATTACAATTTTTTTTAAAAAAATGCTTCGCAACAGGTGTGACTGCTGTGCTCCAAGTACAGTATCTGTGAGGGGTTGCAGTGTTGTGGCACCAGTGCCTAAGGCACAATTTTTCAGCCCCTGTCGGGGTGTGTAATTACAATTTTTAGGCAATGCTTTGCAACAGGTCTCATTGCTGTGCTCAGAGTACAGTATCTGTGAGGGGTTGCAGTGTTGTGGCACCAGCACCAGTGCCTAAAGCACAATTTTTCAGCCCCTGTATAACAGGGGCGTGTAATTACAATTTTTAAAAAAAAAATACTTTGCAACAGGTGTGACTGCTGTGCTCCAAGTACAGTATCTGTGAGGGGTTGCAGTGTTGTGGCACCAGCACCAATGCCTAAGGCACAATTTTTCAGCCCCTGTTTAACAGGGGCGTGTAATTACAAATCTTGATCTAATAGTTCACAGCAGGGCCCATTCCTGCGCCCACCAAGAGTAACTATGAGGGCCTACAGTCTTGTGGCAACACCGTCCACCACCACCACCAAAGGCCCAATTTTTCTGCCCTGTTCAACAGGTGCATGCAATTACAAATCTTGATCTAATAACTCACAGCAGGGCACATTCCTGCACCCACCAAGAGTAACTGAGGGCTTACTGTCTTGTGGCAACACCGTCCACCACCACCACCACAGGCCCAATTTTTCTGCCCGGTTCAACAGGTGCATGCAATTACAAATCTTGACCTAATAACTCACAGCGGGGCCATTCCTGCGCCCACCAAGAGTAACTGTGAGGGCTTACTGTCTTGTGGCAACACCGTCCACCACCACCACCACCAAAGGCCCAATTTTTCTGCCCGGTTCAACAGGTGCATGCAATTACAAATCTTGATCTAATAACTCACAGCAGGGCCCATTCCTGTGCCCACCAAGAGTAACTGTGAGGGCTTACAGTGTTGTGGCTACATCAACATCTAATAGGGCAAATTTCTGCAGAGTATATACAGCAGGCCCCTACTTTCAAACATCCAACTTACAAACGACTCCTACTTGCAAACGGAAAGAGAAAACAGGAAGTGAGAGGAAATCTACCCCTAGGAAGGGAAATTCTATCCTGTTACATTTAATTTGGGAAAAAGGTATCTCCTCTCTACTGATGCTTTATCACCAATCCTTGTTTCAATTAAAACCCCACTTTTCCAAAAACATTTGTCATTGGGACGGAAAGTGAGGTGAAATGTTCTGAACAGATGTGCTAAGACAGCAAATGTTGCAGGGGTGATAACCCCTCCCTATGTTCTCCAAAAACCTTAAAAATTGATTTTTTTGGGATGGAGCTACACTTCATAATGTACCTGTTAAGATTCTACTTAAGAACAAACCTACAGTCCGTGTCTTGTTTGCACCACCTATATACTGCTGTTCAGAGTATATAGGGTTGTAGGTATAGGGTTTTATTTTGGGTGCGGGGTCCCCCTTAATATCCATACAAGACCCAAAGGGGCTGGGGTGGGGGGGGTGATGGGGTAGCCATGCCATTTTTCTCAAGGATTTTCAGCCATATGGCGGCCAGGACAAGACATGACATTAAAGCCGCAAGTGGTTTTAAATGGCTTATTTTTTTCCTTTACAAATGTCATTTTGTGCAGGGACAGTTCTAAAACACAGGAAACACATGCCACTTCACGGGCATACTTTAGACACCCCCCAGGTACCATATTTAAAGGAAAATTTCACTTTTTTTTTCACTTTATGCATCATTAAAATGACTGCTCCCGAAAAAACGTTAGTTTTTAAAAGTTCTTTTTGCATTGATATATGTCCCCATGCATATTGGCCGTTGTAATTAGCAATTTTGATTTCCAACGTTCGCGTCCATTATAACGAATAGGGTTCGAAAATTCGTGCAAACTTTCGGTCCGTTCGAAGGTTCTGGTGCGAACCGAACTCGGGGGTGTTCGGCTCATCCCTACTAGGAACAGAAGATCTCTGTATACTTCCCTGTCAGAACGGAGATCTGCCTTGTTTACATAGGCAGATCCCTGTTCTGCCTCTCTGTGGAGTGATCGCGGGTGCTGGCGGACATAGGGTACAGCAGACCCCCTGATTTGCTCCCCCTCTTTGCAGCGGACACATGCACGCCCACAGTATCTAATGCATGAAACAACATACAGGTACATTGTTTCACGCAATAGAGCCACCCTGCAGCAGTATATAAGCAAGTGGGCGGTCTTTAAGTGGTTAAGGCAGAAGGCAGCAAATGTTATACATGCTGGGTATAGTGCATTTCACTCTAGAGTAAAATGGGTCGTTCCGGACATTGTTCAGAAGAACAGCGTACTTTGAATAAAAAGTTGATTGGAGAGGAGAAAACATAAAGAAGAAGTGCAGAAACTGATATGCTGCTCAGCTAAAATGATCTCAAATGCTTTAAAATGGCAACCAAAACCAGAAAGACGTGGACAAAAACAGAAAACTACCATTCATATGGTTCGAAGAATAGACAGAATGGCAAAGACTCAGGCAATGATAGCTCCAGGGTGATGAAAGAAGGTCTAAAGTTACCTGTGAGTACTATAACAATTAGGAGATGCCTGTGTGAAGCAGTTATCTGCAAGAAGCCCCTGCCAAGTCCCGTTGTTAAAAAAATGTCATATGCTCAAGAGGTTACTATCATGAACCTTGGAATACTGAAGTATTTGTCCTTTGATTCTATTACACAGTGGTTGGTCTTCGGCCCTGTCTTAAGGCTAACCCCCTCCAGACAGGACTGTGGTCTGGAAGGAATGCATTGTTCTGTGTTTGACTGTTTGTTTATGTATTTTAATTACCCCCTTCTCTGTGTCATTACACATATCAGTCCTCCTATTCAAGCTATCAGACCAATCCCTGCTGACCCTTCTTTCAAGTCCTCATTTGCATGGCCAAGAGGACCTGAGTGAGGACTAGAGTTTACTTTCCAATTGACCAATAGGAAAGTGGTTGTTGGGGTGGGGTGTTCAAACTGCTATGTATAAAAGTGTGTTGTGTGCATCCAATAAATGTGAGATTCCTGTTTGAACTTAAATATAGCCTGCCTGGTGTTTGTTCTGAGCTACCACAACTGGATTCGAACAGCACATAGCTGTAGTTCGAATCCCAGAGCATCGGATGACCGAACCATCAGACGCTGCGATCTGCAATCTGATTCAATTGCCGCAGAGGAGTGGCGGGAGAGTGGAACCGAGCGAGCAGGGGCTCGTTACATTGGTGGCAGCGGTGGGATCCAAACCACCAAAGTGAATGACCAGCTATGCAGCCTGCAGGAGAGCCACACTGAAAGAAAGACTTACTTGAGAGCCATGGAGGGACCGGTGGGACAAAGAACAAGACCACCCTGATCAGTGAGCTAGCCTAGATGGATCAGAGGGATGGTGATGCGGGACCCCAGTCAGTTAAAGACTTGTTTCAGCAACGAGTTTGAGAGCGGTTGGCATTATATGGTGCTAACCCATCAGAGACTGCCATACAGAATGCCATTAGAGACATCCAGCTGCAGGATGAGCGACAAGAGCGAGAACGGCAACATGAGCGGAGAATGGTGGAAATACGGCAATCGGAGACAACACCTAAAGATACAGCGCCTTTCTGTAAGTTACCCTTTTCGGCATTCAAACTATTTAAGGGAGGAGAGGAGGAAACTGAAGCGTTCCTGCAGGACTTTGAGAGACTATGCCAGATACATGATGTACTATCCCAAGATTGGGTCGCCTTACTGGCGAGTAATTTAACTGGCAGGGCGGCCTATGCGCATCAGGCCCTGGAGGACGAGGACGCTAAAGATTATGACCGGATAAAAGAAGCTCTGCTAGCCCGATTTTCCATTACACCTGAAGCCAGCTGGATTAAGTTTTGAGAATTCCAGAAACAAAACCAACATAACATAGGTGGAGTGGGCACATAGTCTGCAGTGGAACCTTAAGGGCCCTCTTAAGGTTCCACGGAAGCCACGCTCATACCTCACTCTTAGGTGTACTCTAATACTCTTAGAACAGTTCTTTAAGCACACCCCTCTGGTAGTACGTGATTGGGTGCGAGATAAGCGACCACAGACTGTACAGCAAGCTGCTACTTTGGCTGATGAATATCTGGACTCTCGAACATCAGGCCAAAGCAAGCACTACCCACTATCTCGGCCCAGTTTACCAGCCTCTAACCCAACTTCAGTACCTCAGTGGTCTGCCTCTAGACCCCCAGCCCAACCCAACCCTCCTACCGGACCGAAGTGCTATACCTGTAACCAAACCAGTCATCTACAGTGATATTGCCCTTGAATTACCCGAAAATTTCACTCTAGATGTGCAAAGCTGGTAGAGACATACCCAAAAAGACTTGCAGCTGTAATTCCAGCGAAAGGTGGTTCTACAAAGTATTGACTCAGGGGGGCTGAAAACAAATGCACGCCACACTTTTCAGATATTTATCTGTTTAAAAAATGTTTTAAAATCATTTATCATTTTCCTACCACTTCACAATTATGTGCCACTTGTGTTCGTCTATTACATAAAATCCCAATAAAAATCCATTTACGTTTTTGGTTGTTACATAACAAAATTAGGAAAATTTCAAGGGGTATGAATACTTTTTCAAGGCCCCAAAGCAGGGAGTGGGTCCTGCACAGGGTCTCAGGATACCCGAAAGCAGGATGGCAATCTCACACAGACTGCTGAGGATAAGCTGGGAGCTGTGAGCCCTCACACTCTGTCTCTTCTCCTGGTGTAGCACCAAGTGCCCCGGTCTTTCTAGGAAACTTTATCTGTCTCTACCCCCCTCTAGCAGCTGAGGCTTCTGGTAACTGTAGTTTTCATCCAACAGGGCGCAGTTCTGCATAGGAGTAACGAAACTACACATCCCATAATCCACTTCTTTAATACATCCTCCCCAATGGCACCCGATCTGGGCCTATCAGGAAGGAGTAATGAAAGTCAATTGGGACCTAAGAAATGAACAAGCTGAAAATTGCTGTCCCACAGCAGGTCAGTGCGGTCTAGGTAAACATTACTCCAAAGTCTTTGTGCCAGTACCTGTCTGCAACAGCCTCTGGAATTCTGGCCTGGAATCTTTTTTAGGCATAAAACTCTTTACACATAGACTTATGCATACATTTTGGATGAAAGCTAAACATTGCAACATGTGCCAGACTTTAGGATTCATAGTCTTATTTGGTCAAATATATATCCTGAATTGGCGAAGCATAAGTACATGGCCATATGGCAGGCCTGTGGAATTACTCACTTCTCACATATTTTTCAGTTAGAGCACCCTAGTCCTGTTCTCTATCCTGCAGTCACGATATGGCATGCCTGACTCCATGCAGTTCTATTATTTGCAACTGAAACAGGCAGTAACAGCTCAGGGATACGTTGATGTCGGACAACTTTCTCCCAGCCCTATTTTTAATCTTTTGCAAAACACTACATCGACTGAGGTTTAGTTTCAAACTGTTATGTCATGCTTTTGAATTCGTACTCAGATGATTATCTATGCAAAGCACTGGAGAATTGGGTGGCCAATCTAAGTGTTCCAGATGATGGTCAATGGGAAGAGTATTTACAATCAGTTAATTTGAGTTCTTTAAATGCCTCCCAAAGACTTTCCTAACTGTACATTTTGCTGCATGTGCATTGTAGCCCTATTAAGCTGCATAAAATTAGCATTATGTCAAATTCTATATGTTGCAAGTATTGTAGAGACCACAGAAGTCTAATACACATGGTATGTCACTGTCCTACGCTCCATATACATTGGACCCAAATTGTAGACACAATTAATGGAACCTTTCATACCACTGTACACTTAGACCCTAAGCAGTGTATTTTATGTATTTTTATGTTCTAGAAGATGACACTAGAGAAGCAGTATGTAGGACTTTTTTTTTTTTTTTTTTTCATTTTTCGGGTCATTAGTTATTATTTTGGGTTTCTGAATTTTGGATTTCAGGATTTCGGTCATAACTATTAAATTATAGGTATGGGAATTTCCTTTCAAATTTGGTTGTTAGTGAATGTAACAAATACAAATTTATCCAAAGTTACAAATTATCCGAAATAACGATTGTCACATCTAAACAAGTGGAATGGAACAAATAATAATAATGAAAAGTTTTTATTATTATTATTATTGTTATTTATTATTATTCATTACATTCCATTTGTTTAGATACGGCAGGCGTTATTGCGGAAAATTCGTAAATTCGAATACATTCATATTCGTTATGTTCACTAATAGCCAAATTTGAAAGGAAATTACAATACCTAGAATTTATTAGTTAGCAATAGTTACGTTGTCTATAGAATTTCCAGATTTTCGAATTTACAGATTTTCGATTTCTCGAATTCCTTAAATTGGAAAATTCTAAATCCCGAAATTCGTAAATTTCCAATATTCGAATTTACGAATATTCAGTAAAAATTTGTTAAACAGGTTTTCATTCATTCGGAAATTTCTGAATTTGCAAATTTATGGTAATTCAGTAAAAATATTAATTCGGAACTAAACTAATTGCACATGTCTACTCCTGGCCTCACCCCCATTATACTGATATTTCATAGGTTGTCTTGATGTATTAAAAGTCATATTTTCATTCAGTGAATGTGTTCTGTACCGGTTTGCTCAAAAATTGATTGGTGGCAATGTGCATTTCTGGCTTGTCATACACTGTGAACTGTTCTGTTATTCTCATATGCCATGCCTCTACTCTGGATTTGACTTTGAACAAAAAAAAAGTTGCTAATTTCTAGATAGAAATATTTAATGCAGATGGTGACAGACTATGTAATAATAAAATTCATTCTTGGAGCATCCATATTGCATAATTACTGTACCTGCAATGTCCAGTCACTGAGAACTATGAGAATGCCATGCAGACTCCACTCATGTTAAAAAAGGTCTATTTTTATTCAGTTTTTAGGCTTTGGAGCGTTTTGCTGATTTTATAGTTTCTCTTACATGATATCACTGGACCCCACATTGCACACTTATCCAAATAATAATAATATCCCTGGCTTATCACATTCCCCTATTCTTTCAGTTTTCTTAACATACTACACTCACAAAAAGCATTCTATTCGTTTGTCTTTACAAATGTTTTTTTTTTCCAAATTGACGGAACTCTTGTATTACTTGCCATTAAAGAGAATGTGTGTGTATATACATATGCAATGATTTTTGGATGAATGTGTAAAATATATCAACTTATTATAATAATACTTTTAACGTGTGCAAAAAAATGTAAAAACCTTTTTGCTTAGTTTGCAATTTATATGTGCATGGAGGCAGCCTTATTTATTCACTTCATACTCAGGCTTTAAGTTATGCTTTAAAAAATATTTCCACTCTACTGCTCCATGACCTAAAGTTAACAAAAAAAAAAAAAAAAAAAAAACACTGCCTGAGTGTTAGGGGATAAGCCGGAAATGATTGGCTTAGAGATCCGGCACACTTACCAATATCCTGCATGGTCACGCCCAGCATATGATCATTCATTCACAGTGCACACCTGTGTGCCCGACGCACGCCACGTGCAATAGATCTATGCATTCTCTGGCATTTATAAGGAGGAAAGATGCTCACAGACTTGTGGTAGTTTCACATACCTGGTCTTGAGGCCGAGATGATGAGAGAGCTTACCTTGCGGGTGAGTGCACAACACCCCTTCGCAGCAAGGGCACCAACACTAAGGCTTTGGGCTTGCTGGGACCACTATCTTTTTTCGGATCGCCCCTGGTAAATGTTGTCTATGGACTTTAACAATATTGTTTCGGATAGAGGTGTGCAATTTACCTCCAGATTTTGGAAAACCCTCTGCAGGGCTTTAAAGATTGATGCTGGATATAATTTTCTATTTTGCCCTACAAGACAGTTTAAGTACTTCTAAATTTTCAAATGTCTTTTTTTTTCCCCCTCTCTCGTCTAGGCACCAATTTTACAACACAACTTTAATTCGCCTCCTCCACAGATACTTTATAACCCAGCACAACAGATCCTGACCTACACTGGTTTTTGCTCTCCATCCTCCTCCCTTCCTTCCTATGCATCATATCCACTACCACTGCAGGTAACCTCAGATCAATGATGATCTTTACAAGGAGAATCTGAAAAAAATGCATTTTGATGTTATATTTAAAGTGGATCTTCACAGCATCTGAGCACCACACAACAAAAATGCTATTTAATGATTTTTTATTATTCAAAGCACACTCCCCCATCCATCCAGGTCTTCATGCTTTATTTTGATGAGAGATCGCTTTGAAAATGACCCTTTAGCATTTCTGGCCTGTAGCCATCTTTAGTAAGGAAAAATTATTCATGTAGCATTTACTTCCTGCCCTTAGCACAAGTATACATACAGGAGAGTGTAGTTAGCTGAGAAAAAACCCTCTCCTGACAATTCCTGGGATGTGTGACATCATCTGCCTAGGCAGAAAACCAGGAAGTAACTGAAGAAATGTAAAAAAAAGTTTAAAACAAGTAAATATGATAAACTTTCCTATCCATCTACTAATGCTAGCAGCATGAGGATTAAAAATAATCAATGTTGATTAGGAGAGTGAAGTTCCACTTTAAATCAGCCCATTAATTCATTAATTTTATTTGCACAGTTATCATATCTTTATTCCCCTTAGGACCTGCCATTATTAAACATAAAAAGTAATATATAAATTGTTTTGGCGATAAATTAGGGTCTTTCTTACCTGTAAAATCCTTTTCTTTATGTACATCACAGGACATAGGATTGGCTAAAATTTTAGACCAATGGGTTATGCTCTGCCAGGCCATTAAACACTGGCAACACTGGCCATTAAACACTGGCAAAACACTGCATAACCCTCCCACTACCAGCATGCCTTCAGTTATGTAGCAAGTAATGCTGGAAGAACCGAAGACAGAGGGAAGGGTCCCATGTCCTGTAATGTACTTCATAAAAATGATTGCACAGGCAAGTGAAAAATCCTATGTTTTATTCTACATCCCATGGCGCAGATTTGGCTAAATTCTTAGACCACTAAATCACCAAAAGGCAATCAAAAGAGGTGAGCAACACAAGCCCAAGAACTCCAAATCAAAAAAACAAAGAAGAGGTTTACTTACAGGGTTACCACCTGAGCCAGTGTCTTCTGAGGCCTGAACATTCAACTGGTAAACCTTATCATAAAGACAACAGAAGACCAGGTGGCAGCCACACAGACGCGAGAAACAGAGGCCTGATGCTGGAGGGCCCAAGAAGCACTAATACTTCCAGTAGAATGTGCTTTCTCAATAAAAGGAACCTAAGGTCTTAGGCTTAAGTGATTAGGAGACACATCCACCTAGCAATGGTGGAATGAGAAGTAGCCGCCCCTCATGTGGGTCCTCAAGCTAAATAAAGGGCAGTCAAGGCGACAAATGGATGCTGCAAAACAAAGGTAGTCTTTCACCTCAACCCACATCCAGGCAATGGGGACCAATTTCCTTAGGTTGCTTAGGACAGAAAGATGGAAGGACAATGTCATGGTTAGGTGGAAGGAGGAAACCACCTTTGTTAAAAAAGGAGGCAGAGAACTAACCCTTAAAAGGAGAAGTATAGCCAAAGCTATTTTGGCTGTGCTTCACCTATATATCACAAAAGTGCAGTTTGTTCTAAAGCCCACTGAGCCTGTCCAGCCAGCCGCTCCCTCCCCCTTCACAGTTCAGTGCGGGGGGGGGGGGGCAAGCAGAGAGCTGGAGACTGAAAGTCCCCAGTTCTCTGCTTCAAGAACAATGAGAACTGAGACATCACCTGTGTTTGATTGCTCAGTTCTCAGCGGGGAGCAGATGTAGCACCTGATGCTGTATCCACCTGGGTGAGTATAAATTATTTAATTTTTTTTAAAGTCCATACTCTTAAAAGTATTTAGGGCAAGGACTTATGCAGACACCCCCTAGAGAAAGCAAAATAACTAGTCCCACAGAGAATTTCCTAGCAAAGTATGTTTTTCAAGCGTGATGGTAGATCTTGCAGAAGTTTTTAGGAGGGTAGGAATAAATAAATCCAAAAGACCTCTATCATTTATGCTTCAACAGTCATGTTGTTAAGCCAGTGACCGAGGAGGATTATCCACAGGTCCTTCAGCCAGCAGGTCCAGATAATCTGGGTGGGCCCATGCAAAATCCACCAAAAGCCTTTTTATGTTCAAGCCCCATGCCTTCTTAGACCTCTAAATTGGACTTGGGAAACCAGTTCTTTTTACAGACTTTGACTGTTTTTTTAAACAAAACAAATATTTAAAAACAAAGTTTAAATTAAAAAAATATATATATATATATATATATCAAAAAATAGCTAAGGGGATAAAGTAGGTAATTAGGGCTGATTAGGATTAACTAAGGGTTAATAGGAATAAATAAAAAAAGTGAAAGTTTTTTTAACCGATTATCAAATGCTACACCTTTAATATACATATGAAGTAGTAAACAAAAAAAATTGTTACACTGTATTATGCAATGACACCTGTAGACTCGCTTGAAGTGTCATTATCTCATCTCAATTTCATAGCCCTTGGTGTACAGTGCTACAATGTATCCAATTTTGTCTCTGAATGAAACATGGTGGAGGGCTGTACTTGAAACATGAACTTGTACTTTATCCTAATATTATGTGTAAATTTAATGGTGCAATATAATTAGTAATATTTTAAAAAATTTGCAATATTGTGTACAAGTATGCTTAAAGTAAAATGTTGTTACTGTTTCACAGCCTTCAGGTTCGTATCCAGCAACCTCCTCTGCAGATATCTCATTATCAGATGACATTCAGCACCCACCCCACTCCAACTCTGTGAATGGATTGGCTTCAAATCTGCATTCACAGTACGACTCTAACATGGTCTTACCTGTTGAGAAGCCTCCTCCATATGTTCCTTAGGCTCAATGCTCTGATGCAATGACCATGTGTAACTTGCAGGAAACCAAGGATTAAAAGGGCTTTCTGGAGAAAAAGTGAAACATTCCTTCCAACTTCCAAAATATACCAGGTGTAAACTTAATAGTCTAGACAACAGATTTACATCAATACAGTTTACTATGTGTTACTGGCTGCAGTGAGTCCTTTTGTTTTTTATTAACTGTCATTTTTACATTTCACTATTCTTATATGACATATTGTAGGTAAGGTGGATTATGAAATACAACAAACCATGGTGCTTGAAAATTCCAATACTGTTCTGAGTAATAAATATTTCCTTTTTAAGGGTACTATAGTTTTATAAGTATAAAGGCCCGTACACACGATCTGACTTTTTGACAACAAACATGCAAATTAGCTGTTTTGGACCAACATCCGACCGTGTGTACGCTCCATCGGACCAACTTTTTCAGTTTTCATCAGACTTTTGTTGGCTGTGCGAACGGACCAACTTTCTGCCAAGAAAAGTCCGATGGAGAAAAGTCTGACCGTGTATACACAAAACCATCGGACTTTTGTAGAAAGTACAAACACGCATGCTCAGAACCAATGCAAAAGATCAGACAACAATATAGAAGTTGACCAAAGGTGGCGCTGGAGTATTCGAACGTCCTCTTTTGAAGTGTTGTCAGTACGTTGAAACGTCACTACGTTCATCTTTGTTGCCTAAAAAGTCTGATCGTGTGTATGCAATACCAACTTGGGGCCAACGCCCTTTGTACAAAAATCCACGGGAAGGTTGGTACAAGGTCCGATCGTGTGTATGAGGCTTTACACTCCTTAAAAGAGAAGTATGGTTTTTTTTTTTCCATATTCATACTTACCTAGGTGAATGCAGCTTCAGTCAGAGGCTGCATCTGTCCCCCGTCACCTCTACACTGAGAACCGAGCGATCGAACATCGCCTATGGCTCAGTTCTTACAGCTCCCTGTGCAGAGAGCTGCTGACTGTCAATGAGCAGCTCTCCACTTTGCTTCCTCCTCACTCACTGGAGCGCTGAGCTGTGGAGGGGCGGGCAACCGCCATCTTTGGCTGTACTTCTCCTTTAAAGGAGTTCTAGAGTCATGGCATATGCTTTCATTATATAACATAGCCATTGTAATAGCCATTCCAACTAATAGACATTCTTGGCAAACCAATATAAGCTTACTTGAAAAATCATCTCATCGCCTGGAAATCTTTCCACAAATTTCCGGATTCCCAGCATGCTTTGCAGCTTGTCTTCTGCCATTTACTTTCATTTTCTAAGGACTACATATGCTGTGGTACCGTGCTGCCTGGAAACAGTGATTCCTGTATTGACTACCTCCTGAAACACCTTCTCTCAGCAACTCCTAGCTCAGAAAGCAGGCTCTGTGAAATCTGTGACAAAACAGGGCCTACTAAGACAGCTTAATGAATACATACTGTAACCCTAAAAAACTTAGGGTGCCATCCTAGACAAACATCCTTCATCTCTGGTGACTCATACTCAAGGGTGCAGGTGGCTAAGGAGCCTGTATACACCAACTGAGCTTCAAAGGTGAATCAACAAGACAGCTTTAGCCTGACTCCACCCAGGCCATGCCCCCGATTAATTTCACACCACCCTTTATGATTAAGCCTTGTGGGTGGGGTTAAATGCATTGGGGGCATGGCCTGGGTGGAGTCAGGCTGAAGCCATTATGTTGATTCACTTTTCGGGCCGAGTTGGTGCACGGCGGTGCTTCTCCCTTTCCAGTCAAGCTTAGGAGTATTGAAATAATCACCAATGGAATTTAAACAAAAAACTTTAACTAGTGATATGCACACTTATAATTATAAAAAGGACAGTCTGCTGATATTTTTATCCAGAGAGATGTTTAAATAACTCTTTTTGAGTCAGAAGGATGTTTCCCCTCTGTCTCAGATTGATTTCCCTTTTCTTTTTAAATACCCATAAAATCAGATGTAGGTAGAAATGTTACTCCCTGCTATATCACCTTCACCATTTCTAAATCTTTCACTGTGGAATGTATTGCATACATCAGATTGTGAACATGTTCGGGCAGATCTTAAAAAGGATCCTTTAAAGATAAGCTGCTATTCATTTTTTTTTTTTAAGGCGCAGCGTCATCCTTCATTTGCTACTCTGTTAGTTATTAATCTGCAACAAGCATGTTACATATCAGGGCTTGGACAACTAGTATATACATGCTTATTCTGCATCAGGCAATCACTAAACCGTGAATAAAGTATATGTTGACAGCCCTGGAGCATGAACTTTCAAAAACAAGCCAACAATGATGGCTCCCATAGTCCTATCCTGACAGGTGTGCGTTAAAGTGGTCTGTTAATTCAAAACTGACACTTCAAGTTTTACACTAGTGGATGGAATCACTGACTTGATCATTGCAGCAGCCAAAGCAATTAAAAGCCACATTGAGTCTTAAATTTTCTTCGGTGTAAGAGCCCTTTTACACTTGCAGCACCCGGGCGTCGGCGGTAATTTTTAGGGATGCTTTACTGTCACTTCACTTGTCACTGCTTTTAACCCCCAGTAGCGGCCAAAAAAGGGTTAAAAGCGACGGCAGCACTTTCAATGGGCAGGGGTGCTTTAGGAGCTGTGTGTACACCGCTTCTAAAGCGCCTCAAAAGAAGCTGCTAGCAGGACTTTTTTTCAGCGCCTCAGTGTGAAAGGGGTCTAAAATAAAATAGTTGGAGATATCAAAAGGCAAGAGTGGAACCAGCTCATATAGTGAGAGTGACAGCTAGAACGCGTCGGAACCCTTCACGGTAAGACCGCACTATGTTAAGATTCCTCTTAACTCAACATCAGTTGTAGATATCTTGCAGCTAACGTCACTAAATGAAAGAACTTGGTTGGTGTCACAACCAATTGGTATGCTCAAAACTGAAATGTCAGCATTGGTTGTAGTAGATATATTTTGTTGGGCAGAAAAGCGGTTGCATCAAAACAACAGCTGCTGTTTGGGTATTTTGAGAGCTGCTATCAAAATACAATAGGCACATGAGGACATTCATCCATCTGCTCTGTTTCCCTTGAGCCTAAAGTAAAAACATCTATTGATGTGTGATAGAACCACTTGGGCACCCCGCTGGGGAGTTTCCTTACGCCAAACTGCTCCGAGCAGACAGAGCTAATACCAGCGCTTTTTACCCCAAGCATTGAACACAGACAAGATGTTGGGATAGGGATTGGGAACCAAAGGAGTGAATGTTTATTGAAACTCAGACACATACTTTATACATTCCCCCATTGAGGATATTAGTATAACAATGTATACTTCAAACACTTCCACATCCAATTAACAGCTAACAAGTGATCTTAATTAACCAGTAATCTAATTAACAAACATAACATCCCACAATAGTTTGCCAACAAAGAGGAGTGGACACAATACTAGACAACAGACAGAAACAATAGGTGAATGGGAATTCATACCTAGACAATGCTTTAATTAATCAGGAATTCCAGACTGTCCAGCAACACAGTATTGAAGAAGACCAAGGGCTGTCCAAATCTCATTAAAGCGGACCTCCACCCTAAAGTGGAAGTACCGCTCATCGTAACCCCCTCTATCCAGTGCCACAATTGGCACGTTTCAGGGGGGTGCAGATAACTGTATAATTCAGGTATCTGCACCCACTCCCGGGACAAGCTAGCTGCAGATGCCCAGCCCCCCCCCCCCCTGTTGTGTTTTGGGAAACACAGTTCCCAGGACACAACGGGGACCAGTGAAGATGCGCAGAGCAACTTGTGCATGCGCAGTAGGGAACCGGGCAGTGAAGCCGCAACGCTTCACTTCCTGATTCCCTGACAGAGGATGGCGGCGTGGGCAGCCGAGAGACTATCGATTGCTCGTCATCTGCTGCCGACATCGCTGGACCCTGGAACAGGTAAGTGTCTATTAAAAGTCAGCAGCTGCAGTATTTGTAGCTGCTGACTTTTAATATTTTCTTTTACGGTGCAGCTCCTCTTTAATTAGCCTTCTTTTCACATGCATCTGCTTACTGAGTTTCAAGTTGGCAGAGACCATTTATCATGGCTTCCTTGACTGTTAAATGTAATAATGTCCTCTTGCATTACATAACAGGACATCATCCTAAATGCTTGTAGCTTCCTCGAATGCCAATTCCATAGTCCGTAAGGCTAGCCTGCAGTCCCCTCCAAAAGCCCCTGTCCTGGTTGGATCTGTCACATGGTGAATGACTAGCTTTAAAGTCACTTGATTGTTACACACCATCCTACCATTTCTAAAAGTTTGGCCAGCTAAAGTCATAATTGCAATTGAATATTGGGGAAAGAAGTGCTTATGGTAACAAGACATATTCATACCTTTTAGTCATACACTGGAAGAATAACAGCTGGAATTAAATTTCTTGTTTCACTTTCTATAAATCAACCATTTGCTTTCCTCTGTGACAGTGAATAAATACAGATTTATGATGTGTCTGCTGGTATGTCAGCAGTATAGAATCCCCATCGAAAACTAAAGCTAGTTTTCGTGGAACATTTCCATATACAGGATTGAGATGAGCCCATACAAATTAATATATTATACACAGAATTGGCGACAGATTTCAGCCTGGGCTTACAGCCCTGGCTGTGATACTATGTTATGGAATGGTTACATCAGGGTTTCACGTGTTAAAATGCTGACTATATCATATTAATTTGATATCATGCCAGTTTAAAGAATATTCGTTTTCTATTTTAAATGCTCATAGTTCTTGCAGCAACAAATATTGCTTTATTTCTTAGCAGTAATAGTAGATTACACTTCCTGTATTGACCAATGCTCTCCAGGGACCTGGCGTGTGTTCTTTCAAACTAGAGAACTGGAAAGATGGCGTTGTTACTGAAAGCAGATTCCAACTACTGTGCATTAGGAGTAGGCTTAAAAATTAGAGCTGGATAAATTACTATGAGCAATATTCTTTCTGTTTGTTCACAGAACACAAGTATATCAGTAAAATAGGGCCATGAAGCAGAGTGGCAGTACCTCTTGTTAGCCCACACCCCAGCTAGGTATACTCACTGCTCCACTGCTTAAATCCACCCTGATGAAGCTCTGGCTCCAGAGTTTACCATTATGGATGACATCACTTGTTTCCCGCATGTGACAATGTCTGCAGAGTGGATGCTCAGGCATGAGCATTTTCACATGTCCTCTATACTCAGACGCCCTGCTCCATTAAAATAACGGGTTGGTGAGGGAGCATGGATGAACATGTATACCTTGCTGGGAGGTGAGCTATCAGGAGGCACTGTTACTCTGCCCAGAATGGGTAGAGTGACATGTTAGAGTTATGTTACATTGGCAAATAACTAACTGCCACCTTATCTAATAGACTTAAGGTCAAAGAAAAAATTGTCCCACAGGGTGGGAAACCAAGTAGGCTAAAATAGTAACAGAGTGTGTAGACAGCTGTTATATGATATGGACAGCTGTTTAAATGAAAAAGTATAAATCACGTATTGATTGTCAAGAAATTTACCACCTAAAGACATAGGTCTTAGTATACATTAACACCCAGGAGGGGTACACCTGAAACCACTTGTGCATGGCATGACAAGCATGCTCCCATAGAAAAAAAAAACACAAATACAAGAAACATAAAACAGACGTCTGGACTCCAAATTAACTGACACACGGGGCACTACCACAGCAAGTGACGTTTTACTAATTAACCAAGTCTGTCAAGGTGGTGCTGCTGAGTGTCAGCCCCTTGGAGGCTCGAGCAGGGGGGGAGCGGGGAATTGGCAACCAACTGGGGGATATATGTTGATCCTGCTGTGCTAGAACCGATCCTATTGTCCCAGACAGTCATGCAGAACAGGTGGGGCACTAGTCCATCATGGATGCAAAGTTCTTGTGTGCTTAGGAGAGAGTGTGGTCATGGGCTATTGGGGGGTGGTCCGGGCTCTAGTTGGTATGCCACAGTAGCTGGGATCAATAAAGCAAGGGCATCTCTTTCTGTTGCAATGGAAGTCTGTGGCATACATTTTCCCGTAAGGATGCAATGGGTCGCAGTGTGCCGGATAACAACTATGAGTGACAGTAAGCCTCTGGTGATCACAGAGACTGAGTGACTGGCTGGAGGTAATCATGATCATAAACCAGTCATAGAATGAAAGAATGCAGTTGGGGGATCTTGCAAGTGGAGGTTGTGAAGAGTCTGGAACTGAGTGGTGTAAATTACAATCATATCTTAGATCCATAGTAAACCGTCAAAGCAGTCTCAAGCAAAGACAGTAGTACATTACCACTCCTGCAAGAGTCTCCAGCCAATCATCATCAACAGATGTTTCTACATGGAATGCTTCGCTTCATTCCGGTCCCGACAATAACTGCTATCCAGGTTGCTTGATGTGAAAAGCCAACCCCACCAGAGTTCCTGGGGCCAGTCACCACATCCTCTCTGGGTTAGTGTCACTGCCTGAGGGGGGCCGGTCTTTCCAGCATACACGTGGTTGGAACACTGGATCAGCTCTATAGTAAAAGGGATCTTCCTGTATGCTCACCAACAACTACAGAGGATACTCTCTGGCATTGGAGTCTCGGGCATTGATGGAGTCAACGGGTTTCGCTATATGCTTGCGTGGCTTCATCTGGACATCGGGTGGGTATCCGAGGTGTCTCCACCACGGATAGAGTGGCCGCTACTCAATTTTCTTAAAGGAGCCTGGTTTGTCTTTGCATGCTGTGGCGCTGTTGACAGCAGTGCCAGCAGTTATGCCTTTGGCTTTACATTTTCTTTCATTGAGGTGATGTTCATAATTACATCACTTAGATACATTTTCTGATTACTTGGGTTTATGATTTTTTTGATAGAGAAATATTCCATTAATATTCAGAGAGCTAGGAGGAGCTAGGAGGCACACAAGTTCTTGACTAGCAGATACATCGGGCCACTACCCACTTTTTCAATTACCCCCGATCGAATAATAAGTGCCGCTGCAGGGGGGGGTGGGGGGTTGAGACACACAGAGACACCAAAGAGACAAGCACGCACATTCGGAAAGATTAAACGTATTGAGCAACATACAGATGCATAGCGATTGGTATAGTGTGTAACAAAAGTTTAAAGTCCTATCATTATACCTCGGGCTAATGTAGCTATTCCTCTAGATAAACCTGCAGGTTGAGTTCAGTGTTCAGGCACTTAGGCCGGAGGGACTTCAACCTGTATATCCACCACTTCTTCTGTAGCAGTATCTAATTGAAGTCACCTCGTCTTGGTGAAAGTCTCAGCATATAGATTCCTTTGACCTGCATACCTTTTAACCTACTGTTATGATATTGAGCAAAGTGCCTGGCTAGAGACTTATCTGGATTTTTCTCATTGATTTTACACATATTTCATGCATAGTTCACCTATGCTGTCCAATGTTGGCGTTTCATCTTCCCAATATAAAATTTGTCACAGGGGCATGTCAGCATATATATCTTTAACAATAAACAATTTATAAGATCACGTATCTGATAACTTTGTTCACCTAGTGCATCTTTGAAGGTGTCAGTCCTGTCTACATAGGGGGCAAACCTGGTAATGTCCATAAGGGAACATACCCTTGCTTCCTGGGTACTGTGATAACCAGGTAGCTTCCTGTTAGACTTCAGATCACTAGTGAGGAAGCAAAAATGGAGTGACACCTTACTGGTTTGGAGCAGCAATAGAGCAATGTCATTTAAGCAGATGAAGTATTTTCAATCCTGCTGCTGGCAAGTTTGCCATAGCATTTGAACCACGCTGAATAATTCACCTAAACAGCCTGAAACAAGTATTGTCCAGAGAAAATAGTCTGGATCTCTCTTTTCATTCTCCCATACTGTAGGAAAGCAAGAATTTGGCTGCTATAAGGCAGCAAGAACAGTTCCTTCAGGCAAAAATGCTTCTTTATTTGACAAACAAAAGGTGCAGATCTGGGAAACTGATATAATTGTAAAATATAAAAATATAACTGTTGAAAGATTTTGTTCTTTATTTTATTTTAAGTTGTTGCTTAAAAAAAAAAAAAAAAAAAAAAAAATCAGGTATTAAAAATATATAACACAATTTCCAGTTCTACATATCTTTGCCACAACATAATTTACCACAGTTCTCAGTTGCTTTCTAACAAAAGTCCGCAATGCACTTGCTGCACATTTATGACCATTAATATTAGTTTTCTGAAATATTTACAATATATTACAATCTTAAAAAGGGTATCTATCATGCAGCAAGCAAAACATCTGGGTGACAAACTCCAGATGGAAACTTTAATTTTCTTACTACCGGACTGCATGCTGTTTCATTGACCTAAGACGAGTATACAGCATGGATATCAGAAAATGTCAGATTCCATCAGAGGTTTTTCATGCAGGTATTTTACTTAGTGACAGATTCCCCCAGCAAACAGGGAGGGTGATACTGTCCTAAAAGGTTTGACATGGTGTAAAAATCAGTAGGTCTTACATCATTTCAGTGTTTTATACGAAACTATACACACAATACTGCAAAGTCAGAATAATTTATACACATATATATAAAAGATATTTGGTTAAAAAAAATAAGAGGAATGAACCTATTTGAGAGACTTAATGGGAGGACATGAGTGGGAGGTTATGTCACTGTGTTTATGTACAGCTTCATCCAAGTCCAAGGTCTTTTGCTGAACACGCATGGTCATGCAGCCATGATAGAATGCAGTGACTGGTGTGCATGTGACATCCACATCTGAACAGTAAAGAAGGAAAAAAAACAAAAAAAAATCATCATGAATACCGCATACGAATTAACAAGCCTTTACCACAAAGTTGACTGCTGATGGTAATAATGGTGAATTTCAAATGCATCTTATTCATAAAGCTCACAATATATTACTGCTCATGGAGAGTACTGGCTATTGCCCCAAATATTTTTTATTTCCATGAGTATAAGGCACACTCCAGGCAAAACACAAAATCTGTTAATACGGCATAAGAATACATTCTTAACTGTGTCTGCATTTTGGTTGTGGATGTACTTTTTGGCATTAAAGATCTACATAATAACGTGGTCCTCAATGAACATAAAAAAAAAAAAAAGAAGAGAAGAGGTCAGCTTTTAAAAAAGGTTTCTGTGTGCTTCCAGAATAACCCTGGCCATTGCAGGCTGTATGATCTCATTCAGACAAGGACACAATGAAATAAAACTTTGGAATCAAAATGGATTTTGTAATTGAGCTACATTGTGTAAGTTTTTTTTTTTTTCCACCTCAACTGGAGTTCTTTTCTATTTCTTTTTTTTTTTTTCCTTTTTGAATTAATGCTTTTTATTATTATTTTTCATACAAAAGTAAAAAAACATATAACATCTTAGGTTAACTTATTATTTCACATAGTACAAGAACATTATTAATTTTATATAGCCCGCCGCCCTCCCTCCCTCTCAACCTAGTCCCACCCCCATAACACACATCATCCAATCTTTATCTACACGTGCCTTCTTGCCTATTATCTATTTGTATAGACAAAGATCGAGCGGATCCACTTTATAGGAGAATAGAGCCATAGAAGAGAGGCCTCAGAGAGAAGAGAAGAGGAAAGGGGGGGGGGGGGGGGGCGAGGACATGATGGTAAGCAAAAAGGTGAATTCACCTCAACTCCCCCATCCCCCTCCAAGGGGCAACTCATCCCCTCCAGCCAAGGTCTCCACATTCTCTCAAACTTTATAAGGCTATTTTGTCTAATATAGGTCATTCTCTCACTCCAAACCAGTGAATTAATGGTTTCAATCCAGTTCTCCACTCTCGGGGTAGTCTGTGCCTGCCATTTCTGTGCAATAAATTTTCTTGCTTGAAACAGGCATCTTAACACTACTTCAGTGGTACCGGACGAGACTATCTTCCTCTAAACACCCTAATAAGCGTGTCTTGGCCTCAGGTTCCAGTGAGCTCCCAAAGTTTTTTTTTATCCCATCAATTATCTCCACCCAATATCTAAAAAGCTTTGGACACCTCCACATCATGTAAATAAGGTCTCCTGTGGCTTTACACCTGGAGTTGCATATTTAGTTACATAGAAGGTAAGGTCGAATAAATACACAGGTCCATCCAGTGCGTTTTATATCCCTGTACATTGTGACATCGAAAAGGTTTTTTGAATCTATCTAAACTCCCCACTGATAACACTAACTGTGAAAGGGAGTTTCACATTTTTACAGCGTTAACAGTAAAGAACTCCTTACACAGTACACTGCATTAAAAAAGGGATTAATTCCAGAGATAAAACAATAATTCTCCTGCTCTACAAGACTCTGGTCCGGCCGCACCTAGAGTATGCTGTCCAGTTCTGGGCACCAGTCCTCAGGAAGGATGTACTGGAGATGGAGCAAGTACAAAGAAGGGTAACAAAGCTAAAAAAGGGTCTGGAGAATATTAGTTATGAGGAAAGGTTGCGAGCTCTGAACTTATTCTCTCTGGAGAAGAGGCGATTGAGAGGGTATATGATTTCAATTTACAAATACCATACTGCTGACCCCACTAAAGGGATAAAACTTTTTTGCAGAAGGGAGTTTAACAAGACTTGTGGCCACTCATTAAAATTAGAAGAAAATAGGTTTAACCTTAAACTACGTAGAGGATTCTTTACTGCAAGAGCGGCAAGGATGTGGAATTCCCTTCCACAGGCGGTGGTCTCAGCGGGGGGCATCGATAGTTTCAAAAAACTATTAGATAAGCACCTGAACGACCACAACATGCAGGGGTATACAATGTAATACTAACATATAATCACACACATAGTTTGGACTTGATGGACTTGTGTCATTTTTCGGCCTCACCTACTATGTAACTATGTACCAGTTTAGGACAAATGCTTCTTGTTCAACCTCACTTGTGTGGCTGTGTGGCTGCGTGTCTTCTTTAGAGTTCCTTCCAATGCTACAGTGACTATATAGATATTTGAATATTGCGATTATATCCCCTCTTAAATGTCTCCTCTCCAGCGAGAATAACTTGAATGTAATGTTTCCTCATATGTGAAGTCCTCCAACCTCCTTATTAGTTTTGTTTTCCTTATCTGGTCTTTCTCCAGTTCAGGGACATCCTTCTTGAGGAGTGACTAAAACTGAACTGCATACTCACCACACGTGAACTACATTACGTAGAGTTCTTGAAATATTAGACTAAAAAATAAAAATCTCCCCGATATTCCACTGATAATTTAGACACATTCCTCTTGTAAGCCAGAGGAAACTAAAAATTTCCAAAGATATGACTAATTTAGTAGAATTTGGTTCATTTATTAAAAGGTTTCCCTTAAAATTACTGCATCTGTATTTCTGGTTCTAATATACACCTGCACAAATAAAAAGTATAGATCATAATGAAATATTCACCTGGTAATCCTCCAATATATGTATTTACTCCTTGCTGCAAGTGTTCATTTAATTCCGAAAGAATGAGTTGCAATTGGGATTCCTCCAATTCTATTTGCCCAGGCTCTCCATCAAAGGAAAGTACTATGTGATCCTTGCTTGCAGAGACCTCCACGACGTGCTCTTTATCACAGACATTTACCTCTAATCGACACACGACAACATTTCCTACAGACAGGATGATGAACTGCAGAATGGAATTAAGGCAACAAATCAGCTGTCACTGTTAAAGAATCGTATCCTCAGCTAACCTGCCTCAGTAATACTATATCATCCATCTCTAGGTTACTGCATCACTGTCCAAGTAACAGCTAGAGGAGAATGTCTCACACCAAGCTGTGTTTACACACTGCTGTCTTGGCCAAACTGTAGGACAGCTTCCACATGGTATCATATGACTAACTGCATGTTATTATGTCTGCTCCAACATCCAGAAAGCTCTGGACAAGATATCAAGAGGCAATAATCGCTATTAAATAATAGATTACCATACGACTAATGGCAAACTGATACACTGTCCTTATAAAAAACAAAAAGCATAATTGATGAGGTATTTAGACTTAGAATATGTAATATATATATAAAATATAACATAACATATAATAATATATATTGGGCCCCAAATTTTTAATTCAACACTAGATCGTGTTATTTTATTCAAAGTTAATGTGGATACCACACTTGGATCCAGGCTTCGATGAAGCACAAAAACATTGGATAAGAGCTGCCTTTGAATTAACCATGTGCTGTTTGAATATTTTCCCTCTATTGGACCCTCAAAAAGACCTGGTTGTATCCATGACCAACGGAAGCCAACCATTATCTGTGTGATACCTGTGTTTTTTTTCTACCTCACAGTGTTTATTAACAGGATTTTAATCTATTGCACACATGGCCATCTATGTAAATGTAATGTTTACAATAGTACAAAATTATTCCAATTTATTATGTTTTATTCATATTTTTGTCACCGATTGTCTTCTTTTTCCACAAGTTTACTTTACGCATCTCTCGACCCTCTACCCCTTTTCAATTTGTATTATTTTTTGGGGTTGCCAGGGGGGAACTCCGTCTACAGCAATGGCTAATCACTTAAGTACATTCATATATCAGAACCTCCGAGTGGTGCAACATATTTGCCCAATGTCCTTTGTGTGGCACCAATCGCATGCCTATACAAAACACAAATACCTACACAAAAAAACAAAAACAAAAAAAAATGATTTGTCCATTTATGTTATACAGTGCAGATGAACAAATCTCCTGCTGCAGCTTTTGTATGTTGACAACTGGCACCGCCAGCTGTCTAAATACCGAAACAGCAGCTACATCTGATTGGATGCATCCGCTGTTCAATGGAAAATTTTCCAGCAGACCCTTTTTTAATGGAACGTTTCACTTTTGTTGAACAGAGTAGAGCCTGCAAAGCCAACCACTAAGCAATTTTATTTAGTTCCTCAGGCTATGGACAGCTTAATGGGTACGTTCACCTTCTGCAACATGTTACACCCTTATTCAGGGTGTAACATGTTACAGATGCAACGGCCCACGCACCCACGTTTTGATAGCGAGAGAGGAATCTTCTCCCCCACTCACTGTCACAATCAAAAAAAGCTGGCCACGTCATTCATTCACAGTGTTCTGTGAATGGGAGAACTAATTTTGCGGCTATCGGCTTGTAGTTCTCAATGAACTACCAGGGAGCTGTTGAGCGCTGTAGTAGTTAATTGAGTCTTCCTGTCAGAGTGTAACTGCCTGCCCATATTGGAGTTACGAGCAGACAGTTACACAGTCTGCAGTACCATGTCATTACACCTATGATCTGCTGATCATGAGTGCAATGCTTTAAAGGGTCCTAACAAAAAAAAATGCATATTTTTTTTGCCCTGTGACTTGAAGTCCGACATCAATGAACAGGGATCCGACTTTGATCCCCAACAATACCAGGCACTGTCTAGTATGAATCTTTAGGGGGAAACTCCATGTAAAAAAGAAAAAAAAAAAAAAAAAAACAGCATGGGTCTCCCCTCTGGCATGGATTTTAAGGGAAACCGCCACGCAGAAAAAAACTGCGTGGGGGTTCCCCCCAAAATCCATACCTGACCCTTATCTGAGCACACAGCCTGGCAGGTCAGGAAAGGGGATGGGGCGAGCGAGTGCCTCCCCCTTCTGCGCCCCCCCACCCAA
The DNA here is from genome assembly GCA_028564925.1 of Lithobates sylvaticus. Classification (NCBI taxonomy): domain Eukaryota; kingdom Metazoa; phylum Chordata; class Amphibia; order Anura; family Ranidae; genus Lithobates; species Lithobates sylvaticus. Next base: position 1,004,191 of record JAQSEC010001744.1, on the reverse strand, counting down.
AAGCACCTTGTCCCCATGTTGATGACAAGGGCCTCTTCCCGACAACCCTGGCTGTTGGTTGTCGGGGAGCTCATTGGAATCTGAAAGCCCCCTTTTTACAAGACGGCCCCCAGATCTGGGCCCTCCCTCCCCCTCCCTCCCTCTGTGAATGAATATGGGGTACATATCCATGTATCCTCCCCATTCACCTAAAAAAAAAAAAAAAAAAAAGGCAGCTCCGGGTTCTCTTGTGACTTCGCCGCTCTCTGGGTCTTCTCCGCTCTCTGCTGATGTCTTCTAGCCCTCTCCGGTTCTTCTCCGCTGTCTTCTCGCTCTTTTGCCAGGTCTTCTCCGCTGTCTTCTCCCTCTGTTCTTCCGATGTTGACTCAACGCTGTAATGCTGGATGTGTGGCGTGCCACTACTTATATTGGCATGGGGGGCGTCACAAGAGGCCCGCCCCCTTATGACATCACCGCCCATCATGCTCTGGGTGGTGACATCAAAAGGGGCGGGCCTCCGGATGACATCACACGGTGACCCCGCCCCATGCCAATATAAGTAGTGGCACATCGCACACCCAGCATTAGAGTGGGAGACAGCGTTGTGTCAACATCGGAAGTAGAACAGAGGGAGAAGACAGGCAAAAGAGTGAGAAGAAAAGACCCGGCAGAGGCAGAAGACAGCGGAGAGAGGGAGAACAACTGGAGAGGGCTAGAAGACATCAGCGGAGAGAGAGGAGAACAACTGGAGAGGGGAGAAGTCGTAAGACGCCGGAGCTGCTTAATAAATTACTTTAAAAACCTGTGTACTGTGTTTTATTTTTTACACTTTTTTTTTTTTTGATGAATGGGTAGGGGTAGAATGTACCCGATACTCATTCACATCAGGTGGGGGGCCGGGATCTGGGGGTCCCCTTGTTAAAGGGGGCTTCCAGATTCCGATAGGCTCCCCACCCACAGACCCCGACAACCAACGGCCAGGGTTGTCGGGAAGAGGCCCTTGTCCTCCCCCCTGCCTAAAAGCACCCACCCCCCATGTTGAGGTCATGCAGCCTGGTACGGTTCAGGAGGGGGGGGGGCTCGCTCGTCCCCACCCCCTTTCCTGACCTGCCGAGCTCAAATAAGGGATTTTGAGGGGCACCCCACACAGTTTTTTCTGCCTAGGGGTTCCAATTAAAATCCATACCAGGCCAAATGGCCTGATATGCTCTTGGAGGGGGGACCCATGCCATTTTTTTTTTTGCCTTGGAGTTCCCCTTCAAGATCAACAGAGAACAAGTCGCATTCCAAAGTCAGATCAGTTAAGATGGTGATCCAACTTTAGTGATATTCAATGGGCTGAAGTTGGACCAAAGCAGTGCAGGGACTACTTTGAAGTCGGCATGACTTGAAGTCATACTAATATGAATGGTAGTCATTGGAAGTCATGGGGAACGACTTGTCATGCGACTTTGCAGTCCCAAATTGTAGGACAAGTCACACAAGTGTGAAAGGGGCCTTAAAGTAATGTATTAAAAAGAACACATAATTAAACCTGAGCACAGTCTGCCTGGTAAAATAAATTTACATTCCTTTCCACTCCTTTCACTGTGTGGCTCTGCCAAGTGCCGCCCAGCCTTAAAAAACAAGCAAAAAATAAATAAATAAATAAAATAAATAAAAAAAAAAAAAAAACTGTCCCGCTGGGCCCTCTTCCCACTGCGCATGCATGCTGCAGCACCATTTACATGTGTGGGTGTGCTGCACTCTTTTAGATGACTAGTACAGCTGATTGAATGAATAGGGCCACAGTGTGCATGCATAGTGAAGAGGAACCAGTACAGACAGTTTTGTTGCAAAGACTATACAGCACTGGGCAGGGCTGCACAGTGAAGATCCCTGAAAGTTCATTTATGTTCTGCAGTAAGCGCCTAAAGGCCAAAATGCAAAGTTAACATCTGCTGCACAAAATGAAGGCGGTAATGGCAAGGCAGTGGAAAGAGTGCCTATATAGCAAGGCAGTGCCTTTTTTATGTGGGCCTACACATACATGCAGACTTCTTCACTAAAAAGAATAAAATAGACATTTGTAAAAATGTGAATCTCCACTTTTGCACGGTTTCATCAGCGCAGCCTTATTTCCCATGCATTAATTGATTTTTTATTTGTATTAACTCTCCGCCAGTGTGGAATAGCCAGATGGCCAAGCCATCCTGCCTGAGCTCAATGCTGATAACAGAGGATGAGCTTGGCTTTAGTGTGAAATTGGGTTCAGATCAAACCCATCAGGAAGCTGTCACTCCTGCCCACTACCTCCCAATTAACTGCTACCAGGGCATTCCCTGCAATGAAGTTCCATGTACTGTACATTCCGAACAAACCTGAGCTCATCCTTAGAACTTACACTCAAACTGCTGTTATCACAAAGATGCTGAAAACTAAAAGCTTTGTTAACTGTCAGTTTTACCTCCAGCAGATCAGATGGACAGTCAGCAATTATCCAGCAGCTCAGGCAGTAAATAATTCAACCTTTACAGCCCAACACTGGGATACTTCTGCTCTTCCAGAAAAAGCACACAAGTGAATAAGACACAGACCTATCCCTGAGTGGTTGCGCTGCATTATTATAACAAATTAAAAAGGTGGCGATTCAGATTTTTAACAAATACTTCACATAAAAGAAGTGGCGGGGGTGGAAACTGGCAGCAGTGTTAGCCAGTGCCATGAGAACCAGGTACATTACTTACATTACTGTATATAGTACAACATACGCTTCTTACCTGCTTTTTCATTCTGGTTGCAAAATGATAATCAATTAGAGCTAATGATAAAGGGACTTCTTTGTCCTTTGACACCAGAGCAAAGAGCACTCCAGTATCAGTGGCTGGATTTATCTCTGCATTGACATCTATTCTCCAGGTTGGCACATCTTCCTGTTTATTAGATAGATCCGCTAGAGTAAACAGAGAACAAAATGACGATACTGTGGTAATATTGCTCTAAAGAAACTTGCATATACATTATTCATTTTACTAGCGGTGAGAGCAAAATGTGCAATATAGAAACAGAATTAACCACTTCAGTTCCCGAAGATTTACCCCTTCATGACCAGGCCATTTTTTGCGATACGCCACTGCATTGTTTTAACTGATAATTGCATGGTCATGCGACGCTGTACCCACAATTAAATGAATGCTTTTCTCCCCACAAATAGAGCTTTCTTTTGGTAGTATTTGATCACATTTGCAGTTTTTATTTTTTGCGCTAGAAACAAAAATTGCCAACAATTTTGAAAAAAAAAAAAAATGTTTTACTTTCTGCTATAAAACATATCCAATAAAAAAATAAATAAATAATAAAAAAAAACGTCTTTATCAATTTGGGCCAATACGTACGTATTCTGCTACATATATTTAGTAAAAAATAATTCCAATAAGCGTAAATTGATTGGTTTGCACAAAAGTCATAGCGTCTACAAACTATGGGATATTTTATTATTATTTATTTTTACTAGTAATGGCAGCAATCAGCGACTTATAGCGGGACTGTGATACGGCGGCGGAAAAAAAAAAAAAATCAGACACTAAGTGACACTTTTTTGGGAACCAGTGACACAAATAGTGTGATCACTGCTAGAAATAGGCACTGTCACTGTACTAATGACACCAACTGGGAAGGAGTTAACATCAGGGGTGATCAAAGGGTTAACTGTGTGCCTAGCCAGTGCTTGGTTACTCTGGGGGAGATGCTTGTACAAGGGGAAGGCATTGACCTGTGTTCCTGCTTTGCAGAAATACAGGACCAATACCTTCCCTACTGACAGAACGGCAAATCTAACTTGTTTATATAGGTAGACTGCCATTCTGACCAAGCCTAATATCGTATAACAAAAAGTGTACATATAACTAGATAGAAAATAAAAAATTGAAAATTGACACTAGACCAAGCACGTATGCCCAATCTTATATATAAAGTGCAAAATAACAAGTGATCCCAAATATATGCTTGGGTGCATTCAATACTCGTGACAAAGATATTATAAATAATAAAAAATAAATGTTTAGTGAAACTCCATATAATGCAAAGTTCATATAGTAGTCCTTGCTGGGAAGAAAACCGCATTCAATTCTGTACATATAGCTTGTGCACCATCACCAAACAAGTTCTTGATCCACCCAGTGTGAGAACCAATGGTAATAAATGGCCTCTTACCAAATGGAGTTGATTACTTTGTTAAGAGTAATCAAATGCGCTTTCACAGGATTGTGCCTGTACACTGAGTGACACACCCTCACTCAAAGACTCTCTTCCTTCCAACAGATCAGCTCAGATAAAATGGAATGGAAACATAGATGGGGATATAAAGAGAGGCGCACCTCATAGCGTAATAACGTCTTTATTTAAAAAATAACATAAAAAATACAGCAGCCAATTGCTCACTTACATTTTCCGGTGCCTACCCGGCACTGAGGCTGCTTGCAAAAGATTAAAAGTTAGATGGAGCGGCGGATCCTTCCCTCGTGGTGTGCGTTTCCGGCGTGCGTTCCACTCGCCAGTAACCAGGACCAGTCTCACAGGAAGTCCAGCAGCAGTACGTCCAAAGGGTAAAAGTGATCAGGTACCGCCTACCGACGTACGTTTCGTGATTGACACTTCTTCAGGGTGGCGTACCTGATCACTGCAAGCCTGATTAATATACTGATCCTCATTAGTAACCAACCAATGAGGCCTCAGAATGGGCGCAGCCTCAGTCCCAGTGAAGCTCCCATCACGGACACAGCCGCATATTGCATATACATATTATAAAAAACATACCTAAAACCCCAGCTATGATGCAAAATGTTTATATGTTGAATCGTAACACCTTGCCTCATTAATCCCAACTCCCGACGGGATCTTATTTGTTATTTCTAAATACTAAATTAGCTAATATGGGACTATTTTTGGATACTTTTTTGAGCTTAATGATAAAGCTAATATAAATCAAACCTTACAAAAGGCTCAATTTTATAAAGCAGAGGTAAATCTGTCCATATCTCCCCAATAATCTAATTAAATATCTGGATGTATATTAGTTTATTCAATTGGGACTTATATTATTTTTCTATGGAGTATGAAGTCCGTAGTACTCATATACTCCACAAGATGTCACCATATATATCGTACCATCTGTGGAACCACATCTTCGATTCAATATGACGGGATTGCTTTTATATCACCATCCCAATCATACAATTGCCTATTTTATTCTCACTTCACAACAAGCTTTATGTCAATATTTATATTGCCATTGTGTAAATAAAACCATAACCTCAACTGGCTATTCCGATATTTTATTATTTTTTATCTTTTATCTTTGATGGAATTTATATTATTCTCTATGGAGTATGTAATCTATATTACTTATAAGGTCCACAAGATGTCATTACATCACGTATGGCATCTCGGGATAGCTTGAATAAATCTCCTACTTCCATTCTGTATATAGATATATTTCAATCTGTGATACTTGTCTGTTCCTCACGATGTCACTACATATGGTATGCTATATATGGGGCAGTCTAGATAGATCTCGTCATCCCATTCTCCATAAAAACGGGTAGTTCTTATCCCAACGTCTCCCAACATAGAAATTGGCTATATTTATCCTCACAATTCAAAATACCACAACTATTATTAACTAGTTGCCATCTGATGGCCCATTGTCACCTCCTCAGTAGGCTATTCATTGGACAAGAAGCAATTAAGGTCCAAATCTATGTTCATCCCCAAAGGTTGCATCGTGTCCAATGTATATAGCCACTTGGTCTCATTTTGAGATATTGCTTTTTTCATGTCCGTTCCTCTCCAGTGCCTCGATACTCTATCTATCCCATAGAACTTGCACATTGAGGGATCACTGTTGTGATATCTCTCAAAGTGTCTAGGCACACTATGGTTAGGAACTTTTTTTCTAATATTAGTCAAATGTTCATTAATGCGTACTTTGAGCTGTCTCGTAGTACGCCCTACATATTGCATAGGGCAGGGGCATTGTAAAACGTAAGTGACATATTCAGAGTCACACGTTATTAGCGGTTTGATTTTGAGTTTTTTTATTTGCACATGATTGGAAGTGGGTTAATTTTTTATTTGTGCCTGGTTGTCTCGTTGTTTTTCATGCTTTACATCTATTACAGTAATGAAAGCCTGATCCGTCCAGGAAGGTGGGCGGTTTCCTGGGGGGGTCTGGCACATTGGGGGCTATCTTGTTCCGGAGTCCAGGAGCTCTAGTGTAAATGAATTTGGGTACCTTTGGGATATTTGATTTTAGATCTTGATCTTGTCTGAGTATAGGCCAGTGTTTTTTAACTATACTCAGACAAGATCAAGATCTAAAATCAAATATCCCAAAGGTACCCAAATTCATTTACAAGATAGCCCCCAATGTGCCAGACCCCCCCAGGAAACCGCCCACCTTCCTGGACGGATCAGGCTTTCATTACTGTAATAGATGTAAAGCATGCAAAACAACGAGACAACCAGGCACAAATAAAAAATTAACCCACTTCCAATCATGTGCAAATAAAAAAACTCATAAAATCAAACCGCTAAAAACGTGTGACTCTGAATATGTCACTTACGTTTTACAATGCCCCTGCCCTATGCAATATGTAGGGCGTACTACGAGACAGCTCAAAGTACGCATTAATGAACATTTGACTAATATTAGAAAAAAAGTTCCTAACCATAGTGTGCCTAGACACTTTGAGAGATATCACAACAGTGATCCCTCAATGTGCAAGTTCTATGGGATAGATAGAGTGTCGAGGCACTGGAGAGGAACGGACATGAAAAAAGCAATATCTCAAAATGAGACCAAGTGGCTATATACATTGGACACGATGCAACCTTTGGGGATGAACATAGATTTGGACCTTAATTGCTTCTTGTCCAATGAATAGCCTACTGAGGAGGTGACAATGGGCCATCAGATGGCAACTAGTTAATAATAGTTGTGGTATTTTGAATTGTGAGGATAAATATAGCCAATTTCTATGTTGGGAGACGTTGGGATAAGAACTACCCGTTTTTATGGAGAATGGGATGACGAGATCTATCTAGACTGCCCCATATATAGCATACCATATGTAGTGACATCGTGAGGAACAGACGAGTATCACAGATTGAAATATATCTATATACAGAATGGAAGTAGGAGATTTATTCAAGCTATCCCGAGATGCCATACGTGATGTAATGACATCTTGTGGACCTTATAAGTAATATAGATTACATACTCCATAGAGAATAATATAAATTCCATCAAAGATAAAAGATAAAAAATAAAATATCGGAATAGCCAGTTGAGGTTATGGTTTTACTTACACAATGGCAATATAAATATTGACATAAAGCTTGTTGTGAAGTGAGAATAAAATAGGCAATTGTATGATTGGGATGGTGATATAAAAGCAATCCTGTCATATTGAATCGAAGATGTGGTTCCACAGATGGTACGATATATATGGTGACATCTTGTGGAGTATATGAGTACTACGGACTTCATACTCCATAGAAAAATAATATAAGTCCCAATTGAATAAACTAATATACATCCAGATATTTAATTAGATTATTGGGGAGATATGGACAGATTTACCTCTGCTTTATAAAATTGAGCCTTTTGTAAGGTTTGATTTATATTAGCTTTATCATTAAGCTCAAAAAAGTATCCAAAAATAGTCCCATATTAGCTAATTTAGTATTTAGAAATAACAAATAAGATCCCGTCGGGAGTTGGGATTAATGAGGCAAGGTGTTACGATTCAACATATAAACATTTTGCATCATAGCTGGGGTTTTAGGTATGTTTTTTATAATATGTATATGCAATATGCGGCTGTGTCCGTGATGGGAGCTTCACTGGGACTGAGGCTGCGCCCATTCTGAGGCCTCATTGGTTGGTTACCAATGAGGATCAGTATATTAATCAGGCTTGCAGTGATCAGGTACGCCACCCTGAAGACGTGTCAATCACGAAACGTACGTCGGTAGGCGGTACCTGATCACTTTTACCCTTTGGACGTACTGCTGCTGGACTTCCTGTGAGACTGGTCCTGGTTACTGGCGAGTGGAACGCACGCCGGAAACGCACACCACGAGGGAAGGATCCGCCGCTCCATCTAACTTTTAATCTTTTGCAAGCAGCCTCAGTGCCGGGTAGGCACCGGAAAATGTAAGTGAGCAATTGGCTGCTGTATTTTTTATGTTATTTTTAAATAAAGACGTTATTACGCTATGAGGTGCGCCTCTCTTTATATCCCCATCTATGTTTCCATTCCATTTTATCTGAGCTGATCTGTTGGAAGGAAGAGAGTCTTTGAGTGAGGGTGTGTCACTCAGTGTACAGGCACAATCCTGTGAAAGCGCATTTGATTACTCTTAACAAAGTAATCAACTCCATTTGGTAAGAGGCCATTTATTACCATTGGTTCTCACACTGGGTGGATCAAGAACTTGTTTGGTGATGGTGCACAAGCTATATGTACAGAATTGAATGCGGTTTTCTTCCCAGCAAGGACTACTATATGAACTTTGCATTATATGGAGTTTCACTAAACATTTATTTTTTATTATTTATAATATCTTTGTCACGAGTATTGAATGCACCCAAGCATATATTTGGGATCACTTGTTATTTTGCACTTTATATATAAGATTGGGCATACGTGCTTGGTCTAGTGTCAATTTTCAATTTTTTATTTTCTATCTAGTTATATGTACACTTTTTGTTATACGATATTAGGCTTGGTCAGCATATATCTGTGTTGTTTTATTCACTTTGTTTAATAGGGCTTTGGCAGCTCTCTTTTTTATATCATTTTGTTTAGGCAACATTTCAAAACCTTTAATGGTCACGCATAGGTGTATATTTGATATGAATAATTATTTGTTTATATTGACACAACAAAACAATTTTTGAATTTATTGACACAAAATATTATTTGTGATGTATGAGCAATTAGTTATGTTTATTACTGTCACTATATGCAGATATTAATTAGCAGAGTTCGTAGCATATCTATATTGTGCCTCCATACCCTTTATCAATAGCTCACTTTTTAATGGAAAGTTCAGAACATACATTTAATTAACCCCTTGTTATAAGTGGATCTTTTGTATTGATACTAGCGCCCCTTATATACCAAACTACTATCAAATCTTATAGATTTCTATAGGGAGCAGCTGTACTGGGTCTATGCTAATAGTAATAGCACTGACTATATTTCTTGGTAACTATCCTAAGCGCGGAGCTTGACTAGCCATTATCAGTGGCCGTCTACTTTTTCTTAGACTGCCATTCTGCTCGTGTCCCAAACGATGGGTGGGTCCCAGCGGACACCAAGTCTGCCAGACCTGCTGATTTGCTCCTGCTGTGTCCAATCATAGGGGGAGCGGATTGCTGGTGGCATGCATGCGCGCCCCAAAACCAGAAGTGCAGGATCACGTACTAGGTATGCGATCCTGCACGGGAGAGCCGCCTTTTCGTTGTACATATACAGTATACAGTCGCAAGTGGATAAAAAGTGACGCTAAACAACATTTTTATTTTTCAAAAATAATCCATACACATCCATTACATAATGGCCCTGTAATTTATTTTTATGAAATTTGTTTGAAACAAGCAATGCATGTTCATTGCAGGCATGTGCACTGCTCTTTGCACACAACTCCTGTTTAAAATCCCTAGTCCATCTCGGGAGTGAAAAAGAGAGGGTGGCTATGCTCTTACTTACAGCATGACCATGGAGAATGCACGTTCTTTAAAGATTTTGAGGAGGTAGAAAGCAACAGAAGGTACTTTGAGTAGAAAATTCAAATAAAAATATATATTTTTTTAAATACAAAATTCAGTTTTTAAAGGCAAAAAATTTGTCCAAACCTGCCTGGCTTTATGTGAAAAAATAAGTGCCCACTAAACCTAATAACTGGTTGTGCCACCCTTGGTAGCAACAACTGCAATCAAGCATTTGTGATAACTGGCAATGAGTCTTTCACATTGCTGTGGAGCAATTTTGGCCCACTCTTTGCAGAATTTTTTAATTCAGCCACATTGGAGGGCTTTCCAGCATGAACGGCCCAGTGTAAGGTCATAATACAGCATCTCAATTGGATTTAAGTCCGGGCTTTGACTAGGCCACTCAAAAACCTAAATTTTGCTTTGTTTGAACCATCTGGAGGTGGACTTGCTGTTGTGTTTTGGATCATTGTCCTGCTGCATAACCCAAGTGCACTTGAGCTTGAGGTCACAAACTGATGGACATTCTCCTTTAGGATTTTCTGGTAGAGCTCAGAATTCATGATTCCTTCAATTATGCTAAGTCGCCCAGGACCTGAAGCTGCAAAGCAGCCCCAGACTATCACACTACCACCACCATGTCTGACTGTTGGTATGAAGTTCTTGTTATGAAATGCTGTATTAGTTTTATGCCAGATGTGATGGGACGCACACCTTCCAAAAAGTAAAATTTTTGTCTCATCAGTCCACAGAATATTTGCCCTTTATATTTGCCTAATATTTGTTTTTTTGGTAAATGTGAGATGAGCCTGTGTTCTTTCTGATCAGCAGTGGCTTTGGAACTCTCCCATGGATGCCAATTTTGCCCAGTCTCTTTCATATTGTTGAATCATGAACACTGATCTTACCTGAGAAAAGTGAGGCCTGCAGTTCTTTAGATGTTGTTCTGTTTTTTTTTATGACCTCCTGGATGAGTCGTCGTCGTCATGCTCTTGGAATCATTTTTGTAGGTCGGCAACTCCTTGGAAGGTTCACCACTGTTCCAAGATATCTCCATTTGTGGATAATGGCTGTCCAGTGGTTCACTGGAGTTCCAAAGCCTTAGAAATGGCTTTGAAACCCTTACTAGACCGATACATGTACATTACCTAGTTTCTAATCTGTTCTTGATTTTTTTTTTTAGATTGTGGCATGATGTGTGGCTTTTTGTGATCTGTTAGCGTGCTTCACTTTGTCAGACAGCTTCTATTTATGTTATTTCTTGATTCAACAGGTCTGGCAAGTGAAATTTAACTCAGCTTTCCAAAAAATTGTGGTTAATCACAGTTCATTCATGATTCAGCATGGGAGGGGGCAATTACTTTTTCACATAGGGCCAGGCAGGTTTGAACAGCTTTTTTTCCCTTAAATTAAAATAATAAAAACTGCATCTTTGATTTACTCTGGTTATCTTTGTGCAATATTAAAATTTCATGATCTGAATCATTTAAGTGTGAGAAATATGCAAAAAAATAAAAAAAATCAGCAAGGGGGCAAATACTTTTTCACACAACTGTATCTACATAGCAGCCCAAAGAACATTTCCCCACTGGTTTTCTGAACAAATTTAAAAACATTCCCTACACTTAGCCATCTAAAACAGGGGCTGGGATATAATGGTATAGAATGTGTTGATTTTCCAGGAGGCAAGTCATTTAAAGCTGAACTCCAGAAAACTGAAAAGTCCTCCTTTGAAGTGGGGCTGTGCCTGAACTGCAAGGGTTAAGTGCTTGTTTAGTCTTTGTGAATGGAGTGTTTTCTTAATTCACTAAAAAATGCTACCAAGATATTGCATGCACTATTTTATGAAGTGATGTGATATTTTAGTAGTGAAATCTTATGTGAATTCACAACCGTCATAGTTGTGGGCAGCCGCTGTGTCCTTAACCACTTCCCGACCGCCCACTGCATATATACGTCAGCAGAATGGCACGGGCAGGCAAAATCACGTACCTGTACGTGATCGTGCATTTGCCTGCCCGTGGGTCGGGAGCGCGCCGCCAGCGGCACGCTCGCGACCCGGTCGGGAGCTCCGTGACCACGGCCGCGGGACCAGCGGACCCGATCGCCGCTGGTATCCCGCGATCGGGTTACGGAGCTGAAGAACGGGGAGAGGTTTGTGTAAACAAACCTCTCCCCGCGCTTCCTACACTGACTGTCAGTGATCGGCGGTTCCCTGTCATCGGGAACGCCGATCAATGACGTCAGACGTACAGCCACGCCCCCCTACTGTAAAAAAAAAACACAACACGTCACACTGACTCCTCCCCGCCCCCTAGTGGTTAACCCCTTCACTACAACTGTCATTTACATAGGAATCAGTGCTATTTAAATAGCAGTGATTGCTGTATAAATGACAAATGTCCCAAAAATGTGTCAAAAATGTCCGATGTGTCCGCCATAATGTCACAGTCACAATAAAAATCGCTGATCGCCGCCATTACTAATAAAAAAAAAATATTAATAAAAATGCTATAAAACTATCCCCTATTTTGTAAACGCTATAACTTTTGCGCAAACTAATCAATAATCGCTTATTGCGATTTTTTTTTTACCAAAAATATGTAGAAGAATACGTATCGGCCTAAACTGAGGAAAAAAAAATGTTTTTTTATATATTTTTTGGGGATATTTATTATAGCAAAAAGTAAAAAATATTGCATTTTTTTCAAAATTGTCGCTCTATTTTTGTTTATAGCGCAAAAAATAAAAACTGCAGGGGCGATCAAATACCACCAAAAGAAAGCTCTATTTGTGGGAAAAAAAGGACGCCAATTTTGTTTGGGAGCCATGTCGCACGACCGAGCAATTGTCAGTTAAAGCGACGCAGTGCCGAATCGCAAAAAGGGGCCTGGTCCTTTGGCTGCCAATTGGTCCGGGGCTGAAGTGGTTAAAAGCGAAGTTCCCATCCCCCATACATTTTTTTTTTTTTTTTAAAGATTGCTATGTAATTGTCTAAACCTGTACATGAAAATTTCTAACACGTCATATTTTTAGCAGATCTCGGAAGCAGGCAGGTTCCATTTTAACTATGGGGATCTGAAGCTCTCCTGTGTTAATTTCCTGGATTTCTGTGCAGCTGGCTAACCAGCATACACCTCCCGATCTCGCGAATGTGCAGTAATGCTGCTGCGTGGCTCTGCTTCCAATAACGCAAGATTTTGGATAAATGGCGCCACTATCCCAGGAACCCTTGCAAATTGCTTAGGCAGGGATGGGCGGAAGTAAAGGAGAAATGATACAGAAAAAGGATCCAAGTAAAAAAAAATTAATTGCTTTTGGAAAAGGATGAGCTAAGGGGATACAATAGGGAGAAAGTTCAAAAAATGGGTGGACCTCCGCTATAACAACCTATTCCCTGCTAACAGCTAAATGTAAAGAAAATAATTGCCGGCATTAAAAAAAAAAATCATGGAAAAAAAAATATGGTGTGGGCCCCCCCCCCCCAAAATCCATACTAGATCCTTATCCAAGCATGCAGACTGACAGGCCAGGAAAGGGGTGGGGGGGAACAAGCGAGTGCCCCCCCCCCCCCGAACCATACCAGGCCACATGCCCTCAACATGGAGTGGTCCTTTGGGGCAGGGGGGCTTCCCCCCAAAGCAAGGGCCTATTCCGCACAATCCTGGCCAGGGGTTGTGGGGGATCTATGGGCGGGGGCTTATCAGAATCTGGAAGCCCCTTTAACAGTTTTTAAATAAAGGACTTGTGAAAAAAACTTGTGTCTTTATTCACTTTAACCACTTTTTTGTTGAATGAGTAGGGGTACTTTGTACTTGTTAAAGGGGGCTTCCAGATTAAGATAAGATCCCCCGCCTGCAGACAGCCAAAGTTTTTTTATTTATGAGCCGGCAATTCTTTTCTTTACATTCAGCTGTCAGCGGGGAACCCAGCTGTTAAGGATGTGGCGGCTGCCCACTCCTTAACAACCATGACAGTTGCAGTTAAAATCATACACATTCTTCAAATACTGCATGCCTGGAACACTATGTAATTACCACATGCATTTAATATTTTAATTCCTTCTGTGAAGTGAATTTAATGTTGGTTTATACGGTATTTACCGAGCATTTTCCAGTGAATACGGCAAAACGGTATAGTGAATTGACAGTTTGAGGATCGCATGCGATATTTAGGAAAAATGTGTCTGGACACCTAAATACCACATGCGATATTGTGAATGGAGTCCAGTAAGAGCGCTTTTACTTAGCTGATCCTCCACTTCCCTCTGTTTTGGCAGTGGATTGTCCCTTGGCAACCTCACTTCCAATACAGGGCTCTGGTCTCAGCACAGGTCTTGACGATGTTAGAGGACCTTAGACTACTGGATTACAGTGGAGTGCAAGAACTGATCTAGCAGTGTGGAGGAATTTGTGGAAGCCAAGATTCTGGTAAGTAAAAAAGGCTTTCCATGTCCCCTAAAGCATAATGGGCAGTTAACCCTTGCAGTGCAGACACAGCCCCGCTACAAGGGAGGACTTTTTTTAAGTTTTCAGTTCAGTTTTAACAAACTTTAGCCTATGAGTACCAGCTAAAAAATACGGTTAAAATCATGATGGAATTTTTCTACAGCTGGACCTCACAGTCTCACAAAGACATGTTTTTCTTGTCAGGATAGCAACAATGGACAGGCATTTCATAACTAAAACAAACCCGCTCAAATTTGTGGTCGGTAAGAAATGTTACATACACACAGAGTCTACTGTCCATATGTTTTACTGCCTAGTTCACTTCTGCTTTCAGCAACAGTTTATGTAATATCTTACTTACTATAATCAATGAAGAAAAGCGCAAAGCCTCTTCCTGGATAAAAAGAGCCTCTTCCAGCCACCACGAAGCACTGCATCTTTTCTTGCATGCGCACAGTGTCTTGTATTGATGTGTCTTCTTCATTCAGCCAGTTCCAGCCACGCATGCAGCCATCCAGTCTTGTGTTAATCTGAGCATATATAAAGGTTAACATTTTTTTTTTAGAAAGTAATACGCCCTGGTCATATTCACTAGTAGGGTTTGTTAAATGTTCTGTGCTGTACTGTTCTGGTATGCATGTTATGTCTATGTGCCATTTTGAATCAGTTATACAGCTGGCGCCTATATGAATGATAAAAGTTATAGTAAAAAATAAATAACACACCTTTAGGAGACACTTACCGACTGAATGAGCTCACTGCTTTTAAACGGAATTCCTCCCACTGTCAAATTTAGTTGGTATAGTCCTCTGTCAAAAGTAAAAAGATCTCCAGAAACCGCTATTTTCATTACTGCATCCTTATTAACTTTTAGAACCAAGTTCCGATCCA
Source organism: Lithobates sylvaticus (assembly GCA_028564925.1). NCBI lineage: Eukaryota > Metazoa > Chordata > Amphibia > Anura > Ranidae > Lithobates > Lithobates sylvaticus. The sequence goes on along the minus strand of JAQSEC010001744.1, from coordinate 989,113 downwards.
TTTCCTCAACAGAAATCTAAAAACAAAAAAATAAAGCAAAACACTTCAATTGGTGTGCTAAGCTTTCATCTGAGCTGACCAAATTCAACAAAACACACTTTTCTTGTATTATGATCCTTTTAAACTTGCCTTTGCCAAATTCATGAAAGCATTGCAACAGTTTTGTTAACAGTTTCTGACACATACAACAGATCCATGTAGTTCTCGTTTGTATTACTTTTACAATATGTCAGTATGACTGACAAATTCCCTCCAATTTTGTATTTACTTCATTAGTTGCTAGGTGTCCTAGCAATCAATGACTGAATGATGACAGTGGGCAGAGCCTGATGGGCACGCTGAAAGACTAGTTCCACAGCAGGTCCACCTATCCTGTGATTGATAGTGGATAGCAGTAGGAAGATGTCATAACCACTATGGAATCTGCCCAATACGTCCGTTATCAATCACACAGGAAGTGAACCTGATGGGGAACTAGTCTCGCAGAGTTGCCCATCAAGCTCCCCCCACCCTGCAACACAAAACCCCAAGCCCACTGCACTTGTTGGGTGGGGAGTGGATGGATAGAGCCTGATGTGGAACCTAAAGAATAGTTCCCCATCAGGTCTGTCTTGTCTGATTGAGAGCAGATGGCAGTGAATGGATTTTATCCACCCACTGTCAATCACATGGCAGGTGGACCCGATGTGGAACTAGTCTCAGAGCTCCCCATCAGGCTCCACTCACAGAACAACTCGATTCCATGGCCACTGTGCCTGTTGTGTGGCCGGAGCATGATGGGGAATTCCGAGAAACTAGCTCCCCATCAGGTCCGGCTTGCCTGTGATTGACAATGGTTGGCAGCGGGCAGATGCCATTGGTCTGAATATGCACTATAGAATGTGCATCACAAGCAAGGCGGACATGATGGGGAACTATTCTCTTCGTTCCCCTCAGGCTCCACTTACCTCACAACAAAACTCTCCGGCCCTGCACCCTGCTGTGTGAGGGAGCTCAGCATTAGGGAGTCACCATTATGGACACTCTGACCTCAGTGTTGGCCTCCATGAGACAGATTCATGTACCAGTTTCTGACAGGCGCACGAATCTGCAAGCTTGAACAATTGTGGTCCAACAGTATTCTGAAGTTTCCATGACACTGCTTATGGATTCTAGGGACTGTGTTTCACCTCAACAGAAAGGTATAAAACACACATATAATGATACATCAACTGTTATATTTCTGTATTTGCAGTTTGTTGAAAGTGATTAAACGTAGGGAAATACATAACTGCAAACAATTAGTAATCCGGTAACCCTTGTCCTTAGCCTTGACATTATTTTGCAGTAGGGAGCAGTGCTGGGCCCTTAGGTGTGCTGATATTTCTAGTGTGTATGCCAATGGTTGTCTGGAGATTTGTAGGCAGCTCTCAAATTCTAAACAGCCTTTGGTGTTGGCCTTATACAGATGTAGAAAAAAAACATTTAAAGGATAAAAGTGTCACTCCATTAGTATGCGTTTAGGGGTGGATGGAGCCAGGATGGGATCGGAGAGGGGTGGATGGAGCCAGGATGGAATCAGGGGGTGGATGGAGCGGAAGGAAGAGGAATTATGCTGGGGGGGGGGGTCAAACTTCAAATCTGCCCCCTTTCTACTTCTAGCACTGGTTCTAACCCAAATCAAACTACCCATACTTAAGAATAGAGCCTTCCCGATGGCATACCATTCTACCAATTTGACAGCAAAGTCACAAGGTGTCTCTATCCTCATATCGAGTAAAGTACCGTGGACCTGCCTGGACACCATTACGGATCCTGAGGGTAGTTTCTTGTTCTTAAAAAAGGTATGGTTGGTGGTGTCAAGGTGACGTTGGCGAATCTCTAAATCCCGAAATACCCATCAAGATCTCTTCCTAGGCAGGATTCTGGATCATCTAATTGAGTTCACCGAGGGCAAACTGATTCTTTGGGGTGACTTTAACATCCCCTTGATCCCCTCTGAAAATACTTTCTCAGGGTTATCCTCAGTTCCTCCTGGCTCCGGTAAACCCATTGCACGGTCCTTGCATACAGCCCAATTGATGAACATATGGCGCCTTTTACATCCCAATGAGAGGGACTTTACTTTTTACTCTCTACCTCACAAGGTATACTCGCGAATTGACTACTTTTTACTTCCTCATACTCCGTTACATGCAGTACGAACTTCCACCATAGGCTCCATTACATGGTCCGATCACTCCCCGGTGTTCCTGTCCTATGCTCTCATTGACGCCCTTACGTCCAAGACTAAATGCTGAAAGGCTTAATAAAAGATGTCACCAGAGAACTAGATTTTTATTTTCAAACCAACGATACGTCAGAACGCGACCCTGGTATTGTCTGGGAGGCACACAAAGCGGTTATTCGCGGTGTTCTTATTAAACATGGGTTGACGTACAACGTACAAAACAGTTAACGTCATTACTTACTCGATGACTTGCGGGTCTTGGAGGCTCGGCATAAGCATGCACCATCAGCCACCTTAGAGAAAGAGCTTCTAACCCTGCGTACAAAAATTACAGACCTGTTGCAGTTCAAGGCTAAAGCAGCTATACAGTTTTTTTGGAAAATATCGTACGAATCAGGTGGTAAATGTGGCAGAATGCTGGCTAGGTCCCTGAGGGAACAGAAAATGGCAACTTATATACCATACATAATAGCCGCTCAAGAATTTCAGAGATTCTATGATTCTTTGTATACAATTTTAAATCTACGACCCCATTGCAGGAACAAAGTTCCTACCCATCTTCCTTACACATGCCCCAACTATCTACTGAGGCTGGTGATGCACTAGAAGATCCCATCACAATAGAGGAACTTCAAGGGGCTATAGGGGCAACTAAACCAGGGAAGGCACCGGGCCCGGATGGTTTCACCACACAATATTAGAAGACCCTCTTGCCCTCTCTCGGTCCATTCATGGTAAAACTCTTTAACACAGTAGGATCCAGCTCATATTTTTCTGCCAATACCCTACAGGCCCACATATCAGTGATTCCTAAATGGCAAAGATCCAACCTTGTGTGGGAGTTATAGGCCAATTTAATTGCTCAACGTCAACTTCAAACTTTTCACGAAGATCGTAGCCACTAGAATTCAACAACATCTATCACATCTGATCCATTTAGACCAGGTAGGCTTTGTGCCATCCCGTGAAGCTAGAGACAATACGACCAAGGTCCTTAACTTACTACATATAGTCAACACATCCCAAACCCAGTGTTTCTGAGCACGGATGCTGAAAAGGCCTTTGGACAGGGTGAACTGGGAATTCATGCTTTCGGTCCTGCACTATGCAGGGTTCAGACATAACATGCTCCAGTGGATTTCTACAATTTACTCCTACTCAATGGCTCGGGTCAGAGCCAATGAGTCCTGTCGCCTCTTCTCTTCGCCCTGTCACTGGAGCCTTTTTTGTGCGCCATATGTTTAAACCCAGATGTTACTGGAATAGATGTGGGGGGCACCCAACAGAAGATCTCGGCGTATGCCGATGACATGTGGTTTTCCTAAAAACCCCTTGATCTGGCTCCCGAACCTACTTAGGGAATTTGAGAGTTATGGGTCCCTATCCAACAATCTTAAAATCAATTTTGCCAAATCTGAGGCGATGGGGATTGGTCTTCCGCAGCTGGTTTTCTCAACTCCAGATGAGCTTTAAATTAAAATTAAAATAATTCTGCGCCGACATATATGGGCACACTCATCCCTTCCACAGTATCACAGATATTCAAACTAAACTTCCCTCTGCTTCTGAAAAGTCAGAGCCATCCTGAACAAATGGAATACGGGACTCCATTTGTGGTTTGGCCGTTGCAATATCCTCAAAATGAGTATCATTCCTAAATTTCCATATCTCCTACAAGCTTTACCAATTTGTATCCCCTCTAACTATTTGAAACAGATCCAGGCAGTATTTTTCAAAATTTATATGGGCTCACAAACAACCACACCTAAAAAGTGAAGTCAGCTCCGCCTGCCCAAACAATTTGGGGGGTTGGTAGTGCCAGACATACGAAAGTATTACCAGGCGGTTAATTTGGGTAGACTTATCGACTGGAATAGACATCAAAACAAACTATGGGCTCAACTGGACACTCAAAGAGCCATAGCTCTTGGTAGAGCACCTTGGTGCTACAACTCAGTGCCAAAAGAGGTGAGAAGCCATCCCCTTATTGGTCAGGCCACACGGCTCTGCTCACATCTGTTCACTCAAGCATCTCTCTCTTCCCCAAGTTTGCCACTTTTCCCGATACTAGGAAATCCCCCTTTTTCCCTGAAATATCAAGATGCACCCTTTCAAAATTTGATGAACTCTGGTCATTCACAGGCTTCTCACTTCTAAATTAATGTATGTTGGCCATCGATCTCTGACCTTACAAATCCATCAGGTCCCTTCCGACTAGATTTTTGGAGAGCTCTCCAACCTAATCCTTTTTTCAGATCCTCTCACCCCTGGGTCATTTTTGCCAACCTCTCATGACTCTAGAGGAATACTGTTCAGAGCAGGGCATGATGCCACATACACTTTTGACCAGTTATAACCTATTGATCACACCCCCGGAGACTCATCCACTACGCTGCCTTAACGGCTGGGAACAAGACCTTAACCGCACATTCAGCCTACAACAAAAACATATCCTTCAACTTACATACAAATCTTCCATCTGCACAAGAGTGCAAGAAACTACCTTATAAAATCTTAACCAGATGGTATAGGACAAAGGTGAGGTTACAAAGAAAATTTTCCCCTCGAACTCTGATCTTTGTTGGAGGTGCCAGGAGAAACGGGGAACACTTTTACAAATTTTCTGGACCTACCCTAAGCTAGAACAATTTTGGAAAGAGATCCGGCGCAGTGCTCCAAAGTTTAAGGAACGTCCGATTCTGGACGACCCAGCTTTTTTCCTTCCCTATGCCTCCAATGCTCCTGGGAAAGTTTACAAAAATAAATAAAATCCATCATTCGCCCCCTCCTTGACACCACCAACGCATGCATTACCCTCAAATGTAAGTCTCCGACCATTGGCCTGTGGCTCAAGAAAGTAGAGGAAATAAAGAAAATGGAGGATCTTATCCTCTTGGCACGTCATCAACAAGAACGCTACTCCAAAATCTGGATGTTATGGAAAGCATTAATCTTCTCTGACAAGGGTCGAACCCTCTTTGAATGCGACTTTGTGGATTGACTGTGCTTTGTTATGTCTGTAAGGGAAATGGATATCTCAGAGATACCAACCACGTAATCTGGGTGTTGCCTGTGTGGTTTGCGAGTACTCTATCCCCCCCCCCCCCCCCCCCCCCAAGCCTTTTTCTCCTTTCTCCTCCTTTTGACAACTTTTCTCTTACTTTCTTCTCTACATTCCTTTTTCTCAAATTCTGGGTATTTTCTTCTTTCTCTTTTGATCCAGAATTCTACGGCTCTATGGTATTCCTTCTCTCATCTAAAATTAAAAAAAAATTATTTGGGCTGTTTCCATGGGCTCATTCTACCTAGCACTTTATTCCTTGGCTACAGTCTATCCTAGTTTTGTTCGGCTTAGAAGATATGTCTCAAATATGTGTTGGCCAGGAATATACTGTTTGTAATGTTATTGGGGCATAATGCCTTCTATTACAAGTATTGTTTGCTTTTGCAATGACATTGTTTTGTGCCATACTGTATGCCACTATGTTTATGTAAGGTTTTGAGACCATGGATCTTGTCCTTTGACTTAATAAAAGATTTGAAAAAAAAAAAAGAAGTGCTAATTTTATATTTACTCGTTTCGTTTATAGTGACACTAAAATCATGTTTGTAATACAAAGCACAATGAAGTTATTTACAATGAAATAAAGGGTTATTGGCAGCAAAACAATTAACCACACCCCCATTTATTTTTTTGCTCCTTTTCCAAATACAGCGGCACCACAGAGCCTAGCCTGTAGTAGCCCTTCCTTTCCATCCTCTACTTCCATATGAGCCCTCCTGCCCTTTAACCATGTGGTAGCTCTTAAAGGGGAGTTCCAGGCATTTTAAAAGTCAGCAGCTACAAAAAGTGTAGTTGCTGACTTTTAAAAAAAATGACACTTACCTGTTCCACGGTCCAGCGATGCGGCCGAACGGGGTGTCGCTCCTCTCCCCCTCCTCTTCGTCGGCGCCGCCATTTCCACTCTGGGCACCCGGCCGTGACAGCTTTCCTCTTCACGGCCGGGCACGCACGGCGCATGCGCGAGCCGCGCTGCGCTCCCGGAGTGGATAGGCGATCTCCTGGGACCTGTCACGTGTCCCAGGAGATCGCCTAGAGGGAGGAGTCGCCTAGGCGGTTACTGGGCGGAAGGAGGAAGTGGGACAGGAAGTCCCCCTCCTAATGAAGCCCCCACTCCCCCCCAAAAAAAAAATTACATGCCAAATGTGGCATGTAAGGGGGTGAGGAGTGGTTAAAGCTGGAGTTCCATTTTTAAGTGGAACTCCGCTTTAAAGAGATCATCCACTGGGAGATACAGTGCCTTGAAAAAGTATTCATACACCTTGAAATTTTCCTCATTTTGTCATATTACAACCAAAAGCGTAAATGTATTTCATAGACCAACACAAAGCGGCACATAATAGTGAAGTGTAAGGAAAATAAACAATGGTTTTCACATTTTTTTACAAATAAATATGTGAAAAGTGTGGCGTGCATTTGTATTCAGACCCTTCCAGTCAATACTTTGTAGAACCACCTTTCATTGCAAATACAGCTGCAAGTCTTGTTGTGTATGTCTCTTCCAGGTTTGGACATCTAGGAGGGAAAATGTTGCCCTTTCTTCTTTGCAAAATAGCTCAAGCTCTGTTAGATTGGATGGAGAGCGTCTCTGAACAGCAAATTTTCACGTCTTGCCACAGATTCTCAATTGGATTTAGGTCTGGACTTTGACTGGGCCATTTTAACACATGAATATGCTTTGATCTGAACCATTCCCTTGTAGCACTGGTTGTATGTTTGGGGTCCTTGTCCTGCTGGAAGGTGAACCTCTGCCCCAGTCTACGGTCTTTTTCAGACTAACAGGTTTTCTTCTAAGATTGCCCTGTATTAGGCTCCATACATCTTCCAGTCAACTCTCACCAGCTTCCCTGTCCCTGCTGAAGAAAAGAATCGCCAGAACATGATGCTTTTCACGGTGAGGATGGTGTGTTTAGGGTGATGTGCAGTGTTAGTTTCCGCCACACATAGCATTTTGCTTTTAGGCCAAAAAGTAAAATTTTGGTCTCATCTGACCAGATCACCTTCTTTCACGTGTTTTCTGTGTCCCCCACATGGTTTCTTGCAAACTGCAAACAAGACTTTTTTACCAACGATTTTTATTTTGTTGAAAAGAAAAAACACACATTCAACTTACAATTTGCAAACAAGACTTCTTATGGCTTTTTTCAACAATGGCTTTCTTCTTGCCACTGTTCCATAAAGGCCAGATTTGTGGAGTGTACAACTAATAGTTGTCCGGTAGACAGATTCTCCCACCTCAGCTGTGAATCTCTGCAGCTCCTTCAGAGTTACCTTGGCTGCTTCTTTGATTAATGCTCTCCTTGTCCGGCCTATCAGTTTAGGTGGAAGGCCATGTCTTGGTAGGTTTGCAGTTGTGCCATAATCTTTCTATTTTCAGACGATAGATTGAACAGTGCTCCGTGAGATGTTCAAAGCTTGGTATATTTTTTTTTGTTATAACCTAACCCTGCTTTAAACTTTCCACAACTTTGTCCCTGACCTGTCTGGCGTGTTTCTTGGCCTTCATGATACAGTTTGTTCACTAAGGTTCTCCAACAAACCTCTGATGGCTTCACAGAACAGCTGTATTTATACAGAGATTAAATTACACCCAGATGGACTCTATTTACTAATCTGAAGGCAATTGCTTCCACTAGATTTTAGTTAGGGGTATCAGAATAAAGGAGGCTGAATACAAATGCACACCACACTTTTCCGATATTTATGTGTAAAAAAAATTGAAAATAATTTATAATTTTTCTTCCACTTCACGATTATGTGCCACTTTGTGTTGGTCATTTCTCCCCTTATTTTGCTGTATCCTGGTCATAGGAACATAGTCAGAGATGAGCCTGAACTTGCATCCTAAGAGGCAATACTGGAGCAATTATAATGGCAAAGTATTCTCGTTCTACTATAGCGTTCATTTCTGACTGAAAAAGACCACAGGATGCCCCTTGGATGAACTGTAAAGGAGCTCCTAGTCCCCCATGTCTGGACAACAAATTATTTTGAGAAGTTGGAAGCTACCAGTACAGCATGTTGGCACAATGCCAACTTGAGCTGTAAGTAGAGCCTTTTCAGCATACACTTTCCATTCGACCATTACCAACTTCTTACGGATCAGTCAATGGAGCAGATAGGGTGGAAAAATTAGATACATAAACGCTGTAATACCCACTAAACCTAGGAACACACCCACTTGCTTTTTGGGGATGTGGCAGGGTACTTGGCTTTCACCATTCATAAAGGCACATTGAATCCGGCTTTTTTCAGACAGTTTAGTAGAGCCTGGATGTTGGGCACATGAAATTCCGACCGTCTCCAAAAAAAATGACAATGTTGTCTAAATATGATGAGGCTTATTTCTAATAGGGAACATGGTTGGAGCAGTCTGAAGGCCAAAAGGCATTTGTGGAGGAAAAGGCAATTTTTCTTGGGCGACTTTAGTTAGAGATATGCATCAACACCCCTTTGTTCAAATGGAAATGTATGAGGCTAGGGTAGTCAATGAGGCCATTTGGGAACTCACCAGGGTGGATAAAAATGAATGATTAAAAAAATAAATTAAAAAAAATAAATCAGGATTTTTTGGATTTAAATGCGATTTTTTTTGATTTTTATCAAATTTATTTTAATAAAATGCTTTTAGAGTAAAAATCTACCTAAGGGTAGTTTTCTATTTAAGATACATTAATAATTTAATTTAGTTTATTCAGCATGAAATGGAGCTTAGTTATATAGCATGAGGCTGTATATTCTGCAATATTGACATTTTTGGTAAACTCATTCAATGAATCCAAGCGCTGCAAGCTGAGATAACGTGCACTGCATTGATGCATTCACACAATGTCAATGTCACAGTAACCATGAGATAAAAAAAAGTTCTGGAATATTCCATTATCCCATGGTTTTGCAAATCTATGTACACTACAAACTGTATGATTTAATCAGTTCTGATATAGTTGTTTTTACTAGCCTGACAGCTTATTATTCTAAATAGGAAACCTTAATTTTGTTTGCAAATATTAAAGATTCTAACTACCAGCAAGAATAAGTCCTTACATTTAAAGAGCACCTGTCATTTCAGATCCATCATGGCAGCGCCTGTTAGCGGGCATCCACTCACCTGCTGCCGCCACGCCCCTCACTTTGTTGTGTAACTGCCGCATCACCAGCCATTCCACTAAAGTGAATGGGGCGGTGAGTAAATAGCGGGTCAGAGGAGGAGCCGCTGTGGTACAGATATGACAGTTGCCCTTTAAGAATTATGATTTAAAACAAGCCTTTTTACTAGTGATTTAAAATCGACTTGATTTAAATCAAATCCACCCTGGAACCAACACATTTGGGCTTGACCACTCACCCTGCAATTCCCAATTATTCCCAAATGTGTGGTTGGGCAGCAACAGTTATTCAGTGGTGTCTGCAATAACCTTGGTGACCTGATAAGGCAGGTGATTACTGACTGCAAAATTAGGCCATCATTCATTTTTCTCTGCCTTTGGGGGAACCACATTTATAGCAACTGGCTCTCTATTGCCAGAGTAAGACTGTGCATCTGGACCATGCAAAAAGACCCCTTGGACACACAAGTCATCATTTGGCATATCTATAACGGCAACCTCTGATCATTGGAGCTATGATCCAACCATCCGGCCAGAACTCTTCTTTACCAATGTTCACAGAATTGTGTGTCGGAAGGGGGAGAGCAGCTCTTCTTTCCCCTGCATATCTTTCAAGCATCTCTAGCAGTTTATACTTGCCATGCAGAACATACTGTATACCTTTTGGTCAGTACATTATATACTGTACAGTTTAACACATCAGTTCAGCTAAAGTAAAAACAAGAAGGAATGTACAAACATTTAAAAAAAGTTGTTTGGTGTATGGGCCCTCTTATATCAAACAACTCTCTGCGCTTATGGGATGATAAATCTTGCTGATTTAGATATGTACACGGTGTAAGGATATAAAAATCTAAATAAATAAATCAATGTATCCGTATTAGTGTGATTACTATGAAAGATGTCACACTGATAGCAGCTGCTTAAAATCAAGAGACATGTATAAGTACAATAAAAAATGAGAAATTCAACAAAAGCCCATCAAATATTGTAGCAGCGCTTGGTTACTGGATAATAAAACCCAATAGACCCCAATGAAAAGGATGAGTACAGGAATAAATAAATAAATAAATAAGTAAATAATTTACACCATAAGTAAATAAATATAGATATTTGATAAAACAGGGTGCGAATAAATAAATAAATAAATAAAAAGATGTCCGCAATCAATATCTATAACAGTATCCATAGTTCGTATATGAATAAAGCATAGTCCAGTGGTATCCAGATAAAATATTGGGATTTGTGGATAAGCACGCTTATATAATCCTGCAGTGTGGTCTAATCTCTTAAGTTCTTCCACCAATGCACTTCACCTCGTGAAAGAAAACAGGATCCCCTATGGGGCTGCACTCACCAGAGCCAAAATCAAATAAGGCATGTAATCTCCAAATCAGAATCTGCTACCTCCTTTCTCCTCCAATCTCCTCCACAGCCTCTGGTCAACAGCTCATCAATATCAGCCCAGCCATATATGGAAAAAATTGGGTCCACATAGTGTAATATTGCTTTAGACAAATTTATTCACCCCGAGAAAATATCCCTTTAAATTTCAAACGTTCTTTTTCATTTTTGGTACGTTTGAAATTTAAAGGGATATTTTCTCGGGGTGAATAAATTTGTCTAAAGCAATATTACACTATGTGGACCCAATTTTTTCCATATATGGCTGGGCTGATATTGATGAGCTGTTGACCAGAGGCTGTGGAGGAGATTGGAGGAGAAAGGAGGTAGCAGATTCTGATTTGGAGATTACATGCCTTATTTGATTTTGGCTCTGGTGAGTGCAGCCCCATAGGGGATCCTGTTTTCTTTCACGAGGTGAAGTGCATTGGTGGAAGAACTTAAGAGATTAGACCACACTGCAGGATTATATAAGCGTGCTTATCCACAAATCCCAATATTTTATCTGGATACCACTGGACTATGCTTTATTCATATACGAACTATTGATACTGTTATAGATATTGATTGCGGACATCTTTATATTTATTTATTCGCACCCTGTTTTATCAAATATCTATATTTATTTACTTATGGTGTAAATTATTTACTTATTTATTTATACCTGTACTCATCCTTTTCATTGGGGTCTATTGGGTTTTATTATCCAGTAACCAAGCGCTGCTACAATATTTGATGGGCTTTTGTTGAATTTCTCATTTTTTATTGTACTTATAAATGTACAAACATTGCTCAACTACTGGCAGTCAGCAAGTGAACCTGTATTTAATGCATCTACTGTAGCTCTCTTTCCAAGCATGATTGATACTCTCTCCAAAATGTAACATGCTCTCTCCTGCCTTTCCTTTACAATTGTCCTATCTCCCTAAATTCTCACTCCTTTACCCCTCTTCTCTACCCCACAGCTTATAAATATCACTTTCACTCTTGTCCTCTTTCTTTTACTGGACTCATTACTTCCTGCTAATTCTTAACGCACATGCTGACATCACCGCAGGACACCATCTTACTTCCGTCACTTACCTGCTTCTCCTACATTTTGTGGATGTTTCCCCCAATCCTAGCCCTCCAGTATCCAACCTTCACCTCCACTCTGGCAACCTTCTTTCTCTGCCACAATTCACCCGCATTTCTAGTCTTCATCTTCCAAGAATCAGCACCATATTCTCATGTATCCTCACTGTCTGCGTATAGCTCAGCTCTGTCCATGACTTCTTTATCTCCAACACAGTCAACCTACTTTCAGTTACTTAAACCTGGCCTTACGAATCTTACTCTGCCTCTCCAGCTGCCCTCTCCCATGCTGGCTTCCACTGACACAGTGGACACAAGGGAGGTACAGATGGAATCTTTCTATTCCTACATAACACTTTTCAAGTTCTTCCTTTACCTCCTTCTCTACTACTCTCCTCTTTGGAATCTCATAGAATTTTTTTTATTACATTTCCACAAGAATAGCTGTGATTTATCCAGCTCCTGGATTGGTGTAAAGCTTCCTTGATGACTTCTCTGCTTGGCTACCCTACTTTATCTCCCCGGACACACTAACTCCCCTCACTATATAAGGAATTGAGCCCACATCACTGGTGAAACCAGAAGTCTTAAAAATGATGATGGCCAAGAACCCAAGCAGCCCCTGACTGCAAGCTGGAACCAGGTCATGACCTAGAGTTTACCTCACCAGGGGTTGACAGGAGGGGCTCCGGTGCAGAGACAGTGGGAAAGGCAGCAGATCCAAGCAGGGGTCTTGGTAGGGGAATAGCAGAGAGTAGTCAAGTACTAGCAGGGTTTTGGGCAGGTGGCCAGCAAAGGGTTGTTAGGCAGTCCAGGTTGGCAATGAGTAGACAGTAGATATGGTAGCAGATGAGAGAGTAGTCAGGTTCAAGCAGGGGTCAAGGCAGGCAGCAAGCAGATGGTAGTCAGGCAATCTTGGTCAATCAGGCAATACACAGGACCAGTCTGTTCAAAGCATCCCAACATGTGCACATGTTGGAAAACCAGAACTAAACTGCAAAAAGAGCCATGAGGAAATTGTGGACTGTAGCAAGGCAGGGAGGGCTGGAATAGGGATGAAAATGAGCAATGCGTGAGCAGAGCTGAACAGAGCTGGAAACAAGCAATACCTGCACAGAGCTGTCCGTGCTGTAACAACTGGCTTTCACTCACCCAGCAAATAAAATTTCAAAATACTAACATAAAAAAGCCATTCACAACTCTAACTGTAAAGTAATATCGCCAAACTCCTCTCAAAATATAACCAAAACCATACTCTTCTCTCCTCCCAAGACTTCCTGTCTTCTAGCTTCCTTGTCACATCCTCCTATGCTCACCCCTAGGCCTTCTCTAAGGTTGCTTTCATCCTCTGGAACTCCCTACCCAAATCTCTCCAGCTATCTTCTACTCCATCCACCTTTAGATGGTCTCTGAAAACTCATCTCTTTGGAGAAGCCTACCCCACTTAAAAACTGAACTTTTACCTTCTCCATCAACTGACCTGCCCCCTCACCAGAGTTACTACCTTCTGCATCACTTGGTCACTTGCCTCCTCCCTACCCCCCAACTTTTAGATTGTAAGCGCTCACCAACACTGCCTGCCTAAAGCCTGGTACACACTAACATTTTTTTTGTTCCTGCAACCATCTGACATTAGTACAGTGCTCTCCCCCACTGAGTTGTTGTGTTCTGACAGAGGGACGGCCCCCTGCCAGAACAATCCGATCAGCGCTCTCTGCCACTGGCTGAGAGCGCTGATCGGGTCGGTCGCCTGCTGGTTTCCCAGCATGCTTGTCCAACAGCCGCTGGCCAAACGGCCGGCTTCTGTCAAAAAGACTGAACCAGCAAATGTCTCGACATTCGGCCCCGTGTGTACCCAGCCTAACCCTCTAGCCTTGAATATTATTGTAAGTGTAATGTCTCACTTTATTTTGTAAAGTGCCGCGCAATACCAATAATAATAATAATATTACATATACATACATATATACACACACACACCTAAAATCTATTCTTCTGTTTTCATCCTGGCACAGTGATTAATGTACTTGAAAACCACAAATCAAAAGTCAAATATTACTTGCACACTAAAGAAAATGCACAAAAACATAGGTGTTTTATATTACATTTGCCTTAAACAGTACAACTACCGTATTCCAGCTATAAAAAAAATATTAGTCAGCTTTACCCTGAAAACAGAAAATCAAGACGACATTTAACATTTTCCCTTAACTCTTAGGAAAGTTTCACCCTTTCACTCTTAACACTGTGGCTTAAACTCTGTATACGTACAGTATATATTCAGTGTGACAAGCAAACAGAAAACTAGACATGACTCCATCAAATGAAAACATTAGCAGAATTTTCTAATGTTTATGTTGAGAATGAAAATGTCTTTTCACCTTGTGGAATCCCCCTCAATATTCCACTAAGAGGAGGCCATGACAAAAAAAAAAAAGAGAATCTTCTCTGAAGACTACTGACCTTGGTATATACCTTTCCAGGGAAAAGAAAAATTTGGCGGCATCAGTCAAAATGCACAAGGAAAATAGGTATTTTGACATACCTGTAAATTTGGTATCTTGAAGTATAGTACAGGACAGGAATTGATTCATAGACCATGGGTTATACACTACTGTGCAAAAGTTTTAGGCAGGTGTAAAATGCTGTAAAGAATGCTTTCAAAAATAGAAGTGTTGATAGTTTATTTTGATCAATTAACAAAACAAAGTAAATAAAACAGCAAAGAAATTCAAATCAATATTTGGTGTGACGAACCTTTGTCTTCAAAAACCGCAGCAATTCTTCTTGCACACTTTTTTTTTTCAAGCAAGAAAGAACATTTTTTATTGAAATAACAAACATGTCAGATATACATCTTAACCGCTTCAGCCCCGGAAGATTTTACCCCCTTCCTGACCAGAGCACTTTTTTGCGATTTGGCACTGCGTCACTTTAACTGACAATTGCCCGGTCCTGCCATGTTGCACCCAAACAAAATTGACATCCTTTTTTCCCCACAAATAGAGCTTTCCTTTGGTGGTATTTGATCACCTCTGCGGTTTTCATTTTTTGCATTATAAACAAAAAAAGAGCGACAATTTTGAAAAAAAAAACGCAATATTTTTTACTTTTTGCTATAATAAATATCCACCAAAAATATATAAAAAAATATATATATTTTCTCCTCAGTTTAGGCCTATATGTATTCTTCTACATATTTTTGGTATAAATAAATAAATAAATAAATCGCAATAAGCGTATATTGATTGGTTTGAGCAAAAGTTACAAAATAGGGGATAGTTTTATGGCATTTTTATTTTACATTTTTTTTTTTATTAATCTGCAATTTTAAAATCGGGACTGCGACATTATGGCGAACACGTTGGACACTATTTTGGGACCATTTTCACTTATACAGCGATCAGTGCTATAAAAATGCACTGATTACTGTGTAAATGACACTGGCAGTGAAGGGGTTAACCACTAGGGGGCGATGAAGGGGTTAAGTGTGTCCTAGGGAGTGATTCTAACTGTGGGGGGGAATGGGCTACTTGACACATGACAGCGATCACTGCTCCCGATGACAGGGATTGGTGATCTCTATCACGACACAAGCCAGAATGGGGAAATGCCTTGTTTACATGGGCACGTGGGATTTTTTACGACGGATTTTGTCCGAAACTTGTGTTGCACACACACGGTCGGACAAAGTTGTCGGAAAATCCGATTGTTCCGAACGAGGTGACTTATAAAATGTACGACGGGACTACGTAGAGGCCAATAGCTTTGGTCTCCAAATTTCTTCTGAGCATTGCTGGCATTTTGTGCGTCGGAAATTATATACACACACGATCGGAAAAAGTCTGATCAGATTTTGTTGTCGGAAAAATTTAGAGCCTGCTCTTAACAGAAAAAGCCCGCTAGAGCCCACACACGATCGGATTTTCCGACAACATTATCCGATCTGACTTTTTCCATTGGAATATCCGACCGTGTGTAAGAGGCATAAGATTTGAGGCTAGTTTAAAGCCTAAAAAAGGTAGTCACACCAAATATTGATTCAATTTAGATTTTTCCTCTGTTCGCTCACTTTGCATTTTGTAAATTGAAAAAAATAAACCATTCAAATATATATTTTTAAAAACATTCTTACGTTACAGCATTTCTTCACGCCTGCCTAAAACTTTTTCATAGTACTGTATGCCACTACCTTTGGGTGACTGAACACAAAAGCATCACTGGGTCTATCCCTAGTTTAGTTATCAAGCAATACAAGGGATGGGAAGGGACAGAAAAGGTGCACTGGGGCTCAGGACAAGGTTACACCTGGGAGATCTTTTCATGGAAAAATGGGTTCAAGGTTGTGTAAATAACCTTGGTAAACAGGGTAAGGAATAGAATCAAACTCTCACCTTTAATTAGAAAAAAAGAGAAGAAAAATGATGGCTACCCTAACATCCTCACAAATTCCCTTTAAATTAGTCATTGCCATCAGGAAACAACTGGATAAGCAGGTATGAGCTACCCTCTAACTTTGCCTGACCGGCAAAGGAATTTTCCACAAAAATAGGCATACAGTTGTTTTCCATTGCAACATACTACATTAGGAACTTATCACTTTTAAAACTATGGGAAACTTGAAGTAACATTGGTCATATAACTACAGACATGCAAATTCAGAACACAAGACTCTGAAACCATTATTTAGTACAGAACACTGTTCTGTACTGGTAAAAAACTGTTGAAAGAATTATTAATGTCATCTTAAACAAAAGGTACGTGTGTGTGTGTAAAAATTACTAAAATCTTCAATGACAAAGTTAAAAAAAAAAAAAAGCCGATTTTTTATTTTGTGTAAAGACCTCCTTAAAGCTGAACTCCAGGTTAACCGCTAAATGCACTGAATTTACCTGCCAAAGGATCAGGCGATTAATGTTTTTCAATCTGTTAAACTAAAGATTAGTTCTCTATAGGTATTGAAGTTTTTCCCTGTAAATTTTTTCTAGCCTCATTCAATGTGAAATTATTGTGTATAGCTGTCAAAATGGTGGCTATCAAATGAAATGTCTCTTATTGGATACCATGCTTACAGCAAAGGTTAACTGCATGCAGATCAAAAGATAAATTTCCATTCCTGCCAAAGCAGGGTCCTACCTAAGAAATACTCACAATTTGCCAAATACCATGGTTTATGATTGGCCCACTGCTTGTTACTCGCCCAATCCCACCGTATTTCAGCTGTAATTCAAGCCTTCCATTACGCAGAGCTAGAACTATCCATGTACTGTCTTGATGGCCTCCAGCAAAGAACAGCACTCCTTCTGGATCAAAAGTACGAAATTCGAACTCTGCCACAAGTCTAGAAAAAAGAAATACATTTTGTCTTATTTATTCAAAATACAGTCGGGCACACACAGCTACCTATCACAAACCAGCTTTCCCCAGTTTAGAATGGGCAGAACAATGTATAAATTACCTTCTATTTAGTTGTCTAATGAGTATCAGATTCCTTTGACTAGGTTTTACATGCATTTGATCGCTGGCCATGCCAACATTCAGGATCCATGCACACTTTTTTTTTTCCCTCCTGCCTGTCGAAGCAGCCCAGTGTTATCCTATGTGTCCATGCACAAAACAAAGCCATCACAAGAGCGTTTTTAAAAGGAGTTTCCAGGCAAAAAAAAAAAAACGCTAAACAATCAAACACGCCTAAACCTGGCATTTAGGAGAATTTGGCATTCTCATGTGTATATTGATTATATTGAAAAATTAGCAAATGGGGATGTTTTTGAAAAAAAAAAAAAAAAAAAAAACACTTATAAAAGCAAATGACCAGAAACTCTCCTAAACACTGCTGTAAAATGAGCTACTATGGAGAATTATGCTGTTTTGTCTGCTCCTAGCGTGCATTGACCCTCAGTGTAGTGTCCTTTTGCGCCAAGTCTAGCTTTGTTAAAAAAAAATAAAGTTGTTATGGCAAAAATACTAAATTTGCAAAATGCTGCAGAATGTTAGCCCCATGCATTTTAGAACTATGTTTGTTGGGTTTCTAAGCATACAGTGGCAAGAAAAAGAATGTGAACCCCATGGAATTAACTGGTTTTCAGCTGTAATTTGCCATAAAATGTAATCTGATCCTCATCACAGCATCTTCATCAGACATGAAGTCACAGTAATAGACAAACACAATGTGCTTCAGCTAATAACATACAAACAATTCTAATTTCTTGTGGATTTATTGAATACACATATTCTAAATTCTAAGTGCTAGAGGAAAAAGTTTGTGAACCGGTAGACTAATTACTTCAACAAAAGATAATTGGCATCAGTAGTTTGCATATCTTGAGTCCAGTTAATGAAATTAATTCGTATGTGGTGTTTTAGAGCTACTATATAAATCCTGTATAAGAATACTTTGAAAAAAGACCCTCAAAATTTCTCACTGTTCATAAGAAGCATCATCTGATGTAAACCATGCAAAAAAGAGCTCTCTGAAGAAACAATCAAGCGTACTTGCTCTACATAAGGCTGGAAAGGGATACAAAGTGATCTCAAAGTGTTTAGGCATCTATCAGTGGACAGTTAGAAAAATTGTCTATAAATGGAGACAGTTTAGTACTGTGGCTAGAAATGGGCACCCAGCCAAGATGACTCCCAAAGCACAATGCAGAATCCTCAAGCGGCTTGCTATGGGGGCACATGTAGAAGAGAAGGAGCCAGGAGCGGTGGCAGGGGACCCCAGAAGAAGAGGTTTGGGACCACTCTCTGCAATGCTATTGCACAGAGCAAGTATGACATGCTTATTTTTTTTTTTAAATGGGAACCATACGGCGACCGGATGTGACACTAAATGCACGGGATTGCGAATGGCAAGTGTGGTGAGATGATTTACCGGCTTTATTAATTTGGGCACATCTGATGTCTTATTTCATATGCTTGGGCATATTTAAAAGCTAATTTTGTTAGCGTTTTAATGCTAGGTTTTAATACATTTGTTTTAAACATACGGATTACACTATATGGGCCACTTTTTTCTTAGTCCTAGTGAATGAACGGAAATTATTGGGAGCTGATGGAGTGATCTTAAAAAGGAGCAGTTCAGCATGAAGAGGGATCCTTCTGAATGCCTTTTTGACAATCAGTGAAATGAGCGGATTGAAGAATTGCACAAATATTTGAACACCACCATCATGGATGGATGGATATATGCATGAATTTATGGACGTCACTATTTTTGCCACATTCTTTGGGTGTTTTGTGCACTTTTATGATTACTGTACATCAGATTTAGGCTGTGCTACCAGAGAGTACAACATTTTGTGTTTGTTTTTTTGTTTGGCATAGTAAAGAAGCCCACGGCTGCTACTACAGTCATTAGCTTTGTGTGGATTTTACCAACTGGCAAAGGATTTTCAAGTAAAAGTGACTCAGGCGGCTCTACATCCCTTTATTGGGGCTCTGAAAGTGTGACTCCCCTTCTTTCCTCGCTAACAGCACTGTGTCGGTTACCGTTCTCTCTTGTTCCCCTGGTACTGTGGGAAACAGCTCCTGTAGTGATAACAAGTGGTGATCAGGGAACATCCCGGTCCCCCCCTTTGACTAATGAACCCAGAACAGATGTGTATTAAGTCACTTCCGTGGTCACAGCTGTCATTGCTCGGCTACTGCAGCCAAGTATGACCCACAGTACCTGCCCATTCTACTATATAGATGGCTTGCTAGCCCCAAATTATATATATATATATATATATATATATATATATATATATATATATATATATATATATATATATATATATATATATATATATATATATATATATATATATATATATATATATATATATTTATTTATTTATTTATTATGAAAAGCACCCCTTCCCCCTCCCCCATGATAAAAGGCGAATGCAAATGAATGTCTAGGACCAGTGCATGTAAATAGCAATTGCACCACACACGTTTCAGTGAGAGCAATAATTCTGGGACCAGAATTCCTAATAAACTCTAAGGATAGCTTGTAAATATTTTAAAGCTGTACCGTAGTTTGTCGCCATTTTGCGCCAATTTTAAATCTCAACATGGCTGGTATCCATGTACGCGACAGAACCCCAGCTTTTATATTTTACCAAAACCTCTAGTATTGTATTGTCTATGTGTGCACTAAAATTCATTAAAGTGTATTTTTTCCTGAAAAAAGTGTCTGATATATAGCACTGCAAATATTGTGCAACATAAAAAGTTGCAATGACCACCAATTTTTTCTTCAGAGTTTCTGCTTTTAGAGAGTATGCATTTTAATTTATGAGTTTAAAGCAATATCTAGCAAAAAATACAAAGTTTAATATGTGTGCAAATAATAAAAAAAATTGCCTTGGTAGACAAGTGGTTAATCATGGGTACTTTTGTGCATTTTATTGCTGCCCTGAAGGAACCCTTTTCTTCCTGACTGGATTTATGTTACAGGTCTCAGACAAGGTTGAGACATGAAAGGGCAGCTTCATGTAGACTGTATGCAGGGTCCCTGGTGGAAGCAATGCCATTTGTTCTATGTACCTATTAGTTTATATATGATCTAATTCATATGTTTTGGAAATACAGTAAGCAGTGTTGCTGTATCATAGCTAAAATTTACTTTGCATGTGTTACAGGTTACACCTGTTCCCATGTTCTGCAAATTTCTAGTAAGCATCATTGAAGTTATTTTCTCATCAACCTGGTCTGAGACTTAAAGTTAAAAATGCAAAAGGCCTATGTGCAGTGTCAGTGCGATCTGTGAGCCAAAAAGGAGTGAGAAATCATAAAAAACACTAAAGTCATTATTCACAGTGTTAGGAAATTCTTCAGAAAAAGACATCAGGACCGTTTCCATAAACTGGGCCAACAAGTAGACATTCTACAGCCAAATTTTAAGTCTGTTCTTACGCGTGCCAGCATTTGCTTTCAACCTAATGGAGAAAGCTGAAAATGTCAAACAATGTTTTTAAAAAGAAATCCAGATAAGGCTGGGGGCCAGGTGTATAGAAGCCAAATAGAGGAAAATTGAATAATCTTATTAGTATTAGGCGAGCAGTTATAGAGTAAAATCTGTAATTGCTGAAGTAGTTCAAATGGCATTGAAGATACCCTTTTTGTGATCTTCACACGTAAATATGATTAAAAAAACTATAATGTAGGGCACCATACCCTGTCCCATGCCATAGAGGCTCATCTTTAGGAGTGTATAAATCTCACCTGGTTGGCTGCTTCCTCCTAAAGCGAAGCCTGATCACAGGTGTACCACTGAACATCCTGCCAAGGTACAGGGATGTTTTACTTTTTTCCGTAGCAAATGGAACACATGGCATTATATCCTGTGAGCAGAAAGCAGTATAAGTACGTAACTGATAAGGAAGCAAGAAACAGAATACTGGTTCTGCCAAACAATTGATGGTATTTTGTGATCTTCACAATTATTGTGAGCCACAGCAACCCATAGAGCAGGGGTCTCAAACTGGGCGGCCCTCCAGCTGTTGCAAAACTACAAGTCCCATGAGGCATTGCAAGGCTGATAGTTACAGCCACAGGCAGGGTCATGATGGGTAGTTTTGCAACAGCTGGAGGGCCGCCAGTTTGAGACCCCTGCCATAGAGCAAGCTACATTTACTGCTATATCTATGAATTGCTGAAGGTTAGTAGCAGTAGAACCAAAGAAACAAACAGACTTATTCAATAAAAAAAAAGTATTTCCTAGTGTTCCCCTACTGCAATGTACTTCTGCTACTAGCAACCCAAACTGTAAGATCTTATCAAATGTGTCTCTTTACAAGTGCAAAGATGGGATCTGTGTAAATGTATTGAATCCCACAAAAAAGAAATACACCTCATGTGTTAGGCAGAAGTACCAGCCCTCTGTCAATGACACGTGTTCATATCCAGGGCCCCATTCACACCCGGGTGACGTTGCAGCATTGCGTTTTTAGCATTTTTTTGTTTCTTTATGTTTTTGGAGTGGCACCATTCATTTGAGCAGGCCTCTACCTTTCCAAAAACACGCTAAAGAAGGTCACGTA
This sequence comes from Lithobates sylvaticus, assembly GCA_028564925.1. Lineage (NCBI taxonomy): Eukaryota > Metazoa > Chordata > Amphibia > Anura > Ranidae > Lithobates > Lithobates sylvaticus. The sequence goes on along the minus strand of JAQSEC010001744.1, from coordinate 967,228 downwards.
CCAAATTTTGGCATCGAGTCAAGCGCATTTTGCAATGGGCGTTTTTGTGCATTTTTCAAGTGTTTTGTAGCATGGAAACTCATGACTGCTACCTGCATTTTCGGAAGAAATTAAGAAATGATGGCACTGCAAGTGCATTGCATGTTTTTTGCGCATTTGCAGAAATGCAGGTAGAGACACACATTTCTGCCTGTGTTTCTACCACGCCTAGATGTGAACGGGACCTACTCAGGAATACACTTAAAGCCTTGTCATACAGAAATGTCTCTTTTTGGAGAGTTCTAATACATTTTCAGAAGTCCCCTTTCCAGTGTTAATACACATGCTTACACATACACTCTTCACAGTACTTCATGTTTTTTTCTGTATTGAAATCGAATATGTACCTCCATATGACTGAATAAGTGCAAGGCATTTTAAAAAGCGTTATACTAAAAAAAAAAAAAAAATTTTTTTTAAATTTGCCAAAATTTCCCTTAGAAGCTACCTCAATAGACCTATTGTTATAGCAAACTCCTATATTATGATACTGCGAATTATATCAGAATTGTTTTAATGCATGGCCAGGCCAGCCTTTGTATAATGCACAGCTACATTTATCCCACAATTCAGAAATAATAGCACAAGCTAGTTGCCCCATTAGGTTTTATGCAAATTAAAGGTTTACCACCAGTTAGCAATATCCTGAAGCTAATAATAATAAACTTTATTCAATGTGCTAATTAAAAAAAAAAAAAAAAATTAAGAACTGTTATCAACTTCATGCAAAGACCCAGTTGTTCAAGGATGAGCGGATTTCTCAGGGTTGGGAATATGAATAATCCACAAGCAGGTGTATAACCAGCACTATCACAAAAGTCCAGGATCAAAAATGATATAAACCAGCAACTAACCATAAAAATCACCAAAAATAGTTATACCTCACAGGTGTTCATGTCATGTGATAATTTCACCCCTCCTCGTCCATCACAGTGGCATAAATAACTACCCGGTGTATTGAGACAGGTTTGTTCACAGTGTTTCTCTACACATTCATCTATATCTGTAATGAAAAAGAAGCAGTGATCCAGAGAGGCAAATTCCACAATATAGTACAATTACTATTAATAATAACGAATATAATAGAACTGGAATGAAAATAGATGATTGATGCAGAAAAGCAAAGGTTTGTTTCTTTTTATCGAAAGCAATGCTAATTAGCCTTAGGCTGGATTCACACCTATGCATTTTTAGTGCTTTTTGCATTTTGCAGATTTGCACTACATCCATTTAACATGGTTTCCTATGGAACACGTTCTGTAGTGCAAATCTGCAAAATGCAAAAAGCACTAAAAATGCATAGGTGTGAATCGAGCCTTAGTGCTTACACAATGTAGAAGTACAGTTGTAAAAAAAACAAAAAAACAAACACACACTAGCAAATTATCACTGCTGTTTATTCTGAATTTAATGACACGTTTCCTCTGATTTGAAAGGGAAGCTTTAGTAAAATCTGTAAAATCCCTTTCTTGTTATATAGCACAAAACACAGGCTGGAGAACTCCGAGAGTGTCTATGACACTCTTTAGAATTCAGTCTTGCCTTTGTACAACAAATGTTGGTGAGGGTGAGAGATTCAGGTGCCTGTTGGAAACAGGTACATGATTACGGATACTCTATTCTCAGTGCAGCTGAGCCCCCTCTTCACTGCTGCAGATGTCACACAGGCAGGACAGTGATTGAAGAATTTTGCAGCTGGGTGGGCGGAGCCTAATTGGGATTCAGAGACACTAGTTCCCCATTGGGTCCACTTCACTTGAGATTGAAAGCAGGCAGTGGGCAGATTTCTTAGTCAATAGCCAGCCTGCTGCTGGCTATGGGATCCACCCACTACCCGTTGACAATCACAAGGAACTAGTCCCTTAGTGTCCCCATCAAGCTCCATCCACTGTCAGCATCACTGGTTGCTAGTATCCTTTTGACTCTGCCGAGAATGGCGCTGGAGCACTTTTAGAGCCTTTGCAGGCCATGTACATGAAGATTTTTGTCCATGTGGTCAAAAGTCCTGAGTGGAGGTCCATGAGGACAGGACAGGTGCCCTAAATGATGGAGACGAGGAAGACTCAGATGAAGAAGACCCTGCACCTATAGGGGTATCAGGCTCCAGATTACAGGCACCAGTCCCCAGAGCTAATACCAAGTAGAAGCCCCCTAGAACGACAAGAGGAGTATGGGCTGAGGTCACTCTTGGAGGCAGGACTGTCGCCTTTATGTCCATGTGCAGACATGTTGCATCAGCATTGCAGTAATGCAATTTGGCCCAAGGTGTGAGGCAAGGCTTAGGTACTCACAAACTCAGGCAGCAGATGCTGATAAGATTAGATGGCCAGAAATGACCTGTTCAATGTAGGTGGGCTGTGGGAATGGACTGGAAATCAGAGTTCCATGAGGTACTTGAAATCAGGAGCAGCAGAGGAATGGCGATTTGTCTATGTTGAATGGGGTGTTAATGCGCGTGCACTCAACACGCCAAGGAACAGAAGATGCCCATTCTCAATTCCTCAATGATAACCCCTTCTGCGGCAAAACCATCGGTGGCAGGGAATTTTAAAATTGTGATTTTCATTTTAAAAGGCCCCAGCAGTACAGATAGTGAGGTAGCTCCTGTTGCTGTAATTTGACTGGTCTTTCTCACGTAAGCCTTCAGCGATTGGGTCACACTGTGCAGCTGTTGCTATGGACCTGGAAAGTGATCCTTGGCCAACTTTTACCAGTACACTCATGAGATCTTCCCTTCCTCACATGACTTGGACAAGTGCCAGGTACCACTGGAATCACTGCCTGACTTCAAGAAAAACACATGCAGTATTTTTGGTCCTTTAAAATGGATCAGGACTTACTCACAGGGGGATTTTCCAAAAAGCTGGAAAGTCTCTGTACACAATTAACCTGGTACACTTACTGTACTACAGTAGAACGAACCTGCTGAAAAGGTTTTTAACTGAACCAGCTTTAAATTTATGACATACAGAAATGCATTTTGGATTTAGATGTTGGCTCCATAATTAACACATATCATGATAATGGCTGTGCAATGAAGACTACCCATACTGCTATAGCTTACCCTGACAACTTTTCGTCACTTCATTATAAATAAACCCTTCTTCACAAATACAGGTGTAAGAACTGGGCAAATTTTTACATAGTGCTGTTCCGCAGATATCCGGTGATACCATGCACTCATCAATATCTGCAAAAAAAAAAAAGGATTAAGAAGTTAAATTATTTAATTTAAATAAACCAAGTTAGAAAATAAGGTCTACAGAATACCTTTACTTTCTGCAGTATCAGCCTCCATCTCACAACAGAGGCAGTTACATTTGTTATATTGGGCTGGTATATAAAAGACTGGTTTACATTCAATCCAATTCAGTAGGCTCCCAGATAAAATAGAATCTGATATTTAGCCCTTTAACCAAATACTTTTCTTACCGACTCCGATTGGGAAATTTAGAGGGCCTGGAAAGGTGCTCAATAACTACTATTTCCTACTGAAATAAGAAAGCCCTTCAGTAGTACGCAATAATGCTAAACATTAAATCAGGGCACAAACTATTTTTGTGCTCAAAGGATTTATTTTTCTATTCGTATACCAGCCTATTGGCTTGCACTTCTGCCTCTCCTCATCAATATCTCAAATACCGTGATGTCAACTATGGCAATGGGATAAATGTAGCCAAAGGCATTCAGGTTCTCGCTAACATTCAGCCTAACGCGTCTGAAGTTGAAGCTGTTCTGGTTTAACTAAGCAACCAGATTCACCATTTCATTCTCCACCAAAATATTTAAGCAAATCGATAGAAACCACAGTAAAGGAAGCTGCTGTCCATAATTTGAACTTCATGGGGCAGAATTACAAAACGTGCAGTATGACCAGATTACAGGGGGTGGATTTAGAAGAGATGCTACCCACAGCAACCACATTTGGTGAAAGAGAAAAAAAAAAGGGAGGGGCTGCTTTGCCCTTTTTAAAATCCATCTTTGCCAATTCTCAACAATCACATTTGAACACAAATTTGATACAAAAAAGTCCCTCCAAGAATATAATTTAAAAAAAATCGGATTAGTCTCTATGGGGCAGCACAGTCAGTTCTTCTTCCAGAAGTCCAGAAAGTGTAACACATTCAGTTATATGATATGACTGCTTACAGACATATAGCTTGCCCAATAGGTAGTATAATGAATGCAAATGTATATGGTCAATTTGTTTCAGTTATTCCTAAAAAACGGAGTTACTTACCGGTAACGTCCTTTTCCGGGAGTCTTTCAGGACAGCACCATAGAGAGACCCTGGCTCCTCCCCTTTCAGGAAACACCGCCTTAGATTTTGAAATTTAAGCCCCCACCGTCCTGCCAGTCCCTCAGTTCTTCAAGAGTACCTCCGGCCAGCTGGGGAGACACAAGAACACGTCATAATAACTTATATCTCTTACCTGACGGTCTCATGCGATGACTTCTTCCATGTCCACAAATTAGGGTGGGTAACTTGTGCTGTCCTGAAAGACTCCCGGAAAAGGACGTTACCGGTAAGTAACTCCGTTTTTCCCCATCCGTCTTTCAGGACAGCACCATAGAGAGGATAAGCGAGCACCTTACCTTAGGGTGGGACTACTGCCTGCAGAACTTTACGCCCAAAGGCTTGGTCCTTCGCTGACAGCAGGTCCAACCTGTAGTGCCTTACGAACGTATCAAAGCTGGACCATGTTGCCGCCCTACAGATCTGCTCTGGAGAAGCACCAGCCCACTCAGCCTGCGAAGTCGCCACTGCCCTGGTGGAATGCGCTCTAATCCCATCCGGGGGCTCCACTCCCCCCGCTACATAAGCCTGTCTGATGGCTAACCTAATCCATCTGGCTATCGTCCGTCTAGAGGCCCTAGACCCTTTTTTAGCTCCTGAAAACAATACAAAAAAGGAATCAGACTTCCTATAATCCTTTGTACTCTCCAAGTACTGGAGGACGCACCTCCTAACATCCAACTTATGAAATGTGCGTTCCTGTTCCCTCACAGGGTTTACACAGAAGGTAGGCAAAATTATTTCTTGGCCTCTATGAAAACTTGAAGCCACTTTAGGTAAAAATGCCGGATCAGTTCTAAAAACCACCCGATCCGGAAATATCTGAAAAAAAGGTGCCCTAATGGAAAGGGCCTCGAGTTCACTTACTCTTCTTGCCGTGGTGATCGCCACCAAAAACACCGTTTTGAGGGTGATCGACCTCAACGTACAAGCCTCCAATGGTTCAAACGGTTCACCAGTGAGGGCTTGTAACACTAAAGAAAGATCCCATACTGGAAAAGAGGATACTCTTACTGGCCTCTGCCTGTTCAGAGCTTTAAAAAACCTAGATATCCAGGGATCTAAAGCTAACTGTTTTTCCAAATATACACTTAAAGCAGACACTTGTCCTTTCAGTGTGCTAACAGCCAACCCCTTGTCTGCCCCCGCTTGCAGAAATTCCAGTACCGCTACCGGACTGCTTGTGTCGAAGGAACTATCCGCACACCAACTATTAAAGCGTTTCCACACTTTCAGGTAGATAGCTTGCGTCTCCTTTTTTCTGCAACTTAGTAGGGTTGACACCAACCGATCTGAGAACCCTTTGCCCTTCAGCAATTCCTCCTCAGTAGCCAAGCAGCCAGGTTCCACCGCTCCACCTGAGGACAACAGATTGGACCCTGGGACAGAAGATCTTCCTGGAATGGCAGAATCCACGGGGGTTCCACTGCCAGACTCTTCAAGATGGAAAACCACGGCCTCCTGGGCCAATGAGGTGCTATCAGAATGAGAGTTGTGCTCTCCAACTGTAGCTTCCTCAGTACTGCTGGAATTAGTACAGGAGGGGGGAAGGCATAGCACTTGGAGAACTCCCAGCTCTGAGCCAGTGCGTCCACTCCAAGTGCTCCGTCCCATCTGCTCAGGGAGAAGAACAGATCTGTTTTTCTGTTTTCCCTTGAAGCGAAGAGGTCTATACAAGGCATCCCCCACCTCTGGGTAATTGCCTTGAAGACATCCTGGTTCAAAATCCAGTCGCCTTCTCTCAGCTTTCTCCTGCTGAGAAAATCCGCAACCTGATTTTGATCCCCTTTTAGATGTACCGCCGACAGGGACAGAATATTTGTCTCGGCCCACCTGAGAATGGTGCTTGTCAAGCTCCACAGAGACCTGCTTTTGGTACCTCCCTGCCTGTTGAGGTATGCTACTGCAGAGGAGTTGTCTGACCTGACTCTCACGTGTTGACCCTGGAGTTCTTCCTGAAAGGCTCTGAGCGCCAACTCTATGGCTTTCAGCTCCCTCCAGTTCGAGGATTCCCTTGCCTCTTGCTTTAGCCAGGTGCCCTGAACCATCCGGGAACCTAGATGAGCTCCCCAACCTGTGCCGCTTGCATCGGTCGTGATGGTTTTGGATACCGGGAGGACCCATTCCAAACCCTGGGAAAGATTGGCCCCTTTTCTCCACCACCAAAGTGACCTCTTTACCTGACTTGGTACCTCTATCAGAGCATCCAGGGAATTCTGACTGTGGTCCCAAATTCCCAGTATGAACAGTTGTAAAGGGCGAAAATGCAGCCCTGCCCACTGTACTGCTGGGAGCGAGGATGTCAATAGCCCTAGGGCTGACATGGCTTTCCTTATTGAGATCTGTTGATTGCCCTGCAAGAGCAACATCGCCCTGTCCACCTTCTGGATTTTTTCTTCCGGAAGAAAAACTTTTTGTTTTGTTGAATCCAACCTGTAGCCCAGGAAGATGATTTTCTGCGATGGGGTCAGGCTGGATTTTTCCAGGTTCAAGAGCCATCCTAGATTTTCGAGGATTTCCCTTGTTACCTGCAGATCTCTGGACAGCTGCTCTGGGGAAGAAGCAAATAGGAGCAGATCGTCTAGATATGCGACTATTGCGATGTTTCTGAGTCGCAAGAAGGCCAGAACCTCCACCATGACTTTGGTGAATATACGGGGGAAGAAGATAGCCCGAAGGGAAGAGCCCTGAATTGTAGATGCACTATCCCTTCTGGGGTCTTCACCGCCAACCTGAGGAACTTCTGGTACCCCTCTGCTATGGGGATGTGCAGATAGGCATCCTTCAGGTCTATGGACGCCATGAAGCAATTCTGGGGAAGAAGTGCTTTTACCGAATAGATCGAGTCCATTCGGAACTTCCTGTATGTAACCGAGACGTTCAGGGGCTTCAAGTTCAGGATAAGTCTGAACTTTCCCGATGGTTTGCGGACCACAAAGATGTGGGAATAGAAGCCCCTGCCTGTCTCTTCCACCGGAACTAGGGTTACCACCTCTTGTTCCTCCAACTCCTGTAGAGAGGAAAGAAGAGCTGAAGCCTTCTCTGCACATTTTGGTAGCGTGGTGACCAGAAGCCTGAGAGGTGGGGGTTTTGAAAACTCCAACCTGTAACCCCTCCTTATAATCTCCAAAATAAAATGGTTGGAGGTGATCAACTCCCACTGTGGGAGGAAGTATCCCAGTCTTCCTCCCACCTTGGTTCCGTCATTTAGACTTTTTGGGCTGTTCAGGAGGGCGAAAAATAGCTCCCCACGCCCTTTGCCCTTCTGCCAAACTTTTTTCTGTTGCTCATTTTTAGGAGGTTCAAACTTCCTCCTGGGTTGAACCCTCCTTTTGGCTTCTGCAAATTTCTTTTTGAGAGGAAAGGCCTTTTTCCTGTCGGCCGTCCTATCCAAGACGGCCTCCAAGCCAGGACCGAACAACAAGTCCCCTGTGAGGGGAATACCGCAGAGCTTGACTTTTGACGCGCTATCTCCTTGCCACGTCTTAAGCCAAAGGGCCCGCCTTGCTGAGTTGGACAAGGCTGCTGACCTTGCTGACATCCTTACTGACTCCGCTGAGGCGTCAGCCAGATAAGCTACTCCATTAAGGAGCATAGGAAAGGAAGACAGGATTGTTTCCTTAGGAGTTCCTGCCTCAATGTGCGCCTTAATTTGCGTCAACCAGTACTCCATGTTCCGTGCCACCACTGTGGACGCCATGGCGGGTTTGAGGTTGCCTATTGATGAATCCCAGGATTTTTTCAATAAAGAGTCCATCCTTTTATCCATAGGATCTGGGAGGGCTCCCATATCCTCAAAGGCAAGGTCGGTGTGCCTAGAGACCTGCGAGAAGGCCGCATCTAGTTTAGGAATTTTATTCCACACTAGAGCTTCCTCCTCTGCAAAAGGAAACCTCCTTTTCAAACTTCTCGAAAAGAATGGTTTCCTTTCCGGGTCCTGCCATTCTTTTTTAATGGCGTCGACCAGTACTTCATGGACCGGAAACACTTTCCTTTTCTGTTCCCCTAAGCCCCTGTACATTTGGTCATGGAGCGATAGCTTTTTCCTTTCTTCCTGGATTCCCAAAGTGGTGTGAATAGCTCCCAAAAGCTCTTCCACTTCCTCCAGAGAAAGCTTGTAGCGAGAGGTTCTCGTGGACTCGCCATCCACCTCCTCTCCCTCGGATTCCCCTTGGGAATCAGAAGCAACGCTATCTGGCTCCTCCTCAATCTCTTCTCTAGAGCCCCCCGGATTCTCACCACTCGCCGAGGGAGCATCCGTTAGGCTTGGCGCAACACTCTGCTGTGCTGGTGGAGGGTTAATCTGAGTCTGCGGAAACTGAAAACTAGAGAAGAGCGTTTTAAAAGATTGTACGGTGTTTGATAGTTCCTTGACGGACGCAGCTAACTCCGTATTTTGCTCCGCTGACTGCTCCCTCACTAGCCCCTCTATACATTCCCTACAGAGTGCTTTGGACCACGATTCCCCCATTGTGGCTCTGCACGAAGGGCATTTTCTCTTTGAATTGTGGGGCGATTTGGTTTTCTCAGCAGACTTGCTCTGAAAAAAGACAAACATAAAAGAGAGCAGTCAGACTCCCCTTAACCACCAGCAATACACACAGAGGGCCACCAGGGGTGCTATAACTTTGACCACCACCACCAGGGTCCTAGTTACCCCCCATCTTCCCCACCACCAAGGGAGACAAACACACCTGTGGAGCTTACAGGTTGTCTAGTAAGGGAACACCACCCCAGGGTTCCACTTACCTTAGAGTGGCTGGTGCAGGCATCTCCAGGAGCCGTTCGGGAAGCCTCTACTTCCGACATTTCCCGCTGAGGATCGGTGGTGCCTTCGCTTCCGAACGCTTGTCGCTACAGGCCGAAAATGAAGCAGCACCAGCCAAAACGCTCGTTCCGCTTTTCAAATCCCGCGGCCGGAACCGGAAGCCGCGGAACGAACGGAAGCACTGACCTCCGTCGGAAATGACGTCACCCGCCATCCGACCCGGCGCACTGAGCTCCACGCCGAACATGGCGGCCTCCAGTGCTTCCGTTGGCGTCCCCCTGGACAGGAGAAGAGCGGAACCCTCCGGCTTACAGTTTCCCCAAAAGAAGCCGGAGGTGCGTGAAAAAAAGGTCAGTCCAGTCCCCGGCTTCCCCAGCCTCACGGACCGCACGATAGGATGGAGGGAGGTAGAGAGACCCCTGCTCCCCCCCCCCCTTCTCTGGAAACGATCGGCTTTAGCCTCCCAGGCTATTCAGCCCTTGGCTCCATAGCGGTGTCTCCCCACCGGAGGAAACACCATAACTGAGGGACTGGCAGGACGGTGGGGGCTTAAATTTCAAAATCTAAGGCGGTGTTTCCTGAAAGGGGAGGAGCCAGGGTCTCTCTATGGTGCTGTCCTGAAAGACGGATGGGGAAAATAACAAATACGTTTAAAGTATGTCACTCTTATGTATTGGGAAGCAATAATGCGCTGTAATCTCAAAGCTAAATCTGGACTAAAGGCATTTGTAAGTAATTATGATGGTTTTAAATGTCGGTTTGTTGCTTGGGAATCATGCTGGTGCTTTGGATACAGGAGAGGCTGAATAGATACATGTCCAGTCTTGTTCTGTATAGCAATGCATGGAAGGAGAACAGTGTGTGCTGAAACTGCAGGAGTGCTGGCCTAGAGTATCTTCATAGTCTAGTACACCACTACAAACCTCAATCCCCTCTCCAGCCCACAAAGCAGTCTACCAATGAAAATAATACATTACTGGCCAATGTAACTGAAACTTTTTAATTTAAGAAAATCTTACATTTCTTAAACGTATTGGTTGCCAAGGAGAAACAGCAGTGCTGGCAAGAAGCACAATCCAGCTTGTGGTTTTTTTTTCTAGTAATCTTTTGATATGAATACATGACTATGAAGTTAAGCAATTATTCTCGGTTTAGGATGATGGGAGATTTTTATATATTTTTTTTTTTTTTTTTTTTTTAACAGGTCTGGTTTGCTTTAATAAAAATGAAGCTCAGGAGAATGAGAGCTCATGACAATCCTTCAAGTCAAGACACACACTTATTATAATATATATTAGAAACCACATTATTAGGAGGTGGATCTTTCATTCATCCACCTGTCCGCCATTCATAAAGTGCTTTTTATAGATGAAAGCTATAAAAAAAAAAAGGGGGGGGGGCAGGAAGGCGAGGAAATAATTGTCACTTTTAAAAGAGAAGTATGGGTTTCCTTTTTCCGTTGAGGATGGGGGGGGGGGCCACATTGGCGGCATTGAGGATGGGGGGGGGGCCACATTGGCGGCGTTGAGGATGGGGGGGCCCACATTGGCGGCGTTGAGGATGGGGGGGGCCCACATCGGCGGCGTTGAGGATATGGGGGGGCCACATCGGCGGCGTTGAGGATATGGGGGGGCCACATCGGCGGCGTTGAGGATATGGGGGGGCCACATCGGCGGCGTTGAGGATGGGGGGGCCCACATCGGCGGCGTTGAGGATGGGGGGGGCCCACATCGGCGGCGTTGAGGATGGGGGGGGCCACATCGGCGGCGTTGAGGATGGGGGGGGCCACATCGGCGGCGTTGAGGATGGGGGGGGCCCACATCGGCGGCGTTGAGGATGGGGGGGGCCCACATCGGCGGCGTTGAGGATGGGGGGGCCACATCGGCGGCGTTGAGGATGGGGGGGGGCCACATCGGCGGCGTTGAGGATGGGGGGGGCCACATCGGCGGCGTTGAGGATGGGGGGGCCACATCGGCGGCGTTGAGGATGGGGGGGCCACATCGGCGGCGTTGAGGATGGGGGGGGCAACATCGGCGGCGTTGAGGATGGGGGGGGCAACATTGGCGGCAAGGATAGAAATAACATCAGAAGCAGTGGTGAGGATAGGGATGACATCTGTGGCAGTGGTGAAGATAGGGTTGACATCAGTGGCGGTGGTGGGGATAGAGATGACATCAGTGGCGGTGGTGGGGATAGAGATGACATCAGTAGCGGTGGTGGGGATAAAGGTGACATCAGTAGCGGTGGTGAGGATAGGGATGACATCAGTCCACTGATGTAATTTCTATTCTCACCACTGCCACTGATGTCATCTCTATCGCCACCACTGGTGTCATCCCTAGCCCCACCACCACCGTTACTTATGTCATTACTATCCCCATCATTGATGTCATCCCTATCCCCACCACCACTGTACAATAAAAGGAGACTCTGGGGACATATCCGGGGTCTAAACAGGAATATTTCACTTTAGAGGACAGGGAGTTGTCAATTTCCATCTCCCCTGCAGACCTGCTATGTACTGTACACAGGTATGCTCTATACACATAGCACATTTCAAAGAACATACACAGGAAACAGGTTACTATGCTCCTTACCATGTCTCCTCTTCTGAAATAACAGTGACTGTGTAAAGAGCTTACCTGTGTTCATTGCTGGACATGAGCCCCCTTCCCCCATTGGCTGGAGGAAAAGCCGACAGACTTGGAAAGCCTTTGAGTGGGGGGGGATTCGGAGGACACAGGAAGGAACATCAAAGCCAAGGGGAGAGGTATTGGAGTCTCGCAGAGGAGAGCTTGCAGATAAAAGCCAGAGAAAGGTGAGGACTTCACTGCTTTTGTCACGCTCCTTTCGGGTTTTAGCTGGGGACACGCTGCCATGGAAACAGAGGCATGTGAAGAACATGCTCGTTCTAGATAGCAGCCTGGGTGTGCGCCTCTTTGCCAAACACACCCACATGTCCACCAGAGGGAGGGAGTGAAGGAGGGGCTGTATTGTGGAGCTGTGTCCACACCCTGCAAACTTTTGAACTTAGAAAGAACCGTTACAGGCTGATTCTGGAATCTTCAAAAGACAATTCTACAAAAACTAAAGGGCTGAGGAAAGTAAGAAATGCAATGCAGGTATGAGGGTAGCATGTACTATCTATTTTTGCATTCCCATACTTCTCCTTTAATGAGTGCATGGGAAAGGAATGGCTGTAATAACTCCTGCTGTGGGGTCACGGGGAGGGGAATGGCAGAAGGACAAACTATTACAACTAGGACAGCCGACACCAGCACAAGGAACACGTCTTATTAAATACAAGTACCGTCCTTTATGCTGTTTTTTATTTTATTTTAATAAACCGAGTCGTTAAAGAACTGCAGACTACAGAGCTGGGCAGGAACATTTGCTGTGACAAGAAACAGCTGCCCTGGACAGGTTCACTTTAAGAGCCGGTTCACACAGGGGCGCCTTCGAAGTCACCCGACTCTGAAGCTGCTCCGTACATCGCGACTTCAGCATGGCTTGCAAAACGGCTTCTGTATAGAAGTCAATGCAAGCTGCTCTGAAGTCACCCCAAAGTAGTGCAGGAACCTTTTTCCTAAATCGGAGCGACTTGAGTCGCTCCTATTAGAACGGTTCCATTGTACAGAATGGAACTCGACTTGTCAGGCGGCTACATCGCCTGACAAGTCGCCCCTGTGTGAACCGGGTCTTAAACCTAAAGTTTATTTTATAAGAAGAAAAATTACATGAAACATCAGCACAAGGGACATTACTATTAATGTGATGTATCCCTTATGCTACTGGCTCCTGATTTATTTGAAACCTTCCATCCTCTGACCCCCCCCAGCCCCCACCACCACCATAAACATCTGGTGCGGTGGGGGTTAATAGAGCCAAAGAACTTGCAACAGGCACTCATCAAGAGTGCCAACTATGCCCACCTCCACCATTCACAGAAGCTGTACTATAGCTTCCACGAAGGAAAAATAATCTATGAATGAAGGAGGCAGATCTTTTCAAGTGCTCGTCATTCATTCATGGATTGCTTTGCATTCATAGAGGCTAGAGTACAGCTCCAATGAATGGAGAAGGTGGGAGGAAAGGGCAGGCATAGTTGGGCACTCTTGATAAGTGCATATGACATGTCCCTCGGCTCTATTAACACCTACCACACTGAAAGATTACAGCAGCAAGTTTGGGTGTACCGGAGAAGGAAGATAAAGCACATTGCATTAATAGTAAGGCCCCATGCACACGAGACGCAGATGCAAACTCTGCTGAACGCATGTTTTAAAAAGCAGAAACCTGCGTTTAAAAACGCGCGTTTTGCTGTGTTTTCATGTCGCGTTTAGACGCGTTTGCGTCTATAAGCATTTGTAAAGATAACATCATATAGACCCTCCCCAAGCTCAAAAAGCATGTATTATTAACTATTTCTGCCATTTTGTGAGCAGCAGCAGCAGAGAGAGAAGTTGTACACTTGCATTTGCCTCTCTTTCTGTGTTTTTTTTTGGAAATGGATCCCATATTGAATATATGTCAGGAAATGCTCCTGATGTTGCTCTTGATGAGGCAGCAACGTCGTTGCAAATTTGCATGAGAGGTCCAGAATCAGAGCTTGTCGATATTGGACCCATCCATTGATGGCACAGCGAATGTCCGTTGGATATTTCACAAACATGTATGCATTTCACAAACATGTATACATTAGTGAGTATATATGCTCTATGAACTATCTAAACTAATTACGACATTTTAAACAAATTTTTCTAGTATTTTTTATGGTTTACCATCATATTTCTGAGTTTTCTGGTCCAAAAAATTGGGTTCCTTTAAAAAGGCTTATAAAACGCAAACGCGGCTAAAGGTGCCTGCGTTTAGCCGCGTTTTGCGTCTGAAACGTGGAAAAGCAAAGTGTCTGAACGCATTTTTTTTCTTCTGGAAAAACGAGGTTAAACGCACTGCATAAAAACGGGAAAAAACGAGACTGTGTACATGGACACATAGGATAACATTGCATGCGTTCAGGTGCAGTTGAAAAAAGTGTCCAACTGCCTCTGAACGCGCGTTTAACAGCGTCTCGTGTGCATGGGGCCTAAGTGATGTCCCTTTTACTGATTTTTTTTAAAATAAATGGGACATTGTGGCTTGTTACATACTTATATATTACAATACTGTATTTGCATTATTTGAAAATGCATTGGTTTCTAGGAGTTCTGTGAGATTTTCTAATTACCTGTGCTGATTCCAAAAGCACGTATCCCCAACTCCCCCCTCTGCATCTGATCATGCTGCCATTATCATCACCATCTAGCTAGTAATTTGTTCATTGTGACAGCTTGTCTCAGTAAACAGAACTAAAAGTACCTTTCCACAGCTGTTCTGCCTGATCAGTTTGTTACACTTTATGGGAATTCGCTACAGTACACATTTAAAAGATAGTTCTAATAATAAAGACTCCCTTCCCCTCCCAGAAAAGAGATCACCATGCTGGTTTGTCTTTTGTTCCAAGAGACAGAGTTTCAAGTGCATCTCAAGTATAGAGTAGAGAAAGGTTAGCAACAACGTCAGGCTTTTATTGATGTCTGTTTCCCTGCTACAGAGATTTATCCTCTCCATTTGTCCATCACAAATGGTAATCATCTCCTGAGCTAGAAGTGAAGGTAAAATCCAAAATTTTGAGTTGTCACTAAAACAAAAATAGGTGTGAATCTTCCAATAGGGACACTTCTGGTGAAAACTGCCTAGAAGATTTCCGTCACTTTGGAGACATTTCATTTTATTTGCAGTGGTGCCCACGGCTCAGAAGGGAAATCTTCCCAATGGAAAACAGACTGAAAAAAATCAGACGCGAGTTTTAATCCTTCCTACTATTAACCACTTGCCGACCGCCCCCTGTATATATACGTCGGCAGAATGGCACGTACAGGCAGAATCACGTACCTGTACGTGACATTCTTCCGGCGGTTGGGGGGTCCGATCGGACCCCCCTCCGCCGGCGGGGACGGTCGGGATCGCTTCAGGAGCGATCCGGGACGAGGGGACGGCCAGTGGTTTCTGGCCACCCCCTCGCGATCGCTCCTGGCCAATGAGAAACTTCCCCTTCCTGTCTATTGTATAGACAGGAAGGCGGAAGTGATGTCACGCTCGGTGCGCCGGTCTATGTGACCGGAGACGCCGAGCGGCGAACATGTTAAGGTTAGTGCACAACACTACACTGACACCAGTACAGTTAGGCACATATTCCACCCCCCTGTCACCCCCTGATCACCCCCCAGATCACCCCCTCCCCCCCCAGTCACAGTGTCACTAATTGCAGTGATCATTTTTTTACTGATCACTGCATTTAGTGTCAGTGTGACTGTAATAACTGTCAGGGCAGTTAGTTTTAGGTCCAAGGTAGCCCCCTACCCCCCCCTAATAAAGGTTTAACCCCTTGATTGCCCCCCAGGTAACCCTTTCACCCCCTTTTGCCAGTGTCACTAAGCGATCGTTTTTCTGATCGCTGTATTAGTGTCACTGCTGTCGCTAGGTAACCATTTTTTTTTTTTTAGGTAACCGCCATGTTTATATAGGTTCATAAATAGTTTTATAGGTCAGGTACCCCCATATTACAACCTAAATAAAGGTTTTAACCCCTTGATTGCCCCTAGAGTTAACCCTTTCACCAGTGATCACTGTATAACTGTCACTGGTGACGCTGGTTAGCCAGTTAGTTATTTCGTTATTTAGGTTCCCCGTCAGGTTTTTATATAGCGTCAGGTACCCCCATATATTACCTAATAAAGGTTTTAACCCCCTGATTGCCCCTAGTTAACCCTTTCACCCCCTTTTGCCAGTGTCACTAAGCGATCGTTTTTCTGATCGCTGCATTAGTGTCGCTAGGTAACCATTTTTTTTTTTTAGGTAACCGCCATGTTTATATAGGTTCATAAATAGGTTTATAGGTCAGGTACCCCCCTATTACAACCTAAATAAAGGTTTTAACCCCCTGATTGCCCCTAGAGTTAACCCTTTCACCAGTGATCACTGTATAACTGTCACTGGTGACGCTGGTTAGCCAGTTAGTTATTTCGTTATTTAGGTTCCCCGTCAGGTTTTTATATAGCGTCAGGTACCCCCATATATTACCTAATAAAGGTTTAACCCCCTGATTGCCCCTAGTTAACCCTTTCACCCCCTTTTGCCAGTGTCACTAAGCGATCGTTTTTCTGATCGCTGCATTAGTGTCGATAGGTAACCAGTTTTTTTTTGTATTACTGTTACGGGTGACGCTGGTTAGTTAGCTTGTTTTTTATACTGTCAGGGCACCCGCCATTTATTACCCAATAACGGTTTAACCCCCTGATCGCCCGGCGGGTGATATCAATTAGGTTTTAGGGTCAAATAAGGTCTGCGTCGCCCCAGGTTAGTGCCAGTACCGCAAACACCCACGCACAAAGCATACACCTCCCTTAGTGGCACAGTATCTGAACAGATCAATATCTGATCTGATCAGATCTATACTAGCGTCCCAGCAGTTTAGGGTTCCAAAAAAAAACGCATTGTTAGCGGGATCAGCCCAGATACCTGCTAGCACCTGCGTTTTCCCCCTCCGCCCAGCCCAGCCCACCCAAGTGCAGTATCGATCGATCACTGTCACTTACAAAACACTAAGCACACATAACTGCAGCGTTCGCAGAGTCAGGCCTGATCCCTGCGATCGCTAACAGTTTTTTTTTGTGGTAGCGTTTTGATTCAGTCGCTTCAGTCAGGAGCTTTTTTACCTGTGAATCTCAAAAAAATAAAAAAAAATAAAATAGTTGTCGTTTTATTGTTCTCTCTCTCACTCTATTCTCTCTCTATTGTTGCTCTTTTTTTACTCCATTCTATTCTGCAATGTTTTATTATGTTTTATCATGTTTTATCATGCTTGCTTTTCAGGTATGTAATTTTGTTTACTGTGTTTTAGTGTTAAGCATTTTTTTGTTTTCAGGTGCGCCATTCAGTTGCAACGCGGATTTATTTATCTTGACAGCAACAGCGTTTGCTCCCACGATACATAAAGACGCGACTCCAACACTGTAGGAGGTGATTTCACCACCACAGTTAAAAAAAAAGAGCATATATGCCGAAGCATGGGGGCAGCAGGGGGGGGAGGAGCGATTGGCTCCTAATGCCACGTACATACGGTCGAAATTCCGACCGTGTGTACACGGCATAACTTTTGCGGGAGGATGCCCCCATGCATCGGCATATATAAATGGTGCATGTATGCCCATCATTAGAAGTGGGTGGATGAAAGGAGGTATTCTAATGGTGGGCATACCCACCAATCAATCTCTTTTTTTCGTTCAGCCAAGAGGCTGCATGAAAAAAAAAAGATTACAATATATGGCCAGTATGTTGCTGGACTTTGAATGGTTATACCAGAATGATGCCTGCAGGTTTAGGTATCATCTTGGTATCATTCTTTTCAGCCAGTGATCGGCTTTCATGTAAAAGCAATTCTAGCGGGTAATTAGCCTCTAGACTGCTTTTACAAGCAGTGGGAGGGAATGTCCCCCCTCCCGGATATAAAACCGCGCCATTGGGAAATTGGGAAAGCATTTTATCACACCAATCTTGGTGTGGTCAGATGCTTTGAGGGCAGAGGAAAGATCTAGGGTCTAATAGACCCCAATTTTTTCAAAAAAAGAGTACCTGTCACTGCCTATTGCTATCATAGGGGATATTTACATTCCCTGAGATAACAATAAAAATCATAACAAAGAAAAAAAATGGAAGGAACAGTTTAAAAATAAAATAAAAAAGCTAAATAAATAAAAAAAAAAAACAAAAAAAAAAAAAAAAGCACCCCTGCCCCCCCTTCTCTTGCGCAAAGGCGTACACAAGCGTTGGTCTGGCGTCATATGTAAACAGCAATTGCACCATGCATGTGAGGTATCACCGCGAAGGTCAGATCGAGGGCAGTAATTTTAGCAGTAGACCTCCTCCGTGAATCTAATGTGGTATCATGTAAAGGCTTTTAAAGGCTTTTAAAAATGTATGTAGTTTATCTCCACTGCGTGTTTGTGCGCAATTTTAAAGCATGTCGTGTTTGGTATCCATGTACTCGGCCTAAGATCATATTTTTTATTTCATCAAAAATTTGAGCAATATAGTGTGTTTTAGTGCATTAAAATAAAAAAAAGTGTATTTTTTCCACAAAAAATGCGTTTGAAAAATCGCTGCGCAAATACTGTGTGGAAAAAAAAAATGCAACACCCACCATTTTAATCTGTAGGGCCTTTGCTTTAACATTATATATAGTGTTTGGGGGTTCAACGTAATTTTCTTGCAAAAAAAAAATATGTTTTCATGTAAACAAAAAGTGTCAGAAAGGGCTTTGTCTACAAGTGGTTAGAAGAGTGGGTGACGTGTGACATAGGCTTCTAAATGTTGTGCATAAAATGCCAGGACAGTTCAAACCCCCCCCAAATGACCCCATTTTGGAAAGTAGACACCCCAAGCTATTTGATGAGAGCAATGTTGAGCCCATTAAATATTTTTTTTTTTTGTCCCAAGAGATTGAATAATGAAAAAAAAAAATATATATATATTTTTTTTACAAAAAGTTGTCACTAAATGATATATTGCTCAAACATGTCATGGGCATATGTAGAAATACACCCCAAAATACATTCTGTTGCTTCTCCTGAGTACGGGGATACCACATGTGTGGGACTTTTTGGGAGCCTAGCTGCGTACGGAACCCCAAAAACCAATCACCGCCTTCAGGCTTTCTAAGGGTGTAATTTTTTTATTTCACTTCTCACTGCCAATCACAGTTTCGGAGGCCATGGAATGCCCAGATGGCATAAAACCCCCCAAAATGACCCCATTTTGGAAAGTAGACACCCCAAGCTATTTGCTGAGAGGTATTGTGAGTATTTTGCAGATGTCGCTTTTTTTAACAAAGTTTTGAAAATTGTAAAAAAAAAAGAAAAAAAAATTTTTTTTTTCTTTACTTTCTTCATTTTCAAAAACAAATGAGAGCTGTAAAATACTCACCATGCCTCTCAACAAATAGCTTGGGGTGTCTACTTTCCAAAATGGGGTCATTTGGGGGGGTTTTGTGCTATTTTGGCATTTTATGGCCTTCGAAACTGTGATAGGTAGTGAGGAGTGAAATCAAAAATTTGCACCCTTAGAAATCCTGAAGGCGGTGCTTGGGTTTCGGGCCCCGTACGCGGCTAGGCTCCCAAAAAGTCCCACACATGTGGTATCCCCATACTCAGGAGAAGCAGCAAAATGTATTTTGGGGTGCAATTCCACATATAACTATGGCATGTGTGAGCAATATATCATTTAGTGACAACTTTTTGAAAAAAAAAAAAATCTTTTTTATTTTTGTCTTTATTCAATCACTTGGGACTAAAAAAAAAAAATATTCAATGGGCTCAACATGCCTCTCAGCAAATAGCTTGGGGTGTCTACTTTCCAAAATGGGGTCATTTGGGGGGGTTTTGTACTTCTCTGCCATTTTAGCACCTCAAGAAATGAAATAGGCAGTCATAAATTAAAAGCGGTGTAAATTCCAGAAAATGTACTCTAGTTTGTAGACGCTATAACTTTTGCGCAAACCAATAAATATACGCTTATTGGCATTTTTTTTACTAAAGACATGTGGCTGAATACATTTTGGCCCAAATGTTTGACTAAAATTGAGTTTATTAGATTTTTTTTATAACAAAAAGTAGAAAATCTCTTTTTTTTTCAAAATTTTCGCTCTTTTTCCGTTTATATCGCAAAAAATAAAAATCACAGAGGCAATCAAATACCATCAAAAGAAAGCTCTATTTGTGGGAAGAAAAGGACGCAAATTTCGTTTGGTTACAAAATTGCATGACCGCGCAATTACCAGTTAAAGTAGTGCAGTGCGAAATTGAAAAAAGACCTCTGGTCCTTTGGCTGCCAAATGGTCCGGGGCTGAAGTGGTTAAAAAACAAAAACAAAAAAAAAAAAAAAGGGGGGAATATTAAAGAGCATTTCCAGGCAAGTGATATTAAAAGAGAAGTATGGCTTTTAATCATACTTACCTAGGTGCAGTCTGATGCTGCATCTGTCCTCCTCTGTTTCCAAGGCTGAGAACTGAGTGATCAAACACCGCTGATCGTTCAGTTATCCCTGCTGCTCTCAGCAGAGAGCCGTAGCCGACCGGCTTTCTATTAATTTTGTGCATTTGAACTGGTCGTTAGCTAGGGTTAAGGTTTACAAATAGTTAGGTTTAGGAGCTAGATAGTTTATTTATGGCCTTTGTTATCCTGCACATTCTTAATCAAATTTAGCACTTTTGCCATTGAAATTCAGGGATGTGGGTTCAAGTCATTATTGGAATTGATATGCTCTCCCCTGTCTCCATGGGTTTCCCTCCACGTTTGTAAGACTGTGTAGGGGCATTAGGCTATAAACTCTTCAGGGCCAATATGAAGTTTCCAAGACTGACTTTTCCTTCTGAGAACTTTATTTTCCTGGTTATTCTGATCCACTGGCTTCAATCACCAATCCAGAACAAGAGATGCCAACGGATTAACATAATGGCAAGGCAATCAGTATTCAGAGTAGAAATAACACTGGCAGCCTACATGACACTCTTGCCTGGTCTTTATTGGTACCAGCAAGGTCCAAATTTGGGCCAATTAGGGAGGCATGTTACAATCAGAAAAGGATTTTTAGCCGGTTTGTTTCTCCCTTGACAAATTTTGGGTGGCATTATCTGCTGGAAATGAGTCAGCAGACTGTCTTCTATGGCAGTGCATCTTAACCTTTTTTTTTTTTTCAAAGCACCCATTAAAATTCTGCACAATCTCGGGGGACTTCAATCTAAAATGTATAAAACTAAAGTAATAGTTCTGCATAACGCTGGAACATCCACACACGTAGAACACCCAACATTAGAGGCAACTTATTCTTCCAAAGTAAATACACCTTTTCACACTGCTACAGACTAATATTCCAATATATCGCTTCTCCCTCAGCTTCTCTCCATCACTCAGCTAATATGACCCCAGTGCTGATGGAGGGGCAGGGGAGGGCCAAACAAAGATGCTTTGCAGGCGTCCAGTGTCCTTATCAACCAATGGCATCATTTGTTGTTAGGACGCCGGTGGCTAAAAGGTTGTAATGCTCCCCAATGAAAACCTGGGGTTTTGTCTAACTAAAAGGCAGGTTTGATTCACTTGCTGGCATGTATACAATTTTTGGCCAACTTTTAGGCATTTTGCCAAGGCACCCTGGTTGGAAGACTGTTATAGGGCACTTAAAAAGTGAAATTCTCAGATGAAGCTTACAGAATCTCTAAAAACAGTATTTTGACCCTAAAGAAAACAAAAAAAAAAAAATCTTTTTGCCAAATTATCACTACACGTGTAATTTCCAGAAAGGGGAACTTTGTTAATAACTGTACATTTTATAGTTTGCATCAAATCGGGTGCTCACAAACTACCTGAACCCAGGTACTTGTGCAAGATTATTTTTAGTGCGTATTAAAATACTTTGAGTATGGTCGCAAGTTATTGGTCTGACTAAACTGATGTACTGACCATTTACATACAGCAGGACTTTGTTTTTGCAATTTTCATTTGAACATTAAATGTAATATATTGTAAATCCTTACCCTCACAAGTCCTATTGTCTGCGAGAAGCTGAAAACCACTCTGGCAAAAACAGTGGTATGTTCCAGGCCTGTTAATACAATAGTGAGAACAGCCTCCATTCCGCACCGCACATTCATTAACATCTGCAGAAATAATCATAGGAATTAACTGCATAATATTTTGCAATCTCTATAGCAATAAATTTGTTATAACAATCAATCATAGCCTAGCATTGGACTACCTGCTGTCCATCTCCAATACTAGAAGCTGGCACACTAGCAAAGACAACAATACTAGCGAACCTATAATAATTTAGTATTGCCTGATAAAGCAGATTACATCATGAAAATAGACTGCATGTTATGTACATGGAGGTGGACAAACTACATTTTTAAATCCAGAAACTAATAAGGAATAGAGCTACACATTGTCTCCAGAAATGCTTCAGCCCTCCTGAACTGTGTATAGTGTGATTTGGCACTTTTTCAGAAAGGCCACCATTCTCTGATGAATGAAAACAGGTGGAAAGCTATATTGCAATTTCCAATTGATAGGTTCCAGCTAAGACCCCTTTCACACCACACCGCCCATAGCGTCGGCGTTAAAACGCAGCTATTTTTAGCAGCGTTTTACCATCGGATTTGCGGCTCATTTCGGCCGCTAGCGGGGCGCTTTTACCCCCCGCTGGCGGCCGTGAAAGTTTTAAAACCCCCGGCAAAGCGCTGCAATAGCGGCGTTTTGCCAGCGGTATTACAGCGCTGCCCCATTGATTTCAATGGGGAGCAGCGCTGGAGGAGCGGTGAGTTCACCACTCCTTCACCGCTCCAAAGAAGCTGCTGGCAGGACTTTTCCCGACGTCCTGCCAGCGCACCGCTGCAGTGTGAAAGCCCTCGGGCTTTCACACTACAGACAATGGTGCAGCTGTTTTAGGGCGGATTGCAGGCGCTATTTCTAACGCTATAGCGCCTGAAAATCGCCCTTGGTGTTAAAGGGGTCTTAATAATTGTTGTTAGAGCTGGTTCACACATTGTGGCCGCTAGTGTGCACTGTGGAGGATAGACTGTCAATGTGCTAATTACAGTGCATCACACTGTTTACATTTTTGTTTTTTACTTTTTTCAACTTTATTGTAATGTCAAAAAATGACATTCCACTCATATTTATTCACCTCAGCATGTTACAATGTGGTGCATTATGCTGCGAAACGCTACAGTGAAAAAAGTACTGCATGTCCTACTTTTTTCAGCACACCATCAAAATGCTGGGGTGTGAACTGAACAAATAAGACAGAAGGCAATTTACCCTGTTCATGCTTTGGGACTGAGCTGGGCAAGAATGCCCAGCACAGGTCAACACCACACTTGGGGTGAATGGGCCCTTAAGATTTGGTGAGTGATGGGACCATAAAAAGGCATTTTTATTCATGCTGTTTTTTTATGAAACCACAGGCTTCGGTCACACTGACTCCAACCAAGAAATTGTGCAACTTCAATTGAAGCCACAGGATTTGAAAGTCACATGTCAGTGCAACTTCAGGTGCGACTTGGAAGACATCTGTGCCAATTTAAAAAAAAATTTAGTGCAAGAACCAATTTCAAAATTGGTGCAACTCCAATAGAGTCGGACCAATTTGACTGCTTCCATTGCAGACAATAGGGTGCGACTTGCCATGCGATTTGACCGGGGGCAAGCAGTATCAGCGGTGGAATTAGTATTATGGAATATGGGCAGCTGAATGGGCAGCTATTTTAACTGTGGGCAGCTGAATCAGCTGCCTGTTCACTTCCTGGATTTACACAGACACACACCTCCAGCTCTCATTGGTGAGCTCATCTTCTGTCACTCTATTCTTGTATCCTAGTAAGCAAAAAAGCAATGCAGCATAACGGATTGGCTCCTTTTGCTGCCACTCTCTTCCCCAGTCTGAACGGCCCTTAACAGTGCCGACAAAAGGCTGGTAACAAATAAAATTCAAGTACTTACACGGCTTGTGCTTAAAACTAAAGGCATCCAATTATGTAATAATGAATACCTAGCAGCATTTATTACAAAGCAATAGTATAAAACCCGATTTTCTTTTTTTTATTGAAGCGGAAATCCAGCAAAAAACAAAAAAGGAAAATAAAAATAAAATAGCCCATTAAATGATAAAATAACAAAACCAGCTTTTATTGCTATATTCAGTATCAGTTCAGAGAATTCCGTCGCACTTTTTTTTTTTTATCCCTAAAATGTCCTTATTCTGATGACCAGTCACCAGACCATTCAACCCACTTGAGCCCAGGTAGTTCTGGACCCCGCCCTAGCCTATTACTAAACAATGAAAAGAGAAGAAGAAGAAGTATAGTGATGAGCTCATCTTTCTGTTACTCTGCTTTCTCTTCCAAGTAGTATGCTTCTTGTCAGCCCATGGACCGACTGGCTCCTTGTGCTGCTGTTTCCTCTGCCACCCCTGCTGTATGGGGACAGCAAGATGCTGATAATAGGTAAACCTCAGGTACTTATACTAATTGCATTAAAAAATACACTTCATGGTGTATTAATGATTACCAAGCTACATTAATTGTCTCTTATATCTGCCTAGATTTCAGCTTTAAAGTGCCCAGACTAAGGACGTTAAACTAGTTATATATGTATGTAGTAAAAAAGCTTTAAAACAACTGATAGGCATTCTTTTATGTCTGGCATACATTTCCTGGCTTTTACCAGCTCGCTGCACTCTTGTAAAACACTGATGCTTCTTTGCATCAGCATTTACCTGCACATGCGTGTCCAATGTATTCCCCAAAGTCAAAAACCTCTGCGACTGGGAAAATCCACATCAATCTCCATGTGCACGATGAACACTTAAAATGTCAAATTGCTAATTCTTGAACCAAAAAAAAAAAGAAGAAGATCTTATTACAAAGAAATTTAGGTGACAAAATTACCGGTGGAACATGTTTTCCCTGTCCATCCTTTCTTGCAGTTGCAGTAGAAGTCTCCCTGCAGATCTGTACATGAATATGATCCAACTTTGTGACAGGGCTTTGAGGAACACTGGTCACGTAGATCTGTAAAGCAGAGAACAGCTTTCATATTAGGTAAACAGAGTTTCAGTATTCATCAGAAATTACAATCAAATGTATGCCGATCATCCAGAACATTATGATCACTGACAGGTAACATGAATAACATTGATTAGCTCATTACAATCTAACAGATTCCTCTATCCATTCAAATAGCATGGAATCTCCCCTAATGGGCTATATACCTGAACAGTGCTTGCAGGTTGTGTGTTTACGCCCTTCAATTTTCCAATAGGCGTCTTCGACAAAAGTTGATTGAAAGCTTGTAGTAATGATTTGGCTGAGGCAGCAGGTTATCATTTGACATTTGAGCAGTGTAAATCTGGCCAAAAGATGAAGCAACTTTCTAGTTGCAGGAAAGAAAATTGCTTGATTCCCCCATCAACACTGACTGAATCCCTCCTGTGAATTGATCGTGTTCTCCTGGCAGCAGTCATCACATTACTGCTAGAGGCTAGAATAGCAATAATCGCATGCAAAATCTGATAGGCCGGTTGTACCAAAGTGGATCGATCAACTTGGGTACATTCAGCCTGCCCATACATGGTTTGAATCCCAAACTGTCTATGGTCGACTTAAGGTAACCTCAAAACAGGCCATATATTATCAGATTTTCTAAAGAACAGTCGTATCAAAATATTCAGTACATCTGATGACTTGACAAATGTCATTCAAAAGTACTTCAAAATGTAGTTTGCTTTTAATATTCAATTTTGGTAGCATTATGCTTTACTGAACAAAAACCACATACACTGTTTAAAAGCCACGATTGGAGCGATTCTGATAAGTCATGACCTGGCACGTAACTGCTCTGACCACTCAAAATTGCTCTGACCCATCCAGTTGTCCCTACAGAAAGAAGGGGAAGAACACAGAAGCTTTTTAAATCCTCAGACCCCTGCACCAATTGCGTGGGCAGTGAAAGCTGGGGGTAAGCACAGCACAGGGGTTTTGGGGTTGCAGCCCTACAGTGTTGGGTCACCTTTTCACTTTTTGTGAAAAATTAACTTACATTTTAAACAGCTTTTTAAAGTGGAACTAAACTATTTGAGCACCCCAAACTGAAAATAACGATTTCATTAATTTTAATATTCAAAGCAATTTCACCCATCCATGTCTCCATGCTTCACTTTGTTGAGTAGTCACTTTGAATCCCTCCACCCCTAGCATTTCTAGCCATGGCCATCTTGAGCAAGGGTAGAGGATTCATGTAGAATTTACTTCCTGGAATCTATATAACCTTAGCTCAGGCATGAGGGTGTGCTTAGCTATGAAGGCCCCTCCTCTAAATGAAATTAAAACAAATGCCCACCAAGACACATGGATGTATGACGTTATTTTGGCCTCGGACAGAAACAAGGAAGCAGCATAAGAATTAAAATAATTAATGTTGATTGAGAGAGTTTAGTTCTGCTTTAATGAAGATCTATATAACAGAACAATAGAAACAGCTACATTCATCTGTTACATGTGAAAAAATAAAATGTGTACATCAGAACAGAAATATATTATTTATTTTGGATTCTGGTTGATTTTATTAGCAATGTGTTCATTATATCTCTCACGGCCTCTAGTAGTGCCACTAACCAGAGATCCTGGCTAGTCTCTTACAGCGTTCACTGCAAATCCCAGCAAGGGGTTTTCGCTTTTGTTAGATTTTTCATGATGCAAGATATATGGCATGCCATAGTCTGCCAGTGTAGCTCTTTTCATCGCTATGATAAAGAAGCCACAAAACAGCAACAAAAGGTTTCCACATTCGGTGCAGACAGTTGCATTTTCTGTCTGCAAATGTGCAGACCCGACTAATTAATTTACCAATCTACAATCATCACAGGCATTTGGTCAATGGTCATTCCTGCGCAGTGGCATCCTAAAATGCTGGCTCACAATCCATGCACCCCTTTATGAGAAAATATATTTTTTACACCAACTGTTTAAGCTGGGATACACAGAATTGTAACTTTATATATAGAAAGTGGGGTGACAATATTAAAGATATAGTATATTCCTAATTCATCCAAGTGGACAAATGCTCAGAATTGCAAACCTGAATGTAGAACCTGGGCCATAGACCTGAAATAACACAGCACTGCTAAAGAGTCTCTGAAATGACCCTGTAGGCCAGAGGTCGGCAGCCTGTAGATTGTGATCTACCGGTAGATCTCAGCCAGGTAACTGGTAGATCGCAGTCTGGGCTTGCTGACTCACCATCCCAGAGCATCAGAAATCAATGCAGAGGGCTAATTTTAGAGCTGGAGCTGTAGTAAGAGAGCAAGAGCCGCAAAAGTTGATGCTTCCTCTGTAGTGCTGGCTTCTGTCCCATGCGGACTGATACCAATTGCACTCCCCCCTTTGCGGTCTCCAGAGTGGTGCCAGCAGCAGGAAAAGAAAAGAAGAGATCATCAGGTCAGTGTCAAGCAATACACGTGGCATAATAGTATAGGGCTGCTTTCACACTGATGTGTTGTGGTTTACCCACACCGCTGGTGCAGTGCAGTGTACCTGCGGGTTTGCTGCATTTAGTCACAGACTTAAAATTTTATCCTGCGGGTTTGGGGCAGAGTGGCCCCATTTACTTGAATTCCTGCTAGGGCATGTGTACACCTTTGGCTGCTGCCTCAGCAACTAAAGGTGGTAGGTATTGGGGATGGTAAACACAACTGCAGGATTTTACCACCACCCACTTTTACGTGTGATTGAGCCCTAAGGGTGTCACTGCCAAATTCAACTAAGAGCTCATTCACAAGTGCAGCAGGCACTGCTGCTCCTCTGAAAAGTGATCCAAGTGTGTTTGACAGGTGGTGAGGAGGGAGCATATCGCCTTTAAACCAATTATTGCTGTGCAACGCACGCGATTGTGACACGGTAGTAGTACGGCAATTAGAGGTTTAAATCAGGTGTGAGGAGGGGACACTGTGCCCAGTGATCTTTGACTTCTCCCATGTTGTTCAGGTAGATCTCTGCCACTTTAAGGTTGCCTACACTTGCTGTAAGCTATGCATAAAGTTAATCAACCATCACTTTACAGGCCACAAATTAATCCTCGCAGACCTAATAAAATTCCACAGAGATAGAGGAGGAGAGGACTTTACACACTGAGTCTCCATACTGTCTAAAGCCTAAACCCGCTGGGTTGAATGGAAAGAAACTGACAAATCTGGTCGGAACCGCTGTACCAACGATCCGACATTAGAACACAACAGCTCAGCGGGGGAGATCGCTGCGCTAACGCCATTGGCTGAGAGCGCTGATCAGCTGCCGATATTCCAGAATGCTCCCAACAGAAGTCAGCCTGTCGAAACTGCTGACACACACATGGCTGAATGTTGCCCGTTTTTTATTGAACCGCCCAATGTCTCCCAACAGTCGGCCCGTGTGTACTAGGCATAAGATTAACACAAATTTTTTTTAGATCAGATAAAATGTTTCATCTTTCATAAAATCCAAAATTGATTGGTCATGGAGATGAATAATAGAGATGAGAGTTATTTCTTCAGATAGTATCAACTACATGCAGATGCAAAGTCTTATGTCCAGGCCTTAAAGAATCACCTAGGGTCAGACTAAATGATTATATGGACCCAGTCCACAATAGTCAGGTCCTTAGTATTTTCAACACAAGTTCATCATCCCAACTCTGGCTCAGGCATCAGATTTTCTGATCCATATAACTTACAGCCACTGCAAGAGGCAGGAACTTTTCAGACAAGGTACCACAGTCAAAAGGTGACTGGCTAAAGTGGAACATTTAATCCCACCTCTTGCTAATTAAAAACCATGAAAATGAACATTGTAATTCATCCAGAGCCTGATCAAATACAAAAGGTGGGTACGACCCAAACTAACAGTTATTGCTGCATTTTTCTCCCTTTTTACCTTCTAGACAATATATTTCTAAATATCATTTCAAATTTTACACACTGCCCACCTAAGAATTTTTAATATAAAAATGAATAGGTGGGTTCTATCCCACCCCCTACTATCTTAGGGAGGCAGTGGATCTGTATTTGCAGTACTCAGCACCTTTTATGGAGGTACGTGTCAATATCCAGGGCCTTTACTAGAGATCTGTTTCTGAGGTCCAGCTGCATCCGTATTCAATATATATTCTTATCTCTCATTGAGTATTGGCTCCATCATGAGCTATCACTATATTGTATTTCATCTTACTCTCCACCCCTGATGAAAGTTTTCAAGCAAAACTGGAAACTCGTCAGGTCTTGGGGTATCCAACCCCCACGAGAGCATAAGTGTTGATACATTGTTCTATTGTTTTTTTGTTTTTGTACTGTATTGCATATCATTATTCAGATGGTAGCCGTTTTTCTTTTTATAATTTTTGTATCAATAAATACTATATTTTATAGTTTCCTTGCAATTGTTGGTGGTCCCATTTAAGGGGGATTTTTTTTTTTTTTGGTCTACACACAGGGATGGGACCACCACACTGCCATTGCTGACACAGTGGGAGCCCTCTTTTTCTTGTCCCTATAATGGTGGTTGGTTGTATTACAGGCTTTGATAACTTTGATGTGTGTGTGCTGTTTTCAATTGCTACCTGTGTCTGCAGTGGCGAAGCTAGACATTCTTTCACCCGGGGCAAAGAATCAGTTTGCCGAAAATGTCTAAATAGGCTGCTGCTTCAAGGAAAAAAATAAAATAAAAAATAGGTAATTGAGTCTAGTAAATGGGACCAAAGGAGCATAAGTGGGGTTGCCATTGCGACCCCTGATGCTACGCCCATGGATAGTGGCTTCTCCAGCATTCAGCAGTTTGGCCGTGTAAGGCCCCTTTCACACTGTCTGCAGCCGTGGGGAATCTAGATTGAGAAAGTGGGGGAAGGAAAGAGGAGAGAATGTGAGCACTGCGGGGAGACCAGAGAAAGGGGGGCAGAGGAGCAGAGGGGGACCAGAGAAGGGGGGCAGAGGAGCAGAGGGGGGCAGGGACAGGTGTGGCAGCTGGGTCAGCTTTACAGGTACATACCGATCCCTATATTTTCCTCCTGCAGCAGCTGAATGCTATCGGGAGGTAGAGGAGGAGAAGCAGCCTTTCAGCTGCTGCAGGAGGATCAGTACAAGCTTCGGCGCCCCTCCCAATGCGGTGGTCAGGGCAGGCCCCCCCCCCCCATTTTCAGCCCTGTGTATCTGGATTGGGGAGCATTGGGTTGTGGTAGTAATATGCCAGCGTGCTGGCCAATTTCCAAGAACGTGCGATGGATGGTAATAACTTGAGCAATGTCGAGCCACCCTCATCCTTGTACCCCTATTCATGACAACACTGCCTAGGGGCCCAAAAACTGGAAGGCTTTACACAGCTAGGGCTGTGTAAAGAAAGAGCCCCAAGTGTGATCTTTTCAGGCTGCAATTTGCCCATTGATTATCCTCTTCTTTATGACTAATCACTTGTTTAACCAGACGCAGCACATGTATGGGGCCCATAGTAGACAATATTGTAGAACATTTGATCAATTCTTCTGTATAGGTTTGCCACCGCCTTTATGGGAGGTAAAAATGTGCATATGCTTATTTACAGCTCATCAAGTATCAATTAAATTTTATTACTGTGTCAGCAATACTAGTGCTGCCATATTTTTTAAAATTACTTTAATTACCCTTAAACAACAGATGTTTTTACAGATATACCCATGGGAGTAATTTGCAACTACTTATTTTTATATGAACAATCATCACTGAAATGACTGGAAATTCAAGTTGTGCTTCAATGTAATGTTCAACATAAGGAAAAAAAGGAAACATTTAATTATAAACACGGTCAGCCTGGGCACGTGAAGACAAGTCCTCAGACTCAGTAGAATCAACTTTGATTTAAAGAAGACAAAACATGCATGTTTGAAAAGGTTCTCATAGAAAATTGCAAATTATTATTTCAGGTTACAACTAGCAAACAGTAAACCCATCTGATTCTCAGAATTTAGAGATTTTTACAGTTACAATTCTACACAATTTCATACCAAGGATCATACTTTATATTGTTTAAACACCCGGCGTACTGCCATTGATGCTCACACGTGAAAATGAACCTAAGGCTGAACATACACCAGTCATTTTTTTTTTTTTTTCATTCAACCCGGGAATCCCTCCCACTGAGCCTTTGTATTCTGATGGCGGGGAAATCTCCCCACTGTCAAAATACATTCATCAGCACCGCTGGCTATAGATAGCGGCACTGATGAAGAAAACATTTTACAAGACTGGTTGTACACAAGTCAATCGATAGATTGACTTGTGTACAACCAACCTGCCAATACATGGATCGAAATTCGGCCAGTCCCTGCTGAACCAAAAAAATTTTGATAGATGTATAGCTGGAATAAAAAAAAAAAAAAAATAGCCGTTTACATTTTACTTGTTCTTTTTTTTTTTTTAAACTTCAAAAATTAAGTTCCCCTTGCTATTTAAGGAGGGAGCTGTGGAATTGTTTACCAGAATACTATGCTCGCAGATCTCCTTATCAGTTGTAAACTAGATTTGATCACTGTCCTAACACTGTATGTTAACAAAGGCAAATCGTCTGTCTCCACATTCTTACTCCATTTTCACTTGTCCAGATCAGCTTGCAGTCTGCCGAAAGGCCTGCTCCAAAGAAACAACTTGAAACGGTAAAAACTATTTAAAAAAATATATATTTTTGGGTATGCTGTGTAAAAATACACACAACAGTTGTTTTTTTCAAATTTAACTTCTGAAGTGGAACTACACTTTAAAGTTGGTGTCTTAACAACAGTTTGCCTACTAAAAAGTTTTACAGCTCAGTGTATATATGTTGAAAGAAAGAATTTTATATAGCGATGGTTTCAAATTCATCCATCTATCTCACCAATAGCTTCTGCAATTGCATTGGGTAGGTGACACTTTATCAACAATAAACACGATCTATAAATAGCATTCCCAAAAATATACTACTATGAACTCCACTATAAAAAAATAGCAGCTGACAACTGTATACTTCTCTTGGAAAGGAATAACCATGTACCACATAGCTGGACAGTGATATTACATATTACCAAAAACTAAATCAAACTCTCAAACTCTTACAAGTAATCACAAAGCAGGTAGTCACAACATACCCCAAAAAGCATGACCTATGGGTATTGTCATACAATAAAATATATTTTCATTACAATACATAGTAGACGAGGTTGAAAAAAGACACAAGTCCAACCTATTAAAGCAGGGATTGGCATTGTGTGTGTACAAACTCCTGGTCCGTCTGATCCAATAAAAGACAAAAACAAAAAAAAAAGGAAAACCTAGTGCTGGAAGGCACAGTACTACACCTCTGGATTTTATAGACAGATCAGGTAATGTAGTAAAAAAAAAAAAATAATAAAAAAAAAAAAAGGTATTTTATTCTAAACATACAATAAAATTGCAAATAGCAAAGAAATTAAGGTTACATTAAAAATGTGTGCAACACAACAAATATATACTCAAGTAGACATTTGTGTGGAACTCAGCTGTCCTGTAGACAATGTTGGGCTAGCGAGAGCACATACTGCAAATGACGCCCAACATGTTTCGGACCTTGTAGTCCTTCAGAGGCTTATATCATTGTTATAAAAATCATGAGTATTAAAGATGAGCAAATCGCTGATAAAATCAACCAGGGTGCCAAGGCTAGATTCCCACAGGGTGAATTCAAAACCAAGACCTCAAATATATACCGGATTGAGAAAAGCGGGCATGCATAGGAGGTGCGAGAGAGCAAAGAGGCAGCAGCTGTCCCAACTGCAAGGACTTCAGGCATATAGAGTAAGGACTCCTGCCAAAATTCTGACCAGGGACAGATAAAGTCTGCATATGTGTTGCAATAGATTGCTGTATATAGTTCTTTTTGCCTTATATCCCATACAATGTGCGTCCTATCACCTCCACAGCATGCTCATCTTTAATACTCATGATTTTTATAACAATGACATAAGCCTCTGAAGAAGGACTACAAGGTCCGAAACATGTTAGGCATCATTTGCAGTATGTGCTCTTGCTAGCACATTGTCTACAGGACAGCCGAGTTCCATAAAAATGTCTACTTGAGTATATTTATGTGTTACACACACATTTTTCATGTAACCTTAATTTATTTGCATGTTTATAATAAAATACCTTTTTTTACTACATTACTTGGTCTGTCTATAAAGTCCAGAGGGGTAGTACCGTGCCTTCCAGCACTAGGTTTTCCTTTTATTCAAGTCCAACGTATGCGTGTGATTTTATGTCTTTTTTACATTGTATATCCCTGTATTTTGTGGTCGTTCAGGTGCTTATCTAATACAATCACCTAAATTGAAGATCTAGGTGGGTCTCTCCTGAAATCCATTAAACAGTAGATGTACAAGTTGGGTGTAAAACATGCCTTTAAATTCCCTCGATATGCAATTTCATCCAAGGCTAATAAAAAGGGTTTTCAAATGAATAATAAAAACACGGAAGATCAGAGGTACATTTTGTGCAACAGACGAATCCAGCCTGAAAGGGCTGAAATGATAAAGTGTAACATTACAGCGCCATGCAAAGCAGAAAACTCCATCTGCTACAGAACTTTTCCTAAACCTAACTGATATGTGGCCATGCGAGTTATATGTATTCATGAGGATCATCATATACTGTAGGTGGACCTCAATAGATAATTCAGGCTCTATTACGAGGCTTGGAAAAAAAAAAAAAAAAAAACATAAAAAGAAAGACCAAGTGTAGAGTGGAATCAGAGAGGAAAGGTAGGAAGAAGGAA
Organism: Lithobates sylvaticus; assembly: GCA_028564925.1. NCBI lineage: Eukaryota > Metazoa > Chordata > Amphibia > Anura > Ranidae > Lithobates > Lithobates sylvaticus. The sequence continues at coordinate 933,697 of JAQSEC010001744.1, read as the reverse complement.
AAGCAAGAGACAGTGTAGATAAGGGAAAGAGCAAGACTGAGCACCATCACACCTAGCTGCACTTATTTAACCACGTGCTTTGTTTTAACAGAACATTTTAGTGGGCGTCACAGCCAGGCTCAGCAACATACTATTTTGTGATACACTTCCTGGTTTGCGGGCATACGTGCGCATGCCCTCTGCTGATATGTGCCGTGATTGGACGCAGCACGAGTTTGTCAGCAGATTACAGCCAATAATTTTAGCTGTATACCTGCTGATCAGCTGTGGCCAATTACAGCACAGAGTTCTGTATTTACAAACACAGAACATCAAAACACAGATCAGCGGTCTTCTCTCTGCATCCTGTGAGTAAAAGCAGCACACACACTGGTTAGGCACACAGTTAACCCCTTGATTGCCCTTCTGATCACCCTAGTCCAGTGTTTCTCAACTCCAGTCCTCAAGGCTCCCCAACAGGTCATGTTTTCAGGCTTACCATTATTTTGCAGCCGTTTCATCTGAGGGAAAACCTGAAAACATGACCTGTTGGGGCGCCTTGAGGACCGGAGTTGAGAAACACTGCCCTAGTCAATGTGTCAGTAGTACAGTGTACAGTATGGTCACGGATCACTGAATTAGTGTCACTAACTATGTCAGTCTTAGTCAGTTAGTGTCCCTCCCAGCCAGTGTCAGTTAGCACCAGATTGTCCGCCACACTATCAGTCGCCGATCATTGCTATTAGTATAGTGCCAGTAACTGCAGAAATTCCAGCACACACACACACACACACACACACACACACACACACACACACACACACACACACACACAAAAAAAAATTGTTTCTAGATGCTATAACTTTCAAACAAATACATTATTATACACTTAATGGAATTTTTTTAAATCAAAGACATGTAGAAGAATATATTTTGGCCTAAATGTATGAAGAAATTATATTTTATCAGATCGGTTTTATAACAAAGAAAAAAATATCAGGGGGGGGGGGGGGGGGGGTCAGTCTTTTTTCATTTATATAATAAAGATAATGAAAAACCTAGCGGTGATCAAATGCCTAAGTAAAAAAGAAAGTACTGCACTAACTTATACTAATTATACCCTCTGTGTTAACACATCTATATACACACACACACACACACTCTGGAATATATCTATAGCAACCCCCATATATAAAGTGCTCTAGTGGCAAAAATAATTATCAATAAAGTGACTCTGTGCAACAATATAGTGCAACATATAAAATAATATTATAATATCATCATCTGTCATAAACTGTCCTAAAAAAAGTCCAATGTATAAGTGCTCAAATAGTCTACACAAACATGTTCCCATGCACTCAAAGTGCTATGTGAAAGGTGCTATGTTGACAAGTTTACATGAAGACATGCGTTGATATAAAATTATATATGAAGTCCATTCAAAATTCAAATCCAAAAACAATTGGTGATAGCAAGTGTGTTCTTGTGTCCACTCAGGTGCTCCCCCTTCTGTATATGCGCTCACCTTAGAGCGTGTAACCTTGCATTTAAGCCTGGTCAAAAAACGCTTATGAACCACCTCTGGGTTCCTGGGCTGGTTGCTGGCATGTTTTCCACATGTATATGATAAAAAAGACTAGATAGTGTGATATATATTGTTTAAACACTCTCTTTATTGATAAATATTAACCCCTTCTTTAAGGTACTCACATTTCGTGGGTGCTACAGTGCACCACTCTTTAACAGACCAAATGGAACGCTGTGTCCGCTGAACTAATGTGTCCTTTCGTTGCTGACACAGCATTCCGTTTGGTCTGTTAACCGCTTCAGCCCCAGAAGATTTTACCCCCTTCCTGACAGAGCACTTTTTGCGATTCAGCACTGAGTCGCTTTATCTGACAATTGTGGTCATGCAACATTGCACCCAAAATCATGCCTATTCTCCTCTGACATCAATAAAGCATTTTTGTCCGCTCACTGGATATTTTCTCTTTTTTAAGACCATAGTCTGTAAACCTCAGATGTGGTTGTGCATTAACATCCCAGTAGACCAGCAGTTTTTGAAATACTCTGACCAGCCCATCTGGCACCAACAACCATGCCACGTTCAAAGTCATTTAAATCCCCTTTCTTCCCCATTCTGATGCTTAATTTGAACTTCAGCAAATTGTCTTCACTTAGTCTAGATCAGTGTTTCTCAACTCCAGTCCTCAAGGCGCCCCAACAGGTCATGTTTTCAGGATTTCCATTATTTTGCACAGGTGATTTGATCAGTTTCACTGCCTTAGTAATTACCATCCTGAAAACATGACCTGTTGGGGTGCCTTGAGGACTGGAGTTGAGAAACACTGGTCTAGATGCCTAAATGCATTGAGATGCTGCCATGTGATTGGCTGAGTAGTCATATGTTTTACCAAGTAATTGAATAGGTGTACCTAATAAAGTGGCCGGTGAGTGTGTGTCCTGTATAATAATAATAAAAATATTAATAATAATAATAATAATCATAATTATCTTGAATTCAGTTCCTAGACCAGGCAAAGAAAGGTCTGGTGCTTGCCAATGAACACAAGGACATTTCTACAAATGACAGCATGTTAAACATACACGAGAGTAAGAAATCATCTTACAGAACCAGTTTTTTTAGCTATGCCCAAGGACATAATTATAGGTAAAAGTGTAACCACTTCTTCACAAGTAAAGTAAATGCATGCAGAGAAATGATTGATACTGTGCTTCAGGCCCCCTACAAGGGATGTTTACAATCCCCCACCCAGCAACATGTTAGAAGAGCCGTCTGGATGTCACTGTCAGCTATATAAAGCCAAAGTCTGGCTGAGTTTGTATCAAATTCAAGTAATCAGGCTGTATAAACCAACAAGATTAGCTGCAAAGATATTGCAAAAAGTGTAACCATGGATTACAGCATAGATATATTGTAAGGGTTCCAAAACTTGAAGCCACCCATAGATTCCTGTAAACACAGTCTTTTTCTGGAATAAGATATGGAGCAAGATATATTTATTACACACGCATAAAACACACTGATCACCTTTTTTATTATTATTGTACATGAACAATTGACTGGGCAAAGAGCCAGAAATGCTTTCACTGCTGGGAAGCAGTTAACTGTTTGTAATGCAGCCATTCTAATAGACTATTCAGGAGAGCATGCAGAAGCAACCTTGCTCTCTAGTGCAACACTTACTATTGCTAGTTCTGACTAATATAGTCAGAGGTGAGTAATACAGATAATTCAAATATACAACTAAAAAAATATCACCAAATGTTTACATCAATAACATACAATGGGAGAGGGAGTCCTGCCTGTACAAGCTTACTGTCTGGAGAGATAAGGTGTAGAAACAAAAGGCATGAGAATGCATACACTCTATATAAATATATATGGGAGGAGAAAACACCACTTGTTAATCAGAGCCTAATAAAAATATTTGCTTGTGTGAAGATAAAGATTAAAAAGGTGCCTTTGAAAGGTTTCCAATGAATATGGCAACATTCACACCTGCATTTCTGCCCAACAGTGTGTAGATGTGAGAAACTCAGTGGGGGATCCTGGTGATTAGCTGCGGGAGACAACACCATTGAAAGCAATGGGAGGCTGACGGCTCCCGCATCTAATTACAGCCACTCACATGTAATCTTTATGCAGACTGTCCACATCCAGGGCTGATCAGTCACAGGTACAACCCCAATTCCCAAAAAGTTGGGCTGCTGCGTAAAATCTACATAAAAAAAAAACGTATGCAATGATTTTTAAATCTCAGAAACCCAGTTGCTGGAGTTTTGGTAGAGGAATGTTGTCCCATTCTTGCCCGATATAGGCTGCTCAACTGTCCTGGGTCTTCTTTGTTACAGGTTTTGTTTGAAGATGGCCCTCTTCTTAAAAAAGTATATTTTATGTTTGGGGGTTCCAAGTCATTTTCTAGCAACAAAATGCTGATTTTTACATACAGGTATATGTGAGAAGTGTCAGAATAGTTTTGCTCTTAAAATTGGTTAAAGTGTTTAGTAACCAAAAAAAAAAAAAAAAAATTGGATCCTTTTCCCTTAACCACTTAAGCCCCGGACCAATTTGTGTCGCTTTAACTGACAATTGCGCGGTCGTGCGACGTGGCTCCCAAACAAAATTGGTGTCCTTTTTTTCCCACAAATAGAGCTTTCTTTTGGTGGTATTTTATCACATCTGCGGTTTTAATTTTTTGCGCTATAAAACAAAAATAGAGCGACAATTTAGAAAAAAAAATGCAATATTTTTTACTTTTTGCTATAATAAATATCCCCAAAAAAATATATAAAATTTTTTTTTTTTCCTCAGTTTAGGCCGATACGTATTCTTCTACATATTTTTGGTAAAGAAAAAAAAAAAAATCGCAATACGCATTTATTGATTGGTTTGCGCAAAAAGTTATAGCGTCTACAAAATAGGGGATAGTTTTATGGCATTTTTATTAATTTTTTTTTTTTTTTTTTTACTAGTAATGTCGGCGATCAGCGATTTTCATTGTGACTGCGACATTATGGCGGACACGTCGGACAATTTTGACACATTTTTGGGACCATTGGCATTAATACAGCGATCAGTGCGATTAAAAATGCATTGATTACTGTAAAAATGTCACTGGCAGGGGGCATGGCTTGGCGTGTTACATCACTGATCGTCTTTCCCTATGCCGTGCCATTCTGCCGACGTAAATGTGCAGGAAGTGGTCCTTAAGTGGTTAAAGCATGTTATACAGCACAGTGCTTGTGCTGTGTCATTTGGCCCTCTGTATCACCTGAATTACCTGGTTGATCCTGCCAGTTTCTACCCTCCCCTCTGTAAACTGACCACAGTATATCATGGCTGTTGAGCCCTGACACCGCAATCAGTTTATGTGCCTCATCTCTGCTTTCCTCTGTGCTCCTGTGTCCTCCTCCCCCCTCCCCTCCCTGCCTGTCAGCTCCTACCAGTGCCCACGCCCCCCTGCCTATAGTATCATAACTTATTGTGGTTACTACAATCCCCTCTGTTATAATAAATGCTGTGCCCCACTGTATGCATTTTCTAAAAAAAATCTGCCAATACCTTATTTCATTGCGCCATTCAGCGGTCACATGACCAGGCTGTCTCTCTCTTATCCTCCTCCCAGCTGACGTCAGCAGGGGCTTCTCGGCTCTGCTTACTTTTCTGGCAGACCTGGGAGAGGGGAGAGACGGCTGGTCACGTGACCGCCGACCGGCGCTATAAAAAAAGATTTTTTTCGTCATACTTACCTGTAAAATCCTTTTCTTTGAGTACATCATGGGACACAGAGTCAGGCTAATATTCATTACCTACTAGGACGTCCCAGAGCAATAGTCTTGAGGGGAGGGAGACTGCCAAACAATAGTCATCAGAACTTATACGGCAGCCCGCAGTACACTGCAGCTGAAAGCCGAATCCTTGGCCGCTCGAACATCCACTTGATAAAATTTTGTGAGCGTATGCACTGAAGACCAGGTAGCAGCCTTCCAAATCTGAGCCACAGATACCCGATGGTGAAAAGCCCAGGAGGTTTCTTCACCCCTGGTAGAATGAGCTCTCACCCTAAAAGGAGGAGCTTTATGTTTCAGACCGTAGGCCTGAATGATCATTTGACAGACCCAATTGGCAATGGAAGCCTTGGAAGCTGCCTGCCCCTTTTTGGGTTCTTTTGGAAAAATAAAAAAAAAAGGAGTCTGATCATCGGATCTCCGCAGATGTAGACAAGTAAGCCTCGACTGCCCGGACAACGTCCAATGAATGCAGTCATCTCTCTTCCGCCGAGCGAAGCGGAGAGAAAAAAAAAAAAAAAAAAAGGCAAAATAATGTCCAGATTTAAATGAAAGGCTGACACCACCTTTGGCAAAAAGGATGGAAAAGGTCGTAACACATCATGGTGAAGGATCGAGTATGGTTCCCTCCACGAAAGGGCCACCAACTCCGACACCCTTCTAGCCGAGGTGATGGCCATCTGGAAGGCTAGCTTGCGTGACAGCATGTCTAATGGAATTTCCTTGATGGGTTCAAATGGTTGTTTCTGTAACACAGACAGCACCAAGTTCAAGTCCCAAGGACACATAGGTGACCTAACGAAAACGAGTTTTCCCCTGCATAAAAAGGTTCAGATCAGTGAATGGGAGGCTAAAGGACTTTGGAAGAATATTGATAGGGCCAAAACTTGACCTCTGATTGTACTCAGCCAATTTGATTTCCACAGCTGACCGTAGAAAAGAGAGAATTCTCCCAATCACGTATTTCGGAGGATGTCGTTCTCTTGTTTCACACCAAGCAATACAAGTCTTCCAGACCTTATGATAAATTTTCCTAGTGACAGCTTTTCTAGTATTCACTAGGGTAGACACTACTGATCCCGAGATGCCACGGCCCTTTAACACCCTGGTTTCAATAGCCATGCCATCAAATATAGAGACTGTAAATTGGGGTGGAATATAGGACCTTGAGACAGTAGATCGGGAGACGTGGAAGCGTCCATGGCCCGTCTATAGTCTCACAATCTCTGGGAACCAGGGCCTTCTGGGCCAGGCTGGTGCCACCAGAAAGACTGGAACCCCCTCTTTATGAATCCTGTGCAAAAAATGTGTAAGGAGAGGGATCGGAGGGAAAGCATAAACCAGGGAGTACTGTCTCCATGGAACTATCAGAGCATCTGCTCCAATTGCCAGAGGATCTGTTGTTCGGGACACAAATTGCTGTAGATTGTGTGTTGAACCTGGATGCAATCAGGTCGACCTCTGGTCATCCAATGCTGGCAAATTTCCTGGAACACCCCTGGGTGTAGGGACCTTTCCCCTGGGCAGATCTTCTGGTGGCTGAGATAATCTTCCTTCCAGTTCTCTACTCCCAGGATATGGACTTCCGATATAAAATCGGCACACGTCCCTCTGCCCAGGCTAGTATGTGGTTCACCTCCTTCAGAGCTGAACGACTCCTGGTACCGTTTTGGTGGTTTATAGAAAAAAGAAAAAGGGGATACCCCTAAAGTGGGACTTTTAGGGCACTACCACAATAAGAAAAAAGATTTGTATAAATATAGAAATTTTATTCCAAAAGAAAACACATATCAAAGAAAATATATATAATAATTGTACATAGATACATATAGATGTGGATACATTAAAAAAAAATAAAAAAACGTCAATGAAAAATTAACACCAATCTCCTTGAACCAGACGCGTTTCAGAAAAATCCTTTCCTTCAGGGTTCTTTATGGAGAAATTATCTAAGGAGTTGCAGAATACAAAATAATTAGTAATCAATACAACTACAGGTGGTTTATATAGACCACTGCAGTGGCATTGTTGGACTGAACCCTGATAGGGCAGTCCTGAAGTTCCACCGTCCAGGACCGTTTTGCCCGTAATTACAGGATGTTGATGGGCAGGATCTGTTCTGTCCCTGACCCTTTCCCCTGAGCTGTGAGCCCTTCTAGGGTCCCTCCCCAGCCTGAGAGACTGGTATCTGTAGTCAGTACTCTCCAAGTTACGGGGAGAAAGGATTTTCCCTTTCACAGGTTCTGATCCTACAATCACCAGTTTAGGCTTAAGGGTGCCAGAGGAGATAAGCACATTGGATAATCCAGGGCTTTTCCTCTTCTGGTCCAGGCCAACAAGATGTCTTGTTGTAAAGGCCTGGAATGGAATGGAACTGGGCATAGGGCACTGCCTCGAAAGAGGATACTATCCTCCCTAGAATACTCAGAGAGCCGAATGGAGGGTTGTCTGGTGCCCCTTATCTGATGCACCTGAACCTTCAGGGCACAGATCCTTACGGGTGGCAAGAATATTCTTGCTTGAACCGTATCTAGTATCAGACCCAAATACTTTAGACTTTGAGCTGGTTTCAGGATTTATGATCCAGCCTAAGCTTTTCAAATACCACACGTACATATTATGCTCTGTTCTAGAGCATGTAATGAGTGATCTCTGAGTAGGAGGTCATCCAGAAACCTGAGCACCAGAATCCCTTGGGCCCTTAAAAGACCCAGTACTGGTGCTAGGACCTTTGTTAACACCCGGGGACCTTTAGCCAGCCTGAAGGGTAGAGCCACAAACCGAAAAGGGACGTTCCTCTACTGCAAAACGTAGGAACCTCTGATGAAGCTGAAAGATAGGAATGTGTAAATATGCATCTTTTATAATCGATGGAAGCTAGAAATTCTCCCCTCTGGAGTGAGACTACTACTGAGCAGACAGACTTCATCCGAAAGGACTGCATCAGTAGATACTTGTTCAGGGAACCTTGGTCCAAAATGGGCCTTGTGTCTCCTTTTTGTTTCTGAACCTTAAACCAGTTTGGAGTAAAACCCTGTGTTACTTCTTGATGTACTAGATGAAGCAATACGTTTATTTTTGGAGTATCCGAGAGAGCGCTGGATCTTAAAAACCTCTGAGGGGGACCCCCCCGCAACTCTAGCCTGTAACCGTGAGATATAATTGGAGGTGACCCACTCGTCCTGAATTATTGTTCTACAAATGTCCACAAAGTGCAGCAGCCTTCCCCCCACTCGATGGAGTGGGGGGGTCCCCTCAAGAGGGCTTGGTGCTGGGTTTAGAAGAATCTTGGACCCAGGATTTCTTCTGGCCCTGTGGCTTGTCCCTGGTCCCAGCGCCCTGTTGGTGGTGAAACCACCTTGACGCTGAGACATTTGAGGAAGCAGTTCATGAGGTCTTAAACAAGGGACGTCTGGTACTTTTCTTCACAGAAAGTAGAGAACTCTTCCCTACGGAGATCTTTTGGATACATTTGTCCAAATGATCTCCAAATAAATGATCACCAAATTAACATGAAAAGGGAATCCTGCCAATAACTTTTTACAAGGAAGCTCGGCTGACCAGTTAAGCCATAATAGTCTGCGCATATGTACAGACGAGAGAGCCAAACGAGAAACCTGCTGTATTGAATCTTTTAAGGCGTCGGTAGCAAAAATACAGTGCTCGAGAAATATCTGTCTTACTTTCAGGCAGATCATGCTCCTGGTTAGACCTATCAGGCAGTTTGACCTGATCCTTTACGAACTGGCAGATACCAATTGCTGCAACAGCTGGCTGAATAGCTGAACTGGCCAAAGAAAAGGAAGCCTTTAATAATGACTCCAATTTCTTGTCAACAGGGTCTTTTAAACCCTGTGCGTTATATACCGGACAAGTTAAGTTCTTGTTTAAGGAAGAGACTGCTGCATCTACTGCTGCCATGCTCCATTTTTTAACAAACTTTTCATCCATGGGATATAAAAGGGAAAACTTTAGAGAGGAACAAAAATCCTGTCAGGGTGTTCCCAATCAACATACACCGACTGTTCCAACAGGGGGTGTAGAGGGAAAGCCTGTGCGGTCTGAAAAGGCCTCAGGGATCCCAAAGGGGACCAGGGGGGCTCCGTCACCTCTCCAAGAGGTAACTTAAAAGGCAGAATGAACCATTTCATTTAGAGTCGGAATCAAAAGCCTCTGCGACTGAGAGGCAGTCATCAACTGGATATCTTTTTTCCAGATTGCTCGGAAGCAGACTCATCTGCCAGGCCCTTCCCAGAATCCTGAGCTTTAAGCTCTTCCCCATCCTCAACCCATTCCTGCTCCAGACTAGGATGCTCCAGGGACAGGGATCTGTCACGCTTCCTGCTACCCTGCGGGATGGAGGCAACCATGCCAGCAATCCTGTGCTCTAACCCGGCTAGGACAGAGGACAGTTCATCCTTAGTGATAAAGGGTGAAGCAGCAGCATTGACTGTAGGCACAATACCAGATAGGCGCAGTAGCTCAGATTGCCCAGAAGCCTCTGGTCTTTCAGTGGATACAACACTAGGGATACGACTAGGTTCACCAGGAACTACTGACGACATCGTTGTGCCCTTCCCTGTAGTGTTAGTCCCACTCCTCTTTTTTGAAGACATTTACCTGCCACAAAAAGAGTACTTGGGTGTAGTATTAACACACCTACAAAGGGAGACCCTTTAATAGGGCTCCCAAGCCCCATGTAACAATCATGCTAAGCACCTTTAGCCTGCCAAGCAACACTTGATGACTCACGTGACCCGTAATAAGGTAAGAATGAACCGCAGCAAGTGTCTGTTCAGAGCCTGCTCTGTCCCACAGCTGCCTTCTGTAAGCACTGCATGCTTGGCCTATACAGCCTAAATAAGCTGGGAGTGTGCCGGAACATTCTGTGGTCCTGCCGAACGGGCGTGGCTGTATTCATGTATGACGCAAATCCTCGTGCTCCCAGATAAAGGCTACTGCGCATGTGCGGCGAAGCCGCGTGGGCCATACCTGCCAAACAAACAACTGCTAAGTCCAGCGGCGCTTTTGCGAATGCACATGTGCCATGGCCACCAAACAACTGCTTAACACAGCAGCACTCTTGCGAACACACTTGCGCCCTGTGGAACCAAGGCGAAAAGGCGCACCGCCATCATACAGGTAAGAAAACAGCCAGACACAAGCAAAAAAAAAAGTACACTGTGCAAACACCCACAGCTAGCTCCCAAAACTCCCCCATATAGTCACCGCACATAGGTGTCCAGCCTCCAGCTAGCTTGACTGATTGTTACAATCACTGGGACACCGCACAATAATAATAATAATAAAGGGGTTTCATTTACCCGTCCAGGCGCTGGGCCCACCCATCACGGCGGGTTCCTGTCACTTGAGGACCTTCAAGGGCTGGGTACCCTTTTCATGTTTAGGGTCTACTCTCTTGGACCTGTACAGCACCTTGCAGGAATGCCTTAGCGCTGTGGAGTCCAGGATTCAACTTTGCAGTGTCCAGCGCCCTGAAGGCCGCATTACAGGCAAAACCTTGCAGGATCTTGAGTCTTCTTTGCGAGGCTCAGGTACCATTTATCTAAGCATATAAAGCCTGTGTCAAATAACTTTATATAGATCTGGAGCTCAGAGAGCTCAAACAAACCGTGCCATCCACCTTGCAGACCCTGGTAAAAAAAAAACTGAAGTGCTTCCTGTGTGGGAGGGGTTACATAGGGGATCACTTCCTGTCTGAAGACCTTTGGTCTACCAGTGTCCATTCACCTGGAGATAGAATATAACCCAGTAGGTAATGAATATTAGCCTGACTCTGTGTCCCATGATGTATGAAACAAATTTATCGGTGGATTTTTTAGAAAACACATACAGTGGGACACATTTATTCAGAGGCGGCTCTCTAATTAGGCAAATTAGGCGGTTGCCTAAGGCCTCGCACTCACAGGGGCCTCGCGGCCCCCAAATTTGCCTGTGCTCAGTCACGGATTCTCTCCCCCTCCCTCTTTTCTGTGTGCTTGTATTTTTTTTCTATTACGGGCGTGAGTGGGGCCTCATGTAAGTTTTGCCTAAGGCCTCACAAAGCCTAGAGCCGCCTCTGCATTTATTATAAACAGAGGGGATTGTAGTAACAATAAGTGGTTAACAACCACTTTAAACATTTTGTATGTTTTTTTATTTTCTATTGTGAATAATATACAGTATGGGTTTATAAGATTTGCAAATCATTGCATTCTGTTTTTATGTAGATTTTACAGTGTCTTTTTTGGAATTAGGGTTTCGATTGCCACATATTGATTACCTGCGAGTGGCTGCAAAAAGATATGACTTTCATGCAACTTTTGAGGGTTAACATTAAAGTCTATGGCCCTCAAGTTACATGAAAGTGGGACCAAATTAGTGCATAAACTACTTTGAAGTTGCTGCAACTATAAGTTGCACATACAGTATATGGATGGTTATCATTGGAAAACATGGGGAAAGATTTGTCATGCGACTATGATGTCCAAAGTTGCATGACAAGTCACACAAGTGTGAATGGACTAAGGCTTTGAGAAGGACTTCTAAATTGAAAATAGGAAAAATCTAAGTTTATTAAAGATTTTTTTTAAAAGGGTGTTTGGGACAGCCAGCAAAAAAAATGATATTGTGATCTTTAATACAGTGCCTTGCAAAAGTATTCACCCCCTTGGCATTTTTCGTGTTTTGTTGCCTCACAACCTGGAATTAACATGGATTGTTTGAGGATTTGCATCATTTAATTTACAGAACATTCCCACAACTTTGAAGGTTTTTTATTTATTTTTTTAATTGTGAAGCAAACAAATAGGACAAAATAACACAAAAAGTCAATGTGCATAACTATTCACCCCCCTAAATTCAATACTTTGTAGAGCCACCTTTTGCGGCTATCACAGCTCCAAGTCACTTTGGATAAGTCTCTGTGAGCTTGCCACATCTTACCACTGGGATTTTTGCCCATTCCTCCTTGCAAAGCTGCTCCAGCTCCTTCAAGTTGGATGGTTTGAGCTTGTGAACAGCAATCTTTAAGTTTGACCACAGATTTTCTATTGGATTGAGGTCTGGGCTTTGACTAGGCCATTCCAACACATTTACACGTTTTCCCTTAAACCACTCAAGTGTTGCTTTAGCAGTGTGTTTGGGGTCATTGTCCTGCTGGATGGTGAACCCCTTTCCTAGCCTCAAATCACACACAGGGTGGTACAGGTTTTGCTCAAGAATGTCCCTGTATTTAGCACCATCCATCTTTCCCTCAACTCAGACCAGTTTCCCAGTCCCGACTGCTGAAAAACATCCCCACAGTAGACATGTGCGATTCGTTTCGTACGAATTCGTAATTCGTACGAATTTTTCGAAATTCGTACGAATTTACGAATCTGTAGTACGAATTTTTTTTTTTACGAATTCCGTACGTAATTCGTTAGTAAAGTTACGAATCGTTACGAATCGTTAACGCGGCTAATGAATTGTTGGTTCTCATAACACAGAGAACAATTCGAATCCAACTACAAATATCGAATTTCAATTTCAAGTTACGAATCGTTACGAATCGTTATGAATAGTTACGAATCGTTACGAATAGTTACGAATCGTTAGTAAATCCAACTACCAATATCGAATTTCAACTAATTTGAACGAAATTATTATAGCAGATATAACGAATGAATTCGAATGACAAAGTGTCATTTTTGCAGAAAAAAAAAAAGCGTAGGGGTCCCCCCAAATTCAATAACCAGGCCCTTCAGGTCTGGTATGGATATTAAGGGGGACCCCAGCCAAAAAAAAATAAAAAAAATGGCGTGGGGTCCCCCCCAAATATCCATACCAGACCCTTCAGGTCTGGGATGGATTTTAAGGGGAACCCCGGCCAAAAAAAAAAAAAAAATGGCGTGGGGTCCCCCTCAAAATCCATACCAGACCCTTTATCCGAGCACGCAACCTGGCAGGCCGCAGGAAAGGAGGGGGGGACGAGAGCGGCCCCCCCTCCCGCCTGAACCGTACCAGGCCACATGCCCTCAACATTGGGAGGGTGCTTTGGGGTCCCCCCCAAAGCACCTTGTCCCCATGTTGATGAGGACAAGGGCCTCATCCCCACAACCCTGGCCGGTGGTTGTGGGGGTCTGCGGGCGGGGGGCTTATCGGAATCTGGAAGCCCCCTTTAACAAGGGGACCCCCAGATCCCGGCCCCCCCCCCTGTGTGAAATGGTAAGGGGGTACAAAAGTACCCCTACCATTTCACCAAAAAAGTGGCAAAAATGGTAAAAATGACAGGAGACAGTCTTTGACAATTCCTTTATTAAAATCTTCTTTCTTCTTTCTTCTTTCTTCTGGTCTTCCTTTCTTCATCTTCTCCTTCCGGCATCTTCTTCCATCTTCTTCTTCCTTCGATTCGCTTCTTCTTCCTCCGGTCTTCTCGTCCTTCTCGTCCGGCGTCGTCCTTCTCGTCCGGCATCGTCCTTCTCGTCCGGCATCGTCCTTCTCGTCCGGCATCGTCCTTCTCGTCCGGCATCGTCCTTCTCGTCCGGCATCGTCCTTCTCGTCCGGCATCGTCCTTCTCGTCCGGCATCGTCCTTCTCGTCCGGCATCGTCCTTCTCGTCCGGCATCGTCCTTCTCGTCCGGCATCGTCCTTCTCGTCCGGCATCGTCCTTCTCGTCCGGCATCGTCCTTCTCGTCCGGCATCGTCGTCTCTTCTCGCAGGCCGCTCCTCGCAATGGGAGGCTCCCGCTCTGTGAGGCTTCGCTCCGGGTGACAGGTCTTTTATAACGAAGGCACCTGGTGACCCCGCCCCCTCTGACGCACGGGGACGTCATGTGGAATTCCCTATGGCTTTCCCCATGACGTCAGAGGGGGGCGGGGTCACTGGGTGCCTTCGTTATACAAGACCTGTCACCCGGAGCGAAGCCTCACAGAGCGGGAGCCTCCCATTGCGAGGAGCGGCCTGCGAGAACAGACGACGATGCCGGACGAGAAGGACGACGCCGGACGAGAAGGACGAGAAGACCGGAGGAAGAAGAAGCGAATCGAAGGAAGAAGAAGATGGAAGAAGATGGAAGAAGATGACGGAAGGAGAAGATGAAGAAAGGAAGACCAGAAGAAAGAAGAAAGAAGATTTTAATAAAGGAATTGTCAAAGACCGTCTCCTGTCATTTTTACAATTTTTGACGCTTTTTTGGTGAAATGGTAGGGGTACTTTTGTACCCCCTTACCATTTCACACAGGGGGGGGGCCGGGATCTGGGGGTCCCCTTGTTAAAGGGGGCTTCCAGATTCCGATAAGCCCCCCGCCCGCAGACCCCCACAACCACCGGCCAGGGTTGTGGGGAAGAGGCCCTTGTCCTCATCAACATGGGGACAAGGTGCTTTGGGGGGGACCCCAAAGCATCCTCCCAATGTTGAGGGCATGTGGCCTGGTACGGTTCAGGTGGGAGGGGGGGCGCTCTCGTCCCCCCCTCCTTTCCTGCGGCCTGCCAGGTTGCGTGCTCGGATAAGGGTCTGGTATGGATTTTATGGGGGACCCCACGCCATTTTTTTGGGCTAGGGTTCCCCTTAAAATCCATCCCAGACCTCAAGGGTCTGGTATGGATTTTGAGGGGGACCCTACGCCATTTTTTTTTTTTTTGGCTGGGGTCCCCCTTAATATCCATCCCAGACCTGAAGGGCCTGGTTATTGAATTTGGGGGGACCCCTACACATTTTTTTATCAATGACTTCAATGAATGACAGTTCTCTGTATTACGGATCCAACAATTCATTTGCCGGCAAATAGCTGCGAGTGATTTTAAATAGCTTTTTTTTTCCTGCAAAAATGACACATTGTACACTGTACAGAGACAGTTCTCTATATTAGATATACTGAATCTCGAAGCATTCGAAGCATTCGTTATATCCGCTATTATAATTTCATTCATGTTAGTTGAAATTACATATTTGTTAGTTACAATACAACATTCGAATTGTTCTCTGTATTACGGGAATCGGCAATTAGCCGCGAGTGATTTTAAATGTCTTTTTTTCCTGCAAAAATGACACATTGTACAGAGAGAGTTCTAAACACAGGAAACCTGCGCCCTTCTATATACTATATACTCTATAGTATGCCTATGAAGGGGCGCATGTTTCCCGTGTTTACAACTCTCTCTGAACAATGTGTCATTTTTGCAGGAAAAAAAGACATTTAAAATCACTCGCGGCTAATTGCCGATTCCCGTAATACAGAGAACAATTCGAATGTTGTATTGTAACTAACAAATATGTAATTTCAACTAACATGAAAGAAATTATAATAGCGGATATAACGAATGCTTCGAATGATTCGAGATTCAGTATATCTAATATAGAGAACTGTTCCTGCACAGTGTCATTTTTGCAGGAAAAAAAAACTATTTAAAATCACTCGCAGCTATTTGCCGGCAAATGAATTGTTGGATCCGTAATACAGAGAACTGTCATTCATTGAAGTCATTGATAAAAAAATGCGTAGGGGTCCCCCCAAATTCAATAACCAGGCCCTTCAGGTCTGGGATGGATATTAAGGGGGACCCCCAGCCAAAAAAAAAAAAAATGGCGTAGGGTCCCCCTCAAAATCCATACCAGACCCTTGAGGTCTGGGATGGATTTTAAGGGGAACCCTAGCCAAAAAAAATGGCGTGGGGTCCCCCATAAAATCCATACCAGACCCTTATCCGAGCACGCAACCTGGCAGGCCGCAGGAAAGGAGGGGGGGGACGAGAGCGGCCCCCCCTCCCGCCTGAACCGTACCAGGCCACATACCCTCAACATTGGGAGGGTGCTTTGGGGTCCCCCCCAAAGCACCTTGTCCCCATGTTGATGAGGACAAGGGCCTCTTCCCCACAACCCTGGCCAGTGGTTGTGGGGGTCTGCGGGCGGGGGGCTTATCGGAATCTGGAAGCCCCCTTTAACAAGGGGACCCCCAGATCCCGGCCCCCCCCCTGTGTGAAATGGTAAGGGGGTACAAAAGTACCCCTACCATTTCACCAAAAAAGTGTCAAAAATTGTAAAAATGACAGGAGACGGTCTTTGACAATTCCTTTATTAAAATCTTCTTTCTTCTTTCTTCTGGTCTTCTTTTCTTCATCTTCTCCTTCCGGCATCTTCTTCCATCTTCTTTCATCTTCTTCTTCCTTCGATTCGCTTCTTCTTCCTCCGGTCTTCTCGTCCTTCTCGTCCGGCGTCGTCCTTCTCGTCCGGCATCGTCGTCTGTTCTCGCAGGCCGCTCCTCGCAATGGGAGGCTCCCGCTCTGTGAGGCTCCGCTCCGGGTGACAGGTCTTGTATAACGAAGGCACCTGGTGACCCCGCCCCCCCTCTGACGTCATGGGGAAAGCCATAGGGAATTCCACATGACGTCCCCGTGCGTCAGAGGGGGCGGGGTCACCAGGTGCCTTCGTTATAAAAGACCTGTCACCCGGAGCGAAGCCTCACAGAGCGGGAGCCTCCCATTGCGAGGAGCGGCCTGCGAGAAGAGACGACGATGCCGGACGAGAAGGACGATGCCGGACGAGAAGGACGAGAAGACCGGAGGAAGAAGAAGCGAATCGAAGGAAGAAGAAGATGGAAGAAGATGCCGGAAGGAGAAGATGACGGAAGGAGAAGATGAAGAAAGGAAGACCAGAAGAAAGAAGAAAGAAGATTTTTAATAAAGGAATTGTCAAAGACTGTCTCCTGTCATTTTTACCATTTTTGCCACTTTTTTGGTGAAATGGTAGGGGTACTTTTGTACCCCCTTACCATTTCACACAGGGGGGGGGGCCGGGATCTGGGGGTCCCCTTGTTAAAGGGGGCTTCCAGATTCCGATAAGCCCCCCGCCCGCAGACCCCCACAACCACCGGCCAGGGTTGTGGGGAAGAGGCCCTTGTCCTCATCAACATGGGGACAAGGTGCTTTGGGGGGGACCCCAAAGCACCCTCCCAATGTTGAGGGCATGTGGCCTGGTACGGTTCAGGCGGGAGGGGGGGCCGCTCTCGTCCCCCCCTCCTTTCCTGCGGCCTGCCAGGTTGCGTGCTCGGATAAAGGGTCTGGTATGGATTTTGAGGGGGACCCCACGCCATTTTTTTTTTTTTTTTTGGCCGGGGTTTCCCTTAAAATCCATCCCAGACCTGAAGGGTCTGGTATGGATATTTGGGGGGGACCCCACGCCATTTTTTTTATTTTTTTTTGGCTGGGGTCCCCCTTAATATCCATACCAGACCTGAAGGGCCTGGTTATTGAATTTGGGGGGACCCCTACGCTTTTTTTTTTTTCTGCAAAAATGACACTTTGTCATTCGAATTCATTCGTTATATCTGCTATAATAATTTCGTTCAAATTAGTTGAAATTCGATATTGGTAGTTGGATTTACTAACGATTCGTAACTATTCATAACGATTCGTAACGATTCGTAACTATTCATAACGATTCGTAACGATTCGTAACTTGAAATTGAAATTCGATATTTGTAGTTGGATTCGAATTGTTCTCTGTGTTATGAGAACCAACAATTCATTAGCCGCGTTAACGATTCGTAACGATTCGTAACGATTCGTAACGATTCGTAACTTTACTAACGATTCGTAAAAAAAATTACGATTCGTCCGAATTTCGTATTTCGTACGAATTCGAACGGAATTTCGTACACGAATTACGAATTTTTTTATATACGAAACGGGACGAAACGAAACGAAACAAATTTTTTGGCAGTTCCCATGTCTACCCCACAGCATGATGCTGCCACCACCATGTTTCACTGATGGTGTTCTTTGGGTGATGTGATGTGTTGGGTTTGCGCCAGACATAACGTTTTCTTTAATGGCCAAAAAGTAAAATTTTAGTCTCATCAGACCAGTGCACCTTCTGCCATACAGTTTGGGAGTCTCCCACATGCCTTTTCGCAAACTCAAAACATGCCATTTTGTTTTTTGCTGAAAGTAATGGCTTTCTTCTGGCCACTCTGCCATAAAGCCAAACTCTATGGAGTGTACGGCTTATTGTCGTCTACCTTTGCAAGGCACTGTAGATGCTAAACCTTGAGGCATTGTTTTAGATTTCTTGAGGACTCCCAAGCAGAGGCGGCACTTTAATTAGGCAAATTGCTCTCCCCGCCGGCAAATGACAGGAGCAGGTCCGAGAAGGAGACCGCCTTCACCACCCTGCTCGAGCCACCGCTAAAAGACTGAAGAGAGAGAGAGAGAGACCACCAGAGGGAATGCCACACAGCCTAGCACCATCCCTGGTGAGGAATGGAACAGAGAATACAGATCTATCTGGGTGCTACCTAGCAGAGTCGCCAAGGGCAACCCAGAGTGAGCCAACTCCTGATCAGAGGAATCGTTGTTGCTGTATCCCAAGGTCTAGCAAATCCCATGCCAAATTGGCTCAATTTGAACGTGGGCTTAGGACTAAAGACTACCCTATAACTGTAGCAACCCCAGGACTATGACTGGCACTACCATAAGGCAGCTTAAGAAGCCACCTCAGGGCGCCAGGATAGGGGGGCAGTAAAATCCGAATAACCAGCCACTTTCTGGGGATTCAGATTTTCTACAGTGCAGCACTGGGAGTGTGTGTACTAGTAAAGCCGACTGTCGCCTTTCATGTGGAAGTGGCTGTGAAGCTGCCCATCCCTTCCAGCACTTCTGCGATGTGGGACCCCCCACCAAGTTTACTGGGCACCACTGTCCCACCTGTGGGCCCGGTGCTGTCATAGTGGGTGACATTGGGAAGGGCAGTGGAAGCTCAGGAGATTTTCGTCCACTCAGCCAGAAAGTGTCATGTATGATGTCCTGTACCAGAGATAAGTAGACAAAAATCCTTGCGCAGGGCCCAGTTTGTTGTTGTCATTTAAAGGGGAACCCCACCTTCTCTCAGTTCGAGTGCACTTAAAAAAACACTAGGAAACTGCTAATTCTTCAGACAAATTTAGAGTACAGTAGTGTTGCTAAATATTGGATTTACCTATTCTCATATTGATTTTTCTGCTATTGATCTAGAGCTGCTTTTATAGATATATTTGTTTTCCTTTATTACCTGAGGGCAGTTCTACTCTGCTTAGTGAGCTGCACTTTGTCATTTATGCAAGTTCTTAATTATAGTCAAATAGTGTTTACCACTAAGAGGGTGTGTACTCGTTTATTGCCTAGATCCTACAGTAAGGTGAAAGGTACTATACATTGGGGTTGCTACGTGTGTCTGTAGTGATTCAATCAACCAGGTGTGTCAGAGAGGCTGAGGGTGCTCTTGGAGTGGAGGCGTAGAACAGGGAACCCAAAATTACAAAGGGGCTCCTTCAGGGGTAGCGCTACACACATTAACCCAGTTTTGGAGGATCAGGGGACCTTAACGCTGCTGTGCCCAGGCAGCATTAAAAGCCCTGTCTCATTTAAGTGTGCCGAACATCTGATTTGCAACACTTTATTTTAGAGGTGACAGGACATCCAGGGAACATTAAGAACCCTGTCATACTCACCTCATGCATAAGCCAAGACTCCTGGAGTTCTGCCCACCAGCCAATGAGGAGTGATGTTGCGTCTGCGCACGTCACCCCTCCCATCCACCGCACAAGGATCTCAAACTGGGAAGGCCTGCTGCATAGCTGATGGGCATCAGTGGGGCCTCATGTCTAGGTTTTGCCTAAGGCCTCACAAAGCCTAGAGCCACCTCTGCTCCCAAGAGCTGTTTTCTACACTCCTGGGTCTTAACACCTGCTATGGCCATTACAGAGAAAAAGCGGGTACTACTTTCTCTGTTGTATTTTCAATTTATCTTAGATTCTTTAACACATGAACATGCAAAAGTGCTTGGGCTCAACCTTTAACTAAAATATCACTTTTAGGTGGAACAACCATTTAACATACTGAAACCATTCTGGCTTAATGCAATTATATAGCCAATTCTGTGTATGCTCATTTTGCATTTAAGATCCTGTAAGGTTTTACATTATATACTGTTTGAATTTTGTCAGTGATCAGTGCAGCTGCAGCACAAATTTCAGTTTATGCTATTGTGAAGGCCAATGAACAGTATACCTGAATATAGCACTTGTGGACAGGCCATGTGAAACACAGAACTACTGCTCATAAGGTTTGATGAACGCTGATATGGATCAGTGTTTGGGAATTTTTTTCAGTTTACTGAATGCAACAGAAGTCAGTATCTATTTATTTCAAGCCAGCTAATATTCAATCTGTATCATGCTAGTGAAAAGTTGGCCCCATGTAAGGTTCAGTCATGTGCAGTCAACAAGTGCAGATTGGAAGGCCTTATCTTGCAGCTGTGTAGTGAGTTTCGGGAAAAAGGAGGAAGGAACTGGTTATTTAGTATGGAATTTCAGATATTTGCTGATTGAGCTTTTACAACTGCAATACCAAGCTGGATTCCAATATCAACAAAATATCTCACACAAGTGAGGCCTTACTTGTTATATAAATTATGAATAAAGAGCTAGTCACTTGCCAGTTCTCAGTTATAAACACTGTGCTCATTGGAGCTGCTTCCGTTTCACACTATAAAACACGAGTATGTCATTGTTTTGTGAAGAACAGATAAGCTTGACAAAAACGAGCCAGAGAAAAATACTGGTGGAACATTTGTATAATGCTGCAATCTATTTGTAATATGAAAACATGGCAATGCCACGTCCAAAAAAAATAAAATAAAATAAAAAAAGGATATCGGAAAAGAAAAGTCACGAGGACTACTTACTATGTATGCAGGTAGAGATACCAGGGTCTTTTCTTTCTGGAAACCAGTACCTACGAATGCATTCTAGAGGAGAGAGGATATGCATTAAAGTTACAAATATTAGCTGCAATTTTATAACATTATGGTGTCAAATAGTCCATCTCAATCCAATTTTGTTTTTCAGTGGGAAGAGCAGAACCGCCATCTGTTTTTTATTGCTGCATCCCATTGGGCAGATTTTCCTTAATTTTCTGTCTCTGGGGCAAAAGTAGAGCAGGAAATGATGGCAAATATCTCCAAAAAAGGACAGATACAGCAATATTTTTAGTGGGGAAAGGCTAGAACTTCTGTGAAATACTTTTTTGCTATCTTTGACCATTCTGCCCAATTTACCCATTTGTTCTTTCATAGTGAGAAAGAGTTGAGGGGAGGAACCTGCCCAGTCAAAGACAGCAATAAAAATCTGACAGCTGTTCAAAACCTCCCCACTCTACTCAATACTTAAAAGAAAATAGCTAGAGCTGAATATAAAATGATCAAATATATGTGAGGGACTGGACTTAATGACAAAACAAAAAAATGTGATGTCACCTCCCCCCCTCATCCAATCAGAGAATGCCTTGTATTCATTGACGAAAATACAAGGGTATTTTATGAATTGTGGCAGTGCCAAGCGAGTGAACCCCTGTGGTCACTGGTCAGTGTCCAGAAAGGAAAACACTCGCACAAAACCTTGGTAGGACCCAGGAGAACAGCGATTTTCAGCTTCCCCAAGAGCCCCTCAGGTATGAGATATGCATACTTACATGCCAGGCTAGATCAAAGTATGCAATAAATATAAGTTCAACTTTAATAACTATGTTGGAAGCATGTTCTATTAAACATGGGAAAATACAACAATAGGCAATGCACTGCTGTCAGATATAATATGTCCAACAATAAATGTGTATACAAGAAAATGTGTCAATCGGAAAGTATTCCATTTCGATAAAAGTTACTTTTTTTTTTACTTCAACATGGTGATCTAGGCAAAAATTGATACTTGATGATCACAAATTTATGATTAAATCTCATATGGGCATATATGTAAAAGATTAGTAACCTGCATATTTACAATCTGTACTGGTCCAATCAGTTAAAGTGTACCTTCACTGAAAAGTGAAAGTACAGCTAATTCGCCTCTCCCCTAGTCCTCCAACATATTTAAAAGTGTTTTTTTTTTTTTCTTACAGGTACTTGCTCCCATGTCCGCAATTCTCGCCCAGGCAAGAATTATGAAAGTTTGACCACCTCTGCCCACAACCTCCTGGGAAACATCACATGTCCCACGAGACTGTGGAACCAGTCTGAATTTGTAGCACAATCTCAAACATACGCAGTGGGGAGCCAGCTGTTAAGCAGCAGGAAGTCACTGCCGACTTTAACAGCCAAGGTGGCGGTGCCCGGGATTCAAAGACCAGTGAAGAACTGGCCCGGGTGAAGACAGCACTGGACTCTTGGGCTGGTAAATGTCAGTTTCTTAAAAAAATCAAAAGCTACAGTATTTTAATACGGACTTAAAAAAAACTTTTTTTATTTTTTTTACAAATGACTAATTCCTCTAACTATAATCTAAAACAGCCAAAAAGATTATAAGTTTTAACACTTTGCATACAAACACACATTCTATTGTCACATTGTCTAAATAAAGCCTTGATAGATGAAATACAGAAATCATCTTTGGGGAAAAAAAAGTAGCTTTTAAGGGTCAGGGGGTGTTGGAGAAAGAATTGCATACCAGAGATAAGGGACCTGAAGGGCACAAACTAATGCTTGGATTAATGTCTGCTGAATTCTGCGGATTCCAAAACCATTTATATATGTTTTAGAATGCTTCAATAACATCTCCTAGTAAAATGTAAATAGCTCCTGTATATGGAGCAAATAAAGTTCTGATTCCACTACAGCCATATTTTAGGAAATTATCTTTTTAGCATTAATATAGTATGTATATTAATATATTAATATAGTATGTCCTATTGGGCCAAGCCATGGGCTTGTAGAGACTGCTTTTTGCTAGGAATCATTATGTCTCACTGATTTAGGAATAGGTCATATTTTCTTCCTATTGGAGGAGCATGGAGGTCCCTGCATACATCTTCTGCTGCAACCTAATCTCAGACGCACAATAGTTTTCTAAAGTTTCTGCTGTGGACGTAAAGGGTAACTAATCCTTTGAATGTGCTTTCTACAACTCCATTCTGCTCATTCTCCACAGGAAGTTAGCAGATATACAGTACTGTGCAAAAGCTTAAGGCAGGTGTGAAGAAATCATGTAAAGAAAGAATGCTTTCAAAAATATTATACTAATTATTTTTATCAATTTACAAAATGCGAAGAGAACAGAAGAAAAATCGAAATCAAAGATCAATATTTGGGGACTACCTTTTGAATACCCAGCATTAATTCTTCTAGAAACACATGCACACAGTTTTTGAAGGAACTCGGAAGGTAGGTTGTTCCAAACATCTTGGAGAACCAACCACAGATTTGTGAATGTAGGCTGCCGCAAATCCTTTGGTCCCTTCGTGTAATCCCAGACAGACTTGATGATGCTGTAATCAGGGTTTTGTGGGGGTTAAACCATCACTTCCAAGGCCTCTTGTTCTTTATGACATTGGCTGTATCTTTGGGGTCATTGTCCTGCTGCATAATAAATTTGGGGCTAAGCATATGCCTTCCTGATGGTATAGCATGATGGATACCTGTATTTCTCAGCATTAGGGACACCACTGATCAGGCAACATTGAAAACCGTAGATGTAGTAGTCGGCTAAGGAAACTTAATACAGCAGATGAAAGACACATCATGATTACTTCCCTTCAACAATCGGAAGATATCCAGCAGTGCCATCGGCACAGAACTGGCAGAAACCAGTGGGACCCAGGTGCACCCATCTACTGCCTGGAGAAGTCTGGCCAGAAGTGGTCTTCATGGAAGAATTGCAGCCAAAAAGCCAAACCTCTGATGTGGAAACAAGCCTAAGCTAACTATGCATGAAAACATAGGAGCTGGGGTGCAGAAAAAATGGCAAAAGGTGCTCTGGACTGAAGAGTCTAAATTGCAACTGATTGCAGCAGGAGGCAGTTTGTTTGCCAAAGGGCTGGCGAATGGTATAATAATGCGTCTGCAGGCAACAGTGAAGCATGGTGAAGGTTCCTTGCAAGTTTGTGGCTGCATTTTTGCAAATGGAATTGGAAATTTGGTCAGGATTAAATGGTGACCTCAATGCTGAGAAACACAGGCACATACTTATCCTTTACCATCAGGGAGTTGTGCGATTGGCCCCAAATTTATTCTGCAGCAGGACAATGACTCCAAACATACAGCTAATGTCATTAAATACTATCTTTAGTGTAAAGACAGAGCCCTGATCTCAACAACATCATGTCATTACTTGGAGACAGAAGGATTTGAGGCACAGAAAATCTTCTGTTCAATTACTTCATATTTTGTTAAGTGATAAAAAATAAAACTATTAGAACTTCCATTTCTGAAAGCATTGTTAATGTACAGCATTTTTTTCACACCTGCCTAAAGCGTTTGCACAATAATGTACTTCATCACCTTTTTTGTCAGGCCTGTTCAGGGCAAGGACAGTGTGTTGGTCTTCTGATTTTCCAAAATTGCTTTGTTGGTGAATGGATGTGCTGAGTTAAATGTGGAGATAGCATTACTTTCTAAGGCATCCAGGTTCATGACCATTCTGTTCTTTATTACAAACTATTGATGCAGCTTGTTCACTTCCCAGCTTCTAGTCTGCTTTTTGGAAACAAAGAGCAATGGCATACTGATGAATGGATCCTTATAATCCTCCCTTATGCTCAGTGTTTTGTTTAGGAGTAAAGATGCTTTGAAACCCCTATCAGTTTTTTTCTATGTACTATTGGGAAAATTTCTCTTCCCCTCCTGTCCTACAGATGCAACAGAAAGTTGGAGGAAATCTCCCAATGTGAGAGTATTTCCCTGTTAGATACAGTAGTTGTCCCTAGAACAGGTAGGAAGATTTATCCTCACCTCATGACATTTGTGACTAGAAACACCAGTACAAATAGAGGGGTGTCTCTCTCCAATGGGGACATGAACAGCAAAAGAAATCTAAACAAAAAATTAAAAAATTGTCTAGGAGATACAATTGAAACGGACATCTCTTCGTAACCAGTCACATTCCTGGCACTTCCTCTTTCAGCCCAAGTCATATGGGAAGCCAATATAAACTCAGATTCTTATTTCAAATCTGTATATAATGATTTCTGAATACATGGAAAGATTAAAAAAAAAAATAAAAAAAAAAATAGAGGATGGTTTTATTTGCCTTGAATTACATTTTAACTGTACATTTAAAAATACCATCAATGTAAAAAATAATAATCACAAAGTTAACTACCAGGGAACTTACCTAAATATCTCGGGTAAAAATACTCCTGTGAAAAAAAAAAAAATGATATGGTAAGATATGAGAAGAGGCTAAAACAAGAGAATGATCTAAAACAAAGCAAAAGCCATTTGGTTTCATGAGATAAACATATATACACATATATATATATATATATATATATATATATATATATATATATATATATATATATATATATATATATATATATATATATATATATATATATATATATATATATATATATATATATATATATTTTTTCCACCTCATTTATATATATAATCTGCTGCATATCCTCTGTTTCATCATTTCCCATTTCTAGCCAAATGGCGGTACGTCCAATAGTCCTCTATATAAAAAATGTATGTAGATTTTTAATATCTGATTCTATGTATTGTCGCGAATGCAAATCCGCTCCAGCTGAGTATAGTCATTGTCGTGGCGAATCGGCGGAAGACTCTCTAAAAATGTTTCAAATGGGCGTAGAATTCCATGATGTCAATCACCATTAAATTCGAAGTTTCGTGGAAACATCTTGATAAGTTCAGTGGGAATGGGGAGGAAATATCTATATATACCTTCACCTGTGCCCCTACTTTAATCAAATTCCCTCCTACCTCACATCTACCATGGTTAAATATAATAAAAGAAGATATTGAAATAAATAAATAATGCCACCCCAATTTATATAGCACACAGTGACTACATCTTTTCAAACGAATTAAAGCAGGACTTTAAATACCAGTAAATTACTATAACTCCTGTACACCATTATACTAGACCCGTGTTAGATAGCGCTAGTTTCCTAAAGTCTGACTACAGTGGGTTCCTATGACGTGACCTAAGTTTCTGGTTGCTTATTATAATTTCTAAATTTACCATCTCTTATCATTCTATCTTTGCCCACATCCATTACCCTTTTAAGTGCTCATTGCCTATGAAATATTTTTCCGAAGTCTGGGAGAGGCTCGCCCCCCTGCTGTTCCCCCTCGTCAGTATTCTTGGTTGCAAGTCGCGTTTTTTTAATTGACCAAATCATGGCAATAATATGCTTATAATAATTTCAAGAACTCATTGGGAATATCGCAATGGGAGCATCGGAATTTAACAATTGATCAGGGGCCAGAACACTTTACTGCGTTTAACTCGCCCGAACCAAGAGAGAGGTCGAAGGGACATAAGACCACAATATCTTCATCGAGCAGTGGGAGATAGTTATATTGAGAAGAATGAGGACACACACACCAGCCTAATCCCCATGAAAGTACAAAATATGGGGGAAATTCCCGATCAGCCTCGTCCTTTCATTTATATTAATGTTCAAAATTTCAACTTACTAACATTAATTTCAAATTTGAGAGATTTTCCATAAGTTTTTAAAAGTGGCGAAGCAAATTGGAGGGTAATATGGGATTAAGAGATGTTCGACAGCGAAAGCTGCTAACTTGTGCTCCTCCTCCCCCTGCTCTAATCCCGTTTTGTCCGTGATTTTACGTATTAAGGACAGGATAAATACGAGGCTCTAAGTATAACAACAACAGTAGAGGTGACAGAGGTCACCCTGACGCGTTCCGTTTCTCATTACACGACATAACAATAATAAATGTATAATTAAAATATCCAGGATGTAGACATTAACATTAGGACCGAGGCTTGGGGCAAGTATTATACATATTTTATCCATTGCATCAGCATCCTAGGGCCTAATCCATATATACTAATCCATCAAGAATCCCCAGTTCTACCCTGATCCAGAACGCCTATATATATATATATATATATATATACACACACACATATACATACATCATGATTGAAATAATATATATATATTATTTATATACACATATATACACTACATCAGGTTTTCAGAAAGACAGGTAGCTGGCACCTGTCAAGATCCTCCAATCAATGACATCTGAGGTAGAAGCGTTATGCATTACCACCTCATTTTAGTATCAATTATAAAATGTTATTTTTTATTTAATTTCTTGAAATTAAGGCTGCTGACTCCTACAACATATTAAACCGCTACAATAAATAAAATGCAGGTGCTAGTATTTGCCTACACATACATTTGCTCTACAATGCAAATACCAGCATCTGCTAATACAGTACAGGCTGACCCACCGCTTATTACAGGACCATTCCTGACATGGTCATCCACGCTGACTAATAGTACCAGGAGGTGATGTGCCAAAGCTTGACTTTGCAAGCAGAAGTTAGAATTGGCATGCCCCTGGTTTATGGACACTCACAAAAAGGTGCTTAATAGTACACTGTGCATTGTATTCAAAATATTACGTTTGCAGGAGACAACAGGTTTACAATAAATGGTTACTAAATTTACTGTTGATACTGTTTTAAGTAAAGTCCTGGTTGCAGGGCTATTTTACTGCTATATTAAAAAGATTATCTGGTAAAAGAATGAATTGCTTAAAGATAGATAAATCTAACTATACAAACACACACACACACACACACACACACACACACACACACATAGTAAATGTGACATTCAAATTTTTACTTCAGGTGAGTCTTCTGGGGTATGGGTTTGATGAATATCACATGCTTTATAAATACCGAAAGTCCCTTAATACCAGTTTGCCCAGCATAGTGTAAAGTAAACAAAATTAATAGACAATAATATGGTTACTCCAAGTTCCTTTTATTTAAACAGACGTGGTCTATTGCACTTAAAGTGCCAATGCTCTTTGTCATATGTCAATATGGGGAAGTTAGGGGAGACCCAGTAGCAAAAGCAGCCTTTAAAATGTTTTTATTATAGGTATTTATAATAAAAAAAAAAAAAATAGATAATTACATTTCGTATGAGCTGCTTTACCTTTCTGGGTAATAACATGGTACAAAGGAAAAAATACACAAAGATCTAAGGTAACATATGAGATATAGACCCCCTAAACTGCTTTAAAATTAAAACAGAAGAAACATTGCATAATTTTTGTGCGACTCTTCTGGGAACATTGGCATTGGGACATGTATAGAAATGAACACTTATTGCTCAAAACAAGCAGCAGAAATCAGACCTATGGGGATGATTTTTAAAAACTGGGATTAAGGAAGACCAAAGCTAAATTGAAACTTTTCATCCTGTTATAATAAATCTGCCCACCAGAGTGCCATAATTCTCCCTAAGCAAATTAAAACTGAAAACTAAAAAACGAAAATTCATGGCTATAAAATAAGTAACCGAAATCAAGGAAAAATGTCAAAGCACCACTCTTGTCAAACAGTAATAGACATGCAATAAAAATGAGCAATTGACTCTTAGCACTGCCACTTGTGTGCGCTAGGTATGTTTTGTAAAAATAGACTGACTTAACTCATTACAAGATTTGGCAATAAATTACATCCATTTATTACAGGTATTTATAGTGCCAACAATTTACACAGCCCTTTACATACTGTACATCAGTCCCTACCCGCAAGGAACCTAGGCTAAGATCCTTATCTCACATGCATACACACGTGCAGACATTAGGGCCCATTTGCAAAGGAGACAGTTAACCTACCAACATTTCTGGAGTTTACAACAATATTTAACCAAAATACTAAAGCGGATTTAGGCCTCATTCACACAGGACATTAAAAATTAAAATGCAGCTTTTACGGGCGTTTGACTTTTTTTGAAGCCTCCATGTTGGCCTATGCAAACGTGTACACATAGGTGTTTACAGGTGAGGAGGAGCGTTTAGGGGGCTGAATAAAAAATTTAAAAAAATATAAAACAAGCAACAAAACAAAGAACACACATTACCTGTGGTTACGAGCAGAAAAAATGCTTGACACACCTAAATGCCTACAAACTTGTGTAGATGGGCCTAATCCCTAGGTGTGTTTAGTGCTCGAGTGGTCATTCCTTTCAGTGGCCAGAATAAAATAATATTCCGGCCAATGAAATGAATGAACGCCCAAACATGCCTAAAACACATGTGCAAAAAAAAAAGCTTATGCCAAGATTTATGCAAAGCTTATGCCAGTTTTTTTCGTGCCAGGACCAAAAGGTGTTTAGAGGCGCTGGGCAAACAGTAGTGTGCATGAGGCCTTAAGTGCAGTTTCTATAGCTACTTGTTGATATTTATGGTGGCACACAAATATACATGGTTTGCTAATATCAGCACTTGTTAATGAGATTTGTACTGAAGCCTCACATGGATCCCAATAAGAGTTCCAAATAGTAAGCAGTTTATTATTAAGCATATGATCATAATATGGTCTAACATACTTTAGTGGATTCAGTACTTGTGTTTGCACATTATTTAAGATAGTGTCAAATATGCTGTCATGTTAGATTAAAAAGAGTTAACAAAGTTCTTGGAAATGTCTTTCTAAAAATAAACCTGAGACATAAAAGGCCAAGATTAACAATAATAATCCTATTTAGGCAAAGGGGACCCAGTGGATAAGTAAATTGTCCACTGAAGTCAATCTGTTTACTTGGAACGATTATCTTTTTAAAAGCATTTAACTAGTGAATCAGAATAGGTCTGCATCTTGGTAAAACCTCAGGTACTGGTATCAGCATCACATTTACAAGCCTTGGTACAAGCAACTAATGCAGTGTTTCTCAAACTTTGTCTTGCTGCGCACCAAAAAACATCAAAAATTTTTTATGGCACACCTGAAAAGATTTACCCATTTTTGTGGTGAAGAACTTATTTATTTTTACATATATATTTAGTTTTAATTTCACTTGCTTCCTTGCTTTTCATTTAAGGCCCCTTTCACACGAACGCAGTCAGTTTAGGCACGTCAAAAACATATCAGTTCTTATCCATTGTCTCATCAGTTTTCATCCGTCATCCGTTCCGTTAATGTCCGTTTTCATCCGTCTTATGTTCCGTTAACATCCGCTTACATCCGTAAATGTACACGTTTACGTCCGTTTTTTCATCCGTTTTTGTATACGTTTTGTTCCGTTTATATGTGTGCCTGTGCCTTTAAGAGGTTGAGTTCACAGATAAACACAAAACGGATCTTAACGGATCGGACGTTGACGGATGATGTCCGTCAACGTCAGTTAACATCCGTTTTGACGGATCTGAACGTAGCCTTGTACGTTTAAAAAAACTGATAAAAACGGAAGCGGATGTTAACTGATGGTGACGGATGTTCATCCGTCTGCCCATAGGAATGCATTGTCGTCCGTCGACGGATGGAAGAAAAACAGATAGACGGTCTGTCCGTGTGAAAGGGGCCTAACAGTTTTTCTTTCAGAGACTTTATTAAGTATCTCTCCATTGGTAAACAATAAACAAACTTTATAAGCATCAAAGTTAGAATGGAACGGTCTCCATTATTATAAATTAGAGCGATCGAGTTCTCCCGAGAATGTTACTTTTTAACATTTGCAACATTTACCATTTAATTTTTCAATACGTTCAAGGTTTCAAAATGCTAGCAACGCAGTTTGAGAATCACTGATCTAATGTAAATCAGATTTTATCTAATCTAATGATACAAGTATCAGCTAAAAATATCCAATCCTCATAATGGCTCTAGACCAGGCCTGTTTCCTATTTACATGGCAGCCTCTGTAAAAGGAAGTCCCGTCTCCTGCACTGCAATTGGACGACTGTTCTGTCCATCATAGGAGGCGGGACTTTGTATTTAAGAGGCCCCGAGAAAACAGGAGTTTCTCCTGTATGTAATCTGTTGGCGCTCGTCCCACCCCCTCCCTGTCCCCTTCAAGACTGCAGATGAATCAGGCCAGACTGATGGCAATGGTGAGGCTGCATTAGTGGCAGTGGTGGGGGCTGCATTCAAGGCAGTGGTGGGGGCTGCATTCATAGCACTTGTGAGGATGCAGATGGGCACTGACCCTTATTTTGCTTCACAGTTCTTTGTTTAAAATTTGAGATTTTTTCCTGAAACTTCTCTCTTAGGCCCCTTTCACACTGGGTCGTTGGGGGCGCTGACGGTAAAGCGGCGCTATACCGTCGTTTTAGCAGCGCATTTCGGCCGCTAGCGGGGCGGTTTTACTCCCCGCGAGCGGCCGAAAAAGGGTTAATACCGCCCGCAAGCCGCCGCTGCAGCAGCGTTTTGCGGGCGGGTTCGGATCGCTGCCCCATTGTTTTCAATGGGAAGGGCCGCTATAGGAGCGGTAAATATACCGCTCCTACAGCGCACCAAAGATGTGGCTTGCAGGACATTTTTCAGCGTCCTGCAAGCGCACCGCTTCAGTGTGAAAGCCCTCGGGCTTTCACACTGAAGACACAGCAACAGCTGTTTCGGGTCGGTTTGCAGGCGCCATTTTTAGCGCAATAGCGCCTGCAAACCGCCCCAGTGTGAAAGGGGCCTTAAAGTGAAGGTGCGTGTTATACGCAGATAAATACCCTATATCCAAATAACACGCCCAAGCTCATCTCTTTACTCACACACGGCCACAAAGGCAAGAGAATTCTTGTTGGGCAGTGTATTAGAGCTCAGACGAACACACTTGGACCGAATTTTAATGGTTCAAAGAATGTCAGGCAAAATGGTCGGCCCTCACGCATGTTCACTTCATCAAATCTGGCCCTCTTTGAAAAAAGTTTGGACACTCCTGGCCTTGACAGATGCCTGCCATGGGATATTTGCACCAATGTTGGCCAAACGTTGGTTGTTTTGACCATACTGATTGGTGTATATTTATCTTTGCATTATGCAAGAGAGCCTTTGTTGGTCTGACCATTTCTGAAGTATCAACAGACCTGTAATGTCCATTGAAATCTTTACGCTTGTTCTTATTCAGCAAGATTACTGTTGATAGGTCAAGGATGCCTCCCTTTCTGACAAATGCTGCTGGCCATACAATTACATTCTGAATGCACTTTACAGTACAGCCATTAGCACTCACTTACTACAAAAGATCAAAAAAGAAATAGATATAGTCAAAGTATTATGTAGAACCTTTTCACATATTAACTTTTTGAAAGGTAATGTCATTTTAAATTTCACGTAGAAGCGGAGCACAAAGAGCTTGTGTATAATTGTACAATTGTTTTGAATGATGGCTGTGAAGAAATACAGGACTCCAATGGCCTTCTGTTCCAACACTCACATAAGCTGCCCTTTGTCTAAAACCTTTCACAAAGGAAGCAGATGAATTAGAATTGGTAGCTCGAGCTGGCAGACCAGCTATCCCATCTGACAGCAGAGATCTCATAGCGCCTTCCCTTTAAATTGCAGGATTAGGCCAACCCTGAACATTAGACCTAAAAGCTGCTGGACATCAGAGAAAACATCTGTGAGACATAAACTGAACTGTTAGTATCAATATCTCAAAGGGCCAATTAGTGCCCTTAGCATGTAAAAGCCAATAACGAAGCTGTCCAAGATCAATATGTGAAAGACAGGCCCTGTATAAGAGCCATGACTGGCACATTGTCTGTAGACAGAAGAGAGTAGTGTGCAGACTGAGGCTTACAAAGAATAACTATATTTTGTGCAGCTGCTACTCAGCAAGACAGAAACCAGTAAGGTTAGATGTTAGTTGAATATATACTGTATATGGTCTTGGTGCCACATTTTAGTCCAACATATGCTTTTACTGAATTTTTTTAGCCTGGAGTTAATTTTCTGGACGCTCTTCAGTGAAATGTCCTTTCTGCACCAATGACTGACTTCTAATGGACAGCTCTCTGCAGTAAATCGGTGCTTTACTTTGTGTCATGCAATCAATTACTCCACCCTGACAGAGGCAATATAGATCAGTTCTTAATTATACTGGACACATAATTATCCTGTCCATCAATATGACTTTGCTGCCTTAGATTTGCTGTTGAAAAAAGTCACAATACCGTCAGCCTAAAATGCTCTTCCGAATATCAGCAGAATGAGACTTTTCATTTCAATTGCGTGACAAAGAACTGAACACTTTATAATTAATGAAAAAAATTGAATTTCATTTAATTTCTTTAGAGAAAAATGATCTAATCCAGTGGTCTCCAGACTGTGGCCTGAACTATACCAGAAAAACTTTTTTCTTTCCAAATACCCAAAGTTATATCAAATATAAGTGGGACAGCTCACAGTATGCAGCAACTTTCTAAACTGTGTTACTTTGTCAAGCTCAAGGACATCTGTATATATCTGCAACTTTTGTTTCTAGATAAGAGATGGACTTGCTTTGTAGTTATATTGCGCATGGAATTGTATGTTCTCCGTTATTTTTGTATGCTATTCCTGTATACTCCAATTTTTTTTCCCTAAGCAATAAACAGAATACACAAAAAGGTAAACCATTTAAATAAAATGTACCAATTTATTAAAAATAAAAGCATCAAAACACAAATGAAGCAGTGGGGTTGATTTACTAAAGGCAAATAGGCTGGTCACTTTGCAAAGAAAGTTGTATTTTGCAAGGGAATTATCTGCATGGCTTAGTGAATGGTCAAATTTCACTTTGCAAAGAAGAGATACAATCATGTGGAAGAAGAATAAAAAAAATAAAAAATAAAAATGCATTTTTGCTAGCACATAATTGGATGATGGGAGTCAGCAAAGCTTCATCTCATTCACCAAAAATTTCCTTGCAAAATGAACAGGCTATTTGCTTTTAGTAAATCAACCCATTGTATCAAATAATGTGTATGGTGATTGCTTCAGTTTTTTTACGCACTTACCTGTTAAAGGATAAGTTCACCTTTTGCAACATGTTACATGTTCCACCCATATTTAGGGTGGAACATGTAACATGTTCCAGCTCCTGCCACCTGTTACACTGATCTCCCCCACCCTGTGACAGCAGGCCTTCTCCCAGCACACGCAGTCCCAATTTAATAAAACAGTGCAGCATTCATTCACAGCCATCTGTGAATGAGAGAACTACAGGTACCTACATCCATTGCGGCTGATAGCTTGCAGTTTTCAATGAACATGCAAGGGCACAGATGAGCACACTAGTAGTTCATTCACAAGTTCTGCAGCTTGCACAGTCACCCGTATCTGAGGTATGGGCTTAAACCCGCATGGCTTGCCTGTAGAAGTCTGAAATTGCACCCCTGATCCACTAATCTGATCCACTAATCCACAATGCTTTCCAGGCTATTGCAGGAAAAAAAGAATGCACTTTTTTTCTGCAAAAAAATTGTATTTATTATTTTTTCTAAAAAGGTGAACTTAGCCTTTAAATAATAACATTCTTATATAAAGAAACTGAAATGTTTTGATTGATGCTGTGTATTTGATCATTAGATTGTTTAATTTCTCAGATATAAGCCTAGGTTTACACTAGTGCTGCTGCATAACCAGGTGTTTTTCTTTAAGTTTGTGTTTTTGACGCACTCATACTTCATGTGGCAGAGACTGGTCATTAAACACAAAACCCTGCCAAAGATGCATATACATGCAGATTTCACATGCTTCCTTTGAAGTCCATGGGACCAAAAATGCATTGTGCTGCACCAAAAGAAGCACCTGCACCTTTTCAAAAATGCACCACATTGAATTGATATAAAAACAGGCACCATAAATATACACCTCCTATAAGTAATACTGATTATTATGCTTGGCGTTTGTTAAAAAGCCTATTGTATGCATCTTTTCCTCTTTTTTGTTTAATAAAAAAAAAAAAATGGGCACCATAGAGCAGAATGTGATTTCCATAATAGTGCACTGCAGCAAGATGGAAGATGCAGGCGAAAATTGCACTAGTTTATGGACTCATTTGTTAAATCATTTTGTAAACAGAAAAATACCCATAAGGACCCTTAAGGACCTATGTTGTCTAAAAACCACCAACTTAAAAAAAAAACAAAAAAAAAAAAAACAAGCCAAGTACATTAAAATATCATAGAAAAAAAAAAAAAGTTTTACAAAAGTTTCACAATCTAACTGTGCCAAGCTATGAACTCAGGCAGCAGCAGCCATTCAGTCAGTACCTATGCCTCACAGATTAACAGAGGGAACAGAGGGAGTCCACGCCACTTGTAGGCAAGCATTTCAGGATATATATGCATTACGATTGTCAAGTAGTCAGAAGCAAGAGCAAGGGAGATTCACTCTCAAATTTACATTAGGAGTGCTTTATGTGAAGTATCAGATGAAGAATGAAATCAAGCACCCAAAGCATTACTAAACCCAAGAAGAAAAAAAATGTATACATGTTGCAGCTTACCAGACCTTGTTTAGCAAGTACAGAAAATATCTATTGATCTTGCAAAAAAAAAAAAAAATTTAAAAATGCAACGTCCTTGTCACATTCTGCAAGATGAAAAAACAGCATTATCTCTCTTTGGCAAACTGTTAGTCCCATCAATCCACCATATAATTGAGATGGTTAAAGGCAGACATGTTTGAAGGCGCTTGTTTGACAACCATGGCTCCTTCCATAGATAGCAAGCAGAAATTGTGTAGCCACAAAGGGACCAAACGTGTGTTATTTGAAGCATCACCAGGTAAAAATAGAAAAAAGCCTGCATATTTGGAGGGTTGGTAATCTCCAATATATTCCACTCTTGTTTTGTGGTTTAGATTGGGAGTTTAAACTACAGGGTCTGCCTTTAAAAATATGATCCCCTCCTCCTTACTGAATAATATGCAGAATAAAAACACCTGTAGGGGAAAAATAAGCACACATTCTATTCCACACAGGATTATTAATCTAGTAGTTCCAAATAAATGCATTGGATTGAGTGGGAAAGCTTCTAGATTTTTATTGCTGTTTTTCACCAAAACCGTCGAGAATAATGTCCTGTACACACGGTCTGACTTTCCGACAGAAAATGTGCGATCGGATCGTGTTGTCGAAAATCCGATCGTGTGAGGGCTCCATCAGACTTTTTCCATCTGAATTTCCAACACACAAAGTTTGAGAGCAGGATCTAAAATTTTCCGACAACAAAATCCGATCGTTTAAATTCTGATCGTGTGTAGACAATTCCAAAACGGACAAAGTGCCACGCATGCTCAGAATAAAATTACGTGATGAAAGCTATTGGCCTCTTTATAGTCCCGGCATACGTGTTGTACATCACCTCGTTCTGAACGATCAGATTTTCCAAAAACTTTGTGCGACCGTGTGTATGCAAGACAAGTTTGGGCCAAAATCTGTCGGAAAAAAATCTGACGGATTTTGTCATCGGAATGTCCGACCGTGTGTACAGGGCATTAGACCCCTTTTACACTGAGGCAGTTTTCAGACTTTTTTTTTTACTTTTTTACCTTTATTAGATTTAGATTTTTATTTTTTTTTCCAGTTTAGAAAAGCGAATCCATTGTCAGCTTGCAGAATAATCTCTACAGCAACAAATTTTGGCCTAGAAGCGTTTACAATCCAAATGGAATGGAATACAACTATATTACAAGGCGACTGTTACTACAGATTAAAGTATATCCAAAGCCATTTTTTTTTTTGTTTTGATAGGGTAGGAATGGGTTAAAAACTTGCCTTTCACACTGGGGCCACCTGTGCGTTAGCGGTAAAGCCCTGCTAGTTTTAGCGGGGCTTTACCACTGTTATAGCAGTGCTTTTCAGCTGGTTTTAACCCCTGCTAGTGGCAGAGGAAAGGGTTAAAAGCGCTCGAAAAGCATATGCTTTTGGCTTTGGCAGCGCTGCCTATTGATTTCAATGGCAAGGGCAGTTTAGGAGCGGTGTGCCCCGCCTCAAAAGATGCTGCTTGCAGGACTTTTTTTTCCCCGTCCTGCAAGCGCACCGCCTCAGTGTGAAAGCACTCGGGCTTTCACACTGGGGTGGCTTGAGAGGCGCTTTTCAGGCACTATTTTTAGAGCTAAAATGCCTGAAAAGCGCCCAGTGTGAAAGTAGCCTTATTGAAAGTTTTTCTTTTTAGATTTGCATTTAAACACACAAAAGGAAAG
The DNA here is from genome assembly GCA_028564925.1 of Lithobates sylvaticus. NCBI lineage: Eukaryota > Metazoa > Chordata > Amphibia > Anura > Ranidae > Lithobates > Lithobates sylvaticus. The sequence goes on along the minus strand of JAQSEC010001744.1, from coordinate 896,466 downwards.
ACTGGGCAACAGTGAGGTCGATTTACTAAAACTAGAGAGTGCACAATCTGGTGTGTTCTACTAGAAATGTAAAGATCACACCTGATGAACCAGTTGTGTTAAAATTAACACACCACCAGCAAGAAGGTGTCTCTAAGGCTATTTTCATACTGGGGCGCTGGCGGTTTACCGTCTTTTTAGCGGCGCTATTCGGCCGCTAGCAGGGCGGTTTTTACCACCCGCGAGCGTCCGAAAAAGGGTTAATACCGCCCGCAAACCTCACACTTTCATAACCCAGGGCCCATGGCTTTGAGTTCTATATGGACTGATTTTACAAGGTCTACAATAATAATAGAAGTAAGAATCTCTAGCGAAATAATCACATAAAATTATCAGTTTCCAGCCCCTGCTATTCAGTTCGGTTCGGGCACAAATTACTATACAGTTATGACCATCTATGGTCAAAATGTAAAATTATATATTAATTTCCACATTGTATATCAATTATTTCTAGCCTACTTCTAATAATTTGAAAGATATTGAAGTTTGTAAACTTACTTTGGGAAAAATCCCACACATTTACTTCATTAAAGTGGATGTAAACCCTCACATATACTCAGTCAAGTGAATAGCCTCAGACGATACACAGAGATAAAACAAATCTCCCTACATAAATTTTACATGTATATCTGCTGTCTTTCCCTTTCTACACTCTTTGGAAAGTGCAGGTCCTGTTAGAAATCTTGTTTACTCATTCAGCAGTGGGTGTGGAGTCTGGGCTTACACTCCAAGAGCCAATTGGAGGAAAGGGACACCCCTCCCCAGTCCACATAGGCAGATAAATAAAAGGAACATGCAGAGCTGTACTGTGAATAGACAAGCTCTCTGCTTATCTACCTCTAAGCTCACTCCTCAACACAAATTTTCAGCTGCTGTTATCTTGTGTGTCAGAGAACTTGTCAGAAGTGACTCTGCTAACAGGAATGGAGCAGCAGAAAGACAGGGCACTTAGAGCTTTGGAGAGAGATAAGTAAAACTGTAGATATATGTGCCCAGGTCAAATTTCATAAATTTGGTTTACAACCACTTTAAATTCTGTGACATATATTCTTATATGCCTTGCGAGTAGACACTGCTGAGTCACACATTTCACAGAGCCTGCCTTTTGAACTATGGAGGAGTTCAGGAGGCAGAGTCAGTACAGAAATCATTGCTTGCAGGCAGTAAGGTACCATGGGATATGTAGTCCTTAGAAGTTGAAAGTAAACCAAATGAGTGAGCAGAGGAGCAACTGCAAAGCATGCAGGAAATCCAGTTAGTTGTAGAAAGATATGGCCAGCAGACAGGCAGCACTCACAACATGAAAGGGGATTTTTCAAGTAAGTTTAGATTGGATTGCCAAAATACCTGTTTGCATTTTTATTACAATGCTGATGTTATTAAATGAAAGTGTATGCTGTCACTATAGAACTCATTTAAATATCTTACAATCCAAACAGCTAAATATAGGTGTCCATTAATTTTTAATAACTTTCAGCGGATACAAGGATGACTGGGATGGGAAGATTGTCAAAGACTATAAAAAATGCATTAACTGCAGACTAAAAGATTTTGTGGGCACCACTTTAGCCAGCTTCCTTGTCATTGTGTTTTTATTAGCCTATACACAAAAGACAAGTCAAATATTCTATTCAAGCTACTTGCACACTGGAGCGGGGAACTTTTAACTCCCAAGAAGGTTAAAAACGGGTTAAAAAGCACCTGTGATGCGGCGATTCCGAAAATCGCTTTTCAGGCGCTTTGGAAGCGGTACCCATTCATTCCAATGGGCAGGGGCGGTGTAGAAGTGCTGTATACAGCGCTCCCACATCGCCCCAAAGATGCTGCTTGGGCAGCGCTGCCCATTGATTTCAATGGCCGTTTAGGAGCGGTGTATACACCCCCCCCCCCCCATCCTCCAAGCGCACCGCCTCAGTGTGAAAGCATTTAGGCTTTCACACTGGGGTGGCTTGAGAGGCAGTTTTCATGCACTATTTTTAGCACCAAAACGGCTGAAAACTGCCTCAGTGTGAAAGGGGTCCAAAACACAGAAGTATGTCATTTCAAGTGAACTTGTGGTGAATTGGAATGGTACTCTGCACTGCAAAGTGTATGTTCAGCAGTGCACAATAACATTCCATCTCACAAGATCACCTTCAAGAGAGGATGTACTTCTCTTTGCAAAAAATAAAAAATTTGATCACAACAGGGATCTCTCATTTGTCATAAATGTGCGGAGCAAAACTACAAAAGGTGAAAGAATAAAGTGGATATAAACCCTTAAATATACCCAGTGAAGTGAACAGCCTAAGATTGTACACAGAGATGAAAAAATCTCCCTACATAAGTTTTACTTGTATATCTGCTGTCTTCAGCTTTATATATTCTTTAGAAAGTTCAGATGGTGTTAGAAGATTTCCGCTTCCTATTCAGCACTGCAGTGAAGCCTGGGCATACATCCAAGACAGATGATTGGAGGAAAGGCACACACCCCCCTCTCCTCATAGGTAGAGACGTTCAGATCTGTTCGTTGAATAGTTCAGCTAAATCTATTTCTAGCATCCTCCCCAACACAAAACTCAGGCTGCTTTTATCACGTGTCGAAAAATTTGTCATAAGTTATCAGGCTGATAACAGAAGAACGGAACAGGAGACAGCTACACGACATAGTGCTTTGAAGAGAGATAAGAAAACACTGCAGATATATCTGCCCAGCTCAAATTTCATGAATCGAGTTTACATCCACTTTAAAGGTAATGGCCTCCTCCTGCATAAAATACCATTACTGTGAGATACCTCCAAGAACCCATCACAAGATTTCACTAGTATGCTGCTCCTTTGGGGGGAACACATAACATGAATTCTGATTTAACCACAGTACTTAACAGGCAATTTGGCCTGTATAGAAGGAGGTATGAAACTATATGCTGGACAGGATTACTTTGCATTTCATCATGACCCCACTTAAAATCGTTGCAAATAAGAAGTCTGTCACTGCCCATGCTGGGGAGATTCACCTTCACTAGTGATTCTAGTGATCATTGCCACCAGCAAAGAAAGTGATGGAAATTCCAACGTTTTGAAATTTGCCTCTAAACTTTCTAAAACAAAAAGGCCAGTTTACTGTCCTTCAGGCTTTATGGGAGTCGGACTGAGGCCAAGTAGAAAATGCCCCACCATTGGTATCCGTGGGAGCAAGAGTGCCCCAACATTGGTATCCGTGGGAGCAAGAGTGCCCCAACATTGGTATCCGTGGGAGCAAGAGTGCCCCAACATTGGTATCCGTGGGAGCAAGAGTGATCCACCATTGGTATCCGTGGGAGCAAGAGTGATCCACCATTGGTATCCGTGGGAGCAAGAGTGATCCACCATTGGTATCCGTGGGAGCAAGAGTGATCCACCATTGGTATCCGTGGGAGCAAGAGTGATCCACCATTGGTATCCGTGGGAGCAAGAGTGATCCACCATTGGTGTTAGTAAAAGTAATAGTCCCCTATTGTTGGTATCAGTGACAGGATTTATGAACCATCATTGGTATAACTGGAAGGAATAGTGCCTTGTATCATTGCATCAGTGGGAGGAATAGTGCCCAAAGGGCCAGATAAAGGAAAGCAAAGGGCCACAGTTTGGAGACCAGTGCTCTAGAAGAATAAAGAGAAATCTTACATTTGAAAACAGGTTCTGGAGACAACTTTCTCAGAGGGTCTTTCCCCTAGTTTTGGGGAGCGCTCTGTACTTGCAAAGGCAATTATGGAACTAAACCACATTTAGTTCTATACAGTATATGCAGACTGTAGTCAAATATTAAATGTAACTTTTCTTACAAGCTATCGCAGAATTATTTCTCCAGCTTCTTTTTTTCTAAAATGCCACAAGGAAAAATAATTAAATTGATATTCTTCAAATTAAAGGCTTGGCTATGACCTTATAACCTATAAACTCTTGTACTGGGTGTGATGGTACAGAGAAATAACATAAAACTAAAAAGTATTATTGAAAAAAGGAATTGTAATTACTTAAAAACTGTGTCTTGTTGACTGTTGTTGGCTATGTTGTCTTATGTTCAAATCTAATTGTGCTTTCTGGTTATTGACTGTATAAGAAGGGACAAGGCAGGGTGGCAGAAATCAATAAATTACCTAATGGTGATGACCTCACTCTCCACCTCTACCCTGTGAAGAGGTCACATGTGTGCATTTAATTCTTAAGGTCACAAGAAATCCTAGTACAGACAGCCTCTGGCAATATGCTCCTATGTAACCCCACTACCAGAAATATTGTAACAAAAGGCAATTGTATTGGGCATGAGTATTTGGACACTACATTTAATTAAATGCAACTTGTATATTGACATGAAATAGTATTTACTTATTTTTACAGAGAACTTTTCTGATTTGGGGGCAGTTTTACTCAAGCAAATACTTTAAAAAGAAGCAGAGGGAACTCTAGTCTCACGACAATCTATTTATCCAGGCAATGCAAGCCTGCTTTGCTGAAAAAAAATAAAAATAAATTAGAGCCCAGATAAAATGTACATTCAATAACTGAATGAAAGTGAGCAGTGACTGGTCCCCTTCCATTTCAGACCACTCCATAGGTTTCATTTAGACAGCAAAGTTCTAAAAGCAAATACCCCCTGCTGTGTTTTCTCTAAGAAAAACCGATACTCTGAAGATCATGGGTGTACAATGTAATAGATAGATAGATAGATAGATAGATAGACACACACACAGACACACAAAGTATTTTCTTGCAAAGGAAATGGGTAAAATAATGGGGGAAGGTTAAGGTTACCCTGAGATGGGCTGGCGTATCAATGGTTAACTTTAAGGGGTGGGTTAAAGTATAACTAAGGGCAAAACATTTTTTCCAGTTTTGGATAGAGCGGAGGTGGCTTAGAACCCCTGTCAGTATTTATTGCTGTGTGCGTATCCCTGGAGATTCATCCTCTCCATTTTACATACTTATATAAGTAATAAAAAGGGGAAATCTTCCAATGGGGACACTAGTTCTAGTGACCTGGGGGTCCCCAAAGAATTCCCTTAACCACTTCGGCCCGTAAGGTTTCACCCCCTTCAAGACCAGGCCATTTTTTGCGATACAGCACTGCACTGCTTTAACTGACAATTGCGCGGTCGTGCAACGCTATACAAACAAAATTTATGTCCTCTGCCCCCCCACAAATAGAGCTTCCTTTTGGTGGTATTTGATCACGTCTGCGTTTTTTTTTCTGCTATAAAATACATCCAATAAAAATTTAGGCCAATATGTATTCTGCTACATCTTTTTGGTCAAATAAAAAAAATACCAATAAGCATATACCGTATTTATCGGCGTATAACACGCACCGGCGTATAACACGCACCCCAAGTTTAGGAGGGAATTTTAAGTAAAAAAAGTTTTAGGAGAGAAGTTTAGGGAAAAAAAAAAAAAAACAAAAAAAAAAAAAAAAAAAAAAAAAAAAAAAAAAAAAAAAAAAAAAAAAAAAAAAAAAAAAAAAAAAAAAAAATAAAAATTAAAAAAAAAAAAAAAAAAAAAAAAAAAAAAAAAAAAAAAAAAAAAAAAAAAAAAAAAAAAAAAAAAAAAAAAAATATAATAAAAAAAAAAAAAAAAAAAAAAAAAAAAAAAAAAAAAAAAAAAAAAAAAAAAAAAAAAAAAAAAAAAAAAAAAAAAAAAAAAAAAAAAAAAAAAAAAAAAAAAAAAAAAAAAAAAAAAAAAAAAAAAATAAAAAAAAAAAAAAAAAAAAAAAAAAAAAATAAAAAAAAAAAAAAAAAAAAAAAAAAAAAAAAAAAAAAAAAAAAAAAAAAAAAAAAAAAAAAAAAAAAAAAATAAAAAAAAAAAAAAAAAAAAAAAAAAAAAAATTACATTTAAGCGTCATTTGCAGCTTGCCCAGCGTCATTTGCAGCTTGCCCAGCGTCATTTGTAGCTTTCCCAGCGTCATTTGCAGCCTTTCCCAGCGTAATTTGCAACCTGCCCAGAGTCATTTGTAGCTTGCCCAGAGTCATTTGTAGCTTGCCCAGAGTCATTTGTAGCTTGCCCAGAGTCATTTGCAGCTTGCCCAGCGTCATTTGTAGCTTGCCCAGCGTCATTTGCAGCTTGCCCAGCGTCATTTGCAGCTTGCCCAGCGTCATTTGTAGCTTGCCCAGCGTCATTTGCAGCCTTTCCCAGCGTCATTTGCAGCCTTTCCCAGCGTCATTTGTAGCTTGCCCAGAGTCATTCGTAGCTTGCCCAGAGTCATTTGTAGCTTGCCCAGAGTCATTTGCAGCTTGCTAGTGTCATTTGCAGTTTGCAGCGTTTAAATTTCCCGCCGCGTGACAAACCGCGCATGCGCGGCCGAAAAAGACCGAACCGCGGCCGAAAAAGGCCGAAGTGCGGCCGAAAAAGACCGAGCCGACTGTTCAGCTCCGCTCGGAGTCCCGCCTCCCTGCTGTTTCGGGAGCGAGCGCAGGGAGGCGGGACTACGAGTGGAGCTGAACAGCCGGCTTCGGTCTTTTTCGGCCTTTTTCGGCCGCGGTTCGGCCTTTTTCGGCCGTGGTCGCCATTTTTCGGCGCCGCAACCGATTTTTGTCATTTTTTTTTGGGGTATCGGCGTATAACACGCACCCACGACTTTCCCCCGATTTTAAGGGGGAAAAAGTGCGTGTTATACGCCGATAAATACGGTATTGATTGGTTTGTGCAAAAGTTATAGCGTCTACAAACTATAGGATAGATTTATTAATTTTTATTTTTACTAGTAATGGCGGCGATCAGCGATTTCTGCGACATTGCGGCGGACAAATTGGACACTACGCGACACTCTTTTGGGACCAGTGCTAAAAAAAAAAATGCAGTGCCACTGTATAAATGACACTGTCAGGGAAAGGGTTAACATCAGGGGCGATCAAAGGGTTAAGTGTGCTCCTAGGGAATGCTTTCCGATTGTGTGGGGGGGGATGGACTGACTGGAGGGAGAGGGAGAGAGAGAGAGAGAGAGAGAGAGAGAGAGAGAGAGAGAGAGAGAGAGAGAGAGAGAGAGAGAGAGAGATCTGTGTTCCTGATTAGCAGGAACACAAGATCTCTGTCTTACTCTGACAGAATGTCAGTCTGCCTTGTTCACATAGGCAGACCGCCGTTCTGCCTCTCCAACATAAGATCGGCTCTTGCTGTGTCCAATCACAGCAGGAGCGAGTCGCCGGCGGTGCGTGCCTCAGACCCCAGGTTGTTTGGCGCAGCCTGCTGCCCTGCTGCAGTAAATGTGCGGTGGGCGGTCCTGAAGCAGTTAACTTGCAGGGATTTCATCTCACTCCCTGTTTGGCTATGGGACATGAAGAGAAAGGAGATCTCTGCAATGGGACATAGATGGCGAAAAAAATATGACTTGGGTAATAACCCTCCCTTGCTCTATCCAAAATTAAACAAAAAAGTTTTGCCTATAGCTCTACTTGAATGGTTAATTTACTATAAGACTATATCAGGTTAATCATTAGGGATAGGTTTAAAAGTAGAAATATTTGGGGACATTTAACTTGTTTTCGGGTCCAAAAAGATGTGCATCTTACTACAGTAAACAATCATTGTGCCAATACATGCTAATGAAAAAGAGAAGGGTACCTTACTTACAGGGTACAAGTATGCCTAAGGCCAGGAGAATCCAGATACTGGATCAGTTGTCAAATGTATGCAAGTGCGAGTGGGAATGGAAGCAGTCATAGCAATTACTCAACTAGCCTGTGAAACTCCAGAAAATGTGTCACTTCACACAGTTATGGAGGCAGCGTTGGCCCAAGACATTGTGCTGCCTGGGTCAAAGAAAGAAATGCTGCAGTGAACACATTGCACCCATGGATGATATGCCACTGGGATAGGGTTGTATAGGGGCAGGCTAGGGTGTATAGGGGTGTCTAGGAAAGATAGATGCAAAAAAAAAAAAAAAGAAGAGGCCTAAGTGTTGTCAGCTTGTGAAGAGACCATGAGATGGAGTGTAAAAAAAAAAAAAAAGTGAGGATCAAATATGTTTATGTTTTGCAATTAAATATTAATATCAATCAAGGCAAGTATCAGGTTGGCTGAAAACAGACATGCTTTAGATCCCCAATCTTTAATTAAAATTGATGGCTAGATCAGCAAAAAATGTTGATAACAAGAATGACAGCCTCAACAATGATGTTGATTTTGAGATAGGAAGTTAGAATACAGTAAAACCTTGGAATTGAGGGCATAATTTGTTCCGGAAATATGCTTGTAATCCAAAGCAAAGTGAATTTCCCCATAAGAAATAATGGAAACTCAGATGATTTGTTCCACAACAATTTATTCATAAATCCTTCAGTTTATAGTCAATATAAAAAGATCATAGCAATGTGATAGGTTGTGCATCCATAAAATGTCCATTTATAAATGGAAGCCTCCACAAGGGGGATTAGAAGCAAAATCCAGCAGGAGCTACAGAGTATAAAAGAGAAGAGATGCTCCTCTAAGTGTAGCAATATGGTCACATTTAATGAAGGTACAACATTTAGCAACTCACATGGTTGATGATTAAAACAGGCACATCTAAGTATGAAGGCATCCGGGGTAAAGCTGTCCACATAGACCATCCTCCGCACCGCCGGCTCTTACCGCTGTTAGTCTGCAATCGTGACTGGGAAGACTACCCTGCAGTAGAGCAGTCTGAAAGCATGGCATGAGGAGCTTGTGGAAGGGATGAAGTAGATGGTGGTGCGGAGGATGATCTATGTGGACAGTTTTACCCCAGATTCCTACATACAGGGAGTCCCCGAGTTACGAACTCGTTAGGGACTGCCCGCCTGTATGGAAGTCGGAAATGTTCGTAAGTCGGGGACCCCCTGTACTTAGATGTGCCTCCTTTAATCATCAACCATGTGAGTTGCTAATTGTTGCACCTTAATTAAATGTAACCATATTGCTACACTTAGAGGCGTCTCTCTTCTATTTTATACTCAATTGTGATTTGACACTACTTGTATATAAAGTCAAAATTTGTACAAAAAAAAAAACATTGCTTGTCTTGCAAAACGCTCAACACTCTCAAACCAAGGTTTTACTATACTTTGGGTAAGGATCAGAGGACATACAGGGAAGGGACAGCTTTTATTTTTTTTAAATAAAGTCATTTTCTGACCCGAATTTGGGGCCCCATATCTCGGGGACACTTGGTGCTAGGAACCCCAAATGTTGTATTCCAACCCAGTGGAATTAGCACTACAACATATCCAAAGATGGGGTTCCTAGCACTAAGTGGCCCCGAGATACAGGGCCCCAAAGTCGGTTCAGAAAATGTCCTTCTCTGCTGCAGAAAAGTGCTTGAGATTTTCTGACCCGAATTTGGGGCCCCATATCTCGGGGACACTTGGTGCTAGGAACCCCAAATGTTGTATTCCAACCCAGTGGAATTAGCGCTACAACATATCCAAAAGATGGGGTTCCTAGCACTAAGTGACCCCGAGATACAGGGCCCCAAATCGGTCAACTGTGTCCATCTGCATGGGCACAGTGAGGCTGCAAATGGACATTGTTGACCCTCTTTTCCACTTTTATTTTTTTTAAACTACGGTAATAAGGAGTTTAAACAGTACCCCCGTGAAATGCAGTACATTATCAATGAGACACAAGAGGAGAAAGCCCTGATTCCAGAGGCCAGCCTGTAAACTGGTCACCGTACTGGTTATAATAAATCCTTCAGACAGAGCACAAAAGGGGCAATAGATTGATTGCAAATCAATTTTTTTCAGGTACTTGCACTGCTTGCATATCAAAAATACATTCAATGATTATTAATAATTACAGAGCTGTCTTTTATATCTGCCTGGAGTTTGACTTTAAATCCACAGACAGCAAGGCTTCAGAAGGGGAGCAGCTGCTGTAATTCTCTCAGGACAAGTTTACTTAGAAAAGACAGCATACACTTTTTGATTCCTGGAAATAGCATTTATATTTTTTTTATTACTGACTCAGCCCTGCTGTACTATGCAAGAATAGCCATGTACACCCTATTGTTTTAACATAAATTCTTCTTCTTCTTCTTCTTCTTCTTCTTCTGTTTTTTTCCAATAAAGGGTGTCTTGTTTTTTTATTTGTTCAGTTTAAAAGAAACAAACACTTGTAGGTATGCATTCTAAGAATCTTAGATAGTATTCTTCTTGAGGGGACTGCTATGAATGTACAATATATGTAAAACACTGCGTAAACTGACAGTGATATACAGAGACTTGAAAAAGTATTCATACCTATTGACATTTTCCAAATTTTTTCAGGTTACAACCAAAAATGTAAATGTATTTTATTGGGATTTTATGTGATAGACCAACACAAATTGGCACAGAACTGTGAAGCGGAAGGAAAATGATAAGTGTTTTTCAAAATCTGTGAAAAGTGTGGCGTGCATTTGTATTCAACCCCCTTTACTCGGATACCCCTAACTAAAATCTAGTGGAACCTATTGACACCTGTGTGTAATTTAATCTCAGTATAAATACAGCTGTTCTATGAAGCCCTTTGAGGTTTGTTAGAGAACCTTAGTGAACAAACAGCATCATGAAGGCCAAAAAACACACCAGACAGGTCAGGGATAAAGTTGTGGCGAAGTTTAAAGCAGAGTTAGGTTATAAAAAAAAAATATCCCAAGCTTTGAACATCTCACAGAGCACTGTTCAATCCATCATCTGAAAATGGAAAGAGTGTGGCACAGCTGCAAACCTACCAAGACATGGCCATCCACCTAAACCGACAGGCCGGGCAAGGAGAGCAGCCAAGAGGCCCATGGTAACTCTGGAAGAGATGCAGAGATTCACAGCTCAGGTGGGAAAATCTGTCCACAGGACAACTATTAGTCGTGCACTCCACAAATTTGGCTTTTTAGGAAGAGTGGCAAGAAGAAAGCCATTGTTGAAATAAAGACATAAGAAGTCCCGTTTGCAGTTTGCAAGAAGCCATGTGGGGGACACAGCAAACATGTGGAAGAAGGTGCTCTGGTCAGATGAGACCAAAATTGAACTATTTGGCCTAAAAGCAAAACGGTGTGTGGCAGAACACTAACACTGCACATCACCCTGACCACAACCCCACAGTGAAACATGGTGGTGGCAGCATCATGTTGTGGGGATGCTTTTCTTCAGCAGGGACAGGGAAGCTGGTCAGAGTTGATGGGAAGATGGATAGAGCCAAATACAGGGCAATCTTAGAATAAAACCTGTTCGAGTCTGCAAAAGACTTAAGACTGGGGCAGAAGTTTACCTTCCAGCAGGACAACGACCCTAAACATACAGCCAGAGCTACAAAGGAATGGTTTTGATCAAAGCATATTCATGTGTTAGAATGGCCCAGTCAAAGTCCAGACCTAAATCCAATTGAGAATCTGTGGCAAGACTTGAAAATTGCTGTTCACAGACACTCTCCATCCAATCTGACAGAACTTGAACTATTTTTCAAAGAATGGGCAAAAATGTCACCCTCTAGATGCAAAGCTGGTAGATACATACCCAAAAAGACTTGCAGCTGTAATTGCAGCGAAAGGTGGTTCTACAAAGTATTGACTTGGGGGGGGGGGCTGAATACAAATGCACTCCACACTTTTCACATATTTGTAAAAACATTTTAAAACCATTTATCATTTTCCTACCACTTCACAATTATGTGCCACTTTGTGTTGGTCCATCACATTTACATTTTTGGTTGTAACATGACAAAATGTGGGAGATTAAGGAGTATGAATATTTTTTTCAAGGCATTGTATAAATACCTGTAATAAAGAAATAAATAGAAAAAAAAAAAACAGTACCAGTGTATATCTTTAAAATACTTATTCTGGCATTTAGGTAAATTTCCCAAGCCACCCACTGCACCAGCCATGTGGACCAGACATTGAAAATTACCAACGTGGTATTACACCCCTTACAGGACGGCAAAATTCTCCTCCACCATTTCTCCACTCTGCTGGCGCAACTGTGGCCAGGTAGGAAATCCATTACACTCCTTCTGGGAATGTCCCAACCTCACTAGCTTCTGGAATCAAATATTTCAAATAATCCCCACATGCACAGGAATCTTGACTAAACCCAATCCTGCCCTTGCCCGCCTACACATAGGAATAGATCTTTTCCCTTCTTTGCACAGATCAGTCGTATCTCACATATTGCTAGCAGCCCACTCAATGATACTCCGAAATTGGAAATCTCGGTTAGCTCACAACCTCTCAGATGTGGAAAAAAAATGGTAGCCCATAACTATACTTTTGAACGCATTTTTGTCGATGAACGCCATGAGGCCTTGTGTAAGGCATGGAGTATACGGACGAGCAGGAGGGGAACCCTCTTAGGCATGTCCAGCCATTAACATAACTGTATTTACCAATGGTATTACTTAATGGTGACTTGTACCGCAATGTACTGTATTTTGTTGTTTGTGTATACTTATCTCTATAATTCAATAAAAATGTATTGAAATATAAATCATTACTCTGTAGATTTGTAAATTTTTCATCATGTGAGCTGGTCAGCCACTGAACACTCACAGTTTTCCACATTAGCTTCCATTCTCGATGCTATATTCCTTCTACCTTCCAACACTGGTTACCAGACCAGCAGTTCTCATGTGATCCTCACAAACAGGCTCCTAGCTGACAGTTTAGTCTTGGAACAACACAGGAGTCTAAGGCCCCTTTCACACTGGGGCGGGAGCCGCGGTGACGGTAAAGCGGCGCTATATTTAGCGCCGCTTTACCGTCATTTTAACCGCGGTATTCGGCCGCTCGCGGTGTGGTTTTACCCCCCGCGAGCGGCCGAAAAAGGGTTAAAGACCCCCGCAGAGCGCCACCGTAGCGGTATTGCCGCGGTTTTACTGCGGTTTCCCATTCAAATCAATGGGAAGGAGCGGTATAGGAGCGGTGAACACACCGCTCCTATACCGCTCCAAAGATGCTGCTAGCGGGACTTTTTTTGTCATCCTGCTAGCGCACTGCTCCAGTGTGAAAGCCCCCGGCTTTCACATTGGAGTGAATGGGGCCGGATTTTTTCAGGCGGTGAACAGGCGCTATTTTTAGCGCTGTACCGCCTGAAAAACGCCCCAGTGTAAAAGGGGCCTAACAGGAAGGCATATAGCTTGTGAAAGTACGTTGCAAAAGTAAAAAAAATGGCATGTTTTCTCCTTTATACAATACTGTTTTCACAGATTTTTCATCATTTTTTTAATTTCAGTGCTGCTCATCTCCTTCGTCTTCATTGTAGACACTTCCTGCATATATACATGTGCTATGGCAGCAGCTGCATTTCATTTCTCTGTTAAGCTTCCTGACAGAAACTATCATGGTGGCTGCTTAAAATCACTGAGCTGAAACTGCATGTGACAGGGTGACAACACAGGAGAGCAACTGGGAAATAGACAAAGCACTGTCACCCCTTAACAGGAAGTGCCCTTAAAAACTGCCTCAGTGGCAAGACAATTGACCTTTACTTATTACTCTGTTGACAACACAACACTGACATTTTGGATTTACCCTCACTTTCTGTTTCAGTTATCATAGTCAACAGGACAAATATAGGGGTGATTATCCCCATCGGAGGCAGGATTCACAGGAGGCTGAGACTGAAGCGGCACACAGTGAGTTTAACTCCTTGGCGTCAGCTCCCACCGCCCCATTCAGGGAGTCGGGGTAGGGCAGGGCAGGGCTTGTGACCATGTGACCGATGTGATTGGCTTTCACGACGGTCACATGATCTGAAAACTTCCAACTGCAAGGACAGATCAGGAGCTTTCCATGAGCCGCCGGTCACTGCTGGAAGCGCGCTCTCAGCACAGCACTGTAGGCGCTATTGCACATAAATATGCAATAGTGCCAAGGCCCAACCACCAAGAGTCCGCATATTTGCGTGCGCCCAGCACCAAGGTGTTAAAAAGATACAGTCACAGGAAAAAAAAAAAAAGTGCATTTATTATTTTTCTTTTTAGGAGCATGCAGAGAATTGCACCCTCAATTGACAAACTGCGGGTGCAATGTCAGGCTTCTAAAGCCACTCAGTACAGCTGTCTGCCCATACCTTCCATATGGGCAGACAGTTGCTTAAGAGTAGAAAGAATCAATGAACTGCGAGTGCACTCACCAGCACCCTTGCAATTCATTGGGAACTACAAGCCATCTGTCACAGTGGAAGGCGGGACTTGTAGTGCATTCATTCACAGATAGTTGTGAATGAATGACGTGGCTGTGTGAACAGAGCCCTGCATAGCCACACTGTTTTTAAATTGTCACAGCAGGCGCAGGGAGAGGATCCCCCACTCACTGTCACAGTGGGGGGATATGAGGGAAGGCTGGGGTGGGGATTGGAATGCTCCTACATGTAAAAACCATCATTTTTTTTCCCCTAGAAACCCCAAACATTATATACGTTTTTAGCAAAGACCCTAGGGAATAAAATGACGGTCGTTGCAACTTTTTATGTCACACGGTCCTTGCTCATCGATTTTTTTAAACGCGTTTTTTTTTTTGAATTTTTTTTTTTTTTAAGACAAAACGGTTTCATGAATAAAAATAAAAACAGTAATGTTAGCCCAATACAATGTGAAAGATGATGCCAAGCTGAGTAAATGGATACCTAACATTAGAGTTACAGAGGAGGTCTTGGGCTAGAATTATTGCTCTCGCTTTAACGCACATGTCGATACAACCCCGCCGCCTGTAAGAACAATCAAGCGGCTGAACTGCCGCTATGATTGTTTTTATGGTGCACAGAATCGACGGCTGAAGAGAACCATATCTGAATCTGTAGCTGCAGGCATCATTCAGATATCCTCACTGAAAGTCCAGGACGCCATATGATGTACCTTGGGCGCAAGGTGGTTAAAGCTGGATAAACACTCTACAACTTTTGTTGCTCAATTTCCTTAAGATTTACCTTTACTACCTGTATGGGGGATGGGCTGCCTGGGATAACACACAGATCCTTCTTCCTGCATAGCAGAAAGCGAAGACCTCTGTGTGATCCCATGACAGAACGGAGATCTGCCTTGTTTACTTCGACAGATCCCCATTCTGTCTCTGCGGGGAACAATCGTGGGTGGACATCAAGTCTGCCGGACCTGATGATTGGCTCCCCCGCTGGCCAATCAGCACAAGCGTGCCCACAGAAAGCCATGAAGGAGCCCGACGTACAGCTACGGCAATTCGCGCAGCCAAGCCAGTATAACTGCGGCGGCTGGTCGGCAAGCGGATAAATAAGTACTAGCTGCTCTGCTCTTATCTGTGCAGGTAATAAAAAAGAGGGTGAATCTTCTCAACAGGGACCCCACAGGGAAAAAAGTTTACACAAAAGCACCTATATCTTTTGCTCCTTTAACCCACCCCTCCAAAGATGCATACTAACCTTGATCTAGTGGTAACAGCCTCGGTTATTGGTTTATATACAACTTCATAAGTCTAAGGCCCCTTTCACACTGGGGCGGTGGGGGCGGTGACGGTAAAGCAGCGCTATATTTAGCGCTGCTTTACCGTCGTTTTAGCAGCAGTATTCGGCCGCTCGCGGGGCGGTTTTACCCCCCGCGAGCGGCCGAAAAAGGGTTAAAATCCCCCGCAAAGCGCCGCCGTATTACCGCGGTGTCCCATTCAAATCAATGGGTAGGAGCGGTGAATACACCGCTCCAAAGATGCTGCTAGCAGGACTTTTTTTACCGTCCTGCTAGCGCACCGCTCCAGTGTGAAAGCCCGCCGGCTTTCACACTGGAGTTAATGGGGCCGTTTTTTTTTCAGGCGGTGTACAGGCGCTATTTTTAGCGATGTACCTGAAAAACGCCCCAGTGTGAAAGGGGCCTTATTGTCCTGACTGCACATTATAGCTTTCCAGGCGTCTATGGGGTGGTGTCCTAATGCTGGAAAAGAAGGGAGACCACCCCATAGACGAATGTAAACCAAACAGCCATCGAATTAAGATATCAACTCCTGGAGAGAGAGGCTGAATTAGGTTATGTCAGGGTAAATGGGAAAAAGGGAAAAGTGGACTTTGTTTTAAACTGTGCTTATGTTTTACATAGATAGGTAGAAATGGAAATACTTACAGTTTCTGGATCATTCTCGAAGACTTCCCTTGCCTCCTCTTTGGTGCACTGTTCTTCTACACATTCCCGTTCTAAGTGGCCTTGCTTGGTTTCTTCAAAAATATGATTAGCCCTCTTGTGTCTTTGGTGCAAAAACTGCACAGCTTCCTTAGCAGACAACAAGACTGCTGCGACCAACAAATATAAAAATAGAAGGCTGTTAGTACATCAATAAAATATTTCCAGAGGCACATAAATAAAATAATGTATAACAAACAGCAAGCATTTAGCCATTGGTGAATGGGAAGCAGAATTGCAAGCGCTCAACATGAGACCTAGAAGAAAGCAGAGATTTCTAGTGGAGAGGTGTCTACATCAGCGATTTCCAGTATTGGCCAGCTACAATATATACATAGTTACTTTGGTCCAAGTTGGAGCAACGTACCTATGTGTAACATATCCATACCTAGAATTTTTCTTTAACCCCTTGCCGCCAACCCACAGTTCTTTAAGAGAATCTAACTGCCAAGAGGCAGAGATGGGCATTCCGATGATGTGACGTCTGTGATTGGCTGTCACAGCAGTTACATGATTGGAAGCTCCGGATCACAAGTATGCATTGGGAGCTTTCAAATCAAATTTTGATCCATGTATGGGCAGGCTGGTCGTGCACAAGTCTATTGATTGGCAAAAACCAGACCAGGCTGGTTGTCGAACAATCAGTGGTGGTGGCTATACACTGATCATTATATTCTGATGGAAGGGAAGTTAGTTACCTTGCTGTCAAAACATAACCACAGCCGGAATGTGTGGATGGTGAATAGCTATATGGTGAATAGCAGCTCTTTTTTTTTTTTTCCTTTTTTCGCTCAACCTACTGGTTGAACAGAAAAGAAATTAATCACATGTGGGCAGCTTTACTGTGCTGGGAGCACAGAAAACCATTCCCTATGGATACATATATGCATCCACTCAGCAATAAAGCACGCGTGCAGGTTAAAGCGGTTCTGCACTCTGAAAAAAAATTTTTTTTTTTAGGATGTAATGTAAAGTGTGCTTACCTTTATTAGGGGACTCACCTGTTCCATCTTCCATCTCGATCGCCGCCGGTTTTCGTCCGATGAAGTTCCTCGTCTTCTTCTTTAGTGCTGGGGGCCATCTTGCCTGTGGGCATGTGAAACACCCACAGGGACTTTAGATGGCCCAGCATGCACTGCCGTTACTCGCGCGTGCGCAGTAACGGCTCATCTGCCGAGATCTCACGAGATTTCGGAAGATGTGGCCGAAATCTCGCGAGATTTCGGAAGATGTGGCCGAAATCTCGCGAGATTTCGGAAGATGCCCGCACTGACTCCTGGGATCAATGACACCAGATCCCAGGAGACAGTGCGGCGTGACGACGATCGACGCAAGACCCCGCCCGCCGCCGCAGAGGGAGAAGACCGGAAGTCTTCAATTACAAGGTAAGTAAAAAAAAAAAAAAAAAAAACATTTCATTTAGTACTCTTTGCCCGATTTGGAAGGCAAAGAGATTTACTAAATGAAATGAGTGCAGAACCGCTTTAAAGGTGTGTGTTTTGGTGTGCTTTGGCTGCCACGTAATAATGCACACAGTAAGAAGAATCCCATACTGTTCAAGGGGTCCGTTCACACCTAAGCAACGCTCTTCTGTGTGATTTAGAAAAAAGTACAAGTTTTTGGGTCTTAGCAGTCACTGTCTATGGAGGGGATCCCCTGAGGCCCTGCAATGTTGCTTGCTGTAAGGCCCCTTTCACACTGGGGCGGGGAGCCGCGGTGACGGTAAAGCAGCGCTATATTTAGCGCTGCTTTACCGTCGTTTTAGCCGCGGTTTTCGGCCGCTCGCGGTGCGGTTTTACCCCCCGCGAGCGGCCGAAAAAGGGTTAAAGACCCCCCGCAGAGCGGCGCTTTGCGGCGGTATCACCACGGTGTCCCATTGTAATCAATGGGAAGGAGCGGTATAGGAGCGGTGAATACACCGCTCCTATACTGCTCCAAAGATGCTGTTAGCAGGACTTTTTTGAACGTCCTGCTAGCGCACCGCTCCAGTGTGAAAGCCCGCCGGCTTTCACACTGGAGTTAAAGGGGCCGGATTTTTTCAGGCGGTATACAGGCGCTATTTTTAGCGATGTACCTGAAAAACGCCCCAGTGTGAAAGGGGCCTTATAGTAACAAATAAAAGATTCATTTAGGTCTCATGCACACTGCTCTAACTCTAAATGTTTTTGTGAGTTTAGGCGTTTTTTTCCTGCCCTTAGGCTCCATTCACACTAGCGTGTTTTTTGGTGCATTTTGCAGAAATGCAGGGACATTTTTTAACATGGGTTCTATGGAACATGTTCACATCAATGCATTTTCGTTCCTCTTCGTTTTTGGAAACGGTCGGGGACTTTTTTTCATGCAAAATGCAGCGTTTTGCATGTAATAGAAGTCAATGGACCCGCATCCAAAACGCAAGTACCGCGTTTTTACCGTGTTTTTGCCGCGATTTGCGTTTTTTTTTTTTTTTACACTGTATATAGCTGGTTGCTAAACAACCACAGTGTAAAAAAAATACAAAAGCGCAAAACGCAAATTGCGGTAAAAACGCGTGTCAAAAAACGTGGCAAAAGCAAAATGCATTGATGTGAATCGAGTCTTAAACTCCCCTAATGTTTTCCTGTGTGTCCATGCACATGGATGCTTTTAGCAATCTAGTAGCAGATGAGCTTGGGAGGATGTTTTCTGCATTCCCTGACATTTCATTCAAAAGAGGGAATTGTGACCACACAAAAAAACCCTGTACGCTGTTAAACGCGTGTAAATGTCTTTAACCGCTTCAATACCGGGCACTTTAAGCCCCTTCCTGCCCAGACCAATTTTGTGTTGCACTTTGAATGACAATTGCGTGGTCATGCAATGCTGTACCCAAATAAAATTTGTATCATTTTTTTTTCACACAAATAGAGTTTTCTTTTGGTGGTATTTACTCACCACTTGGTTAATTTTTTGCTAAACAAATTTAAAAAAGGCTGCAATAAAAAAAATAAAATGAATGTTTCTGTTATAAAATGTTGTTTTCTCCTTCACCGACAGGCACGGATGAGGCTGCAATGATGGGCACTGATGAGGTGGCACTGCCAAGGAGGCACTAATAGGTGGCACTGACAGGCAATATTAATGGGCACTGATTGACATCTGTGATGGGCACTGACAGGCATTACTGATGGGCACCTCCAACAGGGGCTGCGCTAATAATCAGCACAGACCTACCCCGTCAGGAGAATTGCTGATCAGCTCTCCTCTTTTTGCAACTTGTCAGCACAAACCGAGGAAAGACGATTACCAGCACTTCCTAGTTACCGCTGTTATCAGCTGTGATTAATCACAGCTGATCACGTGGTAAAGAGCCTATGCCCTAGGCTCTTTACCAAGATCGGAGATGCAGTGTGCATAGGATGCATTAAGGTGAAAAAACACGAGGGTTTACAACCCCTTTAATTGAACAAGCTGAAGTTAGAAGCTGATTGGCTACCATGCACAGCTGCACCAGAATCCGAGTGTTCCTGTATTAGTAATTCAACTCCTATGTCTTTTCTGATGTGATCATTCTTCAATAAAGATTTGGATGTAATGGACAATCCATAGTGTGGGCGAATATGTGCATTTGGCTGTCACAGAGGTCACATGATCGGAAATCTAGTATGCATCGAGAGCTTTCTGGTACCCACCAGCTCACTCTCAGCACGGTAAGTTGTTTTAACAGAGCCGCATATATGCGTGCACCCGGCATCAAGGAGTTACAAAAACAAATAAAACAAAACATGAAAATGCACATGCACGCATGTGAACCTAGTCTAAACTGGCCCTAGTATAAGGCTGGATTCACACCTATGCAGTTTTAGTGCTTTTTACATTTTGCAGATTTGCACTGCAGTCCATTTACCATGGTTTCCTATGGAACACGTTCTGTAGTGCAAATCTGCAAAATGCAAAAAGCACAAAAAATGCATGAATCCAGCCTAAGTGTACATACACATAAGCATTTGGGAGAGGGATCTTGGATTGTCAGCTCCTTGGTGGCAGGGACTGATATGAATGTACAGTTTGGAAAACTCTATAAATGCCTGCAAATGTGTTTTTTTTTTTTTTGTTTTTTTATGTATTGCCTGTCTTGATGATCACATTCCTACATTAAGGACCGGTTCACACTTGTGCGATGCAGGAACCCTGCGAATCCACTGCGAGTTCCCACATCGCATGGCAGTTCACACTGCCCTATACGAACATGCGAGGAGTGTCAATACATTGCTAATGACATCCCCATTTCAGCACGCATATCGCACTGTGAACTGACAGTTCGGACATGAATCAGATCGCAACCCATGTGATCTGATTCTGGTGCAGACCAAAAAAAAAAAAAAATTGTCCCATGCGAGTTTAGTCCAAATGCAGTGCGATTTCAGCCATACTACTGTATGGCTGAAATTGCATCGCATGTGATCTGCAGTGTGGTGTGAATCACATGCGATCTCTAACCACGTAGCAGTGTGAACTGTCACTTAAAAAAGAACACACAAGTGTAAACAAACAGACCCTTTAAATAAATAAGCTAAACAAATAGAAACGTAAAGATAAATAGATCAATAAAGCTAAATAAATAAAGCAAAATAGATAAACAATAGAACAAATACGCAAAATACATAGAAAAATTGTTTACCTTTTGTGTTTATTTTTCTATGCATTTAATGTATTTGTTTACCTTCTATGTTTATCTATTTTTTTTAGTCTATGTATTTAATGTATTTGTTTACCTTCTACGTTTTATCTTTTTGTATTTTGCGTATTTGTTATATTGTTTATCTATTTGTATTGTTTATCTATTTTGTTTTATTTAGCTTATAATAGATAAACATAGAAGGTAAACAAATTAATGTATTAGATAAACATAGAAGGTAAACAAATTAATGTATTTGTTTACCTTCTATGTTTATCTATTATAAGCTAAATAAAACAAAATAGATAAACACAAATAGATAAACAATAGAACAAATACGCAAAATACAAAAAAAAAAAAAAAAAAAAAAAGATAAAACGTAGAAAAGTAAAACAAATACATTTAAAATACATAGGGAAAAAAAATAGATAAAAGATTAAACAAAGCCGCAAGATACATAGAAAAATAAAAATAGATAAATAGGATAAACAAAGCCGCAAAATACATAGAAAAATAACAAAATAGATAAACCATATGATAAGTAAATACGCTAAAGACATAGAAATATAAATAGATAAAAGATAAACAAGCTGGGTGAAGTGTGGAACTACTAGAAACCTATATATCTGAAAGGATAAGAACATTTGCACTCCTCCTGATAGAAGAGGGAGATAAAGCCCTCCAGGGGCTCCAGTACCCAGGTGTGTCCCCTGTGGCCCGATCCTTGGTGTCACCCATGTGTAGAGACAAGCAGCAGGCTGGGTGAAGCAATCATGGAGCCTTGCTGACAAAGCACACAGCTCCCTCCTCACATTTCCATGATAACGCACAGAGAAGTGACCCCTGAGCGCCGTGTGTGAGAGGAGTCACCTGGGGGCACACATAGGAGACAAGCAGGGGACGAGGGAAGGTGGCAGGAGAAGTGCCTGGGTACTCACTGGCATGTGTTAGGTCTGCAGCCAGCAGGGTGAGGAGCAGGGCTGCTGTCAGGGTGGCTGTGCTCGGCATGTCGGGTTGAGCTGTGTGCTTCCTCCTATAGACGGACAGAGCCAGCGGGGTGGGTGCCTCCAGCAGTAGGAGCTCCTAGGAGAGAATAGCATTCACAGGCAGTAGCAGACACGACGGGGGAGGCTCACTCCCTCCCAGTCATTTGATAAAAGTTTGCATACATCAACAGACACACCTAGATCAGCCTGACAGGCTGGAGGAGCAGGAGAGAGCACAGCCTGCCATCAGCACACTCCAGGGGCAATCACATCACACTACACACAGGGCAATTGACCAGGACTGGAGCAGCTGTGCAGGGCAGCCAATCAGCTTCCAGCTTTCATTTTCAAAGGGCTCATTCACATCAGCGAAGAGCATGGACAGCTGTTTAGGGCTCATTCACACCACATGCGGTGACCTGGGTTTATCCACACTGGGAAAACACACTGTGTGCCCCATTAACACACCAACATTGGTGTGATGTGCAGAAAAATGCGGCATGTCTGCGTTGTTCTGCACCTCACCGTGCCGTCACTATGCCACACTTCGCATAAATTGCCAGCGTTGCACCGTAAGGCTTCATGGATTGCACACTGGGCATTAAAAAAGAAAAAAATTGGCAGAAAAAAATTCACATTTTGAGCATATTTTGCACATAGTTTAGGAGAGTTTTGCAGTTTTTTTCTGCCAGAAAGCTCCAATCAGAAACGCAAACCAAACGTTTTTTTTTGTTTTCCTGTCCCTTACATAGCACACCCCTCAGTCCTGAACTCTGGACATAATGCACCCATCAATACTGCACTCTGGATATAGCGCACCCCTGAACCCTGCAGATAATGCATCCCTGAACCCTGCACTCTGCACAGAGTGCACCCCTCAATCCTGCACTCTGCACAGAGCGCACCCCTCAACCCTGCACTCTGTACACAGCACACCCCTCAGCCCTACACTCTACTCATAGCGCACCCCTCAATACTGCACTCTGCACATAGCGCATCCCTCAACCCTGCACTCTGTACATAGCGCAATCTTCTGTATATAGTTCACTTGTGAAACTCCTGGTATGTAACAGGAATCTTTATGTAGCCCCCACCCTTCAACCCTGCACTCTGTACGTAGCGTACCCCTCAACCCTGCATTCTGTACATAGCGCACTCCTTAACCTGCACTCTGCACATAGTGCACCCCTCACCCCTGCATATAGCGTAACCCTCAACTCTACACGTAGCACACCCCTCAACCCTGCACTCTGTATGTAGCACACTCTTCTGTATATAGTTCACTCCTGAACTCCTAGTATGTAACAATGCCTCAATCTTAGTGAAGTTTGGCCACACCCACAATTTGATGCAGAGATAATAAAGTGCAGTAACCTCTAGCAACCAATCCGTGAACATTAATGCTCTGCTTTAATCTTTAGCAACCAATCAGTGAGCAAGAATGGTTTGCAGTAACCGCTAGAAACCAATTATCACCAATGATGTATGGTAACCTCTAGCAACCAGTCAGCGGTGATTATGTGCAGTAACCACTAGCAACCAGCGAGCAGTAATGATGTACAGTAACCTCTATCAACCATTTAGCAAGCAGAAATTATGTGCTGTAACCTCTAACAACTAATCAGTGAGCGGTAATGAGATACTGTAACCTCTGGCAACCAATCACAATCGCTGTCTGATCTGCTGCAGTAAACTGATTTTGGAGGGTGGGGGGGGGGGCAAGAAATAGTTTGCTCAGGGTCCAATCAATATTAAAGACGGCCCTGCATGCTGTGATTAAACACAGCAGATGTCAATCACCAAGTGCCAGCCAATGAATTACCACCGGCACCCAGCGATCCTCATGAATTTTTCACAGGACAGGGCTCTGCCTTGTTTACATAGTCCTGTCCATGGGGAAGTAATAGATTTTCTTTCCCAGCAAAGCAGGGAATAAAATCGATTACTTCCCTTAGTAAAAGCATCATACACAGTACACCAAAACACTAGCTAGGCACACACTTAACCCTTTGATTGCCCTAGATTTTTAACCCCTTCCCAGCCAGTGTCATTAGTACAGTGACAGTGTATATTTTTAGCACTGATCACTATAGTGTCATTGGTTCCAACAAAGTGGCGAATGTGCGCTGCAATATCACAGTCCCGCTATAAGTCACTGATTGCCGCCATTGTTAAAAAAAATTAAGAATTCCAGTATGCAGTATATCCTATAGTTTGTAGACGTGATAACTTTTGAACAAACCAATCAATATACACATATTGGGATTTTTTTTAACCAAAATTATGTAACAGAATACATATGGGCGTAAATTTATGAAGAAATTAGATTTATTAATTTTATTTATTGGATCTATTTTATAGCAAAAAGTAAAAAATATTGTGTTTTTCTTTTTTTTTTCAAACTTGTCTGTCTTTTTTTTGTTTATAGCGCAAAAAATAAAAAATAGAGTGGTGATCAAATACCACCAAAAGAAAACTCTATTTGTGTGAAAAAAGGATATAAATTATATTTGGGTATAGCGTTGCATGACCGCGCAATTGTCAGTTAAAGTAACGCAGTGTCATATCGCAAAAAATGGCCTGGTCATGAAGGGGGTAAATCTTTGCACAGGAACACACAGCATGTGCCAGTGTGATTCATGGTGTGAACCAGGTCTTAAATTGAAAGGTTTAGTTATACTTTAAAGTAGTTGTAAACCTCTACAAATACCCAGTCAAGTGACTGGCCTCAGGTGATACACAGAGATGAAACAAATACCTGCTTATGTTCAGTATCCTGTTCTCTACATCCATTCAAAATGCAGAATTTATAATGCTTGTCTGAGCTGCCAGAAAACAGGGGGCGGTAACTTAAACTTACACTCTGCACAGCGCAGTGATGGGAGCTTTAAGAGCTGATTGGAGGAAAGAGACACACCACCTTTCACACAGCTCACAGAAATAGAGCTGAGACTGTCAATCTGCTGGAGATCCCTCCCCTGTCACCTTTTTTTATGATGTCAGGAAAACTTGTCAGAAGTGACTCATGCTGATAGCAGAAGGAAGCAGCAGACATAAATGACACTTAGTGCTCTTAATTGATACATGTACACACTATACAGGGACATACTTTGTTCATGTTTTATGTCTGAGGTTTACAACCACTTTAACCACTGGCTAGTTTTGGGAGGCCATCATATGATGGAGGTAAAGAGCCAATCAGTGGCTCTTTACCACATGATCAGCTGTGTCCAGTCACAGGTGATCACAGATGTAAACAGGAGCCTTCAGCATTCCTTTGAGGAAGGGAGAAGAGAGTCGATAGCCAGCTTCTGTAAAATATGCGTGTACACTGATAATCAGGGCACTGATTATCAGTGTCCTGATTATCAGTGCAGTCCCAACATTGGCCACCAGTGCTGCCAATCAGTGCCCATCAGTGCCTCCTTATTAGTGTCACCTATCAGTGCTGCCTCATCAGTGCCGCCTCATCAGTGCCTATCAGTGCTGCCTTATCAGTGCCCACTAGTGCCGCCTCATCAGTGCCACCTATCAGTGCAGCCCTCATCAGTGCCCATCATTACAGCCTATCAGTGCCGCCTTATCAGTGCCCTCTCATCAGTGCTCACTAGTGCCACCTATCAGTGCCCATCAGTGCAGCCTCATCAGTGCACATCAGTGAAGGAGAAAAATGACCTGTTTGCAAAATTTTATAACAAACAATTAAAGTTAGTTTTTTATTTTTTTCAAAATTTTCAGTCTATATTCGTTTATTTTGCAGTGATTCAGACCATCGCCGCATCCGGCTCACAGCAGGGGTCCGTTGTGTCCTGGTTCACCGCTTCAGGTCCGATTTCAGCCTGAATTTTGGGCTGAATTCGGACCTGAAACGGACTAAAAGACGCACAGGACCTGCTGCGGAGATATGCAAACGGGCTCCAAAGAGTGCCGGTCAAAATCTCCTGCTATTGCAAATTGGATGCAAGGAAACCAATTCGCATTGGTGTGAACCCAGCCTAAACACCACCAAATGAAAGATCTATTTGTGTGGAAAAAAAAAAAGATAAACATTTTGTTTAGGTATAGTGTTGCATGACCGCCCAATTGTCATTCAAAATGCAACGAGGCTGAAAGCTGAAAATTGGCCTGGGCGCGAAGGGTGTAAAAGTGCACAGTAGGCAAGTGGTTAGGGTCTATTTCACACAGCCATTGATGCACTCACTAGAGAAGTGTGTGGTGTCAAAACGCATCTTAACCGCATGTTTTTGCCACCCCCCAACTGTAAGTGTAAGCCTATAGGCTGCCTGCATGCAGCTACACACAAACGGCTGTACAGGGCTCTGGGCCAATGTGAATGAGCCCTTAGGCCCCTTTCACACTTATACGACTTGTCCCACGATTTGGGACTGCAAAGTAGCATGACAAGTGGTTCCCCATGATTTCCAATGACAGCCATTCATATTAGTACGACTTCAAGTCGTTCCAACTTCAAAGTAGTCCCTGCACTACTTTGGTCTGATTTTGATGCCACTTACACAGGCCTTCCTTGAAATCGCGGCAAAATCGCGCGACTTTGAAGTCGCACAAGTGTGAAAGGGGCCTTAAGCTTTGCAAATTAAAGCTAGAAGCTGATAGGTTGCCATGCACAACTGCTCCAATCGTAGTCAATTCCACGCAGGGAGCTCTGTGTTCAGGTAAATGAGCCTTACCTGAACAGGCAGAAGCTAGAAGCTAATTGTTTACTATGCACAGCTGCTCCACGTGTTCTCACAAGGACGTACCTATTTTTTAGATCTTTGTGTCAGTTCATCTTGGGACAGAAAATCTTTTAAAATATCAGATTATAAAAAAAAAATACTAAATACTAAAGTCTTCCTGCTGTAAATGAAATATGAACTAGGTCAACCCTGCATGCATCGGTGTACCCTAATGTGACTTTATAGAGTTGTTATTCCGTTGTTTAGCCGTGTCCGACTCTTGGTGACCTCATGGAGTAGTGGGGACAAATAATAGAGGCTTCAGCGGCATGCACTCGTCTCCTATTTACAGGGAAGCAGAGAACACTCTATAATCTGGCACCACCTGCTGACAGGCTCCGTCCAACACTGACCTGATTTCCCATCACTCACACTGACAGCTGTGCGAGCAGCTACAAAGCACAGGCTGTTGTCACATGCCTCAGGAAAATTGCTTCTAAACTATTGATTTTAGACATGTGGTCACTAGGAATAAACAGCAGGTTTCTTTGAAACCCTTCTTATTAACAAGGAAAGAGGCTTTCCAATCTGTTGACTCGTATACAGTGAATCGATATCATTTTACCCAGCTAGAAGATAGTTGTGTTCAATGCCCTTAATCCATGTCTTAGAAGAATTATGGTTTCCATTTTGTCATCTAGGGGAGAATTACAAAAAAGAATTATGTCAGGATTGTGATGTCCATGCCCCAAATTAAACATAAAATAAACAAACATAGAGCATGTCCTGTGACATTGTTAGGGCTCATTCACACAAGGAAACACCTGGGTTGTGTCTCAATGATATTTTTAATGTTTTTGCTGATAAGACTTTGATCTATATTTAGAGTGTTATGTCAAAATTTTAGTCTCATTAGCTTGACAAAGGAGCATGCACAGTGTACATCTGTGTAGGGTGCATGCTCCGAAACGCGTTGCGAACATGCCAGTGACGCCATTGCGGTTCACACTGCGCTCCAGCACCTTACCATCTAGCTCAGGCTGTGTTCCAGTCCTCATTTACGGCCACAGCTGCGCTCCTACCGTCTGTCTATTTACATCTAACCAAAGTAGCTTCCTGTGGGACGGGACAGCCCACACGGGAGGCTCAGCAACCCAGCGCTTGTTTGTGTTACCTGATGCAGCGATATCCACTGGTTTAGATGTGCCTAT